>OX422144.1:6319905-6919546 GCA_949129095.1 Volucella bombylans
ACTGAGGTAGTACTCCACGGTGTTGTCACCACTCTCACAGCAAGCATCCTAGGATGTTATACATTTAGATGCTGAGCAAAAGGATAATGCCCCGTCACGAAGTCAATAAGCAGTTTTTCTTTCTCAGTGACAGCAGGAAACTCGCTGACTTCTTATAGATGTCGGGAAATTTCCCAACCGGCAATCTGGAATGTCATACCATCTGCTGTTATGCTCATATGAAATTCAAGTGTCAATGGAAGCCCTAACCGGTCCTGAAAGGCTCTCCTTTAAGCATTTGATTTCTCGTAATCCCATTGTGCCCTTAGATCTAAACAAAACGAAGTGAATTCAGCCTTCTGACTGTGTTAAGAGCAGTTTTGCCTGGAAGTCATGAAAGTGTTCAGCATGTCCTAATGCGCATCTTGGCTGTTTCAACCTTTCCAACTCCATCGATTCTTAACAATATAGTTCGTTGCCATCAGGATTGCGTACATCGCTGCTTCGAAGACATGCACAAGCTTATATAACAAAGAGTGAAAGTTGATGTTGTCGTCCTCTAAAAAATAAGGTAGCACCAGCTCCACAGCCTAAATCGATTTTGCGCCATCCATCCGTGAAGACATAACTAGGCTCTCTTCCTGTTTCAGATACTGCAGGGAAAGTCGATTCCGTATTTTTCCAGGAACAGGAATTCAGTGTCTTTGCCATCGATCATCGAAACTTCATTGCAACACATACCAAAGACTACTTCCTTATAAACGGAAGATGGCTTAGAGAATGCAGTGCAGCAAATGATATAAATATACAAGCCACGCTAGTGTAAGCATTTATACAGCCGAAACAGACCGTTCTCTGGGGTCTGGTAAAAGCAGCGGCTATGTATTTTCCTTAAATTTTATTCCACTCGACTCACAGGACATAATTGGCCTTATCAAATGACTGTAATCCGCCAGAAGGCCGTTAGAGTCTTGGAGGTTTTTATCGTGGCATATTCAGTTCAAGGAGGTTTGTTCTCCATGATGGCTTCGTGGCAGAAATAGATAGTGATGTCTTTATTCGGTGTGTTTTTGAGTCTGTAAGATCACTTCTAGTGCACCAATCCTCGATTTCGTCCAAGCCTGCTCCTTAGAGAAGACAGTCACTGTATTCTGAGGTTATGCCAACCCTGCTCAAACTTTTAATTTGCTTAAGAGCAATGTCCTTCATAGATCGGGGATAGAAATATCATAGATAGGTTTATAAGCTCCTCATTATGGAAGTCTTTAAATTAATTAACCGACTGAGGAAAGGCTCCCCGATTGAGGACCTCCACTAGAATTTCCGTGTTCAAAGAAAGGCTTCGAAAACCCCTGCCCGAAAAGCAATTAAAACGTAAGTTAACGTCGATGTTCGGTTGGAGTGTATAAATGTATCTCTTCAATGCAATAACTGCAGATCTAAAGAAGAACTCCTGTAGGATGATATTGAAGTTCGCGAACTAAACCAACTGAAGAGAGGTACCAGAGTGTATTTAAGTGGTCATTTAACAAGCTATTCCATAAAACTACAGAAAAATGTAGTAAGTGTGTTTAATATTACTGACAGTTACTGACGCTATGGTGCCCCCAACCATCACAACGACGTAAGTAGTATGACGTACACAACTTCATTACTATATTCGAATTGACATTTATCTGAAAAACTCCAACACGAAACGATTTTCATTTTTCATGAATCTATTTCCACCTGTTGTTTGTTCAACCTGACAATAAATAACACTCCCAGTGACACGAATTCACCAAAGTTTCCTTCGAACAATTTTTTTTCCCCTTCTATACTTGTGCGTCATTGTTACCGTCATTTGAGCGCATTCAGGATTTGACTTGGTGGAATTTCTTTTGTTTGTATTTGTGAACCCATTTTACACTGCATTGAATCTCACAAGTAGTCCAAGATGAAGATGGCTCTCCTTGCTTCTTGTTCTTGCATCCAACCAGCAAATTGGCAAATATTTGCAAAAGGAAAAGTGTTTGCCTTCTATTGATGCTGCACACAGGTATGGTCGATCCCAGATATATACGGTAAGTCCTTTCAGCCCCCTCAAGGTTGGGGGTTGGTTAGATTTTTCGATTTTTCTTAGACGACTAGAAGAAGACGGTTGTTGTTTGTTCCTTCTATTTTCCATGTGTGATGCATATTCCAACATACAAACACTCAGAGACACACACACAAACACACACACACCATTGCGGATGGGGCTAAAAGCTCATCACTGTCTCATTTTATGTGTCCCCAATGGACTTGATGTAGTATTCCTACTCGTATCCTGGTTCTTTGGCTTCTTCGTTCTCCTTACGTAGCCGGGGAGTGGTTCACTGAACTTTGATTGAAATATTAATTTTTAATGGAGAATGGTATCTGGTTAGCTCCGGTTTTAGCTCTAGCCCGGTATAGTGGCAGAACTCTCGTCATCTTGGGAATACACTCGGCTTCTTGCTTCGCACGGCAAACAAACCTGGCAAGGAAAATTGATATTCCGTCTTGGATGCGGAAAGTTGCTTCTTGTTGTTTGTAATTGTATATGAGAGGCGTAAGTTTGTTTATGTGTGATTTATCGAGGGGATCTTACGAAGAATTTTATGATGCGGTAGTGGCGGTGAAAATGCGGATGATTAATCATCATGTGTTGGAAGAACAGGCTTCCTTCTTGAACACAACATTTTCGGAATTGAGATTAGGATTGGGGTAACTTCCATGTGCGAGGAGAGTGGATTGGAAATGCTTGTTTGGCTTTACCCACTTAATGGAGTCTTCTGATTCGACGATTTTGGGAAACACGAAAAAACAATTGCGAAGGGATTGAATGGGTGCCTAATGACGTTGGCAGTTTTCCCAAAACAAAAAGAAAGTAAAAATCGATAGGCGGCCAAAGATTGCGAATTTCAGAATGGGAAATCCTTTGACAAACAAGTGTTTCCTATGAAGTAGATGTCACCTGCAGTTTCTCATTCATGTAACGTAGTTCTTTTGAAAATGTAGGCTTCCAGCCAACTTGGCTATCATGAGACCTATTCAATTCGATAGTTTGATAGAATAAGCTTGTCACTGTTGCCTTCCAAAGAATAGTTTTTCCCAGGTTGTGAGGTTGCCTCCCTCGATACTCATGTCGTGGGTTACACTCTCAAAGACATCATCCATTTAACTTGGACTGGAATTGTGGTGACTTTTGGATTAAGCCCTTCAAGTATATCGTCGAATGCAGTGATATCAGTACTCCCAGTGTTCACTAGGAACGACAATAACCCCATACTTGTCTCCATATAAGTTAAACAAGGATCAGTCTCTGTAATGAACTTCGTCGTTTACTAAGCTCTATATCCCCTTTTAAACATGCAGACTAGGACTTATAGGAGGACTTTTCAGAACCTGCCTTAGCACTATGTGTGTCTTCAATAAAGATTCCAAGTCCTGACAATTTAATTTCCTTTGATCAGAACGAAATAAAAATGTTCTAATTGCCTTGTGTTTTTACAAGAGGGTGGTAGACTCAAGGTGGGGCCAACAATCTACACTACTACTATTTATTTAGTGGAAAGACGGACTAATATGAACCTCTTAGAAAAAACACAACGAAGAGCTTGTATACGAAACACTGCAGCACTAAGAAACTCTTCAACGTCAGATCTTTGAACTTTGCTCCATTTACCAGCCAAAAATTTGTTTGGCATGCAGATTGCAACTAACTCTGCCCTAAGGTTAAGAGATACTCAGTAATCCAAAGAGACAAATGTAGCACATGTGTGACCGTTTTTTCTGTCCAGAAAAAATACTCAGTCTTTCGTAGAAAGTTGAATGGTAAAGTCCGTACAGTGTTAGCACGCAGTACATCAGAAGGCCGAGTATGTACGTAGGTCGGACACTTACAAAGGTAGTATTCCGCGGCGTCGTTATCACTTGCACAGGAAACATTACAGGATGTTGTGTCACTTACGCCCAGTCCACTAAATTACTTATTAAAATCGTAGTGCCCTGTCACGACTCCTGCATCCTGCAGTTTGTCCTACCGAGGGACAGACGGAAAGCCGCTGACCTCAGGAAGAATTCCTTTGGTGTGCCGGCAAAAAGTCATGCCATCTGCATGTAAGCTCATATGAAACCCAACCCTCAATGGAAGCCCTAACTTAGGATGCAGACATTCCTAACATAGGTTTGGTTTTGTAAAACTCTCTTCTATGTGTATTCAGCCCTCCAACTGTGTTAAGTTTTGCAATCTCGAACTGGTCTATCTCGAACAGTTCAAAAGAGGATCCTGTGAGGCTTTGGGCGCAGCTTTGCTCTCGCCACTAATGCAAATACTTCGCCCCATCCACTGACTCTTCGCAATGTAGTTCGTTGCCATCAGGATTGCGTATATCTTTATTTGGAAGACAGACGCAAGTTTCGTAGCTGGCCGTGAAGACTCGACACACATTTCTTTTCTGGTTCAGATTTAAGCCGAAACCATTCCTGGGTACAGTCCAATTCAATATAGCATTTTTCGGAGACAGTCGAAGAGCAAGGTATATCACAACTTCAGCGGTTGTTGTACCGCAGACCACTTCTTCTAAAATGGAAGATGGCTTTGAGAGTGCAGCTCATGATATGAATATCAAGGGAAGGGGGTTTCATCATTACGTTTAAAACAGAGCCCCCATACAGCCTAGACAGACTGTTCTTTAGAGTCTGGTAAAAGCACCAGTAACGTATTTTTGTAGAAGTTTATTCCACTTGTCACACGACGCATAGGTCTAATCGTAACCGTGTAGATCCAGAAGATCTTCCTCAATGACAGGCCCCTCATCTTGCCCTTTTCCTGCCAGAAGACCGACAGTGTTTTTATAGGTTTCTGGCGTCACATCTTAATTCCAAAGAGGTTTATTATTTGGCTTACTTAACTTTGATGGAGAATCGAACGGTGATACTCTTGAGCATTAGATGAGTCATACTAGTCAGCTTCCTCCTTCTCATAAAGTAAGCAACCTTAGTTTTGGGACTATTGTCTTAAAGTCTATTTCTAGTACTTAAATCCTCGATTAGGTTGAGGGCTATGTACGATTGAACAGACAATAAAGCTACTTCATCTGCACATGCTTGAGTTGCTCTGCTTGGATCTTCCTCAATGCAATACTCGTGTCGCATATTCCAGTCAAGTTGGGATCAGATCCCTAATTTCGAAAACCATAAGCTTGAGAGTGGTATGAAGTATCTCTCAACGAGATCGCTAAATAGCACAAGATATTACCGGTTCAACGACACTCGGACATCCTAGCAAACTGCGTCGTAGATAAACTTGGATCCCTAGAAACAAATAGTAGGCGGCTTAAGCGCTCTCTAAAGCCAGTCATTGGTGGATTCATCGAAACAACTTTGAGACATCTAGACTAATATGCCCCATACCCGATTCTAAGCGATCAAGGGGGCTCCCGAGTAGAGATATTTCAAAACTCACAGGGTACTGTACCATTGAATGAGTTGCATGTGGCGCACTTCCTTATCAAATGCCCTACAACCATTGAGATGTTCTATGAAACTCATTGACCCAGACAAATTTGTCATTAAATAATCTTCTTGGTTTCAAGAGTAGATAGGCGATTGCTCTCCTGCGCTCTGCCAGTGGTATTACTCGTACATTGGACTTAGAACCTACAGGTGCCGTAATGCAGAATATTCTATAAAAAGTAAGCGTTTTCGACATCCATCCGCAGAAGAGATTGAAGAGTGTTTACTGGTGCCGCAATGGAAAGAAACACAAATGAGTTCTAGTTCTTAGTTTGAGTGCTTCTTTCCAATAGAGATAGAACTGCAACAAATTTTGATTGGCACACATTCCGTCCAACATATGTCTGCGCATAATCAAACTAAGGCCAACTTTTCAAAACCGATGCCCATCGCCTTCTTCTACATCTCAAGGTCTCATATGCATAGGCCGTGTGTTGGGGTGAATTGTTGCGCACTTCCTAAATGTTGGAACTCCATTGAATTCATTCACAGATTCTCTGTCCACTTTCAAGCTAATTTGAATATCATAAGTTGTCGCTGTCTGCCCTTATACAATTGGCGTACATCGAACGTGAGTCTGAATAACGAACGGTAAGCTTAGCCGCCTTCTTCAACCAGGTTTTGTTGTTTTCGCGTTTTCCACTTCGCCGAACCTTCTGTGTAATCATCATCGTCGAGTCGACATCACGGTCGTTAGGAAGGCTAGAAGTTGATGCTACAAGCTCCAACAATACAACCGTGATGTGATGAGTACCGCTTCAGCTTCAGTGTTTTTGGCAGTACTTCCACCCCCTCAGCCATCCACACTTTATGCAATTGATCTAAAGAGGGTGGAAACTGATGATTTCACCTTCATCCCCTCCTCTACTCCACCAGACTTGCACGTCATTTCCTCCTTTCAACACTCATTCGACTGTTCGTTTGCCGGTTGACTCGCGCGCGTTCCTTCAAGCTCACAATAATGTCTGACAGCGTTTTCATTTCCGAATGACTGACTTTTTCATATCTGCGTTGTAGGTACGAGTGCGAATATTGCTTTATGGGGAACCACCTCGTATGGAGCTGGGAAAACAGCAAACAGCTGAAATAAAAAAACAAAAATCGCAGAGGAAAACCTGGAAAAGACTCGACGTTTTCCCGCCAAAATGCATCGATTTCATAGTACGGCTGAAAGATAACCGCAAATAGCTATCAATGGTAGACGCTAAGAGGATGTGATTGCCTTTGCTTCAGACTCCATGTGATGCGATTGAACGAGCTCGTCGAATGAAAAGTCAAATGGGCTTTTCAGTCAACATGAAAACATAATACAGATACATACGTACGACTACATGATACATAGTTTAAATGCGGTAAGTTTCTATAAAGGAAAAATCTCATAGATACTGGTACACACACGTGGTGCATTCGTAGAGATTGCGTCAGCAGTGTAGTCGAGCAGAGGAAGTTGGAAAACTCTCTGCACAACTGGGAACTGACGTAGTTGCGTGTGCTTGGTTTAGAGAATAGATGAATAGGGCTGGTTGGAGGTGGCCAAAACGATAGAGAAGGCGAAACATAGATATATTTTTGCAAATTGAACTGGAACATAATGTTAAGTGACAGGCTGCGGATGGTTTTCCAATTGTGCATTTGTTGGCCAGAAGAAAGGGTTTTTTGGACTGCCGTGCTGTGGTGGTGGCGATGGAGCCATGACTAGATAAGATGTATTCTTATGGGTATGCTGAAGACAGTTTGGATTGTGAGTCATTTGAATATTTGAAGTGGATGCGGTTTACTGTGTTGCTGGTGGTGATTGACCGGTGAGAAGAGATGTTATTTGATCGGATTGGTAGATTCAACTGGAAGTGATTCAGATGGTTTTGATTATTGTTTGTTAGGTTTATGAAAAAAACTTAAGAATATTGCAATGCGGGAGGACCAGGCCCCAGATAGAGTCGGCTCTTGCAAGCTGTCGCCAGTCGCCCACATAGAGTTAGCTACGGTCTCCTTCGACTTGTGATCGCCACTTAAGATTAGAAAGTCTTCTACTCTGGGTTGCGGTCGAAAACTTCCCATCCCTGGGCGCTGGTGTCCATGAGTTGAAGGCGACCTAACCATCTAACCCGAATTATCTAGGCTTTTCTGACGAGATCGGCCTTGCCGCACATCATTCTACATTAATGCAAACGTGATCGAAAATTACTCGTAGAAAATTTCAATCGAAGCGCCCGAGAGCATTTTCACCCGTTTTCGTCAATATCCAAGCTACTACGTAAAGCAGGGCTTAACAACTCAATTGCATTCTAAAGTAGCGATAAGCACGGGTGATTTATCGAATGATTTGCGCGCTGGTATCGTTGTGCTCTGATAGGTTAGCCTAAGTAGGCAAACTCCCTTACTACCTCAAGGTAGCAGCTTCCCATTGTGACATTTTGTCCTAGGCGACGATGCTGTGTGTCCCTCTTTATTGACAGCATGTATGTACTTAATTTTGCCTTCGTTGATCGCTAAGCCCATCTTATTCGAACGGACTTTTGTTGCACGGTCTGGCAAATAAAATTTTATATGCGAATGAGGAGACTTATTCTCCTGTAGTTTCCGGATTTCAAGGGATCTCACTTCGTAATGATCGGACGAATAATGCTGGGGTTCCGTTCGTCGGACATACTTTCGTCGAGACAGATTTGTACTCGTACACTCGTATGCTGCTTTAAATGTCGGCTCCATGAAGGTTCTAAGACTTAAGCTTGGAAACGTCTTTGGTTCTACTAAGAGGATTCCTTATCCATCCTTGCACATTTCTGTTAGGCCTTTACAGTTCTGACATGTTCATTTTATTTTGTAGCAAAACTTCCGATCTTTATTCTTCGGACGGCACCTCTCTCAGGCATCAATTGCGTGCTACCCATGCTCTTTATTTTTTCTTCTGAAGAGTCCGTGTTCTTTCCTCATTCTTTTCTGCAAGACCGCTTTGTACATGCTGAGTTTTTCTAAACTTGCATCACTGCATTTATCTTCGAACAAAGGGTTTCTTTGTTTAGCACTTTGAAACCCAGTATATCAGACGCGGCCTCTCTGACTGTTCTTTGGTAGGATGCTATTGGTCACCTACGTTTAATGAGGTAACGAACTTCTTGAGAGATTTAAGGAGACCCCATCGGACAAGGCCCTGGCGGTGTCCTGTGGTTGTAGGCGCTCAACGTTGAATTTCCTCACAATGGTTCGCTGGTATTGGACCGTTGCGGATATCCAATATCTTGGGTACAACAAAATTATGGTACATGTCGATGTTAGCTGCTTGGAACTTTCGGATATCTAAACCACTGGAGGAGCGCTCATGTGGTCCGAAATGTGGTAAATTTTGTTGGCGGTTTATTGATTAGCAGTCAGCCAGGTCCATTTATGTAGATCAAGCTCTGGAAATCGTGTGCTGGCTATTTTTTTTTTTTTTTTTTTTTTTTTATAATTTACGCGCGCCTAAGGGGTTAGATACCCTTTTACTGTTGCCATGGCGCGGACGGAAAGGTAGAAAGGAGGAGAAAGGAAAAGTGTTTTGTAGTGGTTTGAAACTCAGGTGTGTTTGGTTTCGGTATTTGCTCTCCAGGGGGGGGGGGGGTGGGAGTCCGAATAGGACGGTGAGTTTTTTCTTCACTCAGAGTGGAAGGTTATAATTCGCAGTAATTATTTGTGCTTGAAACTCTACAACAGCCAAATCTACGTGTCAGTGTTATGCCTTCACACTCAGAATTTTTCTGTCTGAGTTCCAATTACACACATGAAAAACTTGAAAGACTTGTTCATGGGCAGGATTCGAACCTAGACCCCTCCGAGTGAGAAGGGATTGCTAGTACTACTACACCACGGCCACCACCCACATTACGTCCGGCCGTAAAATCAATAAGCCGGGGTTATTACCAAAGATGCCCTTCTCGCTTATCTTGTCCAATCGCCAAAAATGACTTTCACGTTATATTTAGGGCATTGCTCTCAGGGTTTGTCCAGGTGATCGTAGAAGCTGTCTTTGGTAAGGATGTCCTTCTACTTTGCAGGGGCGTGGTCATTTATGAGGCATATGTTGGTGAATCATCGTCACGTGTTCGCTTGTATATCTGAAGCTCAAGACATCCGAATAAACGCTTCGAATGTTGTAGCGGTCACCATAGTAGATTTCAAGATTTTGCATCCTCTTTTCGTCCATTCCATCCCGTCGAACTTCTTGGATGGTGTTTATGTCTGCTAAGGATACGAACATTACACGTGCAGATCCGGAGATCGTTGTCCTTTACTCATTTTCCAGTGTCATCAGCAGTGAATCGATTGCTATCCGAGACTATTGCTACAATAGTTCGTCAAGTTTTTTTTTATCTCTTCCACATGAGGATCTATGGCCAGTATTGTGTTACTGGCCAAACACGCACTTGTAATTTTAGCCTGCATCGGAAATGATTTACTCCTGCTGTCACGGGCGATCAACACTGGGTGGTAAGGCAAACACTACTCAATGAGGTTATAGGACAGACAGTAGTTTACCTATCCCTATGGACTGCGAACTTTCCCTATCTACTTTATCTACAAAGCGCCTAGTAAAAGTGCTGCTTTTATTTGACATACTCCCTTGTATGCTCTTTGCTAATCAATTGTAAGGGTCTTCTTCAAAAGGCGTAGTTCGTCTTTGAAATTTTCGAGTGCGACTACTAGTTAGGAAGGTGAGCTCTAACCTATTGTTCTGAATGTTCTTCCAATTTTCAACAGCATCAATGCCTTCTACATATCACCACACCCCCAGAGAAATATTGACCATTAACAAGGATTATGCGCCTAAAAGGTCTTTCAATCCCTTAATCAAGCGCCGGCTTAAAATTCGCATGACCAATTGCATGGGGCGATTACGAAACCGTACTCCAAATTGTTTATCACCAGAAGATAGACAAATCCGTAATTAAAAAACGTTTTGGAGCATTCGCTTCCTTTCACCAATTCGTTCCGCTGTAAACGTACTTCATTTCGATTAAGAAAGGTGGACTGCACTATCGCTTCCAGCTGCCTATCTATCGCTTAATTAATTCTCCAGCTAATTATCAATGACTGGGCTGCTAGGTAATAAAATGAAAAATTACAATAAAACACCGAACTCGAATTAGGCACCAGCAGCGGTAGGTACAGGGTACGAGTACCGATGGCACAGGACCACTGTCAGTCCCTTGAGGGCTTCTTCAATCTCATCTCATCGTCATCAAATCAACGTATGAATGTATGCATGTTTGAATATTCGAATGTTTAAATGTTTAACTGTTTGAATGTTTGAGCAGCGCAGTAGCGTCAAGGTACTCTGGAGTAAGTAGCTCCACATTGCCATCGGTGCCGGTGGCGGTTTAGATCAAAGGTGCGGCTGTTCTCATGTGATCTTCGTCCGATTTTAATTGTCATGCCACCTGATGGTGCTCCAATAATACGGATGCAGATACTCTTCTGTGTAGACAAAGAAAAAATCGTCTTCTTTCACAACAACCACAACGACGACGATGACGACGACGACACTAAACCAAGTCGACGAAGGAGTATCGAAAAAAAAAAAAAAAAACCTGAATCCGGATTTGTATCGATTGCCGTGATAAGAGCTAAAAGTAGGTGCATTTGTGAAGGCGGTAATTGCCTTGGATGTAGTTGGTTAGTCCCAGAACCCAGTATGCAGTCGCAACCATGAATACGAGTACATACTGTGCCGGCCAGAGTTGTCTGAGAGCGGAACCTGTTTCGGGAGTTCGATCGATTTTATTTTGTTCTGTTGATTTTTTTATTGTTACTTGGTTTGGTGTTTGCAGATAAAAGGGATTGATTACGACAGATTCGTTGCCCCTTTTAAGCGATGAAGGTTCTACCTTTTTGTACTGCATCATGGTATGGTCAGACATTCAATTGGCACTGGAATTGGTTGTTCATAAAGACTTTTATTAACTGAACCATCCTGAACTGTTTTTTCGTTGGATTCAGAGTTTTAATTTTTATGGCTCGATGGCGGCCAAAAAGCTTCCTTTAATTGAACTCTATTGAATGTTCGCGCATAGGTGGTGCTTTTCTTTTTATTGTTATGACGGAGAAGCGCCCAGTAAATTTTTGTGAATCACTTGAAACTGCGTTAGATCCAACCAGATGGTGGATTTCTTTATTTCTATTCGAAAGTGGAGAGGCCAAAGTCTTGGTAGTTCTGGTGGATTTTCAGGGCTTGGTTGTTGTAAAAATGTAAATTTCTAAAACCGAGTTTATTAAGGGATTGAAATTTACGAACGGGAGTGATGAATTTTATAGATAGAAGTTCCAATATAAGCAACAAGCTATTCACATCGTATATTTTAGGTTATTTTTTAAAGGCTTGCTTTCTGAACAACACCCTTTCAGCGACACCCAATTTTAGGGCAAGGGCAATACACAAGTCATTACTGAGATGCCATTACGTCTCAACGAGTACTTTATGGGCTGGTGAAATCTTTAGTTTCTTCCGAAATGATGACGACCGGAACATTACAGTTAAAAGGAGAGCACTATAGATCCATGATTACTGACTTTTTCATTCCCTAACTGAATGATACTAATGTGGAAGATCAGTCCTTTCAATAATATGGAGTGAGAATTAGCCTCCAAAATCGTGTAGTTAACACCTCAAGACGGCGGGGTGTGTACGATTAGGGTAGGCACTGTTCGGCGTTAAACTGACGATGCTTAGTGCCGCAAATATGACTCTACCTCCTCGTGGCAGCATCTGGTAACTGGTCTAATCCTACTGGATGTGACTGCGAACATGAGATGGAGGATGTACGGCAGATGAATTGGCATCATTAAGTCAACGGTGGCTTCAAAATACGGTATGGCAGATATGTATTCAACGTATTAGGAGCTGAGGTCAGGAATAATTCCCAGGCCTAGTCAGAGATGGTGGCGGATGAGCCCAAAATAAGTGAGTTTTCTAGATTATTTTCCACCCCTTTCGTGCAAGTGCCCATAACAGTGCTCTGGCAAGAAAAATCACTGTTGCGAAGCAAGAAAAACCCTAGGATAACAACGGATCTACTGTTGACGACCGTGCAAAAGGAGAAAAGGACAACGACGTTCGAACCGTGAACAGCTAAACAACTAGCGGAGACCATAGATTGCCATAAAACAGGTATCACCGCCACCATATCAGGATGGTGGAATAAAACGGGCATAAGAAGAACGAAAAACTGTGAGATATACCACCGTGATTGCTGCAAAGGAAACAAACAGCATCTATTTGTGTAAAGATTTGTTGCCAGTGGCAGGCCTAAGCAAAAAGTTTTGACTTTTCGACGTTCCTAAACGAATGCCTTAAAACAATACGCATTGAGGCTCATTATCTTTGAGGCGGGGCGAAACATCTCTATACCTAGTCCACTGTTTCCCCACCTTCATATCGACAAAGGGGCATGACATTCACTTGATCATAGAAACTTCAACCAAATGGATCATATTCTGATAGAAGCAATGCACCCCTCCAACACTATAGATGTCAGGTTGGTGAAAATGACACTACGGCAACGACCATATACTGTGAAGCGATTAAATGTTGAACGGCTGAAATCGCAATAAATTGCCAGAGCCTTTGTTGATTTTGTATCCCTTAAAATCCCGGCATATGGTATACTATGCAACATATATCAGGTGCTAAAGGCCAGTAGCATCGATGCCAAGAAGCTATCAGGAACGCCGCAACTGATGTGCTGGTTTTCATCCGACCACCTCCGCGAAACCCATGATTTGGTAAAGAATGCAGAGAAGCAGACGTAGAGACACACCTATTCCGCGAAGTGGCACTGCATAGCAGAACGAGATCAGCTCGTGAGCTCTGTGAGCAAAAGAGAATAAATGAACATCTGCTTTTCTGGAAGAAAGAGAAACAGCAATCGAGGACATAGAGAGGTGCTACTCCACGAACAATATTCGGGAGTTTTACCAAAAAGTAAGAAGGAGATGTCAAGACAACAAGACCCGAATAGAAGCCCGTAGAGATGAACAAGGAAACTTGTAGAGTCACAGTCGGTATGGAAAAACAACTTATGAAGTCTGTTAAACGGCGAGGATAACCCAAATTCCACTGTCAGGCAGAATGTACCATTCAACCCGGAGAGTTAAAGTGAAGTCTGTCCACCCGACCAAAATGAAGTAAGAATACCAATATCTAAGCTAAGAACAACAGAGCTGCTGGGCCGCACTGAATGCTTGCCGAGCTGTTTAGTTCATCGTGAGATGACTTGGCAGAAATAACGCAGCAACTCATTTCCAAGATTTGGTCCACAGCAAGTATGCATGAAATTGAGCACCGTTTGCCCGATCCACAAGAATCGCACATGAGATCTTATCTGCCATTTTAGGCCCGTTGAGTCCACAATACACATGAAAAAAAAAACCGAAGAAATCAAAATGTGAAAGGATCCGTAAAGACTAGCTATATAGAGCCATGTCTAGCCTCGAAATATCTGCCAAACTCAGCAGATTGTGGAGAATGACGATTGAGAACGCTTGCTGCTCTGCAAAGCTACGAAACAGCCTGCCAAAAAAGGATTTAGGTAAGTTGATGCGCTGCCATGTTACTTTTTCAACATCATACTTGAGAAAATCGTACGAAACTCGGAAGCCAACACAAGAGGAGCAATTTTCCAAAAGTCTGTACACCAACTAACATATGCTGATGACAGAACTCAACGACCTGTTACTGGTGCGTTCGTAAGTACGAGTATTTTAACAAAAGCGGGAAAAATAGAGAAAACTGAGTACATAAGTATACACTGCCAACAAGACTAGACACACAATATCGTCACAATAGACGGCTTTAACTTTGAGGTAGTCAGGGACTTTCTATACTCCAACTCTAAGAGAGTCAATCTGTCAATGACATCATGCCAATCTCTGATTTGTTGGCCTGTGTAATGGGGCCTTGTTAAGAGATACAAATATAGAGCCCTCATCATCCCAGTCCACCTTTATGGTGCAGAAGCATGGCCGGTAGCGAGGTGGGTGAAGATATCTTTACCAGTGACTTTTGGTTTCAATTGGGTTGACAGGGTTTGGAGGAAGAAATTTAACGGCGACCAGATCAAAAAGTGCGCACTAGTCATCTAAGATGGCTAGGACATGTAGAGTAAATAAAAACCAACGCTCCAACCTGAAAACTCTTCGATTCCAACCCGAAGAACAACGCAATAGAGGAAGACTTGCCGTAGGTGGCGCTTACAAGGGGAAGTGGACTTCAAGCAACTTAGACTGTGCCCTGGAGAGGTCTATTGGATAAGGCCCATGTCCACCCCGGATTGTAGCGCATTCTAAGTAAGGAAGTAAGGAAGTAATTAAGAATTATTTTCTGTGGCTATATAAGAAGCCGCTAGTTTACAATACACCAGAGGTGATGAGCAAGTTGGAATCAGCATTTCCGCCCTGCTCGAAAGATTGGTTGATAAGTGGACTTACAAATCACGCTTCGGTAGAGACAGCCGCAATTATATTTTAATACTAATTGTCGACCTTTTTATAATAAAAGTGGGCCCTTGATTATAAGAAATACAGATCATCCGTTTGTACTGCCGTTCAATTGTTAAATTGGATAAAGGCTGATTTGATTTGACCATTAGGTCACCACTTTTCGAACTATTTGAACTCGAATTAGATGACACAGTTGTTCAGAGGTCAAACTAAAGCCCTGTCAATTCCAATCAATGAATTCCCTTTTTTTAGTGAGCCCTATATTCCCCACACTTGGTCATTCAATCCTCGATTTTATCGAAGACAAAAAAATCTATTTTGCAACGACATGTTACAATTTTTTTTAATTTGCCAATTCCTTCCAAATTCTCCTTTCTCCCCTTCTAATCCTTGACCAGAAGCCATTCGGAAGTTATCGAAAGCAAAATTGAATCAAATCTAATTTCATCGATAACAATAAGTTTCAATCCGGTGCACGAGCTACCTGTCAAACGAATTTTTATTTCATCACACCTTCTCGTGCGCTGCCACCTTTTAATTGCCAAGCTGTCAATTTAGGGGGCAATTCGAGTCAATTCCGCTCAATTAGCCAGAACCTTCGACAAATTCGTTACTTTTTAGAGCTAAAATTCTCGTTAACCTCGTGGTAAGCCCCCCGCTTATGGTTGGGCAAGCCATTGTACTTTAGAATTAAAATGTGTGACAGCAATTACTAGCGCCCTAAGCATCCTGCAGCTACTGGCTTTACGAGTATTTTGCAGATGAAAACTAAACAAAAGGACGGTGGCAGGACAATTACAAAAAAGTGGAGCTATGTATTGCCATTTTTGATATTCCAGCTCCTGATGGCATTGCAACTACTGGTGCTGCTCCTGTCATGTCAGATTCTACTGGTTCCGGATATTGTCTGAGCTGCCACTGTTCGCGAGGATAGTACTACTGCCCCCAACACCTGCAGGCGTGCTGAGCTTTGTTATTAAAAAATTAGCTCCAGCATGACCAATTAGGAATTCCATGTGTGCCAATGTGATGTTCGGAAAGTATGTAACTCAAATGGTGGAAAAGATAGAATCTCCATTCTGCCCAGGATTGGGGAGGTGTCCATATATGCAGGTCATGTAGCCATCCATTCTTCTTTTCGTTTTGCAAGTAAACGATTATCTTTAGGTAGTAACGGTATGTGTTCATAAGGACAAGTATGCAAGAGCTCGCTTGTGGAGGAAAAAAAACATCAGACAACGTACTCGTACATGCTGTGTTAACACCTCATCTTCACCGCTAGTCCTTATTCGTGCGAACATTTTCTGAAATTTTAATTAAAAATGACGGCGACGATAACTAGATGAGGAGATAGCTTTGGTGCACATACTTTAAGGCCACTGCAGGTGTAATTATTTACTTTTGCATTCTTTTTGGAGAACAAAGAAAGACATTTTTGGTTGATTATAAGTCAACCGGTTGAACATTAGTCGCAATTAGTGCCAGGACATAAAATTCAGGGAAAATCACGAAATTATTGGGTTTGGCTGGGATGCCCCAATGCCTTACTTTGATTCATCTCAGATAGAGCTCATCACCTAGCAGTGTTTTAGTATAAAATGGTGGTCTTTGGTCAAATTGGAAAAAACGAACCATGTCGATCAAAAGTGGACGAAACTGCATCATCACCATCATGTGGTGGCTGCTGGAATAGTGAATAACGATGAGTGTATGATGAGTCTGACTGTAAGAGTAAAGCTAAATAGTGCGAGCTCTGCCGGGTGTACTTTAGCACTCATGTTCCAGACGAGATGCCTCGTGGACAAGTGCCCTGAGATGTCTAACAAAAGACAATCGGAAGATTTATTCGGAACTTTCAATACAGAAACAGGGTCTTGAAAAAAGATACAGTGATGGAGCAACCATTGATGAACTAATAGCAGCACTAGCATCCCCAAAGTGAATTACTGACATTGGAGCATACAGCCATTATCCAAGTGGTCAAAACCGAGGATCCGGCTCTACAGTTTGGGGGCTCTGCGTCGTTGTAACTTGCCACCACAGAAAAACCAAAGAGTTCTGAAACAAAAACAAGCCTTATGAGCGTACTGTTAACGACTTCAGCAAACGACACAATGATTTCTCGGACCGTTAACAGGCCATGCGCAGCTGAACAATTAGCAAAGGCCCTTGCAGATATCATCACAATACAGGAAGTACGATTCGGAGCGAGCGTCTTATGCATTTAGGCTAAATTCCCTGACACAAAACCGCCTAGTACGCCAAGATAGGAAAGGAGGACTTGTTTGGCGATCTTTCAGCTCATGGACATAGTCTACACGACACCAGGTCTGGCAACGAACTTAGGTTTATTGACTTTGCGAAATTACATTATAGCAATCACACGGTTTCCTTATCCGAATAAATTCGTAAACAAAGGAACATGGCGGTATCCAGATTATGAAACGCTAAACCAGAATTCTGGACGTTCCGGGCATTCAAAATCGACTCGGATCACTACATTTTTGCAGCCAAGATACCAATGTGGGTTTCCCAAGCGTCACAATAAACAAGAGCAACTGTGAGAAGATACAACGTAGAAAACGTCTAGCAAGACACCGCCGGAAACATGGTGCTGAGAATATGAAAAAACTTCTACTCCAACATCACACCGTCAACCAGAATAGACTATTCAATCTAACTGACCAAAGCGAAGTGAGGATTCCAATATGTACGATTAAGAACAAGACCGAACGAGCTACCTCCAAGCTATAAGGTCTTGATCATCTCAGTCCTACTTTATGGAGCTAAAGGATGGAGTTTATCGAAAATGGGTGAAAATATCCTCAGCCAATGTTGGGTCCCGTTTGCGTTGACGGACTTTGAAGGCGAAGATTCAACGACGAACTAAACAAGCCGTAGAGTGAAGGGACACCATTGCTTCGATCCGCAGAATCTTCAAATCTAGCCATGTGGGACAACGTAGTAGAAGAAGACCTTGCCTTAGGTGGCGGGCTAAGAAGAGGACACCAATCGACTTAAAATGCCCACCTGGAGAGGCTTGTTAGTTGAGGCTGAAGGTGGATGTAGCTGAAGCGCCACCTAAGTAAGTAAGTAATGTCAATCAACATGACAACAATGCATCGGCTAAGTACATTTTTGAATAAGTAGGATCGTACCTCTCAATTAATTCCATGCCATAGCGAATGGCAAAGTATGAATGCACATGAGCAGATCAAGAATGTCCTAAAACCGCTCCACTCGATAGGACGGAATTCAGCAATCAAAAACCATTCGCCTTTCGAGGAAAATTTAAAAACGTCTGCTACCACCTGAGACCTTGTGCCACATTGATCTCACATTGTAATTGGCATCTTTAATTACAACAGACCTACTCGTACCACAATTGAAATCAATTCAAACCACTTCATATATCACAGAGAGTATCTACACAGTTTATCTGTTCCCAGAGATCTGCCTCCATCAACCATCCGAAGTCTCTAAATATCACTCAAAGTAACAGAATATCTGTATAACGAGCACGTAATGACTCTCATGTCAATTGAGCGAGTCTATTCGTATTATTTGCGCTGCATAAATTAAGCTGGACCGCCACAACATTCAGCGTTTCGACGAGATGAGCTAATTGAAAGAAGCAAATCTGCCTCCAGAGGTCGTTGAATCTTAGCCGTCAATCGGTTCGTCAGAATAACAATATCGTCTCTCCTAGTAATAAAATCCAGAACAGCTACTTCTTGAACTGCCGTCCGTCTATCCTCCAAACCACTGTTACCAGATACATTCACCCGAACCGAATGTAATGAATTGATCATGATCTTGCGATAGAGTGTAACTTCTTTTCATTCCAAGAACCAGCAGCTTCCATCAGAGATAGTGTACGAATATTCACTGCTGTAGTTGTACGAGTAGTATCCGTGCATGGCAAAGTGATCGGTGCGGCGCGCATTCACTATAAACCCGCACGGTCTTCACCGCTTTGTCTGGCTGCTGATCACAGTGATCACTTGTTCGCACCTGATCTGTTCGCAGCGGTAGCCGCACGAAAATGAGCACAAACCAGTTAACCAAGACAGAGGAGACTCCTCAGGCCTGAGTTGGTTACTCGAACAAACTTCGGGTCACGCGAAATGTAATTAATTTTCGTTTCGTTGACCTCAAAATCTACCTCCCTCCCCACTGGTTTGATGTTTCACAGTGGAGTCTCATTAGAATTCAACGGCGAATAGGGGGAAGGATCCCCATCTGCAGCTGGCATAAATAACCAAAAATTATCGGATTCTCGACGATTCCCGCGCATAAAACGGAAGTGATTGACAATTCCAATGTCAATGGCACAGTTGGGAGGGGTTTATGTGAATATCTATTGACCCCTCCACCACTAACCATTCAACCGTTCTCACATTGAACGTGACTTTCGAATTTTCGTTGGGATTTGGATAGATTTTCATTTTCATGGAATAGTCAGGAAATCAGTGACGGTGTCGATTGCATTTGCTCGAGGTGACATGACATTGTGATTAGAATGAGGAGAAGGGGGTTTAGTTATGCTGGTCGTATGGCTCACGGGGTAGGCAGTTCATTGTGAAACTTTGTATAATGCGGGCGTTTGTGATATCAATAGGGGAGTCGGAAGGGTCAAAAGACTCAAATTCGAACAGAGTGCTGGACAATAGCTGATACGAGTACTCGTAGAAGGCGGCAACTTAAACATTGACATTTCAATTATTTGCAATGGCATAGGCTAAATTGTGATGAAACATGAAAGGGTATCACTTCAATTGAGGCAATGAAGTAGAAAGTGTGTGTTGTGCTGTGATACTTTAATTGTGGTATCCGATGCGGAATTATTAGAAAAAAAACGCCACGGGTGGCGTTTAGTCGAAGATGTATCATAGAAGATAGCATGGATAGTGGTGCATTGATTTTGGAGAATTGTTTATTTATTTAGGAGTGAGACACAGTTCCACACTACCATCTCACGAGAATGTCAATGCTTCAAACAAAGGTTCGACAATTTTGTTCAGCTTTTCAAATGGTCCCATGGTTCGATGGTTGGGCATATTTCTGATCGTCTACTACTGAACGCAACTCTTCCTGCAAACATGTCAGCAGTTATATGGTACACCTAAGACCAATTGTATAAGAGCTAATATGTCATTACTTTTGAAATTACATGCGACAACGTAATCCTTCCGCAGAAAATAAGAGAAGCCGTTCCATACATTTTCCATTAACTTGGTAACACACAATTTTTGGGTTGTACATGCTGTACTTTTCAGGTACCCTTCGAGATCTTAACACCGTCCATCGTTCAACAACGAGTTTTCAGTGGTGGTAAAGCACTTAATTGTCTGCCCATTAACTCTTGCTCTCACCTCTATAGTAGACGAGAAACGGATCACTTCTCCTTTATCAGGATGACGGCGAAGGAATCCCGTATATGGATCACGACTCTAGTCAGTTTGAGGTACCGTCTAAACACATCCCTTTAGAGTTACTTCGACTTATTCGAAGCCCAGATGTAAAGAAAGTTCCATGCTTGTGTCGGAACCATTAATAAGAGATTACTGCTCAAGAAGCCTGAATAAGCCATCAGTGGAATAGACTAGAATCGGCCTTAGACTACTAATAAGCAAATATTTTCCCAGTCGAAGAAATACGAAAAGTGAATGAAAAACTACGATATCTACTACGGCGACTACTATAAAAAAGAAAGACAACACTGTGTGGACAACGCTGGATGTGGATTTGCTATTCGAGGGAAACTTCTATGACCTTCCAGACCGAACGTATATTCAGTGTCCCCACTATGGCACCAGGATTGTGCCAGGAGATCTTAACGCAAGGCTGAATAAGAAATGTCATCATGAATGCATAACACCTCGGACTTGGCTATACCTAGATCAATCAGAATCCCCCTATAGCATTCTTTATATCTCCGAAGCGCCAACATTGATTCGGATTATTGCCTTGTTGTATTCAAGGTACGAATACGAATATCACAGGGACAACGTAGTCAGATAAAATCAGCAAAGTGCAACGTTGCAAAGGCAAGTGTTAAAATAAAAATCCTAGCCATGCTTCTGATGTGACTGGCTTCAAAGCGCCGCCACAAAGAATCCTCTGCTTTGACCCTCACCTGGCTTATGGGGTTTCGCAGCCACTGTAGCAGATTTTCCCCCAAAGAGCTGGCTTCTTCACTTATTTAAGTTATGCCGAAGATATTTCACGATGTGAAGCTAATTCAGGATTCTTTCTTGATTCCCTGGGCTGAGGCATATACAAATGCTTAGTCTTGTAATGATGAAAGCTCGCCGAGAGGTAGGTCGGCCTAGTCCTAAGCATCGCGAAATTTTCAGAATTGAGTCGTTTGCTCCCTCAATTTACTTCAATTGCGAAGAAGAGAAGAATATTCATTTCCGAGACACGACTTGTTGAAAAAACTGACTCAATAACAAAACCATAAGGTCTATCAACTAATGAAAGTAAGGTGGCCAATCCAACTAATGACCTCAGACTCATTCAAACAGTCTACCCCTCCATGTCAAAAACCACATATCCCTCCCTGAAAAAAAAGATGCAACCTGCAATGGAATTACCAGTTGATCAATAATTCGCCTGCAAATTGGAATCAGCAAAAACTTTTCCTTTAGTAGCTTCTATCCCCATAGGACTTCATAGCACTTCAGAATTCTTACATCTACCTTCCACTTTCAAAATACCATCAGCCACAACTACTGCCATTCACTTTATAATCGTGATCATCGTCGTTATCATCATCTCTCATCGAAACTAATAAGTAGTTTGAACTGCTGCAGAGCATAAAATTCACATCAATTGATTTAATGCAGAAAATTTCATCAAGTGATTTCCTTGAACTTTTTCCTACAACCCCAACATCCATTTTCACTTCCTCCTCTTATTTTTATTCGCCCAAAATACTTGTACAAAACTTTTCCCGGGCTACACACACAAAAAAAACGGATAAAAACAGTCAACAACTAGGAGCTACTCTTAACTTGTACTCGGGCTGCTTTTTTGCATTCCACAAGTTCTCGACGGAAGGATACAAATCAAGAGAAATCGAATAAAAGAAAAGTTTCTCCCCTATCTCCTTCCCACCAACTTCCTTTCAATTTTATTTTGATCGAGCAGAGAGAATATCATCTTCAAATCCAAAAAATGCACTACGAAAACCTATCGCGTTTTCAGATTGAACGTCTTGTCTCAACTCGCAACTCCTGGTCCATGAACTTAAGCTGAACTTAATTAGAAAAGTTTTTTGTTCCTCCCCCCCTACAGAGGGTGGCGTTACTTTACTTTCTCTCTTCTTGTTTTTTTTTTGTTTATCAACCAAAGGAAAGAATGTAATCCTTTTCCTTATACTCGTACGTATATTGATTTGAGTACGAGTATCGGAAACTTGTATCTCCAGCTCGTATCTCTTGGGAATGGGTGATTGGTTTGGTCCGTGAGGTGCAGGAAATTATGACCTAATTTGTCCCTTCATCGCCGTGGGTGAACCTTCCGCCTGCTTTTAATTTTCTCTCAGTTTTTACGACTCTGGCTACGAATTTTGTATTTGGAGTTCTTTTCGATGGGGGCATCCGCACGATATTGAAGGGGGATTTAGAATTTCCCAATCCATATCGGATGGATGGAGTTTTATAGCGATGCAAGGCGATAAAAACAAAAAGAAACAAAAAAACAAAACGCGCTCATAAAACATCACCACACACCACACACCGACACCGAAAACCATACCGCATTGCACTGCATTTACTCGTAAGGTCGTAAAACTAATTTTGCCATCAAGTAAATGTTTCAAAAGGAAACAAGAAAACAAAAAAAAAAAATCAAAATGGTTAGGAACAATTTACTAGAAGTAACGGGGAATTTTTATATTACTGCAAAGATAGAGAGCGACAAATATCGAAATTAATTTTATGGAGTGACCCTCAAGTTTTCAAATTATCATCGACATTAAGTGCGATGCATTGTAAAAAGGAAGTGTGAGGGCGGAATGTTGCGCTTATAAACGAAGACAATCTTAGGTTTCCCACTGATGGATAGCTTTTGTGGAATCGATGTCGGAATACGTGTCAGCCAAAAGTCAGACTACATTAGACCGTATCCCACTCGCTTGTGCCAATACCTTGGGTTGTTCGGAAAATAATTTCTTTTTTTCCCAACAGTGGACTTAATTATTTTTTCACAGCCAACTTCACACTTAAGCCGCATCATCATTATATATTTTGATAGATGAGGTAGAAAGGCTTGCTTGTGAACAATATGGAAAGTGAAAAGCAGGATTTTCGATACAAGCGCCAGTACCAAAATTAGTTTGCAAGATCTCGATCCGGAAATTTTGATGTTGAAGACCACGTTTTGGAAGGCCAGTTGAAGTTGGATGAAAACACAAAAAAGGCATTAGTTGATGCAAACTGGCGAATAACAACTCGTTAGATCGCTGAGAGATTAAATTTAATGAATTCGATTGTTCATGATCATGGTTTAATCCCAAAGATTGTCACATGGGTTCCTCGTATTCTTACGGAAAGAAATTTGTGCCGTCGCGTTGATGTGTGTGATTTGCTTCTCAAACGTCAAGAAAATAATCCAATTTTGAAGCGCATCACCACTGGGGTAGAGAAATGGATTGTCTACAAAAACGTGTAACGCAAGAGATCATGGAGTAGAAAAGATGAACTGGCTGAAAGCACCTCGTAGGCCAAAAAAGGTGATGCTATCTGTGGCGGGATTTCAAAGGACAACACAACGATTAATTCTGAAACATACTGCCATCAGCTGGACAAATTGAATGATTCACTTAAACAGAAAAGGCCAGAATTGATCAATAGAAAAGGTGCAGTGTTCCACAAGTTTGATAACTAACCAAAAGCTTTTACAGCTTGGATTGGACCTACTGTCACATCCACCATATTTTGTCTGGCATCTCCTGATTATTATTTGTTCCGGCCTCTGCAAAAAAATTTTAGACGGTAAAAAAATGAGGAGAACAAAAATCACCCGGACCAGTTTTTTGCCAGGAAAGAACAACAATTTTATGAGCGTGGAATGAAATGGCAAAAGATATTGGACCAGAATGAACAATAAAATATTTATTCGCTATAAGGAATTCGTCTTTCATTCATCTTTCATAAAAAAAAGCCAAATTGCTTTCAGAACAATATGTCTGTCATATAATAGTGCGAATACCAAGAGATGCAGAAATAGTCTTATACCCAAACCGAACACTTCACTCAAGCGCATATGTGCCTAGGTTCGATGGTGTCACCAATAACATCGGCAGACAACTCGACCTAGTCTTCACCACTGATACAAATAACTGCGTCGTTTTATAAAGTAAACATCTGCTTTCTAAGTTGGTTAGTTGCCTCCCTCCCCTTTCTCTTACGCTGACATAGGACAATGGTCTTAATCCCGTTTCCTATGAATATTCTTACAGTTTTAATTTTCATAGGGCTAACTACGCCAAGCTGAACAACCTCCTCAGTATGGTCAGTTTTAACTTTCTCTACAATAACCCTAACCTTACGGTTAACGATGCTCTTGCATCCTTTTATACCGAAATTTTAAAATGTCTCTCCCAATCTGTGCCTTTTTTACCCAAAAGGAATCCCTCATCGTCACCACCCTGGTATAATAAAGAGCTACGATCTCTTCGTAACAAGAGAAATAAGCTCTGGTATTCTTACTTAAAATCGCGTTTCGACACCGATTTCTTCTACTACCAGTCTGCCCAAATTAATTTCTCTGTACTTTGCCAAACTCTCTATAACAAATATTTAAACCGAATGGACCACACACTCATTTCCGACCCCAAAAGATTCTTTCAGTTCATCAAAACTAAAAGCAAATCGGATAACTATCCATCATCCCTAAATTTTCTTGATAGGTCCTCGAGCGATCCCCAAATTATTGCAAATCTCTTCGCAATCTTTTTTGGCCAATCGTTCGCCATCCTTTCCCAAGAGCCAGACCATTCTTACTTTTCCTACTTAAACAGCTGCCCACAAACAACTTTGGAATCGGTGTCTATAACTTTAGAGCAAGTTAGAGATAAAATAATAAAACTCAAAGATGATTATTCTGCTGGCCCTGATGACCTTCCCCCTATATTTTTAAAGAAATGTCAAATGCATCTAGCCCAACCTCTTACAGCTCTCTTTCAGCTTTCTATCACCCAGGGATTATTTCCATCAACCTGGAAAAGGTCGTTTATTATTCCCCTACATAAAAAAGGTAGAAAAGACGATATTTCCAACTATCGACCAATTGCTAAGTTGTCCTGCATACCTAAGCTTTTTGAGAGCATTATCTATGACATAATGCTTTTCCATTGTAAATCTATTGTTTCTCCAAACCAGCCTCCTCTGGTGTACCCCAAGGCAGCCAGCTTGGTCCCTTATTATTTATTCTGACCATTAATGATGTTGCTTGTATCATTAAAAATTCATACATATCTGTTTACGCAGATGATATGAAAATATTTAGATATATATCATCTTCCTCAGACAGCCTACTCCTGCAGCAAGATCTAGACAGGTTTTGTACTTGGTGTCAGAAGAATTTTCTTGAGCTTAACGTCAATAAGTGTCAGGCTATAACATATACCCGTAAACGCCTCCCTACTTCACCTCGTTGCTATCTAATCTTTAATCTGCCTGTTCCCTTAGTGAATGAGTTGCGTTATTTAGGTGTTATCTGCGACAAGGAACTCAATTTGCGTTCTCACATTGATAGTATAATAAAAAAAGCCAACCCTGCCCTTGGTTTTATCAAGCGCTGGTCTAAGGAGTTTTCCAATCCTTATGTTACCAAATCTCTTTACATAACCTTTGTTAGGCCTCTTCTGGAATATGCCAGCCAAGTTTGGTCACCCTACTACAGATCTCACATCCTCCGGATAGAAGCTGTTCAACGCAGGTTTTTACGCTTTGCTTTACGTGGTCTTCCCTGGGATGATAGCCAAAACTTACCACCTTACACTGACCGGCTGAAACTTATAAATTTACAACCCCTTTCTATACGCCGAAAAGTTGCCGACATTCTCTTTATTCATCAAATTTTAGTAGGTAATATCGACTGTCCTTCCTTACTTCAAATTATTTCTTTTAACACCAATCCCCGCAATCTTAGGTCTGTGCCACTTTTCCGGCTCAATCTTCACAGAACGAATTACGGACACCTGGAGCCAATGTCTAGGATGCTTCACGAAGTTAACGATGTACTGCCTCTCTTCGACTACCATCTCAGCAAACTCTCCCTCAAGAACATACTTATTTCCACCTAAGCCTCACGTCCTTATTTTCTTTAACCGCTCCCACCCTTCAGTTTTTAAGTGAAAATGTTAGTTTTAAGTATATGTTTGCTTGCAATAAGCTTAATAAATCTGTCCGGGATTGACCCGGGCCGCAAAATCAAAATCAAAAGATCCAAACATGTCAAAAACTATTTTTTTTATTTAAACAATTTATTTGCTAGATGACACTAAAACTAGTCAATGCGACTAGCAAGCAGCTTGCTTATGAATAAAATTTAAGTAGATAAGTAGTTGAACTAGTTGATGCTCATTCACTAGTTTGTCTATTGCACTACCAGTTCGAGCGGCTTCGTACGTTGAAGACTTCTAACTAACTCTCTTAGTATTTTAAATGCCTCCTCGTTTGTGTGCTGTCTCAGTGTTTTCGTGTGACTTGTTACATACCTCTGATTTATCTTAGAAACTGTCTCCATCTTCAGATCACGATGAAGGTCTGTGTTACGGATGCGACGCAATAGTTTGTTTTGAAGTTTTGATGGTACTTTGCTTAGCACACCCCAAAATTGGATACCATGGGTCCATACTGGTTTTATTACTTGTAGAGCAAAGGTTTGTAGATAAGATTGATCGCCTTGTAAGAGCCAGTCCAATTTGTGTAGCTTTAAGTTGATTTCTTCTCTTTTTATTTTGATGTGCTCTTTCCAACGAAGTTTCGCAACTAAGGTAGCTATCTCGCTGCTTCTTGTGCTGTTTTGCCGACTGCCAGAATCGCAGTATCATCAGCGAATAGTATGTAGCAATGTAGCAACTCCAGTTGCTGTTTGATGCTGTAGGTAAATCATTGGTGAACAAAATGTAGAGTGCTGGACGCAGGATACTTCCCTGAGGTACTCCCGCTTTTATTTCCCTTAGTCCGGAGTACGCATCTTCTTGTTTTATTCTAAAGAGACGAGGCGTTAAGTATGGTTCAAGTAACTTGGAATACTTTTTCTATTGCAGCGATTTTGGTACGACATCAGTAATTCTATGTATCATATTTGGTCTCTAGTTGAATGACTTTCTCTAAAGCCAAACTGGTGACTTAACACTAAAATTTTATCATGACTGGGAGGAGGGATATAAAACGCTGCCCCAGTGATTTACCTGGTTTCGGTACCCTGATCACTTCAGCAACTTTCTACTTCAAAAAATATAAAAACAAAAAAAAAATACTTCCCATACCGGGAATCGAACCCGGGCCTTCTGGGTGAAAGCCAGATATCCTAGCCACTAGACCATATGGGATAGGTGTCAAACAATTATCAAATCGCGATCGCATTGCATTTTAATGTTTTTTTTGTTTTTAAACCGTCAATGAACCGAATTTTAATAAATCGCAGTACCAGCTAAAGTTTAGAAAAAAAGATCATGCAAATGGTTGAAGGCTGTAAATTTTCAAAGCTTATAGCAAGCCCCATTTCGATGGCTTGATTCGTTTTTTGACGTGGTTTCTACAGGAATCAGAAACTCCTTAGATTCATTTCATCTAAATTTAGAGGCGAATCTGAATTTATTGTTGTTTTGATTGCGGTCGGAATCAGCTCGGGTAGATTTGACTCTACTTATTTCTTTTATAAAAAATTTACTTATAATAAAGGGTCATCTAACAAGAGGTGTCATTTTAAATTTCGAGCCATTTTTGAACGGTCAACTATCATTGCGATGAAGATTATTAAGACACACTACGTGTTGAAATAGTGAAAATTCACTACAAAAACGGTGAAAATATCGCGGAAACGTTTCCTAAAATGTAGTAAATTCAATCCGTAAATTTGAACATTTTTGATGTGAAGACTCCAACTCATATTCTTCCGGCAAGATTATCTGAAAATATCGCCGTCGTAGCTGAGAGGGTGACTTAAGACCCACAGGAATTAGGCCTATCCGCAGCCACTTAGCACCTCATTTTGCATAAAGATCTTAGCCTACGTGCTTATTAGGTCGGGTTGACATACGAATTGAAGCCAGCAGACCACGCACAATGCCGTACTTTCGCTAATTGGGTGCTGGAAATAAATGAACAAGATCATGATTTTTTACACAAAACTATTCCTTGGGTACGTAAACAAACAAAAATGTCGTCTCCATCTACAACGAGTAACAGTTTGGTGCAGTTTTTGAGCTGTATGGAGGTATCATTTTGCCATATATTTTTCGAAAAGAACGCTGGTGCGACTGTTTCGTGAATGGATTGCGTTACCGAACGATTTTGACAGACTTTTTTTTGCCTGAAATTGATGCTATGGATCTGGACGGCATTTATTTTCAGGAGAATTGCGCCACATGCCACACAGCTGGCTCTACTGCAATGACCGCCGAGATTTTTGGAGATATGGTAAAACAACCGCGAAATACAGCCGAGATGAAAAATTGCATCAAAATTTCAGTATTATTAGGCAGAAACAAGGCGGACATTTGGCAGATGTTGTATTTCATTATTAACCTTAAAGTTTATTCTTTAGATCGAAATAAAAATATCACCACTTTTCACATAAATGTTGGATTTTTCTATTGATTTAAAATAACACCTCTTATTGGATGACCCAATACTGTGACTTAAAAAGTACAGAGCAGCCTTCAGTGCGAAAGGTTATTGAGCTTACCGAGGAATATAGGAATAAAGGCAAACATTTTAGGTTTATCAGTCATTCTATTCAAAGATTATAGCGCTATGATGAAAGATTCGTTATAGCTATAGCTGGTAGAAGGATGCGAATCCAATATTACCGGGATTGCTGTTCTTGGAGATCAGTTGGATCATTACAGGGAAGACAATACAGACAGTTAGCTGTTGGTGAGAAAGGAGTAAATGAGTAACCTATCGATGACTTTGAAGATTTAAAAGTCTGGCCAAGGAATACCGCGTAATATGAAACTACCTGCTGTCCAATATATGTTTCGATTCGGACAAAGTGAGTTTCATAGAAGAGATACAAAACCTGCAGTGTAAGTCTCAAAAGAGTAAGGTAATGAGGCTTTGTGTTGTAGGGTTTTGAGAAATAGTTGGATCACCGTTTTACATAGTCCAACACAGAATTAGTCCTATTAATAGACAGGCGATATCAATTCATGGAGTTTGTCCTTGGAGGTTATGGAAATCACTTCGGGGATATGTTATTGCTTTGTATTTAGTGGTATCGAACTCCGAACAATTTGTTTTCCACCAAGTTGAAAACCTACACAAGCCATCCTGTAGTGCATGAGAGTCGGAGGACGTCGAGATGTGTTATAGATTCTCAGACAGAAGCACGGGAGTTTTGTTAATATTGACATCTACGTGAGGATGAAGATTAGTGGATGGAGATCGCTTCCATGACGTACCTCAAATCTAGATGAACTAGGATCTGACTCAGAAAATCGCTTCACAATTTGTGCGACATATACTCAATGATTTATTTTCAGTTTTGGTTGTTTTTTATCTACTCTTTAGATAGATGGCGTTACAGCCGTGGAAGATCTGTAGCTTAACTAGCCAACTGTCTCCAGTTGAAAGAAAACATCCAAATCATTGAATTTTATTACGAAAATACACGTTCAGTCGTGGCAACTACGCAGAAAATTCCTACCAATTTTGCATGTAATCATGTGCCTTCCGAGACGTGTATACGCAACATAATCAAAAAATTCCAAGAGACGGGGTCATACAAGATGTGAAGAGACCGAAATGTGTTCGCTCCGGACGTTCAATTGAAAATATCGCCGATGTATAGGAAAGTGTCGAAATCGACGAAAACACCTCCATTCGCCACCGTTCTCAAGAGCTTGTCCTCTCCACAGCCACACTGCACCGAATTTTGGCGAAAGATTTGACTCTTCATACGTACAAGATCCCATTAACGCAAGAGCTGAAGTCGCCCACCATCAGCAGTGCCGTACGTTTGCGGGTTCTAAAGAACATGCATGCTGACATTGATTTTTGCGCTAAAATCGTGTTTTCGGATCAGCGTGTACAATTACTCGTATTTACACAAACTTTTGGCATGCGAGTTTTAGAGCATTTTCTGAAGTGTGATGTTTAAGAAGTCACATGACAGTATATCACTTCGTCTAAACCCTTTTCTAAGGCTTTCTTTAGCATCTGTCATGGTGCAAATATTTGGTCAGTTGTGGACTTACCAGGTATAAAATCACCTATTTCGGGCAAATCAAGTCGTTGACAAATGGTTTAAGGCATAAACGGAATATAGCGGACAGGATGTTGTGCGCGATGTGAAGGAGACTGATGTTTCTATATTTGAGACACTTTTGTGGATTGGACAAACGATGCCAATTTTGAATTTGCCAGGCATTCTTTTCCACGAAAAAATCTTGAAAATGATGTGGTGTATGCTCTCTGTCAAATCATTTCTAGTTCCTGAAATAGCTCGGCAGTTATACCGTTCGGTCTGGCGGTGATGTTATGCCTAAATTTTTTTTTGTTGGTATGTTTACTTAATTTTGGTTGGGTGGGCGGAAATCTTGCCTCTCATCGCACAAGTTGAATGGCTCCGAGTTTGGGTCATCCACGCCGTTTTACTATTTGTAGAAGTAGTTTTGCAACATCCTCAGCACCGACTGCGACTACTTAAAAATTCCCTTGGTCTAGAGCAACATCTTTTTCTGTTTGTATCATGAGAAACCGATTTTCTTTCTTTGTAAGACCAAGCGCATCAGTTACCACATTTCTGACGACCTCTTCTCATCGATGCCATTGATCTTCAACACATGTTGAAACATGTGACAAAATGTAAGAGCCAAGCAATCGGCAAAGGTTCTGATAGTTTATTACGTTTGGAGCAGTTCAGTGTTTAATCCCTCCACACTTTTTTTTTTCGTTTAAAAGTCTGAAATATCCGTGGACATACCTTGGACATACCTTGGCCGCTCGGAACTTTTATAATACTGGAGAAGTACTTTGCATCGATCGTAACGAGGGGAGTTTGGGTGACTATTTTATGATCCTGTTCCCTTATAAATATTGAAGTGCGGGTGAATATTGAACCCGCAAAAAATTAGTTAACGTAAGTGCGCTGGTCCAGACATGGGGAAATACAGACTGTGCTTACTTATTTTGCCACCAATGCGCCCCATTTACTAAGGGCAATGCTTGTAGGTTTTGCCGAGGAGCTCCTTGAAACATTATTTAGTGATACGGAGCTCAAGACTTCTTGCCTTACAACAAAATCGCACTCAAATAGACGCTGCTTCTCTTCCCTTAACCAGTCATCGCAGTATGTCACAGTTCTTCTTCTTCCCTTCATATCTCATGGGCTGTGTGGGCTACTAATACCTGTTGAACGTTGCGTGTTCAATGTCCGAATTCTCCACATGCAGGATCTAGTTGTCTTTGTTGTGAGGTAATCCCACTCACAAGCCTCAAACTAGAGAGCGAGGCCATTTTCGGAATGCCTTGGGTTAAAGTGACCGGATATTTCAAAGCTTGTAACTTGCTGCGGTTGTTGTGTCTATCTATCTTCATTCCGCCCTGACTTACTGGCTTGTCCCGAAAAATCCTTTTTGACTTCAAATATAAGGAAATAGGTATGCTGACTATTGACACCACCGTTGACTCAGCCACGAAAATTCATATGCCGTATGTCCTTCCTGTAAAGTTCAAGGCATTATAGTGTTGCTATTTTTTCCTGCTTTTCAGAAAGACAAGACCAAAGACCACTTGACGTAAAATGTGTATAATTGATGTGTAACCATGATTATAGCACTGAAAATTAACAAGTTGACACCGCTCAGTACCTACCCTAATCATTCAATATCCGGCCACCAGAATTAACTGAACATAAAACTTCATTAAAACCAAACCGATCAAGGTCGAAAAGTCTTATTTTTTAAGTCTACCATTCGGGTTTGTATAAGTTTTCCAAGAAATAATTTAAACAGGAGGATATTGGCCTGTAATTATTCTTACTGCCATCACGGGCAGTATTTAATTTATCGGGAAGGATACCAGTGGAGATACTTCCAACAGTGGGTACAGTGTTAAATTGGAATATTTTTTTTAAGCTCCTTAAAGCGATTTTGCCTGTAGGCCATCGGTAGTTTGTTTAGCATTAATTTTAATTACTATTTCTCTTTGTATTACTACTCAAACAGATTTGTTATTTTCAATTATATTTATTCACCCGAAGGACTGTGGACACATGTTCACAAGTGTTTACTTAGAAAAATTAACGTTTTAATCGACAAGGTGTTGTGGAATTTCAATTTCGATAATGAAATCGTATTTATTGAAATATTTATTCGCTCTATTTTCAAACACACAAACAAAGTTTGAACAATTCGATAAGGTCGATGGTATTTATGGATATTTTCTTTTGAATTGATATGACATCCGGATATCGATGTCAATTCCATAGAATAAGTGCTCACATAAACCTGAGTGTCCTGTCCGATGTGTCATAGCAATTCAATTTTGTTTAATAAAAATTCTGATTACTTCAGTTTGGCTAATATTAGTGCTGTTGCCAGCTGCTGTTGGTGTATTCCTGATACCAATGCTTCTTCTGTTCGTGGTCATAAATATTAACCAACCTCACCCCCCACCGCTCCTCTTCATATCCTGGGGCCATACCTCATACATCCCCTAAAAACATCCTGTCGACCAGGTGAGTAACGAATTCGATTGGTCGTAATTAATGTTATACGATTCTGACCACAGTCCATAAAGGTTATGCTCTGAACGTCAATATGGAAGTCAGGACTGCTCCAATGGTTCTACAGATTATGGATATGGATACCGATGCGAGGATTAAATTGGAATGGGCGTTAGCTTATGCGTTTATGTGTTGATTTTGTTTTGCTTTCAATACCCTTCAAATCGATTATTCATTAGATTTTTTTTTTGTTGCTGTGTTATAGTAAAGAAGACGTTCCTATTTTATTTTGGAGTAATGGGACACTTTCTGTTTATTCGAGTCGGACTCAAATGATAGGCCATTTAGAGACTCCTTTTGGCGAAGGTAAAGTTTTAATGACCTGTGATTAGGTATGCATTAAGGCGAAACGGGTATAAAAAGCCTTTCAACTTAATTGGCTGACTGCGTATTTGAATTTTAGGTGTTTTTTTTGGTGGGGGGGGGGGGGGGCGGATTCGTTAATGACTCTTTAAGGGCACAAATAATTTTGTTTTGTATTTTTTTCTGAAGAAAGCTCTGCCAATTAACTGATTAGGTCCATAGGATCTAACTAAAGGGATTTGTCGACAAATGCTCTATGATTTTCTAAAATCTGCTGAAAGGTGTCCAGTACTCAAGTACTCGGCATACCCAAGAACCCATCAAGCAATTTAATTGAAGTCTTAGACTTGAGACAATTCTTTTCAGGTGAAACTTCCTCAGTTCTAGTTTATGGTAATCAACTCCAGAGAGGATCAAAACGACGGAATTTGATTCTCTGTAAAGACTCATACATGGCTCATAGCTCACCCACTTCAGTCTCATCATCAGTGAGTTTCTGTGAAATAGCTCAACATGTGTTATCGTGCAGAGGATGATCAGGTTTCCTATCCGTGTTAAGTGTAATCATTCTGCCTTAAGCCTTTAGCTCTTTCCTCACTATGTAAAGCTTCAGTTTCTCTTAATCTGTTGAATTGTGTTAAAAAATCGACCTATATCCTCAGAAAACTAACCTTAACAGAAGGACGTCAGCAAAACACATTCTCGACGATTCACTAATCTGGCTTGCGAAGTAGTATGAACAAGATATTTGCTCCGATAATCCACGAAAAAAGAACGGCCTTCAACAGACACTTGTTGGCAATTTGTGGTAGCTTGTGGTGGTCAATCCAGGTCAGTACCTTGAAAATGGTATTATCCATGAAAGATTCATATGACAGAATCGTAAGATGATAAAACTTCAAGTTGTATAGGCAGATACCTGAACAAAATCGTACTATCACCTCCTCACGAACTACTAATGAGCTAAATAACTAAGCTCCTTCAGGTGAAGACACTGCTAGTTAAGGGTATATACGCGAGTAAGTATCGGTTCTTACCCACCAGAGTGCCCAAGTAGAAACGCTGGAATCCTAAACGAAAACAAGGGTTGGGTACGAAAATTTATTTTGTCGACCTCCCTGACTGTAATATGCGTCCCAGCTGTCATAATAAGAAGCTCTTCGCGAAAAACATCAGAGCCTACTGTCAGTTTTTAACGCCGGTACTGATCCACTAAGAATGCAATTAACAAAAGTTAACAACCAACAGCTTCAGATGAGATTAACAGATCTATGCATCGTGCAAACGCGGCAAGAGAACGATATTCGGGTATGTATGATCTGAACAGACTAATGGAGCCAGTGGAGGCCTATGACTGATGTAAGCCGCCGTTCAAAAATCGTATGAGACGGACCGGGCAACGATACGATCATAATCTACAGCATCGACTACGATAATTGTAATGGCGCGCAGCTTATATTTGACAAATACTCATTGTCATTGGAAGCCGACTTCAGACTGAGAAATCAGTGGGATGTCAGTGGATCATTTGTGAGGATTGAGGCGAAGAAGCGTTATTTAACGGATTCAGCGTTATTTGCTTAAATAATATGACCACCAGAGGTATAATTTTCGACCACATTTCCGAGCGATTACGGGGCCTACGTCGCATGTTAATCGAACAATTCGTTCCAGGTTTATCAACATAAACTAGCGACTTGACATAGCCCCAAAAAAAATAATCCAATGCCGTCAAATCCCATGATCTTGGTAGCCAATTGAGGGATCCATTTCTTGAATTAACTTTTGCCAAATTGTGTTTTATGGAATGAAGCAGCGTACTGTTGAAACAACAGTTCTTTCACGCAAATTTAGGAACAAGTAATCGTTGAACATGGCATTGTACTGGTATCTATTGTACTATTGCCTCATTTTTGAAGAAACAAAGACCGGCGTACAATCCACACAATGCGGTACATTTTTCTGAATGCAATGGTATCTGGTGAACTTCTTGAGGATTTTCTTTCCTCCAAATATGGCAAACTGAACAAACTTTACGGGTCAATTTCCAGTTGATTGAAAGCTAAATCATTGTGGCTTTAGCTCTTGCAGCAATTAGATCTCATAAGCCTTGAGACTAAGATCTTTGTGCAAAATTTTCCAGACAGTAGATGAACAAAGGCCAAGTTGCTGCGAACGACGAGGAATAGATAAATTTGTGTCTCTTTCAACAGAGGCTTCCACAGTCGCTATATTTTCCTCCGAACGCACTGTTCTCACAGTGTGTACGAGTATTTACGGGATAGAGCAATCAGAAAATCACTTGTTTGATGACTCCCTACGAAGCGTGGACCGGAAGGTAAAAACCAACAGCAGCACATCTTAAAGTGTTTGACTTTTCGGCAGTCGCATTGCATAAGACTCAAATGAAGAAATTTTCGACAAATGGTAAAGAGCTGATTATGGTGGGATACTCCGATACTTCAAAGGCATATAGACTTTACAATTCAGAAGCGAAGTAAGGGGTGGTCAGCAGAGATGTCATATGATATTCTTGGAGGATAAAGTCATTGGTTCAGTTGAAGAGGAAACCGATATTGTTTCGTTTGATTCTACTGTGACCCAAACAGCGAATTTCACTGAGAATGATGGTGAGGAAAAGCTTGTTCGTTTCGATCCAGAGAGACATAAGATTTTGCGAACTGGGCATTCCCATTGTCCAAATTCCACAAACGATAGAAGAAGCTGTAAATGCCAGTCAGTGAAGGAATTCAATGTAAAATGGTATTTAGTTCAATTATCAGATGGAGGGAAGGCTATTGGCTGAAAGTGGGTACACTACCTAAAACGAAAATCGGGTTGGAGCGTCAATTATACTGAAACTTGTTCATCTGTTGTGAGATACGCAACTATTCGCATGATTTTTGCCTTGGCTTGTGAGCATAAACTGTATCTTCATCATGTATATGTATCATCGGCGTATCTGAACAGTGAACTTCAGTATAATGTCTACATGAGACAGTCTGAACATTTTGTCAACAAAAGGTTCCCCAATAGTATTTTGAAATTGAATAAAACACTTTATCGGTTGAAACAGAGTGGGCGTGAATGGAATGAGCAGCCGATGCGGTTTTCACTGTGTGGCAGTGGGCCGTGGGGCCACACAAAAAACGACAGAGGTAATTTTAATCAAATCGCTGTATATGTTTATGATCTCATTCTAGCTAGCTCCAATAAAAACTCAGATGACGGACGAGTTTGATGTAGTCGATGGATACCAGCTTAAATATTCGTTGAGGATTCAGGTAAATCGAGAACGTGAAACAGGTGCTATTTCTGTTTGTCAGTGGCAGTATATAGTCAATCTTCTGACGGAATGGAAACTTACAGAACAGTTTTAACATCATTTGATGCCGGCTATCAAGTAAAATGTTTCACATTTAATTGTTTGACGTGTAATATTCATGTCTCATTATCTCAAGAGGCGCGAATATTGCAAAATAAAAAACGACCACCCCGTAATGACTCCCGAAAACATAATCTATGGCGACCATTGCGTATAAAAGCACTACCGTCTGAAAATTTCCATAATTCTCCAATAATTCGAAAATCTGCTCACAAAATCGAATACGGACTCCCCCAAATTATTCAAAGTCCAAACTATTGAATCCACTCTGATCGACTGGATGATAACTTGTTAAAGAATTTTCATGTATAGCTAGCGAATATTTACTCTGTTACATAACTAGTCGGATAACATGTCGAGATACTTTGCATAAGCCGGGTCATAAATATAATCAACTCAATTAGGAAGCCACCAGTTTACCAGTCATTTGGATAAATATTTGTTTTTTTCCTCTCCCCCCGCGAGACTACTTGTGGCACAGCTACCACTGCTAATCAAGTAATCATAATTCGTTTTTTTGTAAATAAAATTTGTCTCCAATTAATTTTATCGATGCTTATCCCGTTCTTGAGTGTCGATCAAAATCGGAGATTCAATCAAATTAATAAAAAATCAACAAAAATAGACAAACGGACGTAGTTTAAAAAAAAAACAAAAAACAAAAACAACGAAACGAGGAATGACAACAGAACAAAATGTTTTATGTTTTATCCGAATTCCGAATCGGAGGGCTGCCCAACAACAGATAAAGGTTCCCGATAGTGTAGAGAAACACTTTTACGACTTTTAGCCGCAATAAAAACACAAGAGGAAAAAAAAATAAAACCAGAACCGACCACCATCATCAAATTAAGGACAGAATACAACGACGATGATGACGGTGAATACGAAGACCGCCAGCAGAAGGAGAGACCTAAAACAAAACCATAAATGCGAAGGTGGTTAAATTAATAATAAAAAACAATAAAACATCCAATGAAGAACAAAAAACACAAAGTACACTGAAATACATGTCCATAAAACCGAGGGCCCATTAAAAACAAACCCAAATCTGAATACGGATACGGATACACCAACAGAATAAGCCCTTCTAGACCTTAGACCAGAAACCAAGACCAACCTACAGACCAACAAAAAAAAAACAACACTCAGATGCAAAGGTAATGTCGATCGATCGATGGCATAGATAAACTTAATTTAAAAAAAAAAAATATTTATACACTGGTCATATAAAACAAAAAACTACAAAATAAACTTAATTAGGTTTATGTCTGTTTACACAAATGCTCGAGTGTTCAACTGTACTCGACTACCCTCGCCAACACGAGATTTGGTTTTCGACATCGTTCTCCTCTTTTCAGGTCCTAAATCATCCTCGAAGCCCTTTCAAGCCATTTCGGGATTTCGGGTTACAAAAAGCACCGGTGAGTGCAATTTTTTCGTTCGTTAACAAAAATCTGATGGAATTTTTACGATCAAAATTAATTTCATCTTTTCTGCCGTTGATTAGCGTCGTAAAAAAATGGAAAAAAATATTGAGTACGCGTATGTCAAAGGGCCAAGTAGGTGGGAGCTGGTTGCCGGAGCTTTATGGTTAATCAATTAGATGGTAGTTAAATTTTTAATTGTTTTTTATTATTTATTTTTTATTTTAGCGTTTATGACGTGAGGAGAAATATGGTTATTTTCGTTTTGGTTTTTTGAGTTGGACTACAGGATACAGCCCACTCCTAGGTTGCACGTGCTGTGATGGCTTGATTACTGTGAATTTTTGGTTATTACTGCCAAGAGCACATGTAGATACATATGTTTAACTAGCGTAGGTAAGAAGTACGAGTATTCGTAGGTGTACGTTGGTGTAGATATTTATGGTTAGCTATTGGCCTTTTACGAGGCGCCATAGCTCCGTGACCATGGTGATTGGTGGGTGGTGGGGGAGAGAGTTTTGAGCCATAAAACACCAGGTACAGGAGAAAGTATTTGCTTTCCCACGACTAATGGGGAGGAAAGTTTGGGGAATCAAGCGTTGTGAACACGCCCTTATACGAACAGTTATCGGTGAATCAAAGGTAAGAGCCATATTAATTTACTGCAGGTATTACCAGCGATTGAAGGGCTTTTAATACATTAATTAAGCATTTTATTTTCTTTTAATTCAAAACGAATTTTGACAGCAAGAGTGCCAAGGTTTAACATTTCAGTAAGCTTCAAATTGCCAGGTGCTTTTTAGTTCATTTTATTAATTTTTGTGATCACATTGCTGATGTTGGTAAACCCGGTCTCTTTTTTTTCGGAGCACACAAGAGCTTGAACCTTCAGTTTAGGGACTGTGAATCGAATTACGAACGTTAGCACTTATAAAGCGCATCTCTAACGAAAGCCACACAAGCCTTCAGAATAGGCAAGCCAAAAACTATGTGACGTTAACTACAATTACCACATAAGTTGGCACAGTCGGACGACGCCATATCGCAGCTGGTAATTTGATTGAATAAGACACCTTTGGCAAAACGGGAGTGGACACTGATCATCTCCTAGTTTCCGGCCGATTTATCATAGATTCCGAAATTCCAATGAAGAGAAATGTACCCGAGACGACTTTGGAATCTCGATTTTGACATAAAACCTAAAATACCATAAAGATTGCGCCTAAAGGAAACGAGTGCTAGGCAGAATAGCCCTAAATGCCAAAAGTAGGTAAGAAAGCAAAATCTTGCCAAAAGAAAAAACCCGCACAGAGTCCAGTTCTATGGAAATCGAAGAGTGAAGGAAAGTTGTAACAGATTTTATGATTTTCATAAAAAAAAACAAGTGAATGGTTGTAATTCGGCCAGACAACATGGCGTAGTCCAATCACTAGTTTTGTGGAAGTAGTGTAGTACTCATAGTGTAGTAGTGTAGTGAAAGTACTGTCTCCGCTGCCATCGTGCTTATTGGCCGACTAACTACTTAACGCTATCTATAGTTCTATAGTCTATGCAGGCATATGCAGGTGATGTAGCTGTTTTCTCTGCTCTAAAGCACAGGCAGCCCTAGAGCTGATGAACGATTCATGTACTGGAAAGGAGCTTTCAGTCAATCCTCTCAATACAAAGGCTGTTCACTTTACGAGAAGGAGGAATCTGGGTGGTCTGGCTCACCTAGTACTTGTAGGCATCACCATTCGGTTCTCCAATGAAGCTTGGTATTTGAGTTTCAACATGGATGGCAAATTTTTCTGAAGTAAACATGTTACGTAGAAAACCTCTCAACCAGACCACAAAGAATGGTCTGTCTCGGCTGCATGAGGGCTTTCCCTAGCACAACTGGCTCTACTCGAGATGAATTGATGATTTTCCCTCGCATGGACTGCACTTTCAAAGACCTCTTTTCTTAAAAAAAGCAGTGGTTTTGGGTACAACACGCACTGAAATTTTGATGACCTAGCATGCCGACTGTCTTATGACTCTAGTCTTATGGACATGCCGTCTGATGCAATGACAACAGAAAAAATACAAAATTGACTTTCCCAATGCCCAGGAATGGCTCCTACTAGGAATGAATGTAGGCGGGTCTTCATGGATGGCTCTAACTTCGGATGCGCCGTTTTCTATTCTTGTTTTTTTTCGGAAGGCGCCACTTCTATGTTCTTTATGAAAACTTGCGCCTGTCTTCTAGATGCAGATATAGGCAATACTACTGATGGCAGCGAACAAGAAGAATCTTTGGAGGAGGCGAAGCATTTGCATCTGTAGCGACGGCCAAGCTGCTCTTAAAGCTTTGCTAAACACTCTTACGGCTTCCGAGGTAGTTCGAACACGCAAACTTCACTAAACGCAGTCGGTACGCTGAATTTACAGAGTCTTGTTTTGATTCTATGTTACAGTTAGATCACGGAAATCGAATCGCCGATGAACTTGTTAGGCAAGCCTCAGAGGGATTTTTTCAAAGCCCGCACCTATGTTAGCACTTTCTGCGTCTTTGTTTAGGGCTTTCATTGACAGTTGGATTCCATATGAGCATAATAGCAGCATCATCAAGTTGTCTGTAGATCAAATGAATTCATACCGACGTCTCCAACAGATCAGCAGCTTTCCTGCTGTCCCTCAGACTTTTTGATTGTGTGGACGGAAATCTTGCCTTTCATCGCCCACATTCAATAATTCCTTCTACCCGGCAGTTGTCTCAAAATTCACCCATGACTTGAATTTTGCGCCATTTATGCGGTATAGTGCTGAAAAAGAGAAAAGAAAAAAAGATAGAGTGACAGCTGACAGTTCAGGGTTGTTAAAAATGGAGCACTACACGAAAGATTAAGCGGATTTCAGTGTTCAGCAATATTTTAAAAATAATGAAGAATTTTAGTACAAAATATGTTCGGAATAGCAGTCAAGTGCCTTCGTTTATTCGAGACGTAGACGAGGTAGGGTAGATATTTTCGCATAAAACTCTTGGTATGGCATGTCAGGCCCTTTCTGTGTCCTCTTGAGCAAAAGAAGCCGGATAATTCAGAGCCAGTTTTCCACTTCAAGGATCTAAGAGCTGCCCTTAGTTTATATTGTTTTCTTCTGCTACTTTTGGCCTCAGCTCTAAGTAAGTTGGTGTAGCTCATATGAAGAATCTTCTATAGTGTCGTCAGCAGTCACACTAGTACAGTAGTATAGTAGTAGTTTCTATTCATATTTTTCCCCCTCAACACACGGGCTTATAATTTCGACAAGTTATCATGGTTGGACGAAACCAGCAACTTTTAGCTACCACGAGGTAATCATTATTAGAGTACTGTGTATGGACTTATCGTGCCATATCCAGCCATTCCGATGGATTATTTGCCCATATTCTCTCCTAACTTCTTGAGTGCACACACCGTCGGAGGGCATATCCTGCTTCCATCAATTGTTCAACCGTACATTAAATGGTAGACTCGAAAACACTTGTCACAAAGACGTTTGCCCTAACTTCTAAGTGCTGAAAAGTGTCTATCGAAATGTTTCGGCATTCTAAAGCAAAGCATTCAAAGAGCAAAAACATTCGAAAGATCGTTCCACAGTTACTTAAGACACTGACAATATTACGCCATCAGATGTAGGCCGAACAAAAGCCATTAAAGTCTTTCCTAACAAGATTTTCCTCCCAGCAGAATCCTCTGCTGCCAAACTTCTCCATGACACTTCTGAAACTTCAGAAATGCCTACAATGTTGTCGTTCCTTTATATTGATAACATACTTTGTTCCCATGCCCTAAATACTCAACAAAACTGAATCACAAATCTAATTAAACTCATCGTCTCGGTCGTGTCTCAGTTTCCAAAGAAAGACCGTTTCCCACCATAGCCACCCAAGTGCATGCTGGAGGTAGGTTTCCCTTCTAATATGATTGTATTTGCTTCTGACAAATATTGCATCTTGTATCTACAAATGGAACAGGTGAAAATTGCTTCCACCAAATTGACTACAAAACTGAGGCATCCAATCGAGAATGCGTTCCGTACAACAAAGTTTACAAATACGAATACCTACCGACTCCGAGTACTTGCACGGATACATCTTCCGTTGATTGGAGAGAAATTGCACCTCGATACATTATTGATTCTCGGATACATTATTCATATTGTGGGCACAAGTAATCAGATCATTTTGTCAGTGGAGCACACCTAAGTGAGTTGTCAACCAGGTCGTCGTTGTCATCATGTCGTTGTGGTCTAGTGGCATATTGATTTCCATAATTTGCTTAACTACTTGATGATGACGATGTCAATGAAAAATGAGCACTTTGAATGCTTTTCGGTTTTTTTTTTTTGGGGAAAAAAAAGTAACTCAAATCAATTTGGAGTCTGACAATTGAAACTATCACGAAAATGCTAATTGGTTATCCAAATGACAAACGAGCAGATGCTGATTTGGCCCAGAATCAGACTGAGATACAGAACGAAACTCTGAATGGGAATTCGATTTACAACATCGAAAAGCGGGTACCATCCAAAAGCACATGCAAACAAACAAACCAAACAAACAAATGGACAGCCACATAAACAAATTGAGTGGCTTCTTGAGTAAACTAATTGAAAACGTAATTAGACTATCAGTTGATGACATGACGGTTGGTTTATGTGGTACCACCCTCGGCTGTAAGCTGCGTGGAATTTTTTGGTTTCCTGATGAAAAACGCTTGACCTAGATACGATTTGTTTAAATTCTGTTTGATGCTTAGTAAAAAAGAGAAAGGAACTCGTTGAAGTGGAGCTCAGCGAAGGTCTATCGCTCAGAATTTGAGTTGAAGTTTTTCCGAACGAATTAAATAAAACTTTGACAACACACATAAACACATAGTGCTTGAGGAAAAGCAACAAAAAGTGAATGGTTCCTTGCAAACTACACAAATATTTTCTTCTTGTTCTGCCAATTTAATCGGCTTCTAGCTGTCATTAGTTTCCTACATTTTTCCCAATTTTTTGACTACAACGAAAATCCATCCAGCTCATAGGTTGAGTCAATGTACCAGTATCTAACATATCTTTTGTCGCCAGACTTGGTACTGACCTTTGATGCTACTCTTTCTGTACAAACAAAACTGTTTCCTTTATCTTCCAATCTAAAGCAACCCTGTCAAATGCGAATCCCTTTGACCCATGTTAAAAATAAATAAAATCTTCCTGACAATGCCTCCCTATCATAGGCGAGTATCTTCTCTAGATGCCTGAGAAATCCAAGTTGCACTATAAAATTCAAACACGCCCTTGACTTCTGGCAACACGCGCAATAACTTTCGATTCCGAAATGAAATCCAACACCACCATTGCCATCAAAATCGAATTTATGTTTCATAATTTTCCACAGAATTTCATTACATATCTATTCTACATTGGTCTATCGATAGACCTTCTTCTCTCTCTCTCTCTCTCTCAACCGCCCCCTCCAATCATATCAAACGCACCACAATGACATCCCAATAAATTAGTATCTTTTATCGCAAAACAATATCTCTATAACAAGAGAGTCAAACCAAAATCAAAATCAAAGCCAACACGAAAAATTCAAAAATCAAAACCGAGCCGGGTATCTTCCAATATACCCATTCACTCCCATGCCCATTCTAATTCGAAGAGATCTGTATCTCAGTTCTTCTATCTATCTTAGGCTTTGTATCTCCGGTCTCGTATCATACAGTTTCTGTGTATCGTCACATCTGTAGAATGAATAAATTTATTTTAAAGTAAAAAATCATAATTTTTAGAGACAGAAAAAATTCCAATTATTTAATTTTTATTTTTTCGATCATCTCATCTGAATGTCCACGGTCGTCATTGCCGTCTTCGTCTCTGTCTTCATCATCATTTTCGTGCATGGCCGACTTAGTCCAACTTGGTCATCATCATCGATTACACTTATATGAGTGGGCTGGCTGGGCACAATGGGGTATTTAATTTCCCTCCAACACTGTAGAGCATATGTCGCCACTTTAGGCTTCTGGGCAGGTCAGATTCTGAAGAAGAAGAAAAAAAAAAAAACACAAAAACGTCGCATAGTTCATCAAGTGGCTCAAAATGTAAATTAAGACCCTCGACCAAATGGAAGTGGTCGGTGGCGGATGATGGAAATGATAGAAATCGCTGCCTTCCAGCAAAGATTTGAAAACAATCTTTTCAAGAACTCTAGAGCTATAGACAACAAATATTTAAATATCTTTCTATCTTACAGAAACAGCAACAAATGTGTTCGCTGGAGTTTTCTAGCGATGACAGTGTTGCCACATTGCTGAGCATGGTACAATCATTCATCATATGCCAAAAAGCGATTTGAGTCGACCAACATGCATCATATAATAGCAGTGAAGACAGGACGGCGCCTTGCGGGCAACGTCGCCATAACATATTGGCCACAGCCAGCATCCACAATTAGGTATTCTCACCAGTGCTGTTATCCAAAAAGTTAGTAGTTTGGTCACGTTAATAGTTGTCTGATCAAGTTACACATGCCGCCAAAAGCTGCACTGTCGGAAGCGTGGGATATGAAGATTTCCAGCGCGTAAAAATGCGCTTTTAGTCATATTGGACAGAGAATGTATTGACAAAGCTATTCTGCACAAATGATGCTCGACCATTCTTTCCATGCTCTGTAACACCAAGGAAGTCAGACTGATAGGTCTGAAGCTCTTGGTGAGCGTTTAGTCGTCTTTCCTGATATTTTTCTGTTGGTCAGTGTTCGGTATGTGTGCCAGGTACTCATCTATACCTCATTGGAGCCACTAGGGTGGAACATGATGGTGATGGCCTCATCCGTCAACACAACCGATGACAGATATCAGCTACGACGTATTGTGATTTGATGATAGCAGCTGGTTGTGTGCCGGTTTTGATCAGGCTACCTAGGAAGTGAGTCTCAGGCATGATACAGAGAGCTTCTGCTTTTGACTCCAGTGTAGGTACCTAGATCTTCTAAGTGTTTTGAGTCTGTAGAATTTGTCTCTTCTAAAGGCTTTGACCAACTTATTGGTTTCACCGAGTGTTTCACTCTTCTCGCAAAAGTCTTTGTAAGAAGCACTGTTCGAAATCCGAATAAGCCTCTTATATCCTTTTTGTTTCGATCTATATGGATTCAAATGTTTCTCCAAATTAGTCTTGAGTTCCAGCAGTTGTTCCCGTTTTGACACCTTTTGACTCCTTTGACTCTTTGACAAGGACAAGACCACGCATCCAATTCTGAAAACGATATGTCTATGGTCTGACATAGAAGCTTAAATGGTGATTTAAAACTGGTAATCTCCTGTACAACCTAGCCTACCTATTGGATAGCGTCAAGTCAATTACTAGATTTCTTTCTTTCATTGGGAGTAAATAAGGTCAGACGATATGAAATCCTGGAGATTACGACCTCTCACATTCCATTTTCTACGTATTCCGTCCACTAACATCGGCAGCTTATGGTAAGTTCCATCTTCTTGGAATCATAGTATTCAATGAGTCGACTGTCGCTGATGGTGTTAAAATAGGCTTCTCAGCGAGCGGTCTTTATCGACTTGAATGGACAATACTTAACTTGGACTCCTGGGACTTCTGAGATGAATCACAAATTTGAGGTAAAATAACGAAGCGATAATCGAAGTGCCTACCGCTGTACTTAGGGGCAAAAGGATTGTTCAAGGTACTCTCGAATAGGTATAGAGAAAATGAACTTAATTAGGTTGACCGTTTTGACATCCGCGAGAGAGTAGTGGAAAATTTGAAAATACCACCATTGGTTTGGCTATAACTTCTAAGGAAGCAGCCATGTTAGTCTAGATAACTCGATATCGCGCGTTTTCATCTATTGCATAAATATTCTCTAAAAGCAGTATTCAGTTGTAGAAAGAGCGTTGAAGTTGTCTTTTGAAACATCAGTTTTGCGGCCTCCATCCCGTAGCAAAACATTCTTCGATCAAACAAACGATTGCGCAAACCAACTATGTACATTCACATTCTTTCTTAAAACAAACTCAAGAGAGAAGCATTTTATTCGGCCAATTCCGTATCATTCAAACTTATTTTGAAAATCGGTCTTCAATTTGAGAAACGCATAGAAGATTTCGGAAGCATTTTCGCGACTTAGGTGTCGAACACGATGTGAAGATACCGAAAAGTAAGCTGCAGACCTTCACAAATAGGTGTCACCCTGAGTTTTCCAGTCAGTCCGTTTCAACGTCGCTTCGACAGTGACAGTGGATCCTTCATTCAAGTCGCAAAATCAAATCAACTGCGAGATCCCCATAAAATTGAATGCGCATACCCACTAAGGTAGAAGATCGACTCGGCAGACGTACATACGTAAGAACAGTTGAAAAGGACGCTACTTGGGATGGGTTGAAAAGATTTCCATTTACAAGGGTTAGGCAAGGCTTCTGATTCTAACACCACATTGCTTAAGTTAGCCGTACTTGTATATTGAGTCATTCCACCTCGTGGTTCGACAGTAAGACAAGATCCAGTGTGAACAGACTACTAACTCAGAATGAAACCTGCCAAGTAATAGAGTAGTAGCTCATAAGCCCCTAAAAGGTTCTATTCATAGTTTTCATTCTTTTTAGCAAAAGTTTGACCGAGATAAGTGATTAATTTCACCATTTGCGTAAAGAGCAGAAAATTCGGTAGCAGAAGTAAGCAGATAAAACCGCCAAAACCTTTACGCTGAACCCAAGAAGTCTGCTTAAATGACAAGAAAGTTACATAGCTTCCCAGAGGCTTTATAAAACTCACAAAAACCCAATTTGCTAACGCTTAATTGTGTTAATGTTTTCTTTTAATTGTTTTTATTATTTGAAATACGTATGAGACAGGTTGTTTCCAAAAAAAAACAAAACCTTTTAACAATCGTTATCTCACATCAAACTTATTCAAAACAAATAAACTGAAAGTCAATTTGCATAAGAAACGTCCCAACGGTCGTCGTGACTTCCACTTGAAACAAAGACCTACACATTCTGATGTGATGTATCCATTTGCGAATCTCATAATTCAACCAGAAGCAGTCAAGATCCACCTAATGGGGCCACCACCAAAGTCGTTCAATAAATCTTATATTAACAAACTAATTTATGGATTTTTAATCCAGTCCAAAATTTTTATTCCCAACTCATCGTCATCATCAGGGGCGTTGTCGATTATCGATGTCGCGTATCTTTGTCACTTTGGTTCGTTGTCGAAAAGAGTGTTTTTATGGGTTTAGCTGTGGCTGTCGTTACTATTACTCTTGTAATGCAAAGCCAATAACGCGTCAAAATAATGTTTGTATACTCGAAGAAGCAGCTCTACCCACTGTAAGTGAAAGTGTGATCCGAAAGAAGATCCGGAATTTTCAATTCGTCATCATTCGCAACAGCTTGGCTTTTGTTTATGGACAATAATGGAGGAGACCTCGTCCTCCAATCGTGTAATCTAACGTTAGAACTAAAGCCGCGTAACCGTTGCCTGCGACGGAATATGTGAACTGGATTCGTGGTTGATCCTTATTTTTGTCAAAAAACTGCTTTTAACTCAATAAGCTTGTGAGCAACCAAAATTGCCATTCCTGGTGTGATAGAAAACACACAGAAGAGACTCATGTGGCTCTATTACATACACCAAAGTGCATTATTTTCATCTTTTCAAAAATGATGACTGAGCTCACGTTATAGTCGATGGTCAACGATACAAATATTGTTTGATAATATGGACGAGATTGAAACGGACGGACGATATGTGGTCTTAGCAGGAGAGGGCTATGGACCATATTTCCTGTGAAACCATTCAATGAGTTGAAGACTTGACTTAACGACAACATTATACGAATATCGCCAAACGGACCCTTGAACTCGAAACGGAGATCGATGGGTTACTTGTTGTGGGGCTATGCAAAGACTTTGATGTATGCTGATAGATACTGACCTCGGAAGCCAATATTCAGCGCACTTTTGGTGAGATATAGCCCTTAATGCTCGAAAGAAGGTCCCAAAACTAAACACACAAGATGCATGCTTTGTCGAAGACAGTTGAAGAAGTATAAAGTGTTTGGTATGCGGTCATTTACTGTGCAGTTCAAGTCAAATCTAGGAATCTCTGAGACGAAGCTTGCGAAGTCGGATTCTACCGCTGGTTTCGTCTTCTCTGTTTGTAATAACCTGACTGCACTGCGAATTGCGACTTTTTAACATAAATGTGAATTGGAGTGAGGCCAATGATAGCTACAGTGGCAGCTTAACGTAGCACCGCAGATATGTATTCATAGGTACATGAATAGCCTCTGAAGACGTTGCAACTTTGGAGTGGCTTTTGGAGCTATCTCTCAGGTCTTACCAAGTATACGTGTGCTAACCCACGGTAGGTTTTTTAATATTGTTATATATATGTGAGCTCCATAGTTTGTAAGGAACTTCTCCTAGATATTTGACATCATTAGAGAGCTCTATCGCTCAGAGAGATCTAGTCAAGACTCAGCTTTCTTCTACCACTGAATGGGCCTAGACAATTCTTTCTGGGGTTGATTGATGGGTTAGGAATGCACCAGACAGACAATACCATTACGACGATTTGCATCCTGTTGAAGAAGAAACGACTCGGGACTTAGGTCAACAAATAAACTTTATCTTCCCTCCCGATGAAGACTTCGGGTTTACGTGTCTATAGTTCAAGATTTGTTGACTTAGTCTTATTCTTGCGTCAAATCGCCATTCAATAATAGCTTTTTCATCACTCTTTTGCAATCACTATAGCAGTTTTTTATCCAGTCCACCCTACTGTACGTGTTGCATCCGAGTGATATCTGCTTTGAAGAATCTTTGGTCTTCGCCCCGTGCATAATCGCACATTGGTTCCTTGCATTTCCTCCGTGACTGTTGGTTAGGTACCGAAGAATCCTCAAATAAGTTGTTCTTTGAAAATGTCGAAATACCATAAATTGATGGAGGTCGAACGTCGACATTGACTCCCTTTGTGGAAGGGAACTCCTTCGCCCAACCGAGTTTATACATCAAGTATACACGTAGTATTTTTACTTACTCTGCGGTTCTTTTCTTTCTTTCTCGACTGGGCTTGGAGCTGGTTTAGGATTTGAACCAGCTTGAAATATCTCAAATAAGATCTATGTAGAAGGATTCCAATACTTTTTGATACTGTTACGGTAAAACACTGACGGCAACACTATATTTAAGTTTGGAGGCTTTTGAGATAAAAATGCAAATTCGAGTTCAAAGGAGCACTATAGCCGAAACTACCCGATACAACAAAACTCCTAATAAATATCAATTTGTTCCTACAGTTGAAGACGATGATATGGGCATTTGGTCCAGACCATTGGTAGACCAGCTGGTCCTCATCAACAGTGCGTAGGTTCGGCATATCGACACATAGTCACATACAGATACCCCTTTGGATACGTTTAAGATTTTCCAAATGAAAAACAAGAAAATTCAGTGTGAAAGCAATTAAGTGGAATATCTTAGTATTGGATGAGGAGGAGGAAAGTAAGAAGAAAGAAGGAAAGGTTTGCTCATATCATGCGGGACAGTAGTAACGCTTTTGTTTTACTAATTTACGAATGAAACCCATGAGCTCTTTTAGGTCTTATGTTTGAAAGATTGAACTGTTAGGTTGATCGAATGTGTGAGAAATTAATGGTCGGATTCATTAATGAGTTGCATGCAAAGAACACGAGTAAATCTCGTGCCTTTGCTTTCTTAAGCTTTTCTGGTTCTCCTTTTTGTCTACGATCAACCCAGTACAAGAGTAGGAGATACAAAAATTTAAATTCCATTGAGTTGGGATGCAAATAGAATAGTTCTTCGATTATCTCCTTGCGACGAGTGCTTAATGGAGATGGAGGTGTCGAACGCGTGGGCTGAGGTTCTCAGATATAGACTCAAGAAGTGGTGTTTTCCAGCCCAAAATTAATATTAAATTGCTTATTAGTCGGATTATAGTTCGTTAATACGTAGCTAAGCCTTGAGAATGTTTCGTACTCATTAGGTGGCCCGATTATGAAGTATTTGATTAAATATTTTTATACAACCAAGAATATGTTGAATATAGACTTGACCACTGGAATGAATTTATGAGTTTGTGTGCTCAGATCTGTCGTGATTTGTTGGTTTTTAAACGCTTCCCACACACGACTAATGGCCTTATATGCAATAGTGCTTTATAATACAATATATCCAATATAAAAAGATAAGAATTTTCTTCTGGTCCTGTCATGCCACGTTACTACAACGTTCCCAGGTGGCGGATAAGAGGACCCTGGTAGTCGGACCACGCTCTCAGTGGTGGTTGGTGGAAATTACATTTAACATCCGCGGAACACAAACAGACAAAGATGGATACTCAACAAAAATTCAACATGGAAAGCAAGAAAAGGAGCAATGTTACGATACAGTAAGTCAGATCCCCGGTACCGGCGGCGGAATCTGTCAAAGCATGCTCAAGGTCATCGAGATACAATGACTGCAATAGAGACGAAAATAATTGTGTTAATGCACCTGCTCATGTACATGCACATGGTAAATTTAAATGCTGTAGCCAGTAATGTTACAACATACGATTAGGAAGAACACCCGGCTTCCGCGTTCGTCAAATTCCTTCCTTCCTTCCCTACGAGAAACTATGCGAAACGTTGAAACTGGGTATCTCTGCTCACGGCTGTGAAAAAACAGGAGACGAAAAAACTGCTATAATTCGGAGCGGTTTCTACAGGGATAAGCACAATGTCTATGGAGTAATTAAGAAAATGAGGCATATTTTTCGGTTGGATTTGGGCCTATAAGATTGTTCTGACGCAAGAATTGCAGCCGGACCACCATAGACAACACCGTGAGCTCGCCAATTGGGCGCTGGAAATGTTGGCCGGAAATCCAGATTTTGGCCAAAAAATCATATTCTCGAACGAGGCCCATTTTTGGCTCAGCGGCTGTGTCAACCAGGAAAATTGACATTATTGGAGCGAACACAATCCACAAGTGTTCGGCCAAGCATCAATGCATCCACAAAGGTTGACTGTTTGGTGAGGAATTATCGGACCTTATTTCATTCGATATGAGGAAGGAGACACCGTTACCGTCAATCGACTCAGGTATAGAGCGATGTTAACCGCGTTTCTGAAGATCGATATATCCGGCCTGTGGTTCCAACAAAATGGCGCAACATATCATACAAGCGACGCAACGGTCGAAGCTGTGAAGGAGAAATTTGGAGACTGAGTCATCCCACGCGAGCGTTCATCATTGGCCGCCGCGTTCATGCGATTTGACACACCGAACATATTGGACCGAGTCATCAAAAATTGGACCGATCACTTGAAGCAATACCATTTAATAGTGTGCTATTCCACGCATAATGGCATGAACGTAGCTCCAAAATAAAGCCGGAATGAATTTTATATCTCACACCGAAGGCGAAACCCAATCAAGAAGAAAAGTCGACGCAAAGTCAACATGCCTGGTGCTGTTGCGACAAATAATTGTGACCATATTTTCTTGAAAAAAATCCTGTTACCGTTTGGTTAAATTCATCACGGTAGTACCCTCATGCGATTACACGTGAACAATTGTTCCAAGTGCAAGAAAAAATCACTGCGGACTGATGGTATTCCAGATCAAGCCCTATAGATTGCCACACGTCCGGACTTACTTGCAAAAATGTCTAACACACAGCATTTTTCCTGATCCTTGGTATCCCCAACGGCTATTGCTTTTGTCAAAGGGAAAATGGACCCCAAACGATCATTCGTCTTACCGTCCCATTTATTTGCTTGGCACAGTCGGAAATATTCTAGAGCGGATCATTTACAATAGACTTTTCGAATTTAAAGAATAGCAAGTTTTTTGGAACACAAATTCGGTTATCATAAATCAATTGACGTAATTAATGCGGTTATATCACGAGCTCGGACAAGACAGGTGCTGCAAAAGCGGCTCCAAGAAATACAGCGCCATTATAACCCTGCACGTGAAGAATACGTTTAATTCGGCCAACTGGGAAAGGATCATGTATCGTCTACGGGAGTATCTCCGTAAATGATAATGAGTTATTTCTCGAAGGGAATCATCCTCATCATCATAGCCATAGACGATGGAGTTAAAGCGTACGAAGCTACTGGCGCTGTACCACAAGGCTCAGACTTAGACCCCCTACTATGCAACATTATGTACGACGATTCGGATTCGTAAATAGCGTGCCGTTGTAGCAAAAACACTATAAGAGCTCCAGCACTACAGTAACGAAACAATTGCAACTATACGTCGCTGGTTAGCTAAGACCGTTTTATAACTCGCCGAGCATAAGACAAAAGCTATAGGATGATTCGAGAAAATATAGCAATTAGAGTTGGAGGCCATGACATTTTTTCTCAATTGTTTCTGAAGTACCTCGGAGTTGTGATTGGGAGTCGTTTAAGTTTTAAAAAACCTCGAAAAATGTAAGTGCTCTTACTAGGTTGGATGAGTAATATCGGAGGCTCAAAACAGAATAAAGACTCCTCCTTGCTGGAGCTGCGAGTTCTGCACTCTTACACGCAGCAGGGTACTAAGAGTGCACAGTGCATTTTGAACTGGTTCGCATGATACTGTACTCATCGTATCTTCAATGCTTCCTGGCGACATACTTGCTGAAGAAATGGTCAGAGATAAAGGATCCGTAGAATCACAACTTAGCAACAACAATGGAAATTGTCCTTAAAAGGAAGATGAACACATCGTTTTATATCAGTAATTTATGTATGAAAAAACAAACTTCTATCTGACTCTGTTTTCCATGAGACATGGTTCTTTCAGAGAGTAACTGGTTTAACGGAACGCGGTCGCAAACTTTTCATACTGTGAAATTGTCCCACAGAACACGTGTAGCCTTACATGATCTATTTGTACGGTGGCCCACTCCCTAAAACATCTTTGCGTATATGCTTCAGAAAGGGGATCAAACTGAACTTTTTTTTAGCAATATAGCAACGCATATACTCATTGACTTTAAACGGTTAGAGCGTGATTTTAGCCTGTAAGAGTCCAAAACTAATCCTCAAAAGAAATTAAAAAAAAAAGTTCTTAGACTATCTGATGGCAGAATTACAACATTTATCGTTGATAGACATTACACAGATAAAGTTGTATGTTTTTTTCAAATTCAGAACACCGCCTGTTTCTGATCAATGTCCTTGCGAGCAATCATGAATAAGGTTATCCTTATACCAATAAAAGGCCATGAAATTAAGTCAACGGACTTTTCCTTTTAATGGCAATCCCCAACGGACATGCTTCCAGACACTATATGGTTAAAATTTAATGAAATCCCAGCCCATGTCATTACTACACTATCCACATTCAAACAGAATTACTAATAATCATTTTGTGCTCAACACGTGTGTCAATGCAAGGACGACTTCCCTTTCTTTTATTATTTAGGAAACAAATATCCGTAAATTTTCATCTAAAGCACACGCTATCGAAAATCACGCAATCCATCCGTTGACACAGTACGAGGTCTCGTATCTATGTCATTAAATAAGCTCGAATGCAATCAAAATGCATCCACCCGCCATCTTCCCCGGAAAACTTTTCAAATCCCCCAAAATTCAATTTACCAACAGAACAAGGCACAATACTCCACCAAGGCACACACCGCCTGAATGTACCCCCTAACTCAATGAACCAACAAAACAGATCGAAACACATTCGATTATTTTATAGATACAATCCAATTATTTAACTCGAATTCTCTTTAATATCCACAAACGTGTTTCGTTTCGTTTCGCTTCCTCCCGGAGTTGTTCGCCCCTTTAAATTTGCACCAATTTGAACAGGGATACGCGACTATATCGAGTCATGACATCGAGCATTTGTTTGAAATGTCAAAACGCAATTCCAAATTCAATCAATGATTCCAGCACAGTATTCGTATCTTCTCTCTATTTCACCCACCCGATCCATATGCCACATAAATTATTTCCTATAAAACTTTTCACTCATGGAATCCTCACAAAATGCATCGCATAGATACGAAAACATTTTGATGCCACCGTACAGATATGATTTAAAAAAAAAACCAAAAAAAAAAGGGGTCGGTGGGGGGAGGGAACAAAAAAACGATTTTTTCGGACATGCTGACATATAAATTCAAAAAGAGAAAAGATACAACAATCCGCATCAAAATTTGTTGGATACAAATTTATGAGGAGTTATGAGCCATCTACAGTTTCCAGTGAGTTATGGGACGCGTTGATAGGCTTAGAATATTTTTATTTCCAGGAACACGAGAGGGAACAACGAAAAAAGTTTATTAATTGTGATTCTGTGCTTTTTTTTTTAAATATTTTTTTTTAATTTAATTTAGGCTATCAATTTTGAAAAGATTACCCAGAGTCGAACAAACGGATAGATAGACAGACAGACAGAGTAGTCCCTCCGATTAAAGCTGATGATTAAAAATCTATTGGCGAACGACAACATGATTTTGGAGATGTTTGCATCGCCGGCCGACGACGAAAAGTGGCTTCAAAAAAATGGTAAGCAGATGTGAATTGGACAAGTAAAATTGGGTCAAACTATTAACAATTCCAATTTTCAAAAAGCTAGGGTGCTGGGTGGTGGATTTCGAATGAATGAAAAATGAGTTCTCTCAATTCCACGCAGCATAGTGTTGTCATAAATGCAACGAATTTATCGTCGCTTAGAGCAGCGACATGTGGAGCAATGCCTGTATCTGTGGTAAAAAGAAATCAAGTCGCTGCGTCTGTGGGTGGAAATAGGAGCGAAGGTCATTGCAGAATGCATTGTGCAGTGTGCAGCGTGCAATGTTTGCATAATCTATGAAACTTTATCAGTTGTTGCCTAATAGAAATGAATGAATCGAAATTTGTGCCAAGAAATTTCACTTGCTGCGATTAGAGTCAACGGAAGGCAGTGGAGCTCTCGATTTAAGATCATCGTACTGGATCACAAAATGGATTAAGTAATTTTAGTTACTTCTAGACTAAGTTAAGTTGTCTTAGAAATACTAAATCATTTCATAATTCTTAAACACACTTAACAGAGGCTTCAGCCACTAAACCCAATGCTCTCTAAATACTCGTTTCAGCAGGTAAAATTGTTGACGGTGGTCTTGGTTAGATGTCGTTTAAATCATCCGTCCAGGTCAGGTTAGGTTGGCATGGATTGGGAGTCTATGTGAATGTAAAAACACACTTATTCAGGAGCTGTTATCCAAGGCGATAGCACAAAACGATTTCACTTTACCTGTCGTTTCTACGAACAATTTAATCTTGACGAGCATTTTTCTTAGAATACATGTTTATGGAGCGACAGATGTTCATATTTCAAATAAGTTAGATCCTTGAAAGAATCTTGAACATGCCTTTCTGAATATCTTCCTGCCTCCCTATCTTCTTAACTCATAACCCAAAGAAGTTTGACCCCAGGCTTAAGTCTGCTGATAAGATACATCTAAGGGAAAGCTGCATTTATAGGTTTTCCTGTAATATCCATCATACATTTGATGGAGTGTTGGGTCATGAATGCTTTATCTTAGTAAGCGAAGGCCTTGCATATGCCTAAATGAGTATGACGAGAAGTGCTAGCATAGAAGGGGATTAAATATCATAGCTATCTGCACTTCATTTTGATCATTTCCGGCGATCTTCCAGTCTTCGTCCGGATTGAATGGTATTTCCTCGCTAAACAGTCCGCAGAAGTGGTTGGTCGGGGGTTGGTCGTCTTTGCAAGCTTCGGTACGGATTTTATTGCTTTGTCTTCTGATAAAATAACATCTCTTCACCGCTTCAACTTCGCGCTGTTCAAATTCTGTTTTTTTTATTCAGAGAAGTTTTTGTTCGAAATTTCTTCTCTGCTGGTACGTGTCGATAACAGTTTTCAATTCCTGATTGGCTGAATGTTCACGAGCCAAAAGATTATTGTTTGTGATCGCCTTGTGAAACCTAGCACACTAGACACGGTATTTCTTATGGCCTCTTTGCAACATTGCCACGGGTCCTCCGCACTTGATGTTGTTGAGGAGTTACATATAAGAGATGTTGAGGGAGATACGTTCGGCGAAGGCTTTGGCTGGCGACTTCTTGCAATTGTAGCTGTTCGATGCTAGAGCTCCTCAGAGTATTTTCCCAACACTGTACTGCCTTGGATATCCGTATTCGTGTCCAGGTAAATGTTACCACCTCGGAATGTGCTAGAATAGTGGATGCTTTTCTGCCGCCTATTGCAATGTGATCAATCTGTCTTATCGTATTTTTATCAAGAGACTGCGATGAGGCTTTGTGGGTCTTTGGATGTAAGAAACGAGTGCTTGGCACTAAGTCTATTGTCATGTCCGTTTACGCATGTGATGTCATGCAGTCTGTGTATGTTCACGGTGCTAAAAAAGGTGTTCTCCTTTCATATTTTGGAATTAAAGTCACCGAGCACAATCTCTACGTCGTTCTTGTGACACTGCTCATAAGTTCTCTTTAGGAGCGTTGCGTTGTATTTTTTTGACTGTACACCATATTACTTTCCCAGAAGGGCTTCTCGTTAAGACTTCTGCAAAGCATATTACAGTTGATCAGGTTAGCACTGTATGTACCTTTACCATTTTACCATAAGTTTTCATTTACAGTTACAGTCAGAGACGCACCAGGGCAGTTTGATTGATTGGTACTAATATAGTTTGTAACCCAGGCTGGCGAGAGCAGTTTCGACTGGTCAACTTAAAGCTTCAGCCAGGCTTCATACATGCTTGTCGTTAGTTCACTAAAATAAAGTTATCGAATAGGCTGCTTCCCAGTATAGGAAAAACATGAACCGGTATTTCTACCATTAAAAAGAGGGAATATGTTACATGATCATGTACCTAGATTAGGTATGAATGACGTGTCTGGCTGAACGCTGTCCGTCTACTAAGAAGCTTTTGAACTCGGAGCTTCTCAAAGAAATCATACACCTCTCTTTGGCTTACTTACTTGTTTAGATAGCCCTATAGTCCGGAGTGGACTAGCGCCTCAGCTAACATACCTCTCTAGCTAGAGAGATCTTTTGCCTCCAGTCACGCCACCTATTATCCTCTACTGCGTTGTCCCTGTGGTGGCCTATCCATCTAAGCCGGACGTGGCCGGTATGCTGTACAGTTCGTTATTGATACGTCTTCTGCATTTTGCATTGATTCAGACGGGAGCAAAAATTACCCAAAGAAATTTTCTGTTGAAACGCCTATTCTTTTAAACAGTGTCTTGTATTTATAATTTCTTTTTTGTTGCTCAAGAGTGGGCTTTACTATTCAATTGAATGTTCGCGTTGGTGCCGTTGTCGGAGTTCATAGCGGAGCTGAGGTAAACAAAGTCTTTTACTACGTAGCTGCCTATCGTGAGGTTTTGTCCTAGGCACCGATGTTATGTGTCGCTCTTTGTTTATAGAACATATTTTGCTTTTCCTTTATTGAAAATGGGAGCAAACGGTCCACTGGCAGCTAGTCGTGTTCTTCCTACTAGTGTATGCGAGTAACTGAACAATTTTTAGAAGCTAGTGCCTCTGGTGTTGACTTGTGAGTTTCGCAGAAATCTTTCTAGAACGACGTTGAAGATATCACATGACAAGTCATCGCCTTGTTTAAGTACTTTTTTGACATTGAAGGTCTTGGTTTTGTTCATTACCGAACTTGATACGAGTATAGCAGCGTGCATTCTCTATCGTCATACTAAATAGTCGAATGAGCTTTGTAGGGATGCCAAAACCAGAAATGGCTCTGTATAGTTCATCTCTATAGATGCTGTCATATGCGGGTTTGAAATCGATGAAAAGGTGGTGTGGATCTATTTGGAACTCCTGCATTTTTTTCCAAGATCTGCCGTAATGTAAAAATTATCTATGGCGGATTTCTATGCCCTAAAACCACACTAATAGGTGCCAGTCTGACTGTTTACGATGGGTTTTAGGGGTTCACATAACATGGCCAATAGGATTTTATATGCAATGTTGAGGAGACTTATTACCCTGTAGTTGGCACAGATCAGGGGATCTCCCTTCTTTTTTGTCGGGCTTTAGTTCGTCGAGCCAGATTTTTGAGATGAGTTGATTGTATGCTCCGTATGCCCATTATAAAAAAAAATCACCTGCTGCTTTAAACATTGTACTTGGAATTATACTTGGTCCTGACTTCGTCTTGGTTGGGCGGACAGAAATGTTGTCTGTCTTTGTCCAGGTTGAATGGTGGGATGCCGAAGTAATCTTCTCAGATTCTCAGTACCGACTGTTGGTCGACAGTGAGGTTTAGTTGCCATCCTTGCAGATTTCTGTTCGGGATTTACACCTTTCAAACTTTCGAACTTTATTCTTCTGGTATCACCTCTCTAAGGGCTCGATCGAGCGTTTCCGATGTTCTTTCTTTGGCTAACTAGTAAAATTGTTCAATGCATTCGATTCATCGTCTCAATAGAATGCCTAAAACGCGCTGCATGGTCTTAAAATAGACAGTTCTTTCAAAGCTAAATTTAGAATTCGTAAAATCTCCCTCTAAACAAGGCAGCATGGATCCTTCTTTGCCATGAAAATACAAGCTTTTATCCTGATTCCAATCTTCTAGCAAGGCATATCTCTAATGTTTGCTCTTGAACATCACTCTAATTCAGTTCTTATTGCAACAACTTGACGCATGTATGAGTATTTGCGAGTTACAGAGGAATTTTTACCATTTCTCTTTTCTGAAGGATTCATTCAATTTGTTTTCAAAAGGAACACGCATTTTTACCTTCATACCAAAGCAAATATCGGCATAGAACAAACATTAGAAGATCTTAGGACTACCAACCAACTTGAAAGCACCGCTTGTGTAGATTTTTTGAAAAGTCAGTCAAAATTTTTAACATGAAAACAAGAAAAGCGTGCCTCTTTCCGCCCAATGAAAAACGCCATTACAAAACCCATCACTCAAGTGCTGTCTATGTATACAAAAAAAAAAAAAAGAAAAACCCAAAAAAAAAGAAAATATATAGAATCAACTCAAGCAACCAAGTTGAGATTACAAGTGAAGTGCTTGTCACTTTTCATGTTAATCAAATTCACAATTGAAAGTGCCAAGCCGAGGCATTTTCTCATCTGTTTCCTTGCTCTTCTCATTTCTTGAATTTGCTTTCTTTATCCATGAGTTCGTTTATCCGCGCCATACACTTTGTTTCGATGTAGGCGTTCAAATACAATATATAAAAAAAAGTATCTACGACCACGTTCACATGAGATGTGGAGTAGAAACTTGTGTTTTAAATTTAGGAAATGCCAGAATCTCACTTTGCTATGTACTCATACAAACATATCTGTTAGATACAAGTACAATCTACAATGTTAAAAATTTAAATTGTGTCTAATTCGAATGGTTTTTTTTTTTTTGCTGCACACGACATTTATGATACTGTGCAAATGTTTGGAGCACATCTTGATGAAGTCGAATTTTGATGGGTTGTGCTCAATAAGAAGAGCTATTTCCGATTTCCATTGTTAACAAAATAGGGAAAATAAAGCAAGATTTTCTGCGAAACGTTCAACGTCTCGTGAGTACTTTGGGAGCTTATTTTTGAAGGCCTACATTGATTACATTAGGTCGTTACATATAAAATTGTCAATTTTCTTCTGGAAAATTAAACAACTTTGAGTTACAAATTCACCAGGTTTGTTTATTGAAGTCGCTCCGTTTACATCTATCGCCATTTGGCAACACTCCACTGAAGCAACTGTCGATTTCTCTACAGTATGACTTCGCTGTGACTGTTTATATGCGTACGGTCAGCACTGTCTTGACAAGTCCCCTGGAAGACGCACTCAAATCTTGCTCTGACTCCTGCTTATTATCGTACAGTGACGACTCGATTTGGTCAAAGATACTGCACACTCCAAGTGTCGTAACATATTCACTGGTGTTAAGAGGTGGAGTACCTACACTAAGATGTAAACAAAAAGAGCCGCTCTCAAGGGCGGAAAATTTCAACCTTGACCTACTCTGTCTACTGTAGTGTTGAAAGGGTGGTGATATCTAATTTTTATTCGTAGCAGGTAGGTCAATCTTAAGTGGTTTAACTACAAGGACAAACACGAGGGTCGTGTTATTCCAGGAAAAGAAAAGATTAGATTAATGATTAGGACCCTTTAAAAAATGATTCGCCAGGCTGATTGATTTATTGTTTTAAAACTTACAAAATAGATTTAACATTACTGTGTTTGTACTTCAGTTATTAGAATTACAAAAAAATTACATATTTTCCCTTTTTAGTATGGCACGTGGCCACCTTTGGCTTTTAGAAGGGATTCAACCCAGTTTGGCTGGTGTCAATATCTTCACTCCAAATTTTTTCGATGTGCCTTCTTAAAATCTTAAAAACTTCCAGGCTTATTTGTCCCCAGTTCTTATGTATTTGTAACCTTGAACCGAATAACAACACTATAGAGACTGATAATATTACCAAAATAAAAGTGGACAATTTATTGTTTGCTTACGGTCTGAGCACGATGGAAAGGTATACGGTATTTTCCTGAAATAGAACACGCGTGTGGTACTGGCTTACTTTCTATACAGTAGGGACCACTCCATTTTCTATAGCGCCTTTGTACTTTTATGGATCCATCCACTATCAAAAGAGTTCCCACTCCAGCGGCAATTATGATCCCCAAACCAAGACACCTATAGACCTCTTCGGACGAGCTGCCACGTTGATTGCGGTCTTTCCATTTGAAAATTCCAGATTGAATTTGGACTCATCTGAGAATATGACCTTTGGCCTGTCTCTCTACTTTAATTCTTGGTGTAAGTAGCGATTTTTTTTTGCCGTATGGTAGGCAAAGCCGTCTTTGAACTGTTGTTACAGAGATGTGTGCGCCGGTGGTTTCCACAATTAATCTCCTTACTTGTGCTGTAGTAACGAAGCGGTTCCTCAACGTTGTCTTCCTTATATGGTGGTCGATTCTTGGAGTAGTGCATCTTTTCCGATTGCTGCCACTTTTCCGCTCTAAAATACCACGTCAACTCGTTGAATCCTAAACGACAATAGTTTCTCTCTTCGATTCACCTTCACCCTTAAAAGCAAGGATTTAACCGCTTTCAAATTTTGTTGATTGCCTCCTGTTCGTCGCACAATTTTCACTTCATAGTCAAAATTAAAAATCCGAGCGACTTCGAAAACGAGGTAACCTCGAACTAAATTCGCTGCTAGAGATCCTAGTTACTCCCGTTCAATAAAAAAAACAAGGAAACAGAGCAGGTCTAGTCAAAATTCGCTGCTTTACTTAAGTGAGGCTCTTTCTGTCTCACCTTAGTGGATATTACTTTTTTTGTTGGAGTTCAGTTTTAACGGCCTAGCTAGACAGAGCAGGGAGCCACATAAGTTACTAATAACTTTCAGCATTACTTGCAACTGACGGTCATATAGAAGTAAGTAGACGTTCTGTAGGAGATTTATTCTCGCAAATATGTCTACTATGGCATATGCCTCTGCAAGACCTTCAAAGTTTTCTTAGATCATGTTCCAAATATCTGTCAATGGCTTTTGAGATTCGTTTAACTATTTTTCCATAGTAACAAGGATATTGGTTCAGTCGGATATATGCGAGAGTAAAGCATTTCTACAATAGCCCCAACTTCAAGGCGGACAAACTCCTTTAGGGTCTGAATCGTTTGAGGATTCTTGTTGTGAACCTTCGACTAATGCGAAGCCCGGCAAGCTTGAGGACTAATTCTCAGAAATTTGCTCTGGAAAATCACCTTCAACTCCTCCATTGAGACTCTATTGGTGAGCCGAGCGGCATAGCGTTCTGCTAATATATCCGGGAAACAGCTGCTATTATAGCAACAGAAACCCATCCATCATCGGGTAATATACTTCAGCCATTATCCTTCAGTCAAAAATAGCAGACCATAATGCGATTTTGGGCAATATTGATATTTTTGATGGCCGTGTTTTAGGGTAGTGATTCATCACTGAACAGTATCTGGAAACATTCCAGCAAATTTATTGCATAGACTTCTTCACTTTCGTTAAGACCCTTCATGCATTCTTTTCCAAAATAGTGTCTGCTGTTGATTCTTTTTTACAGTAAACGCTGCAATCTTCGTTATCGATTTGCGCGGATTCCGCATAGTTTAGTCTCGGATTTTAGCCGCATACTGACGTTGATCGCTCCAAAGGGGTTCTATTCATTCTTGTCTGAACCATTGCATTCAGGAGGCGCGACGTGCCAAAACCAGGGATTCTCTGCTCTTCAGATATTTTTCGACTACGAACGCTTCCAATGCAAAATACGCGCATTGAACATTTTCCACTACAGTATTCGCTTTAAAATCACCACTATCCTGACTCCTGAGTCTCGTATTGTAGAGTAAGTAAATATACAAATACGTTTCCGCCGTTTTTTTTATCAAAAATTTGGTATTTGTTGTGAAAAAACGGTACAATGTATTTACTCAAAATATTGCCCATCGCTAGCCACTATTTTTTCCCATCTTTCTGGCAAGAGATGGATACCGCCGCGGAAGAACACTTCATCTTTTGAGGCTATCCACGAATCGTCAATCCATGCGCCATCGATCATCCGAAGGAGCAATGTCTGGCGAATCAGGTGACTGGGTTTTGGCCGGTCATGCAATATGTGACTGTGCATCATTAAGCTGGAAAATCATTTTGTCGTGTCAGGAGTAGATTAGGGCTCGGCTCATCAATTGCGTTCGATAGAGCGCCCCTCTGATTGTTTCATTTGGTTATCGTACTGGATCAATTTTTCATCAGCAGTGTCAGTACGATGCAAAAAACACTTCCGTTCATGCCTAACAAGCAGCATTGTCAAAAATCCGAGATTTCTTGGCCTCAGCTCACAAGGAACCCAACTTCCTTGCTTTTTAAACATTCCCAATGCTTTCAAACGATGCAATGCAACTGAAAATTCTTGTTGCGTCTCGTCTTCGTATGCTTTCTTCGACATCGAAATAACCATTCTTAAACTTCTGAAACCACTCACGAGAATTTCTTTCACTTTCACCTCACAATATGCGTCTACAACCAATCAACGTGCCTCACCAGCAGTTTTCTTCAAATTGAAGAAGTAAATTTTATAGTGTTGATACAAAATCGCTAACACTTTTATGTCATGTTGTTGACGAATGCCCAAGCTTATCATATGACACTTTTAACCCTAAGTTACTGGTGCAGCCATCTTTCGTAAAACAGCGGAAACTTATTTGTAATTGATGTTTTTGTGTGTACTGAGCAATCTATATTATTTAACGCTGAAAGTGTATACTGTATAATGTCGTAACTACAGACTTGACAGATACGGTGCAAACGGTGTTAGCAATATTTAAGCTTATCCGTATCTGACGTATCTGACATTCAGGAATTTATTTTTTCTTTTAAACCAGCCAATTGTTCAATTCAAATAATTGAGCGAAATTATCCTACAGATGCCAGGCATCTTCATGTATACTTAGCCAAGCATCTGTCTTTAAGTAATGAACCGAAGTATTCGCTTGAACCAATCGAATAATGAATAAACCAGCGAATTTTCGTAGAGTTAACGCGACTAACGTCACGGTTCCTGTTTTTAACGATTAGAAGCTAAGATCTACATATATCCGCATGTCTACAAGATCAATTACTTAAGAATTCTGGCCACTTTTGCTTTTTTAAAAGTTGATAGTGAACAGATACGGCAGGCTTTCGCCAAAATACCGTAAACCTAAAGGTATCGTTGTCGCCGTTTTAAGAGTCAATACTTAATGCCAGAAATTGGTTATGGCTCCGCCGTATGTTGCGGAAGTGGTGGTAAGTGCTTCAAAGCAACCTATCATTGAGATATAATGCCCTTATCCCATATAACGAACTTACAGCCGCGAAGCACTTGAGTCGTATTGTATCACTTTACGTGGAGATTTATGGGATTAAGGGGACTATCTTCCTTTAATATCATATAATAGTATTACTACGATTTCAGTGTAATCGACAGCCAGGGTTTCTTTTCCTTTTCATATTAATCGTTGAAATATGTAACTCGTATCATAACATCTAATGGTATTTATACATATTATGAGCTTGGCTAATTTTGCGAACCTTAGACAAACTCCATAAACCGCTCTATTTTGGATCATCCTGTTAATAAGACCAAGAGTTTGCTGATGGTTTCGCATTTGACTGACCTATACATGATTATTTTTCTTCGAGTCTCTCCTTCGATCCTCGGCTGAACATGGTAAAACCAGCTGATTTGCTCAGCCTGAAGCTTGTTCACTATCGGTTTCTAGATGTTGAGACTTTCTCGAATACGCGTACTTTTCACGTTTTGTTACACACGCTGATTTTCGCAATATTTTCATTTCCATCTCTGTAATTAAGTGGCACTTTCTGTCAAAATACTGCAGAATTTTTGCGCCATTTAAGGCACCTCAAGCTGACTCACTGTCTTATGTGATCATCGCAATTTCCTTGGTGGTGAACGATAGAGGCTAGGTGTGGCTTCTTCTAAATAGATGTCAAGAGTTGGGTTTGCGGGTTTGAAAAAAAAACAGCATTGCAGATATTCGGCCTTAGTAAGACTGATTCGTAAACCTACAAGCGCTTTTACCCAGTTATTTATTTCATATTAACAGTTTCCTCAGGGGCTTTCACGTCGTTGCTTATGATCGGCATAAAGGAAAGAACTTGTAAACGTCCTGGTTCAATAAAAAATCTTGCACGACATCAAAAAACACCTGACTTTGTACACCGCTGTACACTTTTGTTTTAATGATATGTTTCGCTTACCATACTTAAAAACGTCCGGAGTACATTTTAAATTCTAAACCCCTCTGTCCATATGAGATCTCTGGGAACTCTAACGCACGCATTGCTCACACACGGCCTTGCCTTTAGGTTTATTAATATTGCGCTATCGACTGTCTAGAGTTCTCATGTATACATCAGTTTTACCAAACGGTGTTGCAGTTTTTCGTGTCGCTGCCTTTATACAGTGGAACAAGAAGACTCTAGCCCCCCAGATTTCCAATTCTCGTCCGTATTTGAAGGGTATGTGACATGGCCGGCAGTTCATATTTCTCAGTGCTTCACCAACTTAGGCTTTCGCAAAATCTGCCGGTTGCTCTCCGTACGCAACAGTCTTAAAAATAATACTGCGGGGAATTTCTTGTTAAGGTAAGGCGTTAAATTTTCATCTATTGCGGCTCGTCCTTAATTTATTTAGGCGGTTGAATCCCTTCGGAGTTATTTCTTCGTTGTGCCGCTTAACTTCGTTTGCCTGTGGTTCAATGTTACACTTCTTCTATTGCTTGTCGCTTGCTTGTAGGCTGTGATGGTACCTCTTTCAATTCCCAGTATAAGGCTATCACAATGTTTTTTTTTTTTGGTTTCATTTTTGCAACTTTCGTATTGTGACTCAAGAAGGACTTAATCGTTCACGCTTGAAAGGCACTTTGCTCCTTATCACTAGATTCACATACAGTCTCATCGTTCCACCACTGCGTCTCACTTTTTATGTTGACTCGGTCTTTTGAAAAGCGAGTAGTCTTTTTGCACTACACTCAGACTTTTGTTCAAAGTTTGTCCATGTAAATTGCACACTTACTTTTTCGTTTTTACGAGTATGTGGAATGTTTGATTCATTTTTACATATTTAAAGGCTCTTTCCTTGTTGAGGTTGTGCCAGTTTATTTGTTTGAATAATGCCGGTTCTTCTCTGTATTATTCACGAAAAATTTAGTCAGCAAAAGTCGGTGCTGATTTGCTAGTGTCTCGCCCAAGATCACTTTAGACTACGAGTATTTTACTTGACGGCATAGGTCATAATCTATCTGGGTTTGATATTTATCTCTGGACTATGTTATCTGGTTCCAGTTGCGCTCAATAAATGGCGTTTTTGATATAGACCGCGTAATCGACACTCAAGGCAATGCGACGATTACTTCCTATTGTCCTTAAAGGCAAGTTGAAGAGGAAGTCTTTTTCAGTGCCCCACGAGCCTCTATATTATGCAGAACTTGTTGAAGAACATGACGGTATTTGCCCGCCAAATATTCTTCAAAATACGACACTTGTAACAGCTCAGAGGATCGTCTGCATCGTAATCGACTTCCTTTTCTATATCTCAAACCTTTTCCACAACGAATGTCTAGGGCATTACGTACCCCAGAAAATTTTATAAAATTGCTTTAAGGTAATTACTCACATGTTTATGAAAAAATATACCAAACCTCCATCTAAAAAAGTAAGCAGCCCTTCTAAATAATAAAGAAAAATCTCAAATAAATAAAAAAAACAAGGATTTATATATTTTTGTTTAATTATTTTGAAATAATTTTTACTTTATTTCCAGTTTTATGTGTGTGTGTTTTTTTTTTAGTTTTTTGTTTGTTTTTTCTTTAAGTATATCGAATTTTTCTTCATCATTAAGTTCCCCCTTTTTATAATTAATAATAATTATATTTGTTTTTTTGTTTTTCTTCATAATAATAATAGTAAACATATTTTAATAGCGTTCTTTTATTTTTAGTTAGTTTTAGTTCTGTTTTGTTTTATTTTACAATTTATTTAATACCTACACTATAATACATATCACAAATATATTTTTTTACTCTTCTCTCACACATATATGCATTGTTTTTATTATTATTTTGTTTTTGTTTTGTTTTTTTTTTTGCTGTTTTTGACTTTAGTTTACAAAGTACATACATACATCGTTCCTTTTTAGTTGAAATTTTTTTTCGTTATTTTTAAGTTAAAGTTTAATAAATTATAATTTTTTTACACATTTTTTTTTTTCTTATTTTTTTAAAGTTATCTATAAATATTCAAAATGGCTGCAGTTATTTAAAAGTTTTTTTTTTTTTTTTTGTTAAATTTTCTTTGCTACTTAATTGTTATAAATATATTTTTAAACGATTTTTTTTGTTGTTTTGCTTTTGCTATTGAGTCGGTACTAATTTTGACAAAAAATGTTGGTTGTTGTTGGTATTAATGTCGTTGGAATAAATGCATTTTGTGTAAATGTGAGAATTATTTTTTGTTTTTGTTAAATACTATTCAGTGGAGTTTTTTTTTGTTCATATATATTGTTTCGAAAGTGTATATAAATATCTTGAAATACATATAAAGGGTTTTCTTTTTTTTTATTTATATAGGTATTACGATTTTTTTTATTTAATTCGGTATATAAGTAATTCTTTTTGTTAAAATTTTCTGTTATATTTAAAATCTTTTTTTTTTATATTTAATAGAGAATCAGGTTACCAGCGTGTCCTGCGTTGAGAGTTTTACAACTATTTTATTTACTTTTTACTTTGTTTCTTATATATCTTTTAAATGTAAGATTTAGTTTATTTTAAAAATAAAAATTACTGTAGGGAACTATTTCTTCGTTTTTTTTTTAATTTATTTATTTTAAGTATATACGATCCTTTTGCACAAAAAGACAAATATTGATACAGGAAGGTAACAGAGGGAAGATTGACATGGTCAAGAAGTTATAGATTCTTGAAGAAAAGTACAAAGAAGGAAAGTTTCACGTGAGAGGCAGTGTTTAGAAGTTCAGTTACGGTAATATTATATTCAGTACATATAGTATTCAGGGAATGATTTTCCGAATTTTAACATTTTCTCTGCTAAATGAAGTAACAACCATAGTTCAACGGTTCTGAAATGAACTGCTCAGCTTAAGAAACTCATTTTGCAATATATTTCAAATTTCTATCATTGTCATTTAAGTGACAAAAATGGAACAGGATTAGTTAAAAATTTGAAAATTGTATAGTACTTCATAAGGAGTAAGTAGTCGTGGCATTGTCTATGCAAATAATAAAGAAATAGAACTCGAATAGCGAAAGTGTAACCTTCAACACTCTGAATGAAATCCACAGTCACTTTGGGCTTAATAAATCGATTTCCTTGTATTTCATGAGAGCAGCCCCACTTTAATTCTTCTATCATACTCGTAAATAAAATTTTTCCATGATTAAACCTCAGAAATACACAATGCCCCACAGGCAATTGCTCCAAAGAACACCAATTCTCAGTTCTGATATCCAATGGACTTTCATTTCATTTAATTTCATGCTCTTCAACATTGGACTAAGGGCAGTGCAAGGACCAAACGAAATGACTATACCATCCCACTTCGATGCAATTGAGAAGCGTTCAGCTGAATAAAACCGAGATATTAATAAATGCTGATAGTGTTCATATAAAAGGAAATGATTTCAACTTTATTCTGCAACCATCCTGTATCGGTACGTATAAAAAAAAATTATTATTTAAAACAATAATAAATGTGTGGTAGTGATAAATACTTTACAAATGGAAAATTTCAAGTTTAATAGTTTTTTTTCTTGTATTTTCTTTTTTAATCTACATTTATGTATATATACAATTTCTCACTCAGTCTATATTTTGATAATAATTATTTTTTTTAATTGTTTTTTATTCTCTTTAATTAAGTAGGCATTTTTAGTTTTTTTACTTAGTAGCACGGAACTTTGAATATTTAATAAAATTATTTATTTGCTTATACAGTATTAATTCTTTACAAGGAAAAATAATTTACAAGAAAAAGAAAAGAAACAAATATACAAGTAAAGATTTAAAGCGAAAGATAGAACAAGGGTTGTGGGAAATGAAAAAAAAAAGAGGAATAGGGTCACAGAGTAAGAAAAAGTACACTCAAGAAGGATATCATTTTAGTTTTAATGAGCAGGAATAAGGAAGCAATTTATTCACCCTTTTTTAAGGTCTTTTTTTTTGTTTGGTTATTGTTATTGAGTTGTTTTTTTTTTATGCATAAACATTCTTGAGGATTCATTGAATACCCTTGTAACATATCAGAAACATTTGAGGATTATCGATTTTCAATAAGGATTTTTTTTTGAGACATACTCGTACAAGTAAATACCTACGTACTCGTAGTCCTGTCAATATTTCTTGAGTACAGGATGTACTAAGGAATACTGCACTGGGTTTAATGTATGGGAATGAAAATGCAGAAAAATGTTTAAGAAGGAGTAGACAAGGAAAGGAAAGGTACTGGTTATGGCTCATTAACTTGTTTCGAGGGTGAAGTGCACTTAAGTAATATATGACCTTTCATAATTTCCCTTCGGTATACCTTGGTTGGTTGTTTTTTTTTTGTTTTGTTCTTTCCTTGTGCGATCAGGTAGCAATTTCCGTTTTCTTTACCTTCAACTTGAACTTATTAGATTTCATTTGTGGACATTGGAAAAAATTAAAAAGAATATGCAAAACAAGTTGAAAGGGATTTTATGAGTAATAGATACTTTTTAAAGACTTGTACAGAGCTTATGCAAGGGCTTAAAAGTTTTCACATAATGAAAAGCAGAAAGATACTTTAATACTTATAGATTAGCGGTGTTAAGAAGGTCAGTGATTTTTCGTCAAGCGACCACAACTCCTTTTTTTGGATAATGACGATGAATTGAATTTTATACAGCGAAGTATTACTCATTCTTGGTAACCAAAGATGTAAGTCACATTCGAACTCAAGTCTATTTGAATTTATTTAGGTAAAACTGGCTTTAAATTCCGTAAACGGCTTCGAATTAGTAATTCGATTAACATAATGTAGCAATCGTGTAACGTCGAATCCAAACTCAGCATACAACATGCCTTAAGTTTGGTCACATTCATTTTTGAAGACGAAGAGCACATGAAGAAGGGTAATCTACATAGTTACATATACGGTGACTGAATTGAGCATGTTTTGGTTTAAACAGTTCACAAAAAAAAAACACTATGAATATTCTGAACAGTGAACAGTGTAGAGATATTCGAACTTTGCTCATTAGTAATTCAATTAACGCGACAAGTGGTTAGACAGTTAAATTGTTGTAATTGAGACAAATCGAGTTGGTATCTTTGGCTACTTGATAAAACCCAATGAGGCGTAATTTGAGGTGTGTGGCGATTCGAAGAAAACTCACCTAGTTTCTGAACTGCTAGACAATATTCTAAAGAACCTGTTAATCCGTGACGCCTCAATTTCAGCTATTTACTTGAATGATTGAAAGAGAATACGTGGAAAACCATGAAATAGATATGTTCAATTGCATATCTTCGAGAAGTACCAATCATTTGCGAATATGGTACATTCATGAACATTTCTTTCTTTAAAATTGCTGCCATTACTGACTTAAATTGAAGGATTTGGTATTCATAGGGACATTCCCAACGGCCCCACTCCTCTTTCTATCTATTTTGTGTGAAAAATGGATCTTTAAGAAGGCAAATGTGAACTAAAATTCTATCCCAAACAATTCAAAACACTCTGTACAACACCTTATTCATTCTGGTTTAACTCATCGGAGCAGAAGAAACATTTCCCAATCGATTAATTATTCCTAAGCACTCGATTTTATTCGAAACACTCAACAAGGTATGTAGAAATCATTTAATTGAAATTAAAGATAAATTGAAAACCAAAAGATACGAATTCCAATCTAATGAATTCTCCAATAGACGTTAAAACAAATATGATAGTAACTATGTATTTTCTACAAGTTAAACAGTTGAGAAATATATACCTCATAAATGTGAAGATTTGTTCCAAAGATATTTGTACAAAAACTATGAGCAATCGATAAAATAGTTTTCCATGGAAACTGCTCAACACAGGAGTACGAGTTCATACACACATACGTAGAGATACTACTTCCTACTTCAAATGGATGTTTTGTCTAATCATTTCGTAAGACTAAACAACATTTAATTGCCCTCTTTCGATACTTCTTTCGAAATGAGATACAATTCTTTATATGTTCAAATCACAGAGATACTCGCTTACAAATGAGAAAACATCAAATCCAAACTTAAGTAGTTTCTGTTCATACATAGACCAAACAAAAGATTGCATTTACTCGTAAGTATTCGAATCCATTCTCGTCTTGTGCTGTCTTTTTATATTTGACGAAGCCGGTCCCTTATCACTTGTAACAATGTGAACATTTGTAATTGAAGTGCAACGATATCCGAATCATCTAGGTCACAACAAACAGTTTTTGAGTCGAGAAATGAGAATACGAGTGCCTACCACTTTGATGGGCCAGTATTATAGCTTTTACCTCGAGTTGACATCAGATATATGAGGGATCTGGACGTACCTACCATCTTTTTTATATTAATTCTCAAAAGATACAAATACAAATAAATCTCACATGTAAAATACGAAAAGTTGAACAAGCGAATAACTTTTTTTTTGTTCTAAAATGTTGCTGCTCATGCTGTTATTGTATCTGAAACTCACAAAATCACAGCATTTGAGCATCGAAGTACCTAAAGTGTATCTTCTGATGCAGAGCGAAACCCAGAATAAAAATACCATACTCATATATGAGTACGAGTATCTGAGGAAGAAGAAATTCTTTGTGTTTATATCTAATTTTAGGTTGAAAAGAAGAGATTTTTTTTTCTTTATTATTTGTTGTGTTTGGCAATTTAGCGCCATTGGCTGAAAAAACAAATTTCTCTCTAGAATTTTTGAATTTTTGATTTTTTTTTTGTGTTCTTTAACGAGGCAGAGAACAATAAAGAATTGTTTAGATACGTGCGAGTTTTAAAAGAGAAATGAAATGGTAGAATGGTAGAATGGTAGAATGGTGGGCATGGCATTGTTCCTGATGTGTGCGAGTTCATAAACAATGATTGTATGCCTACATATCTTTAAATTTCGTGTGGATTTTAAGGTAAAGGGAAATGAATCGAACGACGTATGAAATGGGTGCGAGATGGATTCTGATTGGTCTTTAGGGAACCGAAAATGGATTGGGTTGATGGATTTTTTTCTTTCGAATTTTTTTTCCTTCTGTAAATGCGGTCGTTTGAAAATGGTTGACAATAGAATGATTGATTGTAGCTGAGGATTAGGAAATAGTTGTTTCTGGTGGACAATTGGACTTACATCCTCACTAATGACGATCTAGTGGGAGCAATTTGTCAGACAGTAGAGTTATGCTTGATGTACCATATATCTTGGAAGTGAGAGAAAGTGCTTTCAACATATTTTATCAGACAGAAGTTGATACTGTTGCTCCAGATGTTGATGGACCGAATACACTGTTAATTATGACAGAAAAAATACCAGATATAAGCCCATGCTAACATCAGGACATCTTACCCCACCACTAGTAACACTGACTAGTAACATGATTTGTTTGCTTCATTCTCTGCGCTTTGATGCTGAAGAACTTGCATCTACTCGCACTTCGAATGCTGACTCAACTACAATATTATTCTAAGCAATGACTTTTAATACGTTTTAGGATAACTTCGTTCCTGAATAGCGATGCTGCGGCGGTGAGCACTAGTAGCACCCTACACATTTGGCATTTCTTTGATTTGTACTAAAATGGGTTACGAATCCGAGATGTGGAAAACACACCTGAATCCTCAAGCTCAAAAATACATTCTCTTCACATTCTGCGTTTCCACGATGGAAGAATTGAGTATTTTAAAAGTGGCTAGCTTTCATTTTTTCACTCTGAGCCAGAGTTTTTCATACCTTGTAACAGATTTTTTGGCGTATTTTACTTCAGTCAGAAGTGCATTTCAATCCTAAAAGTTGGATAGCAGGTTTTGTAACGTGTCTTACAAAATAGATTTGAGTCTGTAAAATCTTAAAATAAAAAATGTTGAGTCCTACACGAACTTTCAAAACTTTAGTTTGATTTGAATTCAAAATTACTTTTGCTACATATCCAAAGGATATCGAGACGGACACCTTAGGATTCTGATATTTTACACGATGCATATGTTAGGTGCACTCTTCATTACCTTGAGGGCATTTTCTGATGAACTGCAGCTAAGTAAACAAAGTAAAGTGACTTCTTTAGATGTTAATATCTCAAATCTTTCCTGGTATCCTACTTAATTTTTATGGACGAAAGCCTATTTAGGTAAATTCTTCGGTACTTTGTTTGACAAAAGTCCCCAGAATAATACGCATAGATGTTTTCATTTAAAAAAAATTCAACATTTTGCTCATTAAAACGTGACAGGACAACAGTTTTTGTATCTTTTTTTTTTGCGGAGATGAGAGTTTTTTCAGTGATTGTGGGTGGGAGGAGTGGGGTGGGAAAGCAAATAGTCTAATCTAGAGTCTTAGTTTAAAATGTTTCTTAAATATACAAAGTTTTACATTGAATAGAAAAAGCTATTTACATACTTTTGTTGTTGGCGCACAGAGCATAGAGATAGACTTGGTGTATGTTGAATTGTGTTTTTTTTCTTTTTTATCGCTACTGCTATTGCTACTGTTGCTGTTGCTGTTGCAATCTGCTGTGTTAATACTACTTTTAGCTGTATAGTTGAAAACTGTATGCCATGCGTCCAGCGCTGGTTGGTCGCTGATTGCCCAGGACCTATACGAGATACGCCTGTACATGCTGACCCTGTTGTTGACCCTGTTGCTGTTGCTGCTGTTGTTGTTGTTGCTGTGGCATAGAAGTAGAGCTACTACCCGATGACTGTTTATGATGATGATGTTGCTGTGGCTGTTGCTGTTGTGGTCGCCATGTTTGTGCTTGTGGCTGATGATGAAGTTGCTGATGGTGTTGTGCTTGCTGCTGTTGCATCACTCGATGTAAACTGTTGGCGGTAGGATGCGGTGGTGATGGTGGTGGCATCATCATCATATTCTCATTGTCGAGTGTGCTATAGTCAGAATCAATGCTGGAATAAATATGTTCCGATGGTGGACGACCACTGTAAGCTTGATTTTGATGTTGTTGATAATGGGGATGTGGGTGATGGAGAGTATTAGCGTGGGGTGGTAACTCTCCTGGCGCTCCACGGCGATTCGGACGAGGGCTGGGTGTTGCAGTTGTGGCGGAAGAATAATTGGGATCTTCACCATCTGGACAGTAGGCTGGTGGTGGTGCTTGTCGGTAGAGAATTCCAGGGCTAGCTGGTTGTTTAATTCGTTCATGGTTATGATCAAGGGTGTAGTTGTTTCCTCTATATGGGAACTCAACTGGCAAGGCGTAGCGTAGTTTCTCCCAGAAATGACGATCACTACGTCGAATTCGATGAACAGCAGAGGTTTTAAGATACGGCAAAAGTTCTATATCAGATTCTGCTTCAAAAAGGACTTCTGGCTCTTCAATGATGACAAGTTTATGGGGGCGTCCTCTTAGACCATCGTGAATAGCTCGTCGTAACTCACAGCGAGACCATTCGGTTTGAAGGAAATTCCTTGACAACAATATGATGACTCGTCTTGATACTCTTGTGGCTTCTAGAAGTTGATAATGTGTCGCATCATGTGTAAGATCCCTATGTTGAAGGCAAATTCTCAATGGAGGTCGTCCAGTTTCTAAATCGGAAATCAAATGCTGAGCCACGAATTCCGAATCTTTCGCCGAATGAAGAAGAACAGCATCGTATAGTTTCTCGGATTCTTCACATCGTGGTCCAAATACTCTTACTCCATAATGGGCAAATAACCAAATTCTCAAAGACTCCTTGAATGCAAATATCACAACCACCACCACGAGAAGGAACACTAAAGCCAAACAAGCAGCTAAAAGTGGAATATAAGGTTTTGGTATACCATTCTGTAACATAGAACCACCGGCAAAGTAATCTGTGCACGCAGAAGTAGCATTAAAGTCTAACTCTCGTTTTATACCTCCCTCGGCGACTACACAGAAGATATCCTGTGAGTCTTGAACAATAACAGCATTATCGGCGACATACGTTGTCATCTCCTGAAGGAACTTACACCGGCAGGTCCATTGATTTCGACCAAGTGACAGTGCTCTCATTTGTTTGAATTGTGGTAGTTGTAGTTGCCAGATTGGCATAGTTATAAGACGATTCCCATCGATTCTTAATACTTGCAAATTCCTTAGTGGAGCCAAGGTGGAGTTTTCAATGTGTGTCAACAGGTTGTTCTGTAGATACAGCTCCCGCAGCTTACCTAGAGGTTCAAATTCGTATCCGAAAAGTACTTCTAGCTTGTTGTTTTCGAGATGTAAAATCTGTAGATTGTGCAGTCCCTCAAATGTACGATTTTGAATACCAACAACCTGACTGCCATTCACGAATAATTGCTTCAGATTTCGTCTTCCCACAAACGTGTGATTTTCAAGGATGGGGAAATTATTTCCATCGAAATAGACTATGCTGGAATCCATTGGTACTCGACGTGGTATCTCCATGCTTCTTAGGCCACCACAATCGACGACATTTTGGGCCCAAATTTGGTCATGATAACAAGTACAATTGCTCGGACATGTCATCTCACAATCGCATGCATCCAAATCACAACAGTGACACAAGGCGAAACAATGGGACTCGTACTTACACAGAAAATCGGTTTGATCCAGTGTAGCAAGTGGACGAACTGGTAAACCACGAGCATGTGGCATTATACACTCAATATTCGGTAGATCCATTACTCTTGGGTGCTGGCGGGTGGTCAAGTTATTAATTCGTTGCAACCAATCCATAGAACAGTCACACTCGAAGGGGTTACCACCCAGATAGAATTCTGGCAAGGGTTTGGTTGGCGGAACTGGGGCAACTCGCAGCGTTTGCAATTGCAGTTTATTGAGAGCATTTGCGTAGAGATCCACACGGGCGAGATTGGTTTTGTCGACAAATGTATTTGGTTGGACATTGCTAATGAGATTATTATTAACGAAGAGCAATTCAATTGTATTCGGCACGGACATTGGACCAATTTCTGTGATTCTATTATGACTGGCATCGAGTGTTTTAACTCGAATCTCTTCCTGCAGTTTGTAGTAGTTTCCAAGTGCTTCGATGTAGTTCCCATGCACATCTAACCACTTGAGATTGCTCGGGATGAAGGCATAATCAAACCAGACCAAGTGGTTTTCGGATAAATTTAACCAAAGCAGTGAGACCAATGTGGCAAATACACCATTTATGTCGGAGAGGAAGTTTCTGTCTAGTCTTATTGCTTCCAGCTCGTAATTCTTATCAAATGATCCTCTTTCGATGTTTTGAATTCGATTTTTGGCCAAATTAAGAACGCTCAGCCTTGGCAGATCGGCGAACATGCCAACGGTGATGTTTCCAATTTGATTATCAATCAGACGCAAACCGGTCAGCTGGTGTAGATTTTTGAAGCTATTATTGTCAAAAGTACGGATTTGATTCTCACCGAGATCGAGAGTTCGTAGCATGGCTAAATCTTGCAGAGCAGATGGCACTTCATTCAACTGATTTGAGCTAAGGTCGAGCTCTTTTAAATCGGAACAGTTCTTGAAAACACTCGCTTCTATTACACTGATCAGGTTGTTGTTTAAAGTCAGCTTGGAGAGGACGTAGAGACCGTTGAATAGTTTGTCATCTAAAGTATGAAGTCGATTTTCGGCCAAATTCAGGGTATGCAGGTTGTAAAGCGGCAAGAATGCATTGTCTTCAATGTGACCGATGGAATTGTTTCGCAGATTCAGTATCTGTAGAAAGTAGAGCTCCTTAAATGTGCGATAGTCGATGCGGGTTAAAGCATTATGAGCCAGGTTTAACACTATGAGTCGTATGAGACCGGCAAATGTTGTATTGTCCACGTGGTTACTGGTCAGTTGGTTTCCGGATAGATCTACCACCAAAAGTTGCTCGAGACGATGAAACAACCCTTTGGGGAGCTCATATAGTTCATTATTTTGTAAATGAATTTCGCGTAGTTCCTTGGAGCCGGCAAATAAGCCCTCCGGCAGGGTCTCCAAATGATTGTTGCTCAAGTTGACGATTCTTAAAGAGCTCAAACCGGCCAAAGCCTCTCCAGATAACTCGGATATATTATTGTGTTGCAAATTCAAGTGTTGCAGCCGTCTCAGGCGCGAAATACCCCAATTCTCTGATATTGATCGTAATTCGTTGAAACTTGCATCCAAAATCTGCAACTCACTCCCACCATTGCAATTCATATCAGATATTCCTAAATTCTCAGCCGACCTTATTCTGTTCTTTGTCAAATTTAAGACTTGCAGATTCCCAACAGGACACAAAAAACCAGCTGGCAACGCTCGAATATTATTTTCACTCAAGTCCAACTCCGTGAGTTGCTTCAATCCAATCAGTGAGTCCGGAAAGAGTTCCAACGTCTTTCCTGGGCCCCAGTCGGCATTCTTCGTATTGACAGCAAGAGTCTTTACAGCACTCAAGCCTTCAAATGCATTATTGGGTAACTGCAGGAGCTTACATCCATGCAATCTTAGCTCGTCTAATGTCTGTAGCCGGGCAAATGAATTTTGCGGCAACTGACTCTCAAACAGGTACAATTCGCTGCACTTAATCAGCAGCTGATTTGCTCCATCTGCTCCCTGTAAATCCAGTCCCGTTCGCTCAATCGTTCGCAATTCACAAGTTACAGATGTTGTTCCGTTATACTCCCAGGAACAATGATTTCCAGACAGGATTGGTGAGCCCGTACCTGATGGATACATGCCACCATCGTCGGCTCTTATAGCTGCACAGCGCAGCAGAATAACTATCGCGAACGACAATTGAGATATTTCCATTTTTACTCAGATTTTACACTTATTTTTATTTAAAAAAAGAATTCCACACTTTTTCTCGACGTCAAAAACTTAAATTAAATAAAAAATCTTACACTACTTCCTGCAGAAGGAATTATTTTTCTACTTTTCAAGGATAAGGCTTGCAAATCATTTTCTTTTCATTTTTAAAGGAAAGCACTGTATCTTTTGGATTTATTTGAAAAATTTTAACATTTTTTCTAAAAGCACTGCCCACATCCTTCTTTTTTTTTTGGAAAAAAATTCACTAGCTCACAGTTACTTTTTCGAATTTTTTCATACACGGCGACGAACACAGATGAAGTTTGTCTTCACCGAGGAAAAAGAAAAATATCTATCACTCCCTAAATTTTGGTAGATACAAAAATGTATGACTCTGTGATACTAAAACCCGTTTTTTTTTTTTTTTCTTGTGTGTTTTACTATCAACCGAACGTGCAGATAATACACATCCTTTGCGATCAACGCTCGAACTCGAACTGATGTGATTCGGGAAATTCACCAAGAGTTTGTATGGTTCTTTTTCGCGCTGACAGAGGGTTGGTTGGGTGATTGAATGGGATGGGAGATGGTTCGATACTTGGTAAGGAGAGATTTTCATTCTCTTGAGTAACATTCACACGAACTTGTAGAAAAGGCGATGTAATTGGAGTGATTGGTGGTACGAAAACTGGCCGCAGAGGGGTTTTCTGGCGCTACTTGTTAGATACATGCGCTCTTGAGAGTAGTTCTCAATGGAAAAAGTATCTGATATTCTGATGGAGTGAGTGAGGTGCTTTTTTTTTTGTCGTTCTGAGAGAAATACAATATTTTGTTTTGAGAACGTTTTTGTGTTTTTTTTTTCTTGTTTCGACTGAATGAGAAGAGACACGCGGCTCTCATTTTTGCTCCGACGGGATGGATAGGTGTTTTCCTACTTGTCAGGTTTGAATTGCATTTAGTTGGAATCCCCATGTGAATTTGGGGGTTTCCAATGCGTATATTGAACGTTTGAATGGTTAAATTGGTTTTAAGATACTTTACCAAGGTCATTGAACAAGATAAACAGAGAAGATAGATAATGAGATGTTCTTACATTTGTATTGATTCGTTATAGCTTGATGTCAGCTCAGAAAAAAATTAAGATCTCCTTCAATTCAGGTAGGTAGTCATTCATTTATTATTTTTTATTTACAAAAATGTTCGTAGACTCGTCCGCAGAAAGAAGAATAGTTTGACGCTTCTGTAGAACTGTAGTTTGTCGTCGATGAATATTTTCTACAATATATGTTAATCATGATAAAATTGTGGCTTCTTACAAGCCAGAAACCACTTCGATTCTCCTTATAATTGGAAAGCAGCCACTAGACTCATCCTTTCTGGAGCCTGGTACCCAGGCAGTATGGGAGGTTAGGCATTGAGAGCAACCATATCTATTAATACTTAGCCAATTATTTTTTTATGTCATTTCATGTTCGGTCTTGCTCAAGGTGTTTGAAGTAGGCCTGTCTAACAGCAGGGTCCTTAGACTTATGTAATCACCACGTTTCTGTATACGAGGTTAATCCATCAGAGCTTTCGACCTATAGGTTGAGCCACAAAAATGTCGATTGCACATTTTATCCAACATTATGACATCTATCTATGTCTCTTGTCTTACAATTTTCCCTTCTTCTGTACCCAATGGAATTTGTATCTGCTGTTGTTTAAGTAGTCAGCATTCAGAATCGATTGAAGGTTTTTTAGTAAGTATTCAGCGCCTACTTCCCAAGTAACAGATGACAATGAGGGTGTACCATGAAAAAGGTGTTTACTGTGGTTGAATTCTGAAAATTTACGCCGCTTAGCTCTTCTTTCTCGTTTCGCCCATAGGTGTCACGATTTCATATCATATCATATTCTCCATTCATTTAAATCTTTATTGTCACCAAAAGAAAGTGTTAAATAATGTATAGAATGTAAAATAGGTCCTTCGGTACTTTCCTTATGACAATAAGCAAATGTTCTCCAAATTCGAAATTTTGAGGTGTATTCCTACCAAAGTTTTACACTCGTTGTGATACCTATTCTACGTGGTACTCTGAGAACATGATGGCGAAATGAGGGTCATATTAGCTTGTCGAGTTCTGCATGTGTTAGTTTTACTATGATGTATGACTCGATGCTAGTATGAGCTTCTTACAAGATAATATCTGTCATATACAGTTGGTATATCTTTTTTATATTTCAGGACGCGCTTATTCTATAGATACGCCTTTTACTACCTCCATTCGAATTCAAGTTCTTCATTCTAAGGAAAATATTGCAGTTACCTATTGAAGCACAGAAATCATGCATTTAAGGGGATAATTTATAGCTATAGGACGTCTTTAAAAAGAACACTTAAAAAAAGATACATCTTCTACCGCGGCTCTTTCAATTGCAATAAATTTTTCGAAAAAAGTGCTTTTCCCCAACGATTGCATCCAAATATGTGTATCTTTCACACTTAAGTCAGAAAAGTATCCATAGGTGTTAACGTAAATATTTTGATTTTTAAGTTGCAACAACAAAAATAGAATTGATTTGAATTTTTAACATTTTACGATCAACCAATCCAAAAATAAAATAAATAAAAATCCCTAAAAGAAAAATTATTTGAACACAAGAAAAGAGCAATTCCGAATTCCTTGGCGGCGAGTATTTATCTGGGGAGTTGAATTGATGTAATAGATAGAAATTCTAAAACCTAGGGAATAATCTTTAGATATGGCATTCATTTAGCCCAGCACTAGTTGATTCTTTCAGTTGCCCCTTTGGATTTAGTATGGTTCTAAAATACCTTATTATCTTCCACTCAATATGGAATCACTCGAATGAATAATCTACTACAATTTTAATATCTAACACCACTTAAACATTCTCTAGTTACCTCTGTTTCACTCAAACATTCTAAAGAAACTTCACTTTCACTCAAGCACCTAATTCTCTTAGGAATAATACCTGTTTGTGACTCTCTTTTGAAAATCGATTAAACTGGTTTCCATCGGTCTATGTACAAAAAAGTATCTAATAAATACTTGTCTTGTTCGCTTTTATGTTGTGTTTTGTGTATAATGGGTTTTTTTTTATTATTCTTACGTTTTTTGTTGATTTCTTTCCTCCACTTTTTTTCGTAATTGAGTAAGCTGAAGTGTTTGGATGTAAACAAAATGTTTATGAGGTAGACAGCAAGTTATGGTTACATATTAAGAGGGAGCATAGTACGAATTGAAGTTTATTTTTTTTTTTTTTCCTTTTTCACTTTTTTTTATTAGGGAAAATTATGTGTTTTTAATAGGTGATTGGAGAAATACGAGTACAATTGCCGTATTTTTTGCACGTTTGCCAGGGAAAGGAAGAAAGACTGTTTTTAACAATCATTTTTGGATACAAGTATATAGGAACAAAGGTAAGTGCAGAAATGCCCCACAGAAATTTGTATGTATTTTAGTTCAAAAGGAAACTATTTTTGGACCTACGTGATAGAAAAAAAATAGAGGCCCAGCTGGCATTTCTTTTGGCTTGGTTGGAGCATTGGAAAACATTGCATTGCATTCCGAAAATTTGGTCAACCTTTCTATCAAGAGGCACGGTAGCTGGGTATCATCCAACGTTTTCAGGATCCTTCTGCTTATTGAATGTATGTAGGTCGATTCACTGTTAATTTACTTGAAATTTTCTTATCTTTAAATAGGTATTAAGAATGAACATAAGCAGAATACTCGTAGCAATTCAAATTACTGGCTACCTGATTAAGATTTCAATCATTTTAATACCAACAAATTTAGCACTGTAGCTAAGCATTTATTTAAGACTGCATCTACAAAACATTCCCAAGTACCTATTTCATACCAATAAATCTATCTAGTCCACATAGTCTTTAATGATAAATACCTAGGTACATCCATATGTAAATATATTGGCATCTGCAGTGTCCAATCTCCCATGCATTCGCAAATATGTATCTTCTAGTGTACCTACCTTGAGAAGAAATAAAAGAACTAGTTTAAGTCCAACAATAATCAAAACAAACTTACAAATTAAAATTCATGTCAAACTCAATCGTAAGTAAAACGGGTCTCTCTTAAATCACTCTTGAGCCCTTTTCACTCAGTAATACACATACTTTGAGTGCTTAAGTGAGCGATTATTAAAAATTCACGATTGTAGATACTTTGTTGATACTCATTTGTGTCTGATACATTGTTGTGTATCTGTATGGTACATTTGTATCAGGTCTTTCATCAATAACAAACGTTTGATGTGAAATATTGTATGACATCGGTCCAACTCCAAGAAGTTCGATAGATCCAGGAGTAGAATTCACGAGGTTTTTCTGAACGAAAATCAGAATCTATGATTCACTCACTTAACCTTTGATTGTAACCATATTTCGATTAAACAGCAAAAGGTCCTTGGATTTGTAGGCGAATCTATTGGTATTATAGTTAGTGGAATGACTTGCACTAACTGTTAACGCTGAATCTTGGCGAGAATAGTAATTTAAAGGATCTTCCTATTTCCAACGTGAAAAGTAACTTAAATCATATCATACGATAGAATATTCTGTCTCTTTAAAATCGGTCCAACCCTTCCTGATATTGGTCGAGTAAACCATTAATCTGCAGCAAGAAATAATTAAAAATGTTTGCAGAGTACGAGTAACTATACTTCAGGCACTTCATTTTTATGTATGTGTAGGTAAAGATGAAGGTTATATGATCGAACGCTTTTACAACGTTTTGCAAAGTTAGCGGCCTAAGGGCACTGGAATGCAGCTTTTGAGGTTTTCAATTACCTTTGGAGTATTAGTGCAAACCTTACTTTTCAAATAATTTCATGTCTAACGGAGTTAAATCGTATGATCTCGGAGGCCAATCAACTACTATTCTAAGTAAAATAATTTCGAATTTCGCTCGCAATGAATTGAACGTTTGATGAGATGTGTGTGCCGAAGTGGCGTTTTGTTGAAACTAAAGCTCATCCCCATTTAATTCATCCAATTATTTTGGTATCAGCATCTGTCTATAATGTTCAACATTGACAACGATCTCTTCATCATCATTTTCGAAGAAAAAGGCCTTATTATGCCGCCTGCCCACAAATGGGATGTTTTGGTTTTTCGCGAATCTGGGCCTCAGATACAACAATATTGTTTGTTTATGTACCTGGCAATCCAAAAATTTTCCTGGCAACCAGAGAAAATGACTTTTGATGAATAATTGTCTCTCTGTCTACAATAAATTTAATTGTTGTGTCATTTTGGTCTTACATGGCCGTCACCGGCAGATCAAAGGTCAAAGTGTTACGTAAAGTGATAAAATCAAGGACCAGTTGGTGACTTTTTGTATGTTAATGTGTTCCTTGATATACGACAGAGCCACTCGTTTCAAAACGCTTAGCCATTGCTCGAATTCCGAACTCAAAAAAATTCTAACTTTCGTAGAATGCCCATGTTGCCCAAGTTGTTTTATGATCCACACCATCTATTGGCTAGTCCTTCACATATTTTCGTTTGTCTCGTGCTTGGGTCGAAGTTAATCAAAGCTAATTAAAAATTGGACATCGCACAAGATCCTAAAATAGCGGAGATAAGCAATCTTTAAAGTGAGAGAATGATACCCTCTACATGCACGCTACCACGAGTAGCAAGCATATCACAGGAAGTTCCACTGGTAGAAAAAAACAAGGCAATAACTGCCAGCAGAGTAATTTTCCAGCAAAAAATGTCCAAAGTGCTTCAGACCCTCAACATGTGCGTAAATTTATAACAATTTTGTAGAAAAGATAGGGTTTTTTGGTTTATCCCTCGACAAAGAGAGGAAGAAGACTCTCACTACAGTATACAAACGTAAGGTCATGGAAGATCGCCGATCTTCGACATTTTCAACAGAGAAAGAACGACGTATGAAAAATGAACATCAAGCTCAAGCTCAAGGCGGCCTACAGAATTCAGAACTTCCAACGGATTACTGTGAGAACTTAGATAATCTTAGTATTTTAGTAGATTTACACGATTCGTTCTGACTTTTCTATGGACTTAACAAACTTGGAAAACGTTGGAAAATGAAGATCGGACCAGGGGTTTCATATTTGTTCATAGGCAGCAACTGTACGATGTACGACGGTTACCTATAATGCTGCTACTTATAAAAAAATAACCTTCATTCCTCATAAGCAGCCACAGCCAACTTATTAAATCTGGGGGTAAGTTCATCGACTACTACTACAGAGGTCTAGGTTCGAGTAATGGAAAATTAAAAAATCTGAGACAGTAAGCAATTATATACTCCTACTTCGTGAAAAAGACAAGAAAAGCAATGCAATGGGTTTATTTGGTGTATAAGCATAGCTTTTGAGTGATTTTGAAGAATTATGAAAACCTCTGGGTATGGCATGCAAATACTAATAATCGACGATGAGATCATTTTGCATCACCTTGCTAAAGCGAGTTCTTTTTCCCAAATGAAACATTTTATTAAGTGCAACGGAGGATCAGATTACTACATTTAGAGTAAGTAATAGAAAACAAGTATTTGTCAATATTTTACCATCAATTTCACAAGCCCTGTTTGAGTATTAATCCATAATCCAATCGTATATTCGATCCTCAAAAATACATGGCGTCAATACTTATTTCACTGATCATGTTAGAAGCCTGGCTACGTACGAGTAATTGGAAGTGCTGTACCAGAAGAGAAGCAAAAAATGCATCGTTTGGCTTCTCTAGATCTAAGGTCCTTATTACAGTGCCTTCACTATAGAGCAACTAATAAGAAAAATTATGGATGCATTTAAATCAACCCCATAGCTTCATCAAAAGTACTACTGCACTTGTTTATTGTGGAAAAACTGCAAAATTTCTCTCATAACAGGCACCAGTTGGGCTAAGAGAAGCATTCGATTGTAGGCAGTATTAAGCGTGCTAGAATTTTTGGATCCGATTAGTGATTATAACATCAAATTTAATTCTTTCAGCAGAGGATACTAAGATCTAAAAAAAACCTAAATCTTTTCCAATAATCGTCGAACCACATAGGACATCCACATACAAGAATAGGCCGTTAATTTCAACCTCATATCGAGTTAGCTGATATTATAGTGCATTTGTAAGGAAAAGAGCAACATTGGCATAAGTATCCATTGCTGCTGGTAATTTTGGTTCCCAGTGATTCAAAGATTGCATCAAATGATTGTGCTCTCTCGTCGGCGGTGACATTACGTGTGTCAGCCATATTTTCGTCCTTGAGCTCACTGAACCCTGTGATCTCAAATCGTTAGTTCTCCATATTATTTCGATGGTAGTTTAGGTCAAAGACACCATTCGCCTTGGGAAGTTGTCCTGTGGCCTCTACCTTCTCTTGAAGATCTTCGATCACAAAAAAGTTGCCATCGTCGAAGGCTTCTCTTGGATCTATATCTGCTGTAAGCCTTATTCGTTCATTGTCCGGAATTTGAGCGTTTGATACATTTGAAATCGAGAACTTATCTGCCCTATGCTGCTACGAGTACGTTGCACAGAATATCTATGTTACCTAGCAACCAAGAATAACTGAGATAATCTTGCTGTGTAGAAGCGATAGCAGCGATTATCAAAGGGAACCAGGATATGCCAATCAGGGACATTTGATATTTAAAAACGTCCAATATTGCAAGAACGTGGAAAAACTGCCAGAAATCTAGCGTCTTCAAAAAGTTCTTTCAAAGGACTGTTTAAAAAGCTTAGGTCTGTTACAATACAAAAAGAAGATAGCTAAAAATGCTACTTAGGCTACCCAGATGGTTCTGAAGCCTCAAGCTTATCCTACTACAACACATTTAAAAGTCTATCTGGTGATATTTTCGGCATAGACAAAGTTAAATAGGCCATAAGCTCACATAAACCATATGCGGCACCTGGAAATCTTCCCAGCACTGATTCTAAAGGTTCGGGTCCAGATTCTTCCCACTCAAACCACCTTAATTAGATATAACATCAACTGGAGATAATCCCACACGCCTGGAGGGTGGTAAACGTAATTTTTTCCCCCAAACCAGATAAACATAGTGAGCTACCTAAATCCTATCGACTCATAAGTCTTACATCATTTTTTCTAAAAACCATGGAAAGACTTACCAATTTACACATCAGAGACTTTCTCAACAGAAATTCACCTTTGCATCCGCACCAATACGCATACAGAAAAGAAGATCCGCGGAAGGCACTCTACTAAATCGTGTAAAATAGACTAAAGAGGCCTACGGACAAAAGGAGGTTGCAATATGTGTCTTCATTTGGAACCCAGGTCCAAAAGATATTGACCATCCCACTAACCGTTGGGTCAGAGTGATGCTCGTAAACTGGAAAATCTCCACATCTATGTCTCAGCCGTCACTGGTCATTGGTGACCTACTAAGCCTAGTAAAACTTACTAATCTGGTCTATGCGGACAACTTAGTCACAATAGTGAAGGGTAAACACAAAAGAAGTTTGCTATAAGATGCAGACTGCTGTAAAGATAGCATAATGGATGGTGTGTTAGAGAAAATCTCTCAACCTGTAATACTGTACTTGTTTCCTTTAATCGTAAGAACAATCTGAGCCTTGACCAGATCTCACTTAACGGTGCAGCAATTGTGTACTCCAACGAAGTAAAATATCTTGGAATTGGGATTCACATATTAATAATAAAATTATCAAAACGACTTAAGTCATGTGGGCCGTCATACGAGTATGTATGGTAAGACCTGGGGATTAATCCTAAGGTCACCCATCAGCAATGATGATATGATCCATCATCACCTATTCGTCAGTATTATGGTGGAACAAAACGAAAGAGAAATCTGCCATACAAAAGCTGCAGCGGCTACGAAGACTTACATGCCTCGGTATCGTAGCCGGAATGCACACATGCCCCACAGCAGCTATAGAAACCTTCTTTGATTTAACGCCACTCCATCTGTTTATAAAAAAGATAGCAATTCGCAGGACGATTAGGCTACTACAAGCAGGAGATCACATGGATCAAATGAATCCCCGAGCTTGACATTATCTGCACGGTAAAAGACCACCTATCTAGCACTCTGTGCTTCGACAGAAGGTTCAATATAATAACTCCAAGCCGAGAAGCATGGAACTACAAAAACCCCACCTCAAACCTTAAATACATCAAGTGACAAGCGATGGATCAAAGATGGACACCGTGGACAGAATATCTCTACCAAGTCCGAAGAAAAAGTCACTGCGTATTTCAAGCGGAAGGGTGTCCCCACTCACGGACAGTCAAGCAGCCATTAAAGCATTATGATCTAATCTCATTGACTCCAAATCAGTCTTGCTCTGCTTCAATATACTACAAGATCTCTCCCATAAGATCTAAGTATCACTTTGATGGGTGCCTAGTCTTAAAGGTATTGTCGGAAATGAAAAAGCCGACGAACTGGCTAGAAACGGTTCGGCTGATTCTTTCATCGGCCTTGAGCTAGTCTGTAATATCCCGAATTTAGTAGCAAAGAGTTGGGAGAATAAAATGTGTATTTCCCACGTCCCAAGGCATCGCCAGGCTAAAAGAGCCATCAAACCTACAACACATTAGGGATGATATCAGAGGATTGGTTGCATTTCCAACCGGACGCTGCCACCTTCGATATCGCCTACAAAAAATAAGTCCTATTCAGGAAACTGAATGGACAAAACTGCAGGACACATTTTATATTAATGCATCGATCTAAGTGCCTTAAGGAGATGGCACATCCTCAGAGATTTTAAATTTTATCAAAAGGTTTGCGGTTCTCTTGGCTTCGTAGTACTGATGTTGTGATACAAAAGATCTTTTACGTCGAAGTGGCTCTGCAATTGGCTGAGCAGATCATTTAGTATTTATGCTCCATCGACAGGCGTCCACTTATTTAAATGTCGAGCGAATTATGGATACTTATTGATGGTTCATTGGTTTTAAATCTCTATTCCAATACACCTATTCATTCTTGTTTTATTCATTTGGAGGTACAGCAATTTTGCCTTTCTCTTCTGTCGATTTATGTTAGTAATCACACTTATAGGCAGAGAGTTCATAGCCGGAGTGTGAGTCTTGGAGGTTGTTTGAAACTAATAGCTTCTGTTATGACTTTTACAGACTCCTATGTATCCACTGAATCAACTTAGTGTGCCATTTCATACTCCAAACTGCCCTGTAATTGAAAACTATGAAACGTGACCAGACTAAGGATATTGTTGTATCCTTTAAATAGGATGGCAAAGAGCCTATATACAATCACCTTTGAATGACTTAACTAAAGAGTTTATCTCCTTATCAGCCATTCAAGCAGTTCTGTCCATTCGCAGTTCACACGATTATTCGATAACCAAATAGCGAACCATTTGTGTCTCTCTCATGTTTTGAAAGCGACTAAAGCATTGCTCGCATAAAGATAAATCATCGCGATAAGTTAATTTTACTTTCTTATTTTTTTTGTTGTCCCCTATCAAGTTGTCACTCTCATAAAATAGCCAGTAACGGATAGGTCTTTTATCGAAACATGAATATTCATCGCTGTTGAGGGTTCAATAAATCTGTGTAACCGTACAAGTTATCGGCACTTAACATCCGCAACAAATCGAGGACAAATCGATTCCGACTGATTTTTATTGTCAAATTATTATTACGAGTATATTTTGTGTGTGTGTGTTTTTTTTTTATTATTTTTATTTTGATTCTATATCTGTCCGTTTGACTATGAATGGATATTTCCCTCACTTATCAGCACTGTATGCTCATAAAAGAATTCATTTGAAAACAACATCAACAAACGACCTCATACAGAGTGATTAGAGAGGCATCAAGCCCACAAAACCAACAAAACCCAACAGAACCAACACAAAACGAACAGAACATAAAAATAAAATAAAAAACTGTAAAGCATACAAATTCCACGAAATGAATAAATAAATCTTTTAAGCTGCGCTACTATACCATACTGCTAGCGTGTCTAGAAATAGCGCGACTGGTGTGTGTGTGGCTTTAGATACAATAGTTCAAATCCAGTGGCTACAACACACTATCGGGAGTTCAGTTAACTTGTAGAGATAACCTCAGAGAATCGTTTATGACTAAGGCTGACTTATCAGAGCAGTACTTCGGACGTAATTACAGATGCTTGCACATAAAATTGAAAATACGTTACAGATGACCCTCTTGGGTGCTGGCAAGTGTAAAGGCAACTATTAATTGGCGCAGTTATAGTGAAAGCTATAAAAATCAAAAGATAGAAACAGATTTTGATTATCTTTGTGAATGAGTGATTATTGTCTGTTTGTGGTATGTAGGAGGTAAGGAGCACTTGAGATTACTCGTATCATTAGAGAGATATTCGTGACTCTATAAATGTGGTCAAACCCATGATGCAGGTTTGTGAATACGGCCAGTATTCACTTAGTATGACTAAGTTGAAGTTTGCTATCTCATTTAAGGACAATATCTCAGTAGCCCGAAGAACGGTGAGTGCCATCTTTTGCTGATGACTATTCGTATACCCTTCATGTTGTAGGAATATCACTTTGCAAAAAAATATTAGATCGTCCTTTGGTTATAAATGTGTAAATACTCTCAGGTCGAGCGCCATTTCCAATGATAGTACGAAATTAGATCATCCTACAGACTACAGACTATTAAGACTCAAAATTTTAAGAGTCCAACCAACTCGTTCAACCTCTCATCAAATCCCAATCACCAACTTATCACACCATGAGATCCACACTTCAAGTGCAGAATCGTTTACAACAAAACAAAAAAAAAAAAAAAGATACACATACCGCCATCCAACCTTGTGGCACTTGTGAAAAATTCGAAAATCGTCCTTACCTCCTGTAAATGCAAGTCAAGCAAAAATATCAACACACAAACAGCATACTCGAATGGAGGGCCTGAAGCCAGTTCCTCCAACTGGTAATACGTATCTATCGACGTAATCCGCATAACAACCGCGCTCCACCAAAGATACTATACATACCGGGCCGCGACTACAGCAAATTGTAACAGGTTCCGCGCATTGGGCAGAACCTTTAGCACATCTTATGAGACTGCTGGCTACCAAGAGTGGAATTCCTCCCCAATGCCACTTATTTCCACTCCTGACTCCTGATTTAAATTCCCTACTCTGACCAGATTTCGTTGTGTGTACGTATTGTACCTTCACTGTCTGGTCTGTCTCTTCGGCCAACTGACTAACTGACTAACTGACAGACTGATTGTCTCTGAGTTTCTTCCCTTTTAGGTTGGCCCGCACAACTCACAATCCAGCAAAACACAACACGGATGAGAATTTCCAGGTGAGTTGAGTTGTTTGTGATTGTGTTAAGCATAATTGCATACGATTATTATGCTCGTTCAGGTGTGCAATTTATATCATCAACTGCAACCCAGCAACAACAACAGAGCGACAGCGACAGACCAAGTTGAGAAACATTGCTCATTTGTTGTTGTAGTATTCCTTGTTAACCACTAAACAAAATAGCAATGTACGTATGCACATTTGTACGAGAGTATGTTGTTGCCTTTATGCCTCCGATGTCAGTCGTAGATATCCAGTTTACCCACCTAAAGAATTTACAGCACACACATAACACAGCAAGCTGAGCTGGATGAGCACAAAAATTTCCATATCGAGCTCTTATTCCCGAAGACTTGGTCTTGGACACACTCTACTGGTACTACAAGAGAACACACATAGGGGCTACAAATGAAATCATAGGCTTCTCCAAAAGCTTGTTGTCTTCCTGGCGACGACGATGAGGATGGTGATGAGGATGATGATGACGACTTGCTGCTGCTGTGAGCTCAGCGTTCACTGTTCACTGGCCGGTGCTCGCCATTTGGTGAGCTTAATTCGATTCGATGAGCTCTTCTCTATCGGCTTCGACTTGGGCATCCCCATTCTGGAAAGCGAACCATGAATAGATACGTGCAGATTGATAGGATTGAAAGAGGAATAAAATGATGCTCGCCCCACTGGATAATGATGATGGTGATGGTAGTGATGGTGATGGTGGTGGTGATGATAATGATGATGATGATGATGATGATGACGACGACGACGACGATGTCTACTACTACTATAACAACAAAGATGCCAGGGTAAGAGAAACAACCAAAGGAGCAGCCGTATGTGTATGTATAAAACGAAAGGGAATATTGGCCCGCATTATTCTTCATCCGTCCGATTGGATTGATCGTTGTTTTCATTTTTAATTCTCCATTTTTCCTTCGTCTTCTTTTCCAGAATTCTGGAAAAAGGGACTCGACCGTGTGGTGTGTTCTGTTTAGTTTCCATATCTAGTTGGGGAGTTTTGATGTGCTTCCCGTTCCCGTGTACTGGGCTGCATGTCACTTGTCCCGCATTTCATTGAGTTTTTGTTGTTTTATGTGGCGTGTATGTTAAAAGAATGAATTCAGGTGCAGCCATAAAGGCGACACCACACCAGACAAATGAAAACAGAAGAAAAATTCGTTTCTTTTTTTTTTTAGAGGAAAATTTGTTGATACTTCCGGTTGTTGAGGAAGATGTTTTTTGAAGGTTTTTTTTTGTTTTCCTTTTCGAATACATGTGGTTTCCTGGGGTACGAGTTGTCATAGCTAATGCAGTTGAAGTGAAGATCTTGAACTTGGAGACCACGTGCTAATTGAATAAATACTGACATCCAATTAGTTTGGGATGTACATTTGTATAGGCATATATTAAAATTGAAGGAAGGAAGTGTCAACTTCCATTCACTTGAAGGATTGAATTGAAATTTTGTCTACCTAATTGGTTGCCTTATGTTAGGAGATACACATTTCGAATGTATTTCATTCTTATACAATATGTAAAAAGTCAATCAAGGGATAACAATTTAGAGTGGAGTTGTAGTTCTCTACAAATTTGCCTTCAGCTTAAGTTAGAAATTGTCTGCCTGAAGCAGTCAAAATTGAGGTTTACCTTGCACATGTGCAAACACAGTTAGTCTTCGCTTCCATAAATACATTTCTTGATCTGGGCTGTTTCACGACAGTGGAGATTTTACGAAGTCGTGAGACCCGCGTATCTAAACCTAAAGAACTAGTTATTTTCTAAGGTCCCTTCGAAGAAGGAGGATGAATATTTTGGAGTCAATAAAGGTTCATCCGCTATTAGTACTATTTCAGGAAGCACTCTTGCTAATCACTGCTTCTTTAGGCTTACATAAAAGGGAATTGGGTAGTAAAGTCCTCCCTCGAACAAACAAAAAGCCATTATACAAGACTGCTTAACGAATACATAAGCCTGAAGATTGACGAAAGCTAATAAAAATTGTCTGAGATTCGAGAGCAAACTTCAATCGATCTTGGTGGATAAAGGTATGGAGGAAACGTTTCAACAGCGGTACAGGTTGCGCAGCGATCCCGATCTCATCAGAAAAGCTCTGATAAACTGGCTTAGATTGCTAGTTGACCTTGAATTCATGGTCACCAGCTCTACGACTCGTAAATGATTTGCACATCAACCAAGAGGGACAACGCAGTAGATGACACACTCATCTCAGGGAACCTCATCTTAGGCGCACACAAGTATACGGGGACCTCAGTTAATTTCGTGTTTGCAACTTAAGGCAGATGGGAAAAGGCCGCTCTGGCTGGAAAGGCATGTCAGCTGAGGCCTTGGTTCACCCCAGACTGTAATGCCATCTAAGTTGACTAGTGGAAAATCTCTATGCACCTGAACACCAAATACCTCATCTGGCACACTGAATATTAAGTAATGGTTCAATCGCGTGACGTATTTTTTATGTGGTCGAGTCATTCTGACGGGATATTTTAGTGTTGCTACTTTCTAACAGGTTTTCGGCTCAGTTAAATTCTATAAAAACACCAGCACTCGCCAGCAAAATCTGACTTTCAACTGCAAAATCATACACACAAATCTTGCTCAACAATCGCTGTTAGCGGCTAAGCAAGTCCTATGCGCTTGACCGAAACCAGTATCGAGAGTTGAAAATGACGTTCGGCCTTAGCTAAAGGACTCGGAATAGGTAATTTACGCCAATCTGTACTTACCAATATCGAGGGAGACCTCATTGGATGAGGACCTGTGGGTAGGCAAATCATTCAAATTGTTTATCAAAATTAATGGTCAGTTCCGCCTACGTAACATGCGTTTACACCAATTTTCAACTGCTATAAACGTCCCGAAGAGCGAACAATTGAGTGATTAATAAGCAAATTCGATTCGACTACTTCACTTCATAATGCTGCCGTTCCAGTGAGATAGCCAAGTGCCAGAAATGAAAATAATATTACGGCTGTAAGCGAGTCAGTAAGTCAAGACTCCAATCCACAGATTCTTCGGACGTCCCTGCAGCGTATTTTCCTAAAGGGCTTGGTCATATGTCCGCATAGGATCGTTTTGACCCAAGAGCTAAATCCAAATGACCACCGTGCACATCGAACTGCTGCAGATTGGGCTCTACTGAAGTTAGGAGAAGATCCAAATTTTCACTAAAAGAATGACAAGGCTCATATTTGGTTAAATGGCCTCGTTAATAAGAAAAATTAGCGGTAGTGTTTAAACAACAGTAAATTTGACTGTATCATGTGGTTTTCGTGTCGGAGCTGCAATTGGGCCGTACTCATTTTCAGATAATCCCGGTGAGTTCGTTATAGTCAATGGGGGCAGATATCGCTCGGCCGTGGCCGTGGTGTAGCGGTACTAGCAATCGCTTCTCACTCGGAGGGTCCAGGTTCGAGTCCTGCCCATGGCAAGCCAGTTTTTCATTTGTAATTGGAACTCAGACAGAAAAATTCTGCGTGTGAAGGCATAACACTGACACGTAGATTTGGCTGTTGTAGAGTTTCAAGCACAGAAAAAAATACTGTGAATTATACCTCGAATCACTCTGAGTGAAGCAAAAACTCTCCGTCCTATTCGGACTCCCACCAATGGAGAGCGAATATCGAAACCAAACACACCTGAGTTTCCAACCACTACAAAACAATTTTCCTTTCTCTTTCTTCTACCTTTCCGGCCGCGCCCTGGCAACAGTTAAAGGATATCTAACCTCTTAGACGCGCGTAAATTATAAAAAAAAAAATGTTTTTGGGATAAATTGCAACTGGAAGGTCATTTACCACAGAGTGCCACAATCGACATACTAAAGACAAAGTTTGATGATGTCCTATGGCTAGAAATGGCAGTCTTTGTTTTATGCCAAAAAACCAGAAACTCTAGACGATTTTGAAGCTAACATCCAACATGAAATTGCAGGAACATCAATCGAATTATGCGAAAAGGTTATGCCAATCCAATTCAATTCAATTAAATTCCATATCACAGGTACGAAGGTTATCAGGAGGAATCCGAGAGAAATCAACTGAGCATCCCTCAAAGAGGAGATAGGAATGTCTACCAAAAATCACAACCAAACCACAAACCAAACAGTGCCACCAACAAACGTTTTGAACCTGTGCACTTGGGAAAACCTCTTCAAAATCTCCCCATTCGTTGTGGGCATATAAATGCACTGGCTTTGTAAGGCACTCAGAAAAAGACTGTAATCCGAATACTTATACTAGGGACGTTGAAGTATGTACTCGTAAACCAAGGGCTTTGCCAAAGTTTTAAAAAGGAAAAAAATACACCAGATTAGAAATGGTACTGATGGTACTGCGTCGAGTCGAAAGTAAGGACCGTCTATCGCATACCAGAAACTCACTTCCAAAGTAATCAGATCAAGAACTGATTCGCAAATTTTTTACAATCTTAATGACAAGGCCATGAAATACGATGTTGCTCCAAATAACAGGTATCAATGGAATACTTCCCACGCTGAAAAAGAATATAGACCTGCCACATAGACGGATGGATTTAATATCAGAAACTAAATGGATAGGTACCTAGTTTAGGAAAATGAACTGACATAGCTGATCCTGGTTTCTAACTAAATTAGGAACAGACAGAGAAAAGATCAAAGCTACGGAGACTTGATTTTGGTTCAGGGCGCATTATTATCGATTTTTTCCAATAGGCTAAGCACTAGCGGTTGTCTGTCTAGTTAAGAGGAACTGCCCTATACAAATTTCTCACATATTCTCCTATTCTCCTTGTTTTGTAATTTGACAATCATCCCTACACCCTAAAATGAATTTAAAGCAGTTTGCGTTTTCAATTTTCATCTGAAATTTGATTCCGGTTGCGATTGGAATCGGCCGACAACGCTTTCCCAACGAATTGAATGCGAAAATTGTGTGAAAATTCACCGAAAATATGACAAAAAATCCAATCTCAACACAGCATCGATACCATGCCCCGCCTTGAGCCATATCAACTCTTCGTGCACAACTACATTCAGCATAAGAACATCACAAACGCAAACATTGTTCCTCCTGTTCAACATCTCAACAACAAACATACGCCACGTGTATCGTCGACCCCGAACTACGGGTACATTCCAAAAGTTCGTCCTTATTAGTTTCACCGTCCTCATTCATCTACAGCAAGAACCCTGCAGGCTATTCCAGCAACTTAATCGAAAAGAATGGACCGGACCGCATCAACAAATTTTTTTTAATTTTCCCAAAAACAAGAAAAAAAATGCACAAAATCCACCCAACTGATCGGACAAAAAAAAATCCAAATTCCAACAACAAGTCAGACAAAAATTCTTTCTTCTTGTCGTCCGTTCCCTCGAAGCAACTCAAACAACCCGAGGACGAAATTGATACCGAAGCTGTCGCGCGCTTTGCGCTTTGTTCAATCGTCGCCGATGCTGATGGTAAAGCCACCGCCGCTGTCATCAGCTTCTGGGATTCATGTGACTGCTGTGTTAGACTCGGCGAAAGTGCATTGCGTATGCGGATGTCAGCAGCATTTACGTCACTTGGCGATTTTTTAATATGCCCGCCATTAGCCTAAATCAACGTCAAAAGGGACACGCAAAATCCCAAGGAACAGAAACAGACAGAGCAGATTTTTTTTTTGTTTTCTTTGGAGTAAATCTTGTTTTCACTGTTCTTATCTGACAGAGGGTTCTCGAAACTTGAGGCTAAATTGACAAACTTCTGTAGCTGATGACGGTGATGGGGATTCTCTTAAATGTCGTGTTTTGGTCGGATGTTCTTGCGTATGATGTTGAATATATTTTCAATGAATTATTTAGTTCTATCAATTCCAATTGTCACTAAAAGTGATGTTAAAAACTGTCTTTGTGAAAATTAAATTTAGTACATAAGTACTAAAAATGTGTCCAAAATCTCGCAATTCGACTGTTTTTCGACAAAATCTGAATATTTTTCTGTGAAATTCATTTTAGACAGAATTTTTAACAATTTATGGGCTAACAATGTTGCTGGCCAAACTAATAAATTGTACTAAAAAAGTACTAAAAGTTAAAAAACTACTCTCATTTAGTTTTAATAAAATCTATTGACATGCCCAAATAATGGGGAATATCTTGTGATGATTTGTACCAATTTTTATGAAAATCATGTGGGCCATTTCCGAAATATGCTGGATATATGCATGACCTATTCGATTTTGAAATGCTTCACTAAAACAACACTCGCCCTATACTCGTAGAAGCAGGAATTAGTAAAAAAACGAATGCAAAACGAAAAAGAATGCGAATTACGGATGCGTCTGCTATTTAGCCGAGAGGGATGTGTATATAAAAACTTGTATACAGCAAGGACTATCCTCGTGACAGGATCAAATGTGCGTATGCAGAAAAGGATCCGAATTCAATTAATTCAAAATGTATTCCGGTCCCGTTTTTTTTCTTTTTTTTTTTTCGTTATTATGCAATTCTTTGACTCTTATTGAAGTTGTTTTTTTGGACAGTACTCGTGCCAAGGGTTCGGTTACAGACTTCTATTTCCCTTATCGAACTGACAATTGGCAGGCGTGTCAAATTTGTTTCAGCTGCGTTTGTGAGATTACTATGCATACAGGGTGTTCCTATGTTGGATGTCTATGTATGTGTGTTGGCCTATTGTTATACCGCCAACGTAATCATGTGGAAAATAATGGAAAAAATGTTCTTTTCTATTTCAGTCTGCAGTTAAAGTAAAAAAAAAACAACAGAAAAGGGAAATCTAAATGTGTTTCCTTTGGTCATAGTCGAATTGAGTTGAAAGATATGTTTGACACATTTGACACATTCTGACATGAAGGAAAAAAATGTGTAGTGACGACGGAAACTTAGAGGTCGCATAATGGAAACTGCCTTTTACTCAAAGCCGCCTTAAGTTTCTTGGTTTCATCCAAATTGACTTGGTTTGACATATTACAACATATCACGGACTAGAGTGTCTTGTTCATTGGAACAATACTGACAGAAATTGTGCTTTTTAAAATCTCCAAGACCAAGACCTCATTACTGCTTAGTGTCTACAGCCGGATTTGAGTGTAAGACTGACGTTCTCAGAAAAATTGCTCTGCGATTTTGTTCTCTAATTCACAGCAGTAATAGCAAGCAGATGATGTCACTTCTGCATAGCACATTAAGATATCAAGTTGATACGAAATGCCTTATTTCCCAGTTGGCTTCTTAGGTCAAAGAAGCAGCCATTGGCAAGGGTGTCGAGTTCTGATCTAACATACCACGGTGGTGTGTCACTACTGATTTTCATGAGGCGGAGAGCCTTTGCCATTGTCACCCGAGGAATGGTAAAACCTAACATGACTCTATATATGTAGCTCGTCTCTATAAAATCAATAAATAGATGGTGGGCACCCAGGGTGGATTCACCAGGCCTTAAACCATACTGATAACGACCTATCAGGTGTAGAGTTTCAAGCGTTCACATAGTTCGCTCAGCTAAAGAGTCGCCTTTTCAAAGGTCTTGAGATTCCATTCACTGAGCATAACATAGTTCAGTTCCTACCAAACTAACCCCTCCTGTTATAAAGAATTCAACAGATAGTCGGTCTGCATCTCCAGCGGTTTCTTGGTCGGGTGAAAGTTTTGTGAAACTTAATCAGGCCCTAGCAATTGCTGCGATTAGGATTCCATCTTCTGAGACGATGTTGGCTCCTCAAAATGTTCCGATATCCGGCTATGGTATGCATTTCATCGATGGCACTGTAATGAATCTGATTGATGAATTATTGATGAGGGGACCGTCGGGTCCTTTTGTTAATCTTGAAAAGTGGGAAACGTGTGCTATTTCGCATCGCCATAAAGTCGATTACCCAGTCCACTTTTAGTGCTGGTGTAGTGTAGTCCATATTTTCCAACTGCCCCACCAAGTCCTAACTATGTGTGAAAATTATCAAGGACGACCTTAACATCATACGTAGTATCATAGAAAAATCTTTGGCAAAGTCCACCTTTTTGTCTGTGGGGTTGTGAGCGCATATCAGGCTTATGTTAGCGTTTTTGGCCTGGATCCGTATTGTAATCATGCATTCGATCAGATTCCTGAAGCTCAGGACTTCTAGCCTTAATGTTTCTCTGACGACAAATTCACATCTAAATAGGCGGTGTTTCTGCCCTCTATTACAATCACTAAGATAGATGTCACAGTTTTCGAGGCTTTTTTGCCAGACGTAACCCATCATACAATACTTCTTAAATTGCAATGATATCCGGATTATAGCGGTTTAGGACCTTCGCTGCTTGTTCAGCTGTCATTGTGCGTTTTTTATTTGTTGAAGTCGTCAATAGTAAGCACATCCATATCCGAGGCTGTTTTCTGCTTTGCAGCACATAATGTTTCACATGATCGGTCAGTTACTCCACGCACCCCACAATCTGGTTAGTGGCAGCAGCCAACTTTGAGGGTTCTAGCGCTGCCTTTGGTTTTCTTAACACTCCTCCGTGACCATTTACATTTCGACAACTCTGCTAGATGCCGAAAAATCCTTATATGACCTCAGCTCCGAATTAACTCAATTTATCTGGATCTCTCACCTGGGGGTTTCTCTGTCCGTATTATGCTTTGCCTGGAACAAGAACACACAACACTGAAATGCTTGTCAGGCCCGAGTGTTCAAATTCATTCGCCTTTCTATAAAATTCATCAGCAATCTCCTTTCCAGCAAAGTCGGAACAACATTGCGTTTTCAAAGCAGCCAAAAGTCTCACTAATATGCGTTGACCGTGCTAATACTCTACCATGTTATGTCTTCATATTTTTTGCTCAGTTGTGGACATAGCCTTTAATTTATTGAGTGTAAAGTTCCTTCTTCTTTTGCACATGAATTGGCAACCTTTGACTCACATCACATCATCTGTACAAGCCCACTCGGATGCAATGAAATTTCAAAATGCTCTACTCCATCATGGAATCCTCGTTCATCTCTAATAACCTCTAATCACTATGAAAACTGCACAATTATGCAACAAATACTGGTGAGGTCATTTGCCTTTAGCCCAGAGCTCGTTTCCAGTTATATTGTGTATACGACAGCAAGGCGAAGAACATCTCACCTCCACCTAACAGATAGATTTTGCAGTTGAAATCATCTTTTACCTCCACCGCGAGAAACCACTTTGATTGATCCGCTGTTCGTGATAGTGGCATCTTTTCCAGCACTACCATCCGCCACATCCAATAATCCATCATATTCGCATCCATATACGAGTACCTAACATAACTCCATCCTGGCAATTTCTTTTCAGTCTTTCATCACTGAGCGGGCGCGCGCGCTAATCACATAATCTCTCGAATTCACCTCTGAAGCACGGTCAGCGGCAATATGGCAGTGTAGTAGTGAGTGTCGGCAACGCCGAATAGCAATAAAAAAATACAAAAAAAAAAAATAAATTCATATCTACTCCAACCCATCGGGTGAGGTAGATATGAGTACCCAGTTGACCCCCAGAAAAGAACGAGTACGGGTACGAACATCCGTACGTGCTGATGAAAGGTTCTTTCCCTTTTTGAGTCGGCCGACGTACTATGTATAAAATTATTATACTCTCAGTTAAGGCGTCCCCAGCATCCATGAGATTTTTGTCAGTTTCAGTGTCACGTTTTTGGCGAGTGCATCGACTATTTAGCTAAAAGTCATCTATCGGATGCGACGGATAACATACGAGAGGCAGTTATGTGTTGAGGTTTTTTTTGTCATAACTATCATCATGGGCTTCACCGTCATCAGCATCAGCATCATTATTATCATAATTATCGTCGTAAGGGCAATTTCATCGGTAATGGCTCACAATTGACGGACTATTTAGTATAGACGTAAGGAAATTGTGTTGGCACCTTGTGAATTGACCCTCAGCATGGTATTTCTTCATCACTCCCATAACCAGACAGCTTGTCGCCGGAGAGTGGAAGAAAATAGAAAAAAACCTTTCATTGGTCACACCACCCGCAGTTTGGAAGTCGTCGTAATCATCGTCGTAGTCACAGTCGTCGGCGCAATTTGAACCAATTTAACCTCTGAACCTGTGAACCTCTAAACCTATGCCAGCAGTGACTCCCAATTTGCATATCGATCTGGAGGTAGAGTCGACGTCGTTTGTCTAATCGGTCGCCCAATAAATGTTCAATGCCAAAGCAAAGATTCGAGTTCATAGAAGCAGGGGTAAAACCAATAGTCACACACAGATGGAGCATGTGACAGCATCCCCTATCGAGAACAAATGTTACCAGAATATCATGGTCAGGCCGACTACTTGCCGGACAATGGTAACCGGAAGCACTGAGCCCATTCAACGAGCCTGTATATACCAGTAGGTACACACATACTCGTCCAAATGAAATTGACAAACACAGTCGACTTTTTTCTATCCAAAAGTTTTCTGGTGGGCGATTATGGGGGAGAGGTTTGCATTTAAGACGAAGACAGGTTTCCCATTCTCATTTCGTCTGGACAATCAGATGTCTGGCTGCATCTGTATGTATCCACATACATCTGTGAGCTTTTATAAATGAATCACAGAGCAGAGCACAGTTGGTGAATGTCGATTCAAGACCTTCATTCAATTGAAGACTATCGGATTTAGGTGAGGAACGACTAGGGGAAGCTTTAAATACATAGAAACATGTGTCAACATGGGTCGTGGTAAATAATTGGGAAAAGAGACTTTCAAATGGAAATGTCAATGTCAATTTTGTGCCCAGACGAATGTAGGAGCTACGAGTATGCTAACTGGGCATGGTGAGGTGAAGAAGAAATTTTAAGGGAAATGGCTTGTAGCCAGAGCTGTCAGACTAGGCAAAGTGTTGGAAATATGGTAGTCAGTGACTGACAGGTATGAACACAAAGTTGAGTGTTAAGTGCTGAATTTAAGAAGATGTTGTCTGTAAGTTGGACCCGATTTCTTTCATTTAAAGACTGGTATTGTGATTCTCTTCAGAGAACTACCAAAGGTAAAGTCTTAGTGGTTTTTTTTATATATGCCAGGGATACACCACCTAATTCTGGGTGCCGTCGATATCGCACGATCTTACGCCAATTACCTTCACCTTAAGCTGGTGAAGTCCACTTGATTGGTTCACTTCAGAGGAAGTCTTTCTTTATTACGTTGTCCCTCCGGAGTGGATTCGAAACTTTCTGAGCTAGAGTAAAGGTATTTCTTCTCCCCGCTATTTAAGGCGTTGAACTTAAATAAGACAATAAGAGTCTTATAGAGAGCAAACTTCGTTGTCTTGAGAAGGACAGTTTCCATCTCGGAAAGACCTTTGTCTTTGCTCAACTCATGATTTTTCTCATGTTTTCGATGTCATCAGTGTTTACGAGCAATTGTTGAGACCTACGAAATATGCCTCTGATGTTGACGTTGAGTTGCTCACAGACCTTTAAAGTATGATTTTCAGGGCCTATATTACTGCTTGTGGAAAGCTCTTCATTACATCAAAGGCCTTGATATTACCATTAGTGATACACATCCTTCAGAGAGGTTCCAGTTTAACAGAGATGCCAAAGCTGGACAAGCTTCTATGGCTTCTGAACTTCTATGAAGTTTTTGTCCAATATATGACTGAAGGTCTACTAATGTGATAAAAAACTATCAAAGTTTTGATATTGGGTATCACGCGTTTTTTTTTTTTTTTTTTTTTTATAATTTACGCGCGCCTAAGGGGTTGGATACCCTTTTACTGTTGCCCGGTCGCGGGCGGAAAGATAGAAGGAGGAGAAAGGAAAATTGTTTTTGTAGTGGTTTGAAACTCAGGTGTGTTTGGTTTCTATGTTTGCTCTCCAGGGGTGGGAGTACGAATAGGACGGAGAGTTTTTCTTCACTCAGAGTGATTCGAGATATAATTCCCAGTATTTTTTTCATTGCTTGAAACTTTATAACTTCTGAAACTGAAACTTCATATCATAAAGACACTTGTAGTGTACAAGACCATGGTTCATTTTTGTAAACTGTGGTCAGCAACAGTAATACCTTCCACGTCCTCGTTATCGCATCACAACATTTGGTATTTTACGTAGTTGACCATTTAACCAGACAGAGCAAATCTCAACCTGAAGGATTCCGATATCCTGGGTAGATGCTGAAGAAACGGAAATGAACTGAGCTCCGAGTATGTCAAAGTAGCTCAAATAAGATTATCAACGGATCAACGTCTGAAATTGTTGTGTATTTCTTTGAGGAAAATTGTTGGCAAGAAAAAGGTGGGTTCAACGTGTCTAGAATTTAAGTTCCGGCAGTTGTACTAGATCTCACAGTGAACAACGAAAAGCTTATTGAATTCCATAACAATACCCTTCAACGTAACTTACTATATTTGAGGACTACAATTTAATTTGCTCATGCTACAAGAATCTAGATCCTTTCTGCCATCGATTTGGCCAAGGTTCAACGGACGAATTATATGAAGTCCAAACCCATAATCATCGTCTGAGTTTATTTTGATTACAAATTCTGTTGGATGTAAACCAACTAAAAACTTAAAGCCGCTGTTGTGTTGGCAAGGCCATGGAAAAAGGTGATTTCTGTGAGATTTATTTCTGACCCTTTTCTATGAAAATGTATGCATTGACTCATGTGCAGTCACAAAATTCACAGAAAAAAGAGACGCAATGAGAAGCTTCCTGGGTAATCATAGAAAAGGGGCCATAGATCTGCCGAAGTCACTAAGTTATCTATCCTCAACTATAGAAAAAGAAAGGCACTTCGACTAGCAGTGGTTATCGGGGTTTGAATTCCAAGGAAGAAGGAACAAACAGTCGATTTCGGCTACCAAAAACAGCAAAAAAGAGCAGGGGAAGCCAACTCGAGGAGTCATGAAATTGTTAAGACTTATTCTAAGAACGTTTTGTGTTTTTTTTTTTTCATAAAAATAGATAACAATTTCGAAATTTTTGGAATACTAATCGAAATCTGACAATGTAGCACATATTCAATGAAAATTTGAAAAAAAATCGGGGCAGAATCATCTGAGTTACTCAAGGAATAGTAAACATTTTAGAACCGTCAGTGCAGTACGAGCTAGGCTTTCGTCAATACAGAGAGTCTAGATCTAATCGGAGACATGTTTTTGGGTTATGGATTTATGGGACACAAAACTAAAGCAGCTAATAAACTAGAAAAAAATTGTCCATAACGACGGTATCATATTTTCACCAAAGAGGGCTACGGAAGCATTCAATCTATCGGGTACGCCACTAAATTACCTCTGTTTTTTTAGTTGCAATTAAGGATTAAATATTTATTGTTAAGAAAAACTTTAATCAGTTATATGTGCACCATTATTTGGTACCACATTCTGTCACATTTCGGGCAATTTCATAATGCTCCTTTCATAGTACGTTTGATCTTTCTGGGTGAAGAATTGCTCCAAGTGGATTTTAAAAGCTTCCAGCGGGACGAATTTTTTCCATTAAATGAGATCTGCAGGGCCCAGTTGCAATAAGTACTGGGTGCTGCGACCCTAAGAGCAGTAAGAGGTTTTAGGTCGGCCTCGACTCATACCAAGGGTGGAACTTGTGCCGGCAACACAGTTCCGAATTGGTATCAATGGATTGACGGAGAGCGATGGCGAGGCGTATCCTTGCTCCCATGGATGTATGGGCATCCCGTGGGATAAGGCCATAATGTCAGGAGTCCACGTTAAACACAAGAGACGTTCTGAACGCAGGATCTCTGTAACTCTAGAGTTTTTCGTATTTTTTTCCAACAAGGTATAAAGGATATACATATGTGTATTTATAGTTGTATGTTGTATGGTCAAGATTACTGGGCACAAAACAAGGGCTAATGTTCCAAAATAAACTAAAGTGCGTACGCTGAATATCTATAAGTAGAGAGTAGAGAAATAAGTATGTAAATCCATCTTCATGTAACTTTTTCCAATTCACTTCAAGTATATTATGTATTCAACGCTTTTTGGCGGAAAAGGTAGATATACCAACCTGCCACAATTTGTTTTCTTGGGCTTACCACAATCTTTCAAGCTTAACTGATCAGGTTTACCCTAAAAAATCATTGGAGATACCACAAGTTCTCTTTATCAGGAAGTTCTTGGCATGACCCATCGGTCGTTGGTACCCAGTTTCAATTGAATATCTAGTGTTTGCAATTACAAAGTCCTAGTATGCAGAGCCTCACCCTCAATTTTTAATCTAATCAAAACCAATGTAAGCTAAACCAAATGTCCTGCCGAATTTAAGCAAGTAACTCACAAATGAGAAGGTAGACCTTTGGGATGGTAACACGAATTGTTTCCCTTGATTGGAAGGGACCTCCACTCTAGTCATAATCACTAATCCAAACTGGAATTGTACGTACTTGAGCTGGTACTATTTGAAACAGCTATAATGAATCTACTCTAAGCGTGCGAGCACTGGTTAAGTACCTAATTTGTCTGTTAAAACTTCTGACCAAATAGAAGCCAGGGTTGATGCATAGCTCAAATTTGTCATTGAGTCGTATCATGATTTCCTGGAATCTTCCCTCACACAATGTCTCTCTGACTTGCACATTTGATTCCCCTATCGACGACGTACCGTGACTCTGATAAATCTTCGTATCACTATCATCCACAGGACAGTATATGACCTAGAGCACGAAATTGTTTATGCTTCCTGCCACATCTGCTCACGTTCCATTCTCCTGAATACTCGAATACCAACAGTCAGCTGGAATAACGCGCCGATTTGTTCCTTATTGTTATCGCTCTTTTACAGTCTGTGGCCAGGGCCTCAACCACACGTTCAAAGAGTTCAAAAAATAATCGATCATTCTCCAGAATAAGTATAGATCGTTAATTCGATTTTACATCTACCCCGCAGCCAGATTCTGGATTAATAGCAATTTGAAAGCATTTGCAAAAATATTTACCCTTCAGATTGTCAGGCATCGCCGTAGGAGTAGACATTGTCGAATCCAGTCCATTGTATTCAACATCAACACCATTCACAAACCAATTGAGATTGAGACTATTGTGGGACGTAAATCCGATTTAATAATTTAAATCTGGCCACAGGACACCGACGAGGACGGAAGATCCGCATTCGAAACGCAGAGTCTATAAAATTTCAAAAGGATCATCATCAACTCAATCCTATTTGGCAGTTTGTCCCTCAGTAAAAGTAAAAAGGTAAACATAATTAGTTAACTGTTTACCTTAAATGAATTGGTGTCTCCTTCTATTTACATCTACGTACATTCGAATGAAAATTCGAAAAGGAAAACGAATTTGAGTCCTTTGTTCCGAAAAAAAGGAATGAAAACCCGAAGAGAAAGACTATACACAGAGAAGAACAAAGGAAATCCTCCCGAAAAGGACTTACGAATACAAAAACAGAATGACAGATCTAGGACAATGACTAAAGGCTACACGAGTAAATTATTTAAAAACTCACAAAATTACTTTCTGAGCTATTTGTCAAGATTTTAGGTCATCGAGGTCCTGAAGCCTGCTTCCACTCGACAACACATAGAGTGGCCAAAAAACAATTGATCGATTTACTTTGTGCCATGGAACAAGGATACGGACAGAGGTAATTTTCATTGTTTTTTTGTTATTTTTGTTTTCAAATACTATACCAACTACGAGTAGGTATCCAATGGAGGAGTAGGAGTTTGTATCTATGTGAAACAATTTACGAGTATTCGGCAAAAGGTAGTGGTATCTTCTGGTCGGTTAATTAATTATTATCCTTTGTTATGACTTTGTTTTGTACGAGTATAAAGGACTACAACGAAGCAGAACAGACTAAGATTGGACAATTAAGAAACCGACCAGGAGGTAGACTAACTCCGACTCCTGTCTATAGTATTCCGAGTATCGTCATTATTCTTGCGTAATAGTTTCTCAAAACCTTTTGGTAGATGCTCGTCCACCCAGTTCAGAGTAACCAAAGCACAAATAAAGATTATGTCATTCGAGAAAGGATAGACATCCAAGGGGGCAATAGATACTTTTCATTTGTCTCAGTTTATGTTGGTTTTGCTGTTACTGTTCTCTCTCTCTCGCCACGAGTACTCCACTGTGCCGATTCTGTTTATTGCGTTTTGTTATTCAATAACATAGAAAGGCAAATAAATTGATTTCCCTTTGTCTGAGAAATGAAATCGAGTCTTTTTGGGATATGGAAATGAATACCTGACGCAAATCATCGGTCACATTGTAGTGGCGAATAATGAATTTAGATACTGAAATTGAAACAAAGGCGTCTATTTTGGATTTCAGTTTTCGATTGGTTTTTGTAAGAAATTTATTTCCAATAATCGGTTAGGTATACATACAAACGTTAACAAGGGATGGCATATTTGTTCTAATCAAACTTGAAATGATGAATTTATTTACGAGATGGCCTTATACCATATGACGTAGTACTCCCTTTTACCCGTATTCACTTGGCTAAGATGTTTGGAAAGTAATAAGAAGCACAGTCTACTTGATTTCTAAACATAAGTAATATCTCTTCTTTTAACCCATTTCTGCAGAAAAATCTTACCTTTCTCGGCTAGTTCTAGCCTCTACATCTAGCTTCGGGAAGCGGGTGAACTACTTACTGACCAATTTCGTTAGATTTTCCTAGCCAAACCGTCCAATTATCCACAGAAAAAATCAGGTATAAGAATTAATTCGTGTTCCAAGCAGTACGGTCAAAAAGATCTGCCTTATTTGGGCAAAGGTTTATAATGGCGGACTTGAAGGTGGTCTTGATGAAGCATTTTCAAAAATGATTTTACATGGATCGGAAATTGCTGACACAAATTTGTCATTTGTGACACTTAAAGCACAACATTTCTTCAGAATATCCTTGGGACCTAGTGTGAAGTCACAACTAAGGAATGTCTTCCCTCCCCTTGATATTCATATCACGGGCTCCACTCTCACTTTCGTTTACTACTGCCCTTTCACTGCTGTCTTTGAACTTTGGTATGCTGCCTGACGAAATGACACAAGTACACCTCTTACTGCGAAAGTTCAATATCGATTTCTTCTTTTACCAGAAGTGTTTTCGGCGGCACCGATCTACGACGCATTGATGGTGTCTTTCTGAATTACGGCCGGCCAACCCAATTCGAAGCGTCAGACAAGTGATAGAGTCTTCCTTATAGATAAACAGCTCCCCTCTCCATTGGTATTTCGAGGTTTTCCTGGAGGTGGGTTTTCTGTGAAATCTAAAATCTGTCTACCAGAATTTGTACGCGGGGAAAACCATCAACAGGCTTTTCCTTCAGGTAGGATGTGACCGCATTAATTGACTTAAATCCATCAGAACTACGGCCTTTTCTGATTGCAGAGTCGGTTTTAATCGAACACGGGGTCCGGTTGCTTTTATCAATCAGTTTAACCGATCCGCCCAATTTCCATTCACTCAAGGGGTTGCTGTTTGCAGCACCAGTTTCACTCGGGCATCGTGCTGAAGAATATCTATCGACAGGGAGAGTGCTAGAAGCTTTCTTCCCCTTGGCTCTGTTCGAGATGCAATAAAAGATTCCAGTTTCTCTTCCCACAGTATTATCTTCTCTGCCTGTATTACGTTTTCTTCTCTCACCGAACTGCCCTTAGACGGTAGTCCTACAGAATCTTCTTCTTCTGGAAACTGTTTGACCTTTTCGGATTCTCAGAATAAACCGTCAGAACCATCATTCTGACCAACCATCTGATTAAATTCAATCATAACAATCTGGACGTCTCCGATACTCTCTCCATAGTTCCAACCCAATCTACCGAATATGTCTCAGAAAGAGCCGCGAAAAGTCATTGAAATCGAAAGATCAAGCGACTAAATTCGCGCGAATTTTTGTTTATGTCGTAGATATGTCGATTGGGGCCTCTCGATTTCTTGTCTTGGCCGCGGTACCACTTCGAGTGCATTCCTGTGGGGTCACTTCCATACTGCTTAACCATTAAGCGCCGAGTTTGGACGTCTTTGGCTCCTTCTCCTCCCGTAAGATCTTCATTCCATAAGTCTTTCTGCCTAGACAAGGCAACCAAAAAAATAAAGGAAGTGCTACGTACAAGTGACAAAAAATCATGCGACGCTTGAAGTGAGTGTGGTGCTGACATCACATGTCCATGGAGCTAAACAGCAAAGGTAAAGCGTCGTACATAGTCATGTAATACACTGTACCGTATTTTATACAAACATGTGCCTTTAACAGGGAATACCCCATAGTTCTTGCAATAATTCTAATAGCGGTACTTTCGTAAGTGACATATAGAGCTGATATTTTAACCATCCAGCTCTATAGAAAGTAGCATTCTGCACCTTTAAGCCCACTTTCGGACGTACTCTAAAATATCGTAATTCGTTCTTAAGCCGTACAATTCAGTGCTTTTGCCGTTGATAAAAATCGCCGTTGTAGATGTCGCAGTTGTTCATCCTCTTTTTTGTAGGGCCCATCGCATTACATTGATTGCATGGCGGTTATATCTTCTTTACAGCAGCCCAGGGCCTCCGCTAGTTATTCATCGGCTGCATGCGCGCTATTAAGAGACCTAACATTCCACGTGCAGATCCGAAGTTTCCTTGTCCATGTTTCATTTGCAGGGGTTGTCAACAGTATAATAGATCCGTCCGTATCCGTGGCTTTTTGTTGATTTGTAACTGAATTCTTTTTTCCTGGGGGATACCCCGGTGGCACAACCCCTAAACTGGAGGGCCAGTTCCAGTATAGATACCCCGAACCCCGAACATTCCACTGTATAGCCGAAATTCGTAGTCCGCTTTCCGTTTGCTTGGATCGTCATTCGTATCCGTAGCGCTTTCTGCTGCTTGACGGCATCACCCCAACCTAGATGGGCAGATTCGTCAGAGGATAGTACCAACAACCCACTATGAGTTCGCTTCAAACATCTCTATTTTAACAACCTGACTAGACGTCGGAAAATCCTCTTATGACCAAACACTACACCACAACAATGTTTTCCTTTCTCCTCCTTCTATCTTTCCGCCCGAGCCTTGACAACAGTAAAAGGGTATCATAACCCCTTAGGCGCGGGTAAAATTATATAAAAAAAAAACAATTCCCAGTTTCAATAGGTGGCGATCAAGTGCCATCCTCATGTCTCCTCTGCGTCTGTATCGGTAACATAAGAGCCGTTAAGCTCTCTATTTTGCTCATGTCACAACATCCTTTCCTGAAAATCTCAAAATTTGAACCAGGCGCTAGAAATTTATTAGGAAATTCGCAAAGTGGCTCCTTTTGCTGATAAGTCTTGGGCTGCAACTGCAAATCCGAAGCTCTCAGTTTTTTTCATTTCGAGGAGGCTATACTTTACGGCTTACAACTTGGCTGACAAAGTGTCTTTACAGATTTTAGCGTCAAAGATTTTAGTTTCATCTCGGTGCCAGCTCAGTAGGCTCATGTGGCTCGGTCTACAGCAAGGCATACGCTGATCGGCTGAAATTCTATGACCTGGTCAATACCTGTTCCTGTTTAGCCAGTTCCAATACAGCGGAGGATTGATTTATAATTTGTTATTTCCTGGAGTCAAGCTGCTGGTCATTTCCATTTCACATGTGATATTAATTCTGGTTGACGCTTGCATCTCTTTCCCACCGGTGAACGTGATAGGTTGTTACACAGGTGCACAGGGCCCAAATTCGGAGAACCAGGCCTTTTGTGGCTACGTTTTCAGCCAGCGTATAGACCGGCATCAGTAACGTCATTGGAGATAGTCAGCAGCAGAGCTGTAGTTTCATAAACCACTATCTCTTCTACATGGCCCGTGCATTGCTATGCCTGTGGACGTCATCGTTGAATATGTTGATGATATTTTTTAATATTTAATAATGAGGTAAGCTCTGCTAATTTTCTGTGAACATTCTTAAGTCAGACAGGTCACGTCTCCTGATGTTCAACTCTATAATACTCTCCGAACAGTCTCCTCGTTGTTTTTGTTTTGGTCGGTAGCTTACCCAGAACATTGATCGGCCGTTTTAGTCTAATTCAGTTGCTCTCCGTTTATCTGGTGAAGATTTAAAAATCTAGTTAAGAAAGCATAAAGACTTGAAAAGCCAAATTGGCACTGCTCCACACTTCAACAAGCCTTAATTGTTGCTCAATTACTAGAAGCATTTACAGGAAAACGTTCATTTAAAATCCCTCCAGAGCACATTTTCACGTCTCTCAACCGCATGAATCTCGTTTCCATTGAAACGTATTTAAACCACTAAACACTAGATCCCTAGACGATAACAAGAACTACCACCACCAGCACAACCACCTCCATGATGCCTATCCATAATTTCCATCTCTGTCATAGCTGTTGGCAAATTGTATTATTTGCCGTACTTTGCGCACCTTTAATTTGATTCGAATGAATGCCAAACGCAATCCATTGCCAACATTACGTACCATCCAATGCTTCTACTCGAATACACCATCAACCTCCTCCTCCTGATCATCATCATCATCATCATCATCATCAACACCTTCACCGAATCAAAACGAAACGAATCGAATCGTTTATGAGGCTCGAAATGTATTCACCTGACTGACAAGATGCGCGGCAATGAGGTACGAATATCGAAGTGATGCTAACTTAACTCCAACACTAGCCTGCAAATTGTAACTAAAGCAACCCTGATCTACGATTAACCCGCCGCCACTCACTTGCGAACTTCGGAGTTTAAAAGTTCTGCACGGCATGGCCCTAGTGGATGATGATGATGATGATGGTGATATGACCCACCGCACACAGCACAGCAACAGCAACAGCTCGAAGGCAACTCCTTCACACCATGTATATCCGAATGTTCAATCTGGAGAGGTGCCTCTTTGGAATTCGTTTTGTTGTATCTAAATTTGGATTTGCAACAAAATCGACAGAGACGACCACGACTATCTTCGAGTACCAACAGACAGAGCGAAGAAGGCGGATCATCAAAAAAAACAAAATCCAAAGCGACCGAAAAAACACTCCTCATGCGCGCTTAATGTGGTGTGAAGTGTTGAATCCTTTTTGAACTTCAAAACCGCAAAGCTGATTTCCATCATTAGGCCAAGGAATTCACAGTCAGACTCGACACAAAGTCGGAATCGTGGACCTTCTTTTTATTTTTGATTTTTTTCCCTTCAAATCGGTGCTCTTGTACCTTTGGTCCACAACGGTCGGTCTGGTTTAAATCCCAAGACAGATGATATGTCCTCTCTCTGGGGAAATTTATCGTTTTACCATAAGAGATGGTATCCGCTTAAGCACAACAGGAATTTAGGGTCGACAGTGCGATTGTGCCGTAAGCCCTCAACTTACGCAGGTTACCAGTATTCGTAACTACCGTCGACAATTTTCGGAATAGCAATTACAATTTCCTCAGAAAGTTTGACCTTTATCTCGTGGAAAATATCTGTCGATGGTGCCCATATCTTTTATGTAATACGTGCGCGCATGTGCATTACCAGCACTCGTTCTCGTACACATCTCCAATTTAATAACTAGTTCTGCTATCCTGTCAGCTATCAGTTACTCGTAGTTAATGCTTTTAATAGTTTCCAAAGAAGTAGACGACGACGGCGATATACGAAAAGACATCGCGTGAGATGACGAGGGTACCTCTGATGAGGGGACTAGATCCCTTTTAGGGGTCACTCAAATTATGAAAATTCTTAGCCGCACATGCAAGTGTTTACGGGTGGCGAACATGTTTTATGGCCTTTTCCATTGAAAGTACAATAATTATTTTCTTCGGTTTCGACATTTACTGTCACTTCAGGGTCAGAGTTCCTCAAGGGATAAGTGTAGCTCAGGTGAGTCTTGGGCAAAATGTGATCGTTTCATTTAATTGGGTGTAAAACTTCTTTTCGTTTTTCTTGTTCTGCATTGGTATTTGAACGAAAGGAAACCACAAAAATATTATGATGGCTGTTATGATATAGTATCTCCGCTGCTTTTTGAAATTACATGAAGTTTGTCTTAATGATGGAGGGAGGTATTCTCCGAGGGATATATGGTGAATGACAGCTCAAAAAAATTCTGTCCAACAACCTAGGTTTTGAACCGGAAATAATGGCTGCATTGGATAAATTTATGTAGGATCAAAGCCAAACATTTTGTACAGGTGATGGCCTCAATAGCCACACTGGCAATTTATAAAGGGATGCCATTTTGCTGCGTCTTTTTCGCATAATTCGGCTGATTTTCTTGGGTCAATATGATCTTATATGGACGTACGAGTATATCTAAGAATTTTCGGAAAACAAGCCACAACGACTTTTGAGGGATGTGCATCTCTTGAAAACGGCGCGTAATCGAATGATTTTGGTCTTGTTTCATCGGTTTGCGTACAACCATAATATTCTTTTCACTTCTGGGGGAGTCTGGGAGAGGAAAAAGCCAGGCTTTGGCGGAACTATAAGAAGGACAAAAACGTTCCTATATCTTAGAAATCGCTTGAAGCAGTTAGGCGAAATTTTAGAAGAAGTTGACCAAAAAGGAAAGATTACTACGAAACAACTCGAAAATTATAAGAAAAACTCCACCGTGCCATGGACAAAGAACTACAGTCTACAGTGCAGCAGAAGAACCTTCTCAGAAAGGCGAAAATACAGCTTTCTCCTGAGCTAAGGGGTTTAGCAAGGGTGCAGATTTGAAAGCTCCTCCAGAACAGAGTTTACACCAATCAACCCGCCTCATGCGCTCGCTTGCACAAAGCTACAAGTGGTTTATGGGGACCGTAAGAGCCTCTATGAATAGGGTCCAAATTCAAATTTGGACGAGCAAAACTGGGGTGAGTTAGCCGCCATTTATAGAAGGTTAGAAGATGAATTAACTCACGAAGACGGTGAAGAATATTTCAACCTGAAGGAACAGATGGCTGTGTCACTTATGGATGAAGTTCATCTATACAACATGTGCAACCCCATCAGGCAACGGTGAGACTACCAATAGTTGAATTACTAAAATTCGATCGCAACTACCTAAAGTGGCAGCAGTTTTCAAATCTTTATACAGAAATAATACATGGTCAAACAATTTCAGATGACCAAAAGATGTGGTTTCTGAAGACTAGCCTGACAGGAGAAGGTGAGAAATTGGCCCGTCATATTTCCGCATTAGGTGCGAACTATGCAGCAGTCTGGAAAATAGTAACCGAACGCTATGATAACATGAAATCGCTGAATATCCCAAGAAAGTCACCTTCCTTTACTAAATTTCTTGCATTGGTCAATAAGGCCAAGCCCAATGATTATCGAATGAAAACTCTGTTGCGATCCATGCAAGGATACCCATCCACATTACAAGTATCCACAAATTTTGTTAAAGAAAAGAAGCTATGTATCAAGTGCTTGAGGTCCGGAGATTTTGCCAGCATTGTAATTAAGTGTTAAGTGCAAGAAGCAGCATCGGCTTCACTATGTTGGGAGCACCTCTACAACAGCTCAATAGTCAAAGCATTTCTACTAAAATATATTATTTTCCCTCAACCGGCTTAACTCTTGGACATATCTTCTTGTAAGGTGCCATCAATCGTCAAGCTGTAGGACCCAGACTTTAATCTTCCAGGCAAAATCGACCTTTGCTAGGTGCTGAGTTCTATCATGAACTGCTCGCGGTGGGACAAATCAGGCTGACAAACGAGCTATCAATAGTCCAAAATACAGTGGTCAGATTGATAGAATCTGGCAAAGTCGAAACAAATCTGCACTGCTTTTTGCCCCACCACCACCAGTCTTTCCTATTGAGAGACAGATGTCTGTAGTATTTACAGTGAACTTTTTTTTATGTCAGACTTAATTTTACATTCATGGGAGCAAAGATACCCCTTGCCATCGTTTGCATGTAATAATGTAATACCAAAGCGGAAGTGTGTTGAGCGTACACCTTTGGTATGCGTCGAGGCCGATCTAAAACCTCTTACCGATCTTAGAATCAAGGCACCCAGAACTTTTTGCAACCCTACATCAGATCAAAACCAACTGGTAGACGCTTACTTCATTTTAAGTTTAAACCGCAGCCACCGGGATGTTCCTACTACAGGGCTCCCACGTGGGTCCTAACTCCCATGCTACCATATTTTAAGTCTTGGTTTGGACTACCGGTGGCCATGCCACTCAACAGAATCTATGACCGGCAGCTTGTAATTGATCAAATCGTAGTAACGTTTGGTGCCGTAATATAAAAACTGTAACGATAAGACCAGTATTTGGTCTAACCTCACTTTTTATTAGACAAAAATGTCATTAATGGAAGAATCCTTGATCAGTTTGGTCTGACGGCAACCTGGAGAGTTATACCATCTGTAGTTATGTTAATGTGAATCCCAAATTTCAATGTAAAGCCTTACAGAAGACGCAGGTAGTCCTCAGATAGATTTGGCTAGACAAAAACACTCTACTGAGTTTTGCCTAGCAATCTCATCCGCGATTTCATTCCCGTGACCCCATTATGGCCTGAGATCCAATCAAGACCCAGCATTCATACGGCGTTCAATCGAACATTCTTGCACTACCTTGGGAAGCTTAGCAGGGTTCAGAAATCCTCTAGGCGTAGCTTGACTGTCGCTACAGATGCAAATGTTTCGCCCCCTCCACAGATTCTCCATAATATGGTTGGTTGCCATCAGGATTGCGTATATCTCCGCTTGGAAAACTAAAACAAGTTTTACTAACGAGGAGTGAAATCTAACATTGCTGTCCTAAGGACATCAGCATCGTATCCTGAATCGGGTTTGCAAACGCCCGTGAAGGCTCGTATACATTGCTTTCCGGGCTCACATTATAGCTGAAACTTTTCTTGGGCACACAGGAAAAATCGTCAAAAGACAGTCGACGAGCAAGGTCATCACAGCTCCAGTGTGGTGTACCATATATTTTTAAACGGGGAATATGGATTGGAAAGTACATCCCATTCATACGTCAATAGCAAAGCAATCGAGTCAGACCTGTGTGTAAAGGGTGATAAAAGCAACAGTGACGTATTCTCGTGAAAGTTTCTTGGATTTAATTGGTCCTATAATAGCCGTGTTTATCCTCCTCGGTGACAAGCCCCAGGTCTTACCGAAACCCCCTTTACATTGCCAGAAAGCCGACAGTGTGGAACAACCTCTTTTGTGAGAGGATTGACTAAAAGTCCATTTTTAGTACACCAATCATGATCAAAAGTCAGTCCAGCTACATCACGACTGAGCATAGACGTCAGAACTATTAATAGCGTTACGTAAGCAGTGAATCGATCAACATGCAAAATAGCAGTGGAGACAGGACGATTGCGCCGCCTTGTCAGCAGTCAGCATCCGCAATACCAGCATTGCTTTTTTGCACAAAACTAGTGATGCGTCTACCCCGTGTTGTCTGTCCGAGTTATACAAGCCGTCGCAGGATTTTCCGCATTGGTAGGTAAAGTATGCATTCGCAGGTCTGAAACTCTGAAGCTCTTTTCAAGTGTATATTTTTCCCTAATTAAATGGTAGATAATCTAGAACACAAATATAATATATCTGTCACAAGATGGCATGCGTATGTTCACGGAGTCCTTATTGGAAGAATGTGAGTGAACATTTTTCGAGAAAATCATGCTTCTGCCTAATTTGTACTCCATACCATTTTCCCAAGTTGCTACTTTGTACGACACCAATCATTGAAGATCCTCTGTGAGTTCAGATACACAGAGAACACACTAGTTTTCATCATTCCATCGTTCCTAATTATCACATAAAAGTCGCCATCACCGCGGGCTATATAATCCATTCCATAAGCAACCGCAGTCATCAGTTTCCCTACAGACTTGTTTGGAGCTCTCTTCCGGACTTATAATTAGCAAAACTGCCACAAATGAAAGGCAGCTTTCAATTACAATCACGCCGATCTTCCTCTCATCACTCCACTTTATCGCAACTTAAAAACAAATCTAAACCGGCCTGTCTGTCCGGCCTCTGCTTCATCAATGAAATTACGAGTACACAATTACGAGTACATACCCTTCAGAGCTCCTAGCTCAATGTCATCACTAATGGCGTACTCTGTTCCGACACCTTTTTGCAATCGAGTGACAGCATTTCCTTGCCCAGACAAATGCTCAAACTAAACCTTAAGCGCCAACCCAATTGTATGTACCATGACCAGTTTCGCTGTTCGACATAGGCTCCTTCCCCATTCCCTCGTTCGGTCAATTTGACGGCAGTGCCGTCAACTGTCATTATTCCCTAACCATGTGCAAAAGCGCGATGTAATTATTTTCAATCAAAACTAAGTGCGTGTAATTACATGTCAGTGGGCAGCAATAATCGATTAACGTATCCTCTCACCGTTCGCGTACTCTTTGTATATAAAATGCGTGAGTGAATGGGTAAATGGTTTTTGTGTCCCGCTACTGGTTTTGAATTTTAAATTATTTCAGGCAAAAAATGCAAATAGAAGCTACACCCTGTTCCTAGAGAGTACAGTGGGAGGTAAAAGTTCATCAATAACAGGATGACTGAACGGATTGCTGGTTAGAGTTTCAATATCGGTGTGAGCACCACATCATTGTGGTTTAACTTTGAAACGATTATCGAAGTTAACAAAAGGATGTGCGGGTTTTCGGGAATTTTTTTTTTTTTTTTCGAAAAATGTGTGTAACGGATACTGTACTGTGATGGATTCAAGGTACAATGCGGTTAAGTGTGGTTTTTTGTGTGCCCTTTTGGGAGCTCTTTTCGGAGGTATTTAAGGAATTTCTCCGAAATAACCGCCAAAAGCGAAGCTTTAAGGTGGATATGGTTTCAAAAGAAATTGTTGCTTGAAAGAAGTTGGAAAAGTTGTTGATTAAATTTGTTTGACATCCGATGAGCTATGGTTAAGTTTCGTTTAAAACAAATCGATTGGAGGTGACTTTTTACATCCCTACAGTGAATTGTGTTGTAGTCAAGTTGGTTTCAAAGTGACACCTTACTTCTAGAATTCGAAAAAGGGACCCAATTGAGTTTTTTATTGTTGATTATCTAGGAGTCGTATTAAATCACCAGCTGCTATATCCTTATGCCAGTGTAAAGTGACAATATAGCCACAGGTTGACCTAAGCAAGAGAAGATATTGTTATTACTGGAAGAGAACTTGAGTAGTCACTTCTTCCTCTTGTGACTTCTCTTGTGGCATAGGGTGTCAAAGTGCGAAGACATAATCCTAAATTGTTTACAGAAGAGACATTCAATTCTGTCCATCTCATCCTGTGTTCCCTCGATTCTTCTTTTGCAAACACGTCTACTTAGGTCGATCACTTTTTTGTTGACTGGGTAGATGGACACCTGGCAATGGAACCACCTTCTCACATTAAAGTATGATCAAACGATTGTCACTTCTCCCGTCATTTAGTAATGTCTATCAGCTTCTATCGTGTCCTTAGAAGAAGCTGTTTGATGTGCGGATTGCCCAGAGAACTCTCAAAATGATACCCAGACATGAAGCCATGTACTATAGCTCTAATCAAATTTATATATAGCCCCACCAGGCTTAGCACACTCTCCACAAACATATGCGTATGAATACTGAGATATTCGTGTCATCAGCGAAGTGCAGTTTGACTTTCATAATTCATTCTGCTGTGGTCCTCACTGGTTATTATCACTTGCAATAGAGGCAGTGATTAAATACAGATCCACCCTATTCCGCTTTTTTACATACTCCTATCCAACCTAAGTAACAGCTATGATCTTGCCTAAGGCAAGCTTTCAAAAGCCATTACATGATTAATCCAGAAAGATCTACAGCGGAAACATACTTGTTCGACATCGATAGATAAATCCAAGTATTCAGAGAAACAGAATCCAGGATTAACCTCGTTCCAGATTGTCCTTCTTGTGCAACTTAACGATCACTCTTCTGTTCGGACCAACATCCACTGTTTCTGCTCTGCACTGCTGGTTCCGGCGAATTTTCGGAAAATTCAGCACGGTTGCCATTAGTAGCCAACGACTTATTCTTTTTGAAGGCTTTTCTTCTGAGGGTCTATGAAGTGCGTATTTTAGGGCTAATCCCTATCCCATATCAGCAAGGAACAGTCTATATTTTCACGAGGTGTTGTTTGGAGCTGCGTCGCCTTGTAATCTGCTTCACAGTTTCGGTTGTCTAATTTACAGTGGTTGATCTGCTTCTAATCAACGTATCTCCGTCTTCTGAAATGACATTCTACACACTTCTTAGTAAGGACGGGCGCTGAATTTTGGGTTTACATTTACAATTGATTGATGGTGTACGAAAATGTACTTGAGCTGCGATTAAAGAGCGATTGCATTGCATACAGATGTAAACTTCGAGGATGTCGGAAAGACTTCTTATGATTTCTAAGTCATCGTGATTCCTAAAACCAGGAGGCACTGCAGAAATTAATAGACTGCTCTTCATTACCAATCTCTTAAGCATGGAACTATCTGCAAGATTAGATGACTTTTTTCTTGTAAGTTAAACAGGGTACAAGCGTGTGTCCGAGACTTCTAGAATGCAGTTATTATGCCCGTATCTACCCAGTTTAACTTACTGGGTGACAGAAAATTGACACTTGTCTTGTCATTAGGCTGAAAGCTACTCAGTAATACTGCTGTGGTCCCTCATACAGCTAACCTTCAACGAACTGAAATTTACTTCAAATGAAGTAAGGTTAAGTCATTTCAAGAAAATCTTTCTACATCTCCAAAGACGGCTTTAAAACAGTCGAAGGCATTGGCACAATGTTTCTTCTCTGCATACATCACATACTGTACTATCAGGTATTCCTTCAACTTCTGCTTGGCTTGGATATTAGAACACTTGAGCAGACAAGCAGCATTCTGATCCATTACTTCGAACGTCATAAAATAGAGGATGGTTAGACCACCGCACATCTCTGAATGAGATGGCCAAGGAGAACAGGTTCACAGTCATTTCTGTTTGGACATCCCAGGGAACTGCATCGATATTGTGCTGACTAGCCGCGGATCGTTAGCTAAAAAATAGGAAACACTTGACAACGGCCTGCAAACAGTCATACAATAGTTGTACTCAAGTATGTGACAATAGGCTTGATCCCATGTGATCAAGCATAACACATGCGCAACGATTAAGTATTCCTCACAAATAAGAGGAAGAGCGATCTGTGGTGCATTTCCTATGCAACTGCCCGGTTTTAGCAGTCTTCAGAATGCAATTCCTAGTCAGTTACACTTTTTGAAAACTTGGAGATCTCTGCTCTATGAAGATCATTGGTTTTCAAAAATCTGTCACATATGTCTAACCTAACATAACTGAACTCATCAATCGTCATCTTTTCACTGAAGTCGCAAAAGACACAGATGGCTTCGCAAAGCAAATGGTGCTTACTAGCAGAGCTGCACAGGCTGTGGAGTGAACCAAGTAGTTCACATTGCTGATCAGTAGTATAATGCTTCCATTTTTTCAATCCAGCTAACTATGCAATCGAGTGTCTTTAGGACATAGGCAGCGCAGTAGGTAGACAGGTAGGTCGATGGACTTTTGTGGCGAAAAAGTCATTGCTCATTTAGACAAGAAGTTGGTGCATTTTGCCCATGTGATTGTAGAGCATTTCCCGGAGACCTATGCAAAGAGTCCACTAGATTGAAATCAGTCAGATAGTGCTATGAGTCTGAGGAAGTTCCTTCGTCATATGAACTCCATTGTTTTCTTGTCCTTGCATCCTTGGAAGAAGTCGCTGAGGTGGAAATTAAAGCGTTCAGCATAAATATCGATGACGCGGTGGCGTGTTAAGGTACTAAGGGCTACTCATACCTCAAAGCAGTTCAACCTTTCTAGAAAGTGTGATTACTTCTTGTTTTACTCGGCCAAAAAGTATTTACAATACTATTAAGCAAATGTCAAGTTGGACCCAGTGTGCACTTGTTCGACTGATGATCTTCTTCTCGATGCATCCTTCGACCGTGCTTAATGGAACTTTGACGAAGAAGAAAGCGTTCAATATCTCGTTCAGGAGATTTTATGGCTTTCAGAGACTTAACAGCTGCACGACTGTCTCAGTAGATACGAGTAGTAATTGACTTCAGTTACTTCAGCTTGGAAGAAAATTCATGTAGATATCGTTTACCCTCAAGAATCGCAAAACCCCCAGGTCTTTGCAGTGGACATCAACACATATTTCCTCCGTTAAGTGCAGAAAGTCGATTCCTTTGTATCGGTGCCTTGTTCATTTACCTCTCGTGGATTACCGCGCTATCCTGGATTCCTTATCCACATCAATGTACATTAGGACAAGGCTCTGGTCTGTTGAAAACTCACAATCCACCGGTTTCTCGCTAAGGACCCAAGTTACTAATGTACTCTCGAATGGAAACAATCACAAACTGATATCAAAAATGTAAAAAAAATCACTAGAACTACCTCCATTGCCAACAAGTGATATCGTTCGCCATCCCTCCTACAAGGAAAAGTAAAAGTTTCCCACCGCACTTGTTATAGATACAACCTCCTTCACTAAGCTCCCCCAATCTAATCAATCAAACTCACTTCCTAGAATCTATAGAAAAGAAGAGAAAAGCTTTCGACAATTACCCGGACAAATGAAACCATCATTAGTCTCAATGCAATAGCAGGCCAAAAACTCAAAATTCCAAATACGATCCATGGCAATCAATTAAATTTGGAACGGTCTGTTGGAGAAACGGAGGAACGCCCTAACCGCAACAAACCCCAGCCCTAAATCAAATTTCATTACTGAAGCAACTACTACACATCGTCTATCTGACTGTGAGATCTCTCCATAAAAAGGTTTTTGTTGTTTTTTTTTTCGTTTACTCATTCTATGGCCATTTTTTGATTAATGACATCCCCATAGATCACGCACTGAGGTAATTGAATATTCCAGACGTACCGCAAGCGTCTTACAATTGAAATTGTACTCGTACTCCAACTCCCAACTGTGACTCCAAGTCCATTCTCACGATCATTCGTTTGGGATTACTTCAGTCTTGGACATGTAGATCAAAAAATTTCTGTCCGGATCGTTTGTTGGTGAAGTTTTCGGATCACGTTTAGTTAGTGTATACCTACCTTTGTCCGCACCTTTCTTCCCATATAACGAATATGTATACATATGATATGGCTAGATGCCACCATGATTATGAAAATTAAAAAAAAAAAAAAAAATATTTTGAGTACTCAGAAGCAGGACGTGTCTCCTGAATTTGGAATGAGGTCTGACGAACGATTCGCTGACACTATGATGGGCTGTGATGGGTATGTGGCGCGCCAGTTTATGGTGTATGGCTGTACGAGAAAACGAATTTCCTTTTTAATTAGCGATTACAATCGGAACTCCTTCATGGAATGCCTTTATACAGCGCCAGGACGTAAAAGGAAAAAACAGAAAAAAAGAAACAAAACTGAAGCTCATTTCAGGGTGAAGAAATTAATAATCACACACTCGTCCGGCGCGCTCATCACTAATTATGAATCTAATTACAACTTCAGCAGTTCATCATTATTGCGCTGAGATGCAAAAAGATACCTTCAGATACAGGAGTACATACTCAGATACTCTTAGAACTCTGGGGCAATCGAATCGCAGACATACCATTCATGGTATGGTAGGTGCTCACGAAATTAACCATCTCCAGGTGTAAGAATTCTCGTAAACAATGTAGCCCGCCCATTTTGACGGATGACGGGTTGGTGTTGCTCTGTTATACAATACAATACGGCAGGCCAGTCAGTCAGTCAGCTAACCATCAAGATAAGCTGTTGGGCAGCCAGTTTGGTTGGGTTTTCTTTTCTTTTTTTTTTTGTGAGAGTTTGTCAGTGTTGGTAGAAGGCAAAGTCAGAGGTGGGTCGATTCGCTTGGTCAGTGGGGCCCAGATGGGTTCAATATTTTTCATCATAAATGAATTAAAACAGAATTCGGGGTAGATCACAGGGGTGTCAGTTATAAGGTCCAGAAATGAAGAGAGGTTTTGGTGATTTAAATTCCTAGTGTAATAGACTAGAAACCTATCGTTATGTCGAGTTGAATCAAGCCACTCCCCCAAGTGAGCCCCAAAGACAGAACAACGTTACCTCCACTCCGCTCCTGATACAATAATTCTCGTAAATTCTTTACAAAAAAATCTCATAAAACTCCAGCAAATCGATTGCACTCTCCGCAACATTGTTTATATGCAGTCGGAGGAGGATTTCGCGCAACGGATTTCCTCTCCCTTTGCTGATGATGATGATTATTATTGCCACTAGCATCATGTCATTACCATCGATTCCAATTCTTTCATACCACCGTGTGAATGGTTCGTACCTAAGAAATTCGCTCGAAATGTTTATTCGGATTCGCTCCTCCAATGATCTAAAATCCTCTTTGTTCCTTTGCCTACGTCAAGTGATTTCTGATTTCAAAATTTTCGAGTTTTGTTTCATTATCGAGTTCCTAACCACACTACACCATATACGAAAACACATACTCGTACATGGACTCAGATTCTAGACTCTGGACGAAGTCTCCCTGCTCCTGCTACTGCTCCTTTATTTTTACTTTTCGTCTTAACCAGGGTACCAAAAAGGTGAAGAAAATGATTCTCACGTAGATGGACGTGACGTTGATTTGATTGAGCGTTAATTATTTTCTTTTTTCTTTCCTTGGTCGTCTCCTGCCCGCAGTTGTTTTTGTTTTTGTAACAAGGTATGTGTAAAGGTGTACCAGGAGAACACCTTCCTCTGGAGTGTAACATGTTGTCCCATTGCACCACGCAGAGGCACTTTATCATTTTCTTTTTTTCCAGAAAAATTTCACCAAAATGGCTAGTGGAAGTGGAACTCTGCCAGTTCGGGCTGGACTTCGGCAAGGGGGTATAGATTGTGAGTTGAATAGCCATCATCACGTCGTTGCGTGGAGTTCATTTTTATCAGATTTCTGATTTGGGAGGTTATAACCACAGTCCAGAGCCAAACCTGCTGCTGTTGTTACTGGCCGGTTGTAATCATCTTGTTGGTCCTTCCTTACAGGTGTGGATTACTTTGTGGTGTACACTGAGAGTGTGGAAATGAATTTGTGTAAGCAGGGGGTTGCTCCACAAATCTAGGGGAAATCAAAATTTCATCATGTCCACCATTATGATTTGAATGATGGACTGAAGTTCGAATGGGGGAAGTCCAAGTGTAGGAAAATTCATGAACAGCACGTGAGATGGATTTAAAGGGTATTTAATTGCGAACTCGCACTACTAGGGGATGCTGGTAGCTACTCCTCGATTAATGAGATTGGATTTTGATCTCTTACACTAGGAATCATTCATTTCCAATCTGTTGAGTGCTTATGTTTTTATTTGTCTCACATCAGAACTAATTTGAAAATATTATTATACTGCACGATCGGAGAGAAGGCCTGTATCTTGCCACTCTAATCAACCAGAGCTCCGATAACCCATGACAGCTTGGGTGTGACCTTATAAACGCACTTTCCAATATGCTCGGCATACGCTCTCAAGAATAACATTTACATCAACAATAATCCGGATACCAATCACCATCACCATCATGGCTGACTTGAAATTTCTGATAAGCCTGGCTGATTCAGAGCCCAAGGGTGAGAAGACGCTTCCAATACCACTTCCGGGTGGGATTTTTGAATTTACACTTCATAGTCAACACTCGACTGTATCGATTTAATAAATCATAAATGCGGCATGTACATACGAGTACATCACCACCATCGAGTACAGGCCGCTACACTGCTCACTGACGATAGAAATTAACAATCTACCAGCGAGGGTTGAGGGCGAAAAGCACTAGACACCCTCTCACATGCACTGACGTGACCTATCGTCCAACTTCAATAAACAAATCAAGAACTGCGCTTTGGCAAAACAAGAACTCACCCCTCAACGTCCGGCGATTGGTGTGCGCGGAATGAATTTGAAATCTGTCATTCAGATGTTGTTTGTCTATAAAAGTCGCTGTAGAAGAGATGCAATTAACAAGGCACCTCACTTCAATGGGGCACCATATATTGTATGTACTTGCGAGTATATGTATACCTAGATACCTTCCAATTTGTTTAAAATGTCCGTTAGTGCGTCACTGCGTCTATCACATATCCACCCGTAATAACGTTCGTGGACTAAGGCTATCTGCCACGGATCATGGATCAACGTGATTAGCATATCGTTGCCCTCTTCAGCTAATGGACACAAATTGCAGGGTAGTAGATGCATCCCAGAGGTGGCTTAATTAGATGCGAACACGGTCGGATGAAGTTTTCTTTAATTTATTTTTGTTTTCATTTGTCTATTACTCACATGGATTTAGATTATGTAGCTGTTTGCATAGCAATTATAATTCATAAGTGCAATTCCGGAGACAAGTAAAATCAAACGCACAAATACATACTCGTATCCGCATTGATAAAAGAGGGTGAGTATGAAGGACCCTGACACTGAAAACCCATTTAAGTTTAAGCTTTGGCCTTTAGAATTCTAAAGTATGTATTTTCTACCTACAACGCTACAACGGAGGTTGTATTCAGTGAGGACCTTGTGTACTAACCTAGGTAAGTAGCCTCCAATGTCACACTCCAAGATGGTTGAAGTCTCGTTCCACTTTAGATGGGGTTGTCCCTTGCTTCCAGGTCCTTCGAAGATTCTTTGAGCCGAGACTTTGGTGTACATTTCGTTTACAACGCCTGACTAGACCATTGTCGATTTCCCTCGAAACGGCCAAGTGCTTCTTAACCCGACAATTTCCAAGCGCCATAGAGCAGTACCGGTATGATAAGGGTCTTGTATAAGGTCAGTTTGGTCTTACCAGAGAGAAGTCTCTGTTTCTCAATTGAACCCTGAGCTCATCTGGTTTTCGCACTGATATCGTTGCTGCTACTACCATGAATTTAGAGCCGCAAATGGCAACATTTTGGCCGAGCCGTGCGTTGGTGGTGTGCATCCTTTGCTTTGCATACGTTTGCCATCAGCCCCTTTTTGGCCGCTTCCTAATTACGCACGAAATCTTGATTGACGTCTTGCTCTGTTCGTCTAATCAAATCAATATCATCCGTCCGCGTAAGGATGTAATCGTGCAGACTTAAGGAAGAGCATGCCTCTATTGTTGGCTAGGTCTTTCTGGGGGGACGTTTAAACATCGAAGGTCTCGGTTAATCCATTACCCACCTTGATGGAGCAGAGTGAATTCTCCATAGTCAGACAGTAGACTTGTCAAAACTTGGCGTTATATAACTTGTCCCTATGCACGCTCTGATATGTGGCTTTGAAGATGATATACAGATAGTGAGTATCGAATTGGAATTCTCAGGTCTGCAGTATGAATATGTATTAGATTGATGGTGGACTTTCCTGGCTTGAGACCACACTGGTATGGACTAATTAAATTGTTCGTGAATGGTTCGAAAAATTCACAAAGAAGATCTTATAGGCGATGTTAAGGAGACTTATTCCTCTATAGTCGGCGCACCCAAAAAGGTCCATGCTTTACTCTGGCCATATCTTACAGATGAGCTAGTGCATTTTCCCATCCGGGTTATCCCCAGCACAGGAAACAGGCCGTCTGTGCTAGCAGTTTTATTAGACTTTAGCTTCGATGACCAACTTAAATTTCTTCAGGACCAGATATTAATTCTATTCGAAAAACCGGCTCCTTTAAGGAAAACGACCAGCTCTAAACTCGCCAATCTGGTTAACGTCTGAAATACTCAAGCTCATGAAAAAATGCGACGTCTCTGTCAGGCTTTCTTCCTGTTAATAGCGGCGTACCACAGGGCTCAATTCTAGGACCAATTCTTTTCACTTTGTATGTGAACGAGCACAGATTAAACATATCCAAATTATTTTAAGTTGGTCCCTTCACATGACAGCTGCAAAGCTTGAGAATAAAGACCTATGGGCTCCACAGAATGGCCTCTGTCTTAGCTCCGCTAATATTCCCATATACTCAGCACGGGTTTGTCTTTGTAGTACTGGCAGTTTCGTTTTATTCTCGACCGTAATTTCTGTAGTAACATCTCTCCACTTTCACAATCACGCGCCCCGCGTGGTCTGTTCTTCTATTTCTGAGAAGCCTTTCATCCTACCTGTGAAGCCCAAGAGCAGCTCTCGTCCTTCAATGCAGCGCAGTTTTATATGCTTCGTATTTAGCTACATGCACGTAACTGCATTCATCATCAAACCAGAGTCACATCAGAAGCAGCTTCACTTATGGCTTGAGAGGTTTTGAGGCAGCTTGAGAGAAATATGATCGGCAATGATTCTCTTACGATTGCCGCTTTTCGACGTCGAACGTAGTTGTTTTTACTTGACTCCGTTGTACTTGTGATATCCGCATTCGTATCCTGGCTGTAACAAGCTTATGATCCGAGTCGAATACTGGAGGAGTGTGTAGTGACATTGGGAAGTATTCGTTTGATTTGCCTACATCCTAATGAGTAACGCCATCTATAATGAAGTTCATGAGAAACCAATGAAAGCCCTAGCCGAAGACGAAAGCTATTCAGGTTTAGCTGCTGAAAAGTGCTTCTCTAAGCTTTGTTTGGCAGGTTCTATGGCAATATCATTTCCCATGATTCCATTGTGCTAAGCACTTGTATTTTCAAACTATTGTGGAAGCGTCTTAAGTGAAACGTTCCTGTCACTGTGGATGCAGATTCTTCGGTGCCTATCCTCTTCGTCTGCTTATTCTTCATACCAAACAAAGAGTGAAGCCGAAAATATTCGTACTTTAGTGAGATGCCGACGCCACTTCGTCATCGTTGAAGGTTGTACTATCATAGATTCCCTTACTGTTTCCAAGAAATCCCTTATGCAGCTGAGAGAAACTGTTTTTTAGAGTCTGGCGAATAAAGCAGCGACATATTTGTGTTAAACCTGGGTCGTAACACTACTGCATACATTTAAGGGACTCTAGCCGGTAACAGCCCGTATATTGGCGCATTAGTGATAGGTTTAGTTTAGGAACAGCAATTAATGGTTGTGAAACTCTTGACGAATAGTTATTTTCTTAAAATTTTCAGTGACTGGCTTATACCTTCTGGCAGCATAGCTGCAACTAGCACCAAACCTGAAAAGAAACTTTTCTACTTAGGAATTAGTCCTAAGTCACCTATTTAGAAGTTTTATATTTCCAGTAATCTGCGATTGGTGGGGACTCTCTTCAGCTATTGACCCTTAGAGCTATGTAACTAGCTCTTCCTTGGAGTGTTCACAGTAGGAGTTTATCCTTGGAATCTTTCGGCAGGTCTTCATACTTCAACTAAGTTGCTATTAGAAATTCTACGTACTTGTAATTTGAAGTGGTAGGACTACCCAGTTAAAAAACTCCTTAATGCACTTCTTAGATACATAGGTGGTTACGGAAGTCGCTTCCTCAATATAAAATATCTTTCGTTAATGACCATCTAAGGCAGAGAGATTTAATCTAAGTCATTTGAATTTGCCAATGTTTATCCAAAAGAAGTATTTTCTTTCTCATGCTTTAACCAAACTTTAGGCTAAAATAGCCAAAGATAGGTAATCCGATTCAAAACAACAATGTAACCGTCAATCTAAATTAGTTCCACAGCAAATTCAGTTACACAAAGCCACTTCAGACCACACTTTCGGTATCTTTGTAAAGCCATAAGATATCTCTAAGAAGAAAACAACAATGTCTCTACAAACTCCTCATGTGAACGATCCTCTACCAGCTAGAAATTCCCAAGACAATTAGTGACACAGTGTGAACTACCATCTTGCAGACCATTCCACATGTATTCGTATCTCCTAACATACTCGTACAGCCTAGAGCAAGAGTATACACAAATTACATGCATCGAACGCGATTCTTCCGATGCTAATTTGAACAGTACACATTCGGTTCCATGTTGTTCCGTATGTTGATGTCTAAAAATAACCACAAATACTGTGAGTTCTATCTGTAAAAGGATGTAACCATGACCTTGTCTCACTAACCAGATACTGTTCAATGAAGTTACTTGAAAGGTGACCCGGCTTACTTGCTCTCGTACACCGTCTTTGTCTGCTGTTGCTTCTGTGCGTGTCCTTAGCTATCATGACAATAAGCCGACTTCGATATTGGCCTTTTATTTTATTGGTCTCACCATACTGCTATTGATTAATTATCAGCCACCAAATCGAGCACCAACGATAGCTATATAAAGTCTACTTACCAAAAACGATACTGAATTGGAAAAACCAAATTCTGCTGAAGTACGTCTTGGAAAGAGGTTACGATCAAAGACAGATACACGGGTATACGAATTTCCCACCTTTGGTGGGTTTTTAGTTTTCTTTGAGATGGAAACTCGCAGTGCCAGTTACAGACGAAGAGTGTTTCTCGTTTGTTTTTTTTTTTCTATTCAAATTGAAATGAAGATGAAGATACAACGATACCCGTACAAAGATATAGAACCTCTAGCACTTGGTGTGTATCTTTTAGGTCATCATTAAGTGGACACACCGCCAACTTAATTTTCTCCATTTCTTTATTTTTTTGTTCGACATCACACTCTCTTAGGAAAGGTGATCGATTGTTCTATCACACAAAATGTAGAAGGAGAAGTCTTTCTAGAACCAACCGTGGCTTGAAATGAGGGACAAATGTGGCAATAACAACCAAACAAGTGTTACCGCTCTCTGTTTTTGTCAAATTAGTACTTCGGTGCTTCCAAGTCACCTAAAATATGTGTTTCAATCTTTAGTTAGAGTGGTGCTAAGAGAAAGTATACACGTAGGTGTAGTTAGTCGCTGAATTTTTCTTAGCTGTTTCCTAGAATCCGTCCAGAATTTTTCGTACATCTTTATGGGTTGTACTAGGTCTACGTATAGACAGAAAATATCACTTCCCTAGTAGTTAGTATTCTGATAGTAGATTGCGATGAATATTTAAACAATACGCGATAAGAGTGTAGTTTAGAAGTACGAGAACTTGTCCGTTTCTAGCTATTCATATAAGATTAGATCCCCTGTTAGATATAATACTCGTAGCTCTATTTTAACCATGGTAAAAATTGAACACAAGTCGATAAATTATTTTCTATATCGAACACCGGCTGCGCAAGTGATAGGAGACTAAGAAGTTGCTAGACTTATTGTCTAGAACGACCTGCCTTTAATGATTTTGAGACAACCCACTTGAGCTATTACCGCATTATCCATATCTTACTGAACTCAAGATCAACTAAGCTTAGTCTTGTTTGCCTGTGTCATGCCTATTGGATATTTTTCACGCGGGATTGTGATGCATGTCGTCAGCTGAAGTGAGCATAAACTGTTCAGAGATCAATACGCGGCTTAGAAAAGAAATTATACAAACACTTGTAGTTTTCTTGCTGCCGCCCGACCTGCAAATAGGCTCCACCGAGACACGACAGTCTTCCGGGTATGCCGTTTCCAGTTGTCCAGGCCAAGCGTTCTGTAATTCGGGATATCTGAATGCTTAAATTGGAGATTCGATCTTCCTTGTCATCTCGTTTTGTCTTATTTATTTCAAGATCACTCCTTCCACTTCTTCTGTCATTGCTTCAAAAATCTCTATGTCAGCGAGCTGGCAACAACCGTTGATATCGATATAATTTGCGTATCTCAGGAACTGGACTGAATAGACTGCCTTTCGCACTATCTATTCCAGAAATCACATGACAGAGCATCTCCTTGTCGAAATCCGGTATGAAATAACCTAGTTCGGAGGAACTATCATATTTCGAACTGGATCGTTGCACGGCGTATGTTTCAGCATTATGTCGCACAGCCGGGCTAGTTTTAGCGGAATCTCGAATTCGGATACCGCCCTGTGGAGCTTACTATATTGAATGCTATGATATGGAGTTTTGAAGTCGATGAACAAATGGTCTTTGCGATCTGCGGGCCGGAAGCTACGGGCTTGAGACTTTCACAAAATATGTAAGTTGGACGGCTCCTACAAGCCATAGTATCGACTTTCTTGAAAACTGGGCATATACTCGTATGTATTGTACGTAGAGCTCATAGTCCGTTCATGCTTTCATCCACCCATACCAGGTTGATGATTTGGCGCATATTCCCTACCAAAACATCACTTTCATGTTTGGAAACCGATGCTTTTGTTGTTCTTCCGATCTTTGATAGCTTACGTCTTCTGTTGTGGGAGGGTGGATAGCTTTTTCATTGACTAGATGCGGGTTCTCTTCTTGCCCTTACACTACCTTGACTTGATGCCTATTAAGCAGCTGCTGGAAGTGCTGCTTAAACACTTCTGATATCCTCCGTACTTCGGTGACTAAGTTTCCTTCACTGTTTCGAAGACTCTGCACTCCGGGCTTGAAACCAGCTGACAGTTTCTATCGCCACATCCTTGAGTTAGGTGGTTCCGTAGGCCGTTTTCTTTTTACGCAAGATCTCCTTTTGGCTCGATGCAGCGCTTATAGGCATGGATTTTTTGAACTCTTTTCGTGATGTCAAGGGCACTTCCTTCGGTGGTCTCCGCTACTACTTTGATGATGTCACGATACTGGTTTAAAGATTATTGGCGCTTGTAGATGGTCTCAGCCTCTAGCTACACCAATATTTCTAAGGCTTCCAACGTTGAATTTCTGTATTTTGGCGGTTTGCAGCATTTTCTCGTTGGATAGAAGAGTTCTGAATTTGGATGCAACAAGGAAGTGGGCAGAGTCGACGTTTGAACCTCTGAATGTTTGCCCTTTTCAAACATCTGATAGCACGTGGTCGTTCTTATTAGCGAAACCTAGTGTTTTTGTCACCTTCACGAAGTCCAAACATTCAGAGCCACTGTTCCTAAGTGCCTCAGCTTTTCTTCTCTTGTCTTATTTTTCCCTTCAACGGAGTACTTTGGATTTTATTTACCGGCGGCAACACTGGTAGGAATAACGAATGCAAACAAAATGAAAACGACAACATCATACAGATGACGATAGTGCGCGACGACTACGAAGACAACGACTAGAAATGCTACAAGTGTATCTAGAGGTCGTTTTGTCATTGTCAGCTAGAAGAGTGGGCATGTGTCACTTTGCATCCACAAAAAAAAAACAAAATATATAGAAAGGCCCACAGAAGAACACAACAACGCAACAACGATGGATGCGACGTAAAGAAACAATCTCATCTTTTATTCGACAAAGCGACATTTTGTTAGGCAAATAGAATAAGGTGGGTTAGGAAGAGTGGCACAGCGACAAGACCACAAAAGTTGTCGAATGTTGAATGAAAAAAAAAACATTGAAAATGAGAAATTGGGTCTATGACGGCAGGAAAACAATGGGCCACGATGATAGCTTAGAATGGAGCGCGATCTCTATTGCACCATCCAGAGCTGGAGGCTAAGTGAAGTTTTAGTGCAGAGTTACTAGAACACTGAAATTCTGGTAACATGAAAGCCAAGACCAGCTGAAAATTTCTGAATCATTGTAATCACTTTGAGGTGAAAGAAAGATTTTGAGTGTCACTCTTGTGTGACACCCAAGTCGGTGTGAATTGCTGGATGGCGGGGCAAGGAGAACATCTATCTATCTCTCTATCTGTTTCCACTGCCGGGTTTGCTTGAAAAATAGATCGAATTGTGAGAGTCTTTCTTAGTAGTGTTGGATCATTGTGAGAAGACCTTTTCGGTTCGGTTGTTGAACTGTGGGATGAATAGGTGATGGGATTACCTTTGACGTGTTCGTTTTTGAGAGTGATATGGAGTTGGTGTTGAGTTGACAGCGAATCGGGTGATTTACGAGGGCTATTTGTGCAACATATTTTAGGATGTGACATAAGGTCAGAGCCGGGGTTTTCGTTTTTAGAGTCAGGTGTGTGATTCTAGAAATCAACCGAGGTAACAGGTTGTGGTTGATGTGGAAGATAGTGTCATCTTTTATTTGAGCTTCAGATCGAATGTCAACTCGATTTGATTTGACGGATGGAATTTGTAAGAAGATCGGTTGTAGGAAACGTGCATCTTAGGTCAGGAATTTTAGGTTATTCAAGTAGTGAGGCCTCATTTCGGATGGGAGTGATGAATATTTAATGGAATTTTTAGAGTTATGACTCACTGTCATGGGCAGGGATTTCGGGCAATTCGACTTATCGTTCAATTTGTAAAGGTTTAAGTGATTGTATGGGGATTAGCATTTACTGGAAAGTTGATAGCTTCTTGGAATTACTTACAATGCATATCTTAAGATGCTTACATCAAAAATTCCCCGGAAATCATTGAAAGGTATTTGCCATTGTTGAAACCTAAGGTCGATGTGCATGTTCATGTGTAATAGGAAGGACTTTCTGGTTGAGGGGTCTCGTGATATGTCGAACTAAATAATTCAGGAAAATTTGAAGCAAATGACCAATTCCGAAGAAGATATTTCCCCATCTTCGTTTTAGAATAGGGCTTTCGAAACTATCATGATCTCATCCTTTATGTGGTGTTTGATCTTGGGTCTGAACGAGTTATCTTAAACACTTCCATTGCTGCAAAACAGCAGATTTGGAGTCAAGAAAACTGATGGACGACACCCTGCATTAATGCTAGAACAAAGTTATAAATTCAGGTATCGCTTAATAAAAATATTTAAGATGTACATCCCATCAGCATGGGATACATATTCTCCTTAGAAGAAATATCGTGGGAAAAAATCAAAATTGACAATCTGCATAATTCAAAAATGTCAAATCTGCTCCACTTAACATTCAGCAAGTGTATACAAGCAAGTCTTACGAAACTCAAGGCAACCAAAGAAAGACCAGACAATAAATCACAACTATTTGTAATGTAAATACAATAGTTTTGGTCCAAGACCACACCCTTGTGGAATAGCATTTTTTTCATGACCAACAACCAGCTCTTGCCTATGCTCTGCATTGTTCACACCTAATGCAAACACAATTGCTAATACAATGGAACGTTTTTCAAGTCAAAAATCTATCGTCTGTCTGAATTATTCATGCGGTCAACGGTTTGTCATAAACTGTCATGTTAAAGCCTATTGTCTAAAGCAGGTACATGGCTATTGACTTTTTAAATGACCGAAACAACACCGATCTTTGCCGCCTTCACCACTTATGAATTCAACTCGACATCTCAATTATGACGGCTATCAAAAAAAAGCTTCAAACATCGCAAATTGTTTATCTCAAACAAGAAAAAGAGATACGAATAGTGGAGGGGTAGGCAGGCAACACACGTCATCTAAGAAAAGTTACCCAAGATACACACCAACGAATTTAAATTTTGCAATTTGAAAGCATGGCGCAGCCCGTTGGAGGGTGAGGAAATCATAAGTGTGAAAGCCAAACGCGAATACGAATGCCCCAAAGTTGTTTTCGGATTTATTCTGCCTTTGTGTGCGTGTAAGTATGACGGTCTTATAGTCTATCTATGCAGCACTGCACTATAATTACACTACAATCCCCAACTCCGCAGGCAACAATCGCCCGAACTTCATTGTGAGCTCCGAATAGAGGGGCGGCAGTGCCGGCAGGCGAGACAGCGGAAGTATTCATATAACTGAATATCTGAATATCTGAGGCTTGAGAGCGCTCAATGTATCCCCATCGCTATCACTATACACTCGTATATCATGCGGCAATTAATAACGATAATATTAATTATAATATCTCTCCGGGGCAATATTTTCTCATTTTTGCGATACTTTTAGTCATTTCGAATCGAAAAGCCAATTTCAATGGAAGGAGTTGAATAAGTTCTCGTATGTGAATGTACGAGTACATTCGATTCACATTACGAGTTGTTTTGTTTTTTTTTTTTTAATTTAATTTTTATTGAGTAAAAGGTCATTGGTGAAGTTGGAGCTAAAGCTGAGCCGAAGCCGATTGTCCGGGCTTTTTTTATGGCGCGTATGTGACCGTCGTAACAACTAAAGATCAATTAATTATGTCGGAATCGAAAACTGCCCTATTATTGGCATGAATATGAATATGAGAATGAAATGCAATTAAATTAACAGAGTCCGATAAAGTCGTTCGAGGGCAGACAAATTAAAGATGACTGATAAAGGGATTGAGTGATTATTTGTCTACGTGTGAAAACGCTTATGACCTCATCTGTGCCTTTTTGAATTTGAAAATATGAAACAAAAAAAAAGGAATTCAGTGTTGAGATTCGAGGAGATGATTAAAGTATCTAAACTAGGCCATGGCTTACAAAAAAAGTGACTAAAAGGGGGAAAATCATACTCAGGCACTGTAACAGCTAAGCTGGCCCTGAGGCGCATTACCATCTAATTCCGTGAATGGGTTGCTACGTCGAAAGACTTCCGCTGAGACAAAATAAATACATTTATATGTGCATTCACACAAATCAGAGCCACATAGACTAGGCTGCCCGTCACTTCTTCTAAATAACTGAGAATTAACCCCAAGGTGAATACAAATATTCCTGTCACAGCTCGACGCTTTCCGGAGGCGAGCTTTAGAGAAATGTATTACACATCGCAAGTTGAAACCTCGACATAGTCAGTGGCAAAAGTTTGGAACTAGAAAACCTATTACGGCAACATTAAATCGGTACAATTTACATCCAAGACACCAAGCAGCGAAATGTCGAAAATTAGGGACACTGCTTGTACTTGCAAAAGTACCAAACGCATAATCATGGAGCGAAGCTGCCATCATCTTGGTAATTGAACTCCTGGATAAGATCGTAGGCGTATCAGAAAATAGCGACCGGCTACTGGTAATTACGGCCCACATAGCTTGAGAAGGGAGTGAACAATCAGAAAAACAAATATTTTGGCGCGAATTTGATGAATCATTAAATGTAATATAAAAAGACTGCGGAGGAACGTATACGAGTATATATTTTTTAGTAAACACGTGTACCATAATCTGTGTGGGCTCAAAGGTATTAAGTGGCCATAAAATGTTTCCATATAGTGCGGGCGATGGAAAATTGGGGACGAAAGAAAGAGAGGTACCCGTGAAGGTTGGTTTGAAAGCTATAATAAATAGGAAACAAAGACCCTGGCAGGGAACTCCATACAATAAACCCATGCGACCAACACTGCGTAACTAAAATTAATTCGCTGTTTACCAAGCAAATTTGGTACCAAATTACAAGCAGCGGTGAACACCGACCCCAGAAGGATTCTAAAATGATCTTGGGCGTATCACTACCATTGACTTTTGATGATTGTAAAGAAATGTCGGAAAACCCAGACAATACGGAACTAAACGCGGAAATGAACTGGCAAAACTTAAACCAGGAAAGAGCTCTCAGCGCTAAAATAGCAAGAATGGTTACAAAATGCCCAATGTTAGTTTAAGTAAGAGTGGCCGTCGGAAAAAACCAAGCCCATCGTGATGTCACGGGGATCCGTAATCCTCCTACTCTTGGAAAAAATTTGAGTTTCTGACTAACGTCTATATTATTTAGATTACTTAAGTCATTGTAGAAGAAAGCTCCCAAGTAGAGTTTTCGTCGTTGGAAGAGAGCTGGGTATGATTATCTCCTCACCCTCGTCCATGCAGCTACACATTTGCAAAGACGCCAAGCCTTTTTGCTTGCTTGCCTATAGAAAATCAAACTCTTAGAGCGATTCAAATCTAGTTTTGACCAGGATTGTTTGTTCGGTAGACATATTGACCCAAGAGTCCACCTAAGCTTTGCTCTACTAAGAGTATTCAGCTTAAGAGTGGTTCCAATTTTGGCGAGTTCATCGGCCCTATAATTCCCTGTAATATCTCTTTGGCCCCGACTCGGCAATTTCCCTGAGAGAAGATCGACATCCAAGTGCGGCTTTAGAATTTTCTGAGACTGTAAAGGACTTCTTTAATCACAAAAATGTTCGTCTGGAACACGCTGGCTTAGGTTAAGCTTATCTGATAAAACACCGCCACCAACCCCGCTATCAGTCTGGAATCCATCTGTATAGATTTTTTTTTTTTTTTTTTTTTATATAATGAGCGCGCGCTCAAGGGGTTTGAGTACCCTTAAAGTGATTGTACACAGCGCGGGCAAAGGAAATTTAGGGAGGAAGAAAAGAGAGGTACCGATGTACATTGTTTTTAAATGTTTGCAAGTTATAACGACCAGGAAATACAGAGATCGGCAGGGCATTCCATAAGCGAGTTGTACGGCTTAGGAACGAATCACGATATTTTAGAGTACGTCCGAAAATGGGCTTGAGGGTCTACTGATGAGCATTCATAGCGAGACGGGTGTTACGGTTGAAAGTTTGAATGGGCGGAATGCTACTGGCGATTTCAGTGGAGCACTGGTGGTGGAAATAGCGATAAAACAAAGAGACGTGCTCTCGTACATTAATCTCTAATGGGGGTGAATATACCAAGCCAACAAGACCCAAACAGAAACCTGAAGAGATGAACAAGACAATTTAGTAGCAAAGAGGTAATCGATTCTGAGGATATGGATAAACCACTTCTGCAGACGGTTAAATGGTGAATGCGACTCGAGATTCGCTGGTAAGCAGAACGGACTACACACGCTGGGTGGAGAAAGCCATGATTTACGTTCATTCAAACAATATTCAAATTTAAATGTAATAGGGATGTCGGCCTGGACGTCTTATTGACCGAGCTAGTTAGGGCAGCGGTCGATAACAGCATACACTAACTCATTTCGAAATTTTGATCGGAAGAAAGTACATCCGATGAATGGAACTTCAAAGTGTGGCACACACTGGAGGTAGACTCTACCCAAGTAGAGTCCAGACCGAAATTTACCAACTCTTACCAGACACACTCCTGAAATGCTAAGGAGACTCCATAGAAGACCCTTACCTTTCAGTTCTGCTCTATGGAAGAAAGTGTAAAGGCGTACAGAAACCTTTAGAGATAAAGAAGAAAACCTTATAGTAGAGTCAGAGCCGGTGCTGAGAATATGGAAAACTTTTTCGTATAACGCCGAAGGATATCAACATCCCGCCGGCCTTCAAGCAGAATAGACCTTTCAACTTAGACCATGATAGCCAGAACTTCCGTCCACCTGACCAGAACGAACTGATGATAGCAATATCTAAGCTGAACTCCATCAAATCAGCTTGACTAGACGGCTTGCCGGTCGAGGTATTTAAAGCTGCAGGAAACCACTTTGTGGAGAGCATACACCAACTCAGCTAAAACGGAGACCCCCTCAACTGCGTTAACTATGGAGGTATATATACATATCTGCCATTTTTTGTGAACATCTGAAACCCTTCGTCAACAATTTGATTGGCCCCTATTAGTGCGATTTCAAACCAGGAAAATCCACAATTGATGAAATTTTCACACTCAGGGAGATCCTGGAAAAAACTCAAGAAATCCAAATCGATATCCACTATCTTTTCATTGATGTTAAGGCCTAATATGACAGCATTGCCAGGCTGCTCCATCGAAGTCGATAATGACTTAACCGAGACCTTTGATGTTTTAGACAAGGTGACGCGCTGTGACATCATACTTGAAAGAATTGTGCGGAACTCACAAGCGAACACTCGAGGCACAATCTTTTAAAAGACTGTGCAACTACTAGCGTATTCCGATGATGTGGACATCATTGAGAATCCAGCGGACTGTCACGGAAGCTGTCAAAGTGGGTTTAGTGATAAATGAGGGCAAAACCAAGTGCATATATGCTATCAGCAAGAATGGACACACGTGGTCGACGAATTGGACAGAACGTTACGGTCGACAGCTATAATTTCGAGGTAGTAAACGATGTTGTCTACCTTCGCTCTGCTAAAATTTCTGCCAACAACATTTCAGCAGAAATAAAACAAAGATTCACTCTTGCCAATCGCTGTTTCTTTGGGCTAAAAAGCCACTTGAGTAGTTAGTAAGGCCCTATCCCGAACAACTAAGGAGACTCTATATTATCACAGTCCTACTTTATGGCGCTGAAGTGTGTACTCTGTCGAAAGCGGATGAAAGTATCCTTAGTCGTTTCAAGAAAAAATCCTTCGAAATTGACGGGTTTTTGGAGAAGAAAATTCAACGACGAAATACAAGAGCTGAACAACGACATCGACATAGTCACAAAACTGAGCATCAGTCGCCATGACATGTGAAGCGAATGGACACAGAGTTTTCAAATATAACCTGGAGGGACAACGCAGTAGAGGAAGGCATCACCTTAGGTGGCACTTACAAGTAGAACGGGACCTCAATCAACTTGGAAGTGCGCAACTGGAGGCAGTTATCCAAAGACCGGCTAACTGGAGAGGCTTGTAGTGCCTAAGTAATTAGATTTGCCATGTTCAACGAAGGTCTTCGGAAAATTCTGTCGAAAAAGCGATTGCGACTCAAATTTCTTCCGAGGTTCAGAAAAGATGGCGACAAAAATATAATTGGGCCATTGAAGGTTAACATATCAGCAAAATCTTGATCTCAGTTACGAGGTTTACATAGCATGCATAGCCATAAAGGAAGAATTTTAAAGTGTCTAAACTGTATGGACTGTTTGTTAACAAACGGAATTGTTATTCGGTTGCAATGCAAAAAGATGAACCAAACATTGTACGAAAGAACGTCTCTTGCTTCTACAAACCCCATCGTGAGTTTTGGACTTAATAAGGAATGAAAGGAACATTTTGAAAAAACACAGAGCATTTCCTAATTTCATACGGACAATATCGGGCCACTCTAGGTAGACCATAATGTACCCTCCTCCGTCATCAATTTACATTCCTTGCTATATTTTTTGGAATGATGAGCGGCATTTTGAAATTAACTATAAATATTCCCCATCATCTTAGAATCATAAAGAAATTCCTAATAAACGTAACATCAAAAGGCAATTCCTTTATCAAGAAAATATTTCATTATGTCCAAATTAGAAAGAATTACCCAATTTACATACCTTCATCTATGATACAAAAAAAGGGAATAAAAAATCCACCCTTAAGCGCCTAGAAACCAAACCAAACCTACTAAAGGGGCAGCAGTAATTGGAACTTCTTTAGTGGCATAGTGGCCCAATATCTGCTCAAAATAACAAACAACCCCTGCAACACTCCTCAAGTGTTGTCAATATTGGTAAATATTAAAAAACACAGCCGCACTAAAAGGATAACAACACCACCACACACAAGACTCATATTTAGTCTCATAACCTAGTCCTGGGGGAGTTTTAAAATTATTATAAGAACAAAAAAAATAACTTCAAAATCGACTACAGTTACCGAACGACCAACATCAACCCTAAAAAGAAAAAAAAAAACTACGAAAGGGGGATGTATTGTAGTTTTCATTTTTGAGTCTTGTCCGCCTTCTTTTTTTTTTGTCGTTTGGTTGAGTGTGTGTATTCGTGTTGAACATTTTTGTCATTTTGAGGGATTTGGTTACCCTGACACCATTACTACACACTCTAATTTATCATCGGCGGCGCTGGATTCAACCCTTAACTCTAGGACTATGTAGATCCAATTGCAGCACCCCATACTTAAACAGATATTCGAATAACAAAGTAACGCGTGCTTTTATTGCCAAAAAAAAAAATTAAACGAATCGACCAAAGTGTAGTAATCTAGCTGGGGCTTGAGTTACACACCACCATACTCGTCCCTTTAAAAACTTGGCTGTTGCATCGTTTATTTAAAATTTTATTCGTGGTGGTGGTAGTAAAAGGATATTTGTTTCATTTTTTGAAGGGCTCTTTCCCCTTTTTGTAAATCCATTTACATTTTTGCAGTCCTGACGCGGGGGTGTATGCTAACAGGCCATAAACACACCTTCGACAGGCAGCTGGCAGCACCATGAGGATTGCATTTGATGTTGCAAATTGTTTCGGCTTTTCGGTTTCCTCGAAACAATGGAAGGCGATTGACTATCAAGAGTTTGTTTTCGAATTCAAGTTAGGGTTGAGGTTTAGCTCGTACGTGTTTTTAAATAATTTTTTTCTCGTAAATCAATTTGTGAAATTTAATCTGAGGAAATTTGTCTGAAATGTACCCAGATACTACCCGCACAGTGTGTGTTGAATTTCATTGGCAAACCGTCTATCGCTGCAGGAATGCATTGACTTGTACACCCGGATTATTGCAAGAGCATTTATCAACTGTCAAAATATGGAGGCAAATTGAGGGTATCAGAAGTTGAAAAGTGAAACCCAAATAGATATGAAACGATGAAATCCAATAGAGGTTGTAGGGAGTTACCAAATTGATAGGAAAAATTACAGATTTCCTATTTCACTCTAAGAAATATCAAATAAGAGATTTCTAACAAATCTCTAGACAAACTAGCAGAATTTTCGCGATACATTAAGATTCGCGATTCTTGTACAATTTAGTGAGCTTTTAAGTGTTTAAGTCTCCGAAGTCCTGCGGTCCCTTTCCACTTGAGCGCGCCACCGAAGACGAGGTATTTCGGAATGGATTCGCTCAACAATCCCAGCCACTGAAACCGATGTATTATAGGCCTTCTGGTCAAGCCAAGCCGTATAGTTCGTTATTACATCTTTGTCTCGAAATGTCATTTATGCAGTCGGTAAGGTAAGTCGTTAGTGAGACTTATATCTCAGTCTTCTTAGTCCAACGAAACAGCGATTGGGAAGAGCGACACTTCACTAATTCTCTACGGTGGTGTCATTGTTTTAAGTTACAGTGCAGCCCATGTAGACAAATACTTTTACCACCTCAAAGATACTGTGCTGTCCGACTGGTTGGTATTGGATGTTGGCTTATTAGTTTCGAACAGTTCTTTCAAGAATGATGTTTTTTTTTATATAATTTACGCGCGCCTAAGGGGTTAGATACCCTTTTACTGTTGCGGGCGGAAAGATAGAAGGAGGAGAAAGGAAAATTGTTTTTGTAGTGGTTTGAAACTCAGGTGTGTTTGGTTTCTATGTTTGCTCTCCAGGGGTGTTAGTCCGAATAGGACGGAGAGTTTTTCTTCACTCAGAGTGATTCGAGGTATATCACAGTATTTTTTCTTTTCTGTGCTTGAAACTCTACAACAGTCAAATCTACGTGTCAGTGTTATGCCTTCACACGCAGAATTTTTCTGTCTGAGTTCCAATTACACAATGAAAAACTGACTTGCCATGGGCAGGATTCGAACCTACACCACGGCCACACGGCCCACCTGTTGAAGAAATCACACCACAGAATCGTTTTTTGGTGACAGACTTTTTTGGAACAGCGAGCGTTCTCCATTGTCACCCTACACAGACCAATGAACGTAGCATAGATCTAAAGCATGCGATGGTTTGTCTCTATAAATACTGACATCGGGCCTTAAAATAAAAAAACGGGCTTTTCCCAAAGGTGTACTTACCAACTTACCAAGTCTAGATCCACACCGATAGGGATTCATCAAATTGTTCGGAAAGAGCTATAGAGGTTGATTCTTGACAATCTGACAAACGATGCTGAGATTCCATTTTCCGGGCATACTTTTATTCGAGCAGGTTTTACAGATGAATTGGTGTATGCTTTGTAACAATCCTCCTCCTCCTCCTCGCTTCTATAAATTATTCGATATGTTTCCGTCTTCTCCACAGTTCTTTCTGGTTGGGTGCCGAAGTTTTTGTCGATCATCGTCCACATTGCATACATCGTTCATTCACGTGAAAGCGACTGTTTGTGATCTTCGCCTTCAGCAGGTCTAACAGTCTTCAGAAATTATCTCTCCAAATTCTCAGCACTCATTGTGACTCTAATTCCGGCCTCATCTCATCTCATCTCTGCTTCCATTCACTATTTGTGGGCCTCCGCCCAATTATCAAGCCTTCGCCCTTTAATGACGATGTCTAATAATGAACGGGGGCAGAGCAAAGTACTGGTCTTATCGTAAACATCTTCAGATGACGCAGTCATAGGTCTTGTTGGCGGCTGGACCACCGTTAGTCCCTACCAGGACTTAAATCACGGTACCATGGGAGTCAGGAGTCCCCCGGATCTCGGTCCGGGCCTGACTTGTTAAAGGTAGCCCCCTTGTGGGAGCGTAATGGTGGCTGTGGTTAAAACCCAAAATCGCGGGAAGGGTTTCGGCCCAATGTAGAGTTGCAATAAGTACTGGGTGCTGCGACCCTAAGAGCTGTAAGAGGTTTTAGGTCGGCCTCGACTCTTACCAAGGGTGGAACTTGTGCCGTGAACACAGTTCCGAAGTGGTATCAGTGGATTGACGGTGAGCGATGGCAAGGCGTATCCTTGCTCCCATGGATGTATGGGCATCCCGTAAGTTTAAACCCGCATGGCAGGTACTTACGTTAAACACAAGAGACGTTCTGTTCACTATTTGTGTCGTTAGCAAGGCCTTTTCATATATTAGTGTAAATTCTGAACATCATTTCTACAGAAGCACTTCTTCATATCCTCGAGTTTCTCTGCTTCTTGCTTTTTCTTCCTGAGAAGCCGATGTTCCTCCCGTCTGCTTTGTTCATAGAGTTCGTGATCAGCTCTTGTCCTTCCTTGAAGCGCATCGCTTCGTATTCCTCTTGTTTTGCTTCATATTCTTGCTGATATTCTCGTCAAACCAGACGCATCTGGCATACCAGATGTGTCTTCTCTAATGTCGATACTGGCCTTCTGCGATTAATAGTGGCACCATGGGACTTTTCAAGTGGTTTTGGGATACCTGGCTAGAAAGGTTCTAGCAGCCTCTTACGATTGTAGTTATTTGATGTCGACTGCCGAATGAATGACGTTGTTACTGGTACAGCTTGAAGAATTTCCCTTGGATTATGTTGCTTCGTTTTTCTTTAGAGCAGTAGTGAGCATTGTGATCTTTGTAATTCAAAACAAGCCGCTAAGTGTTCCAAAATTTATAGGTTGAAAATACCCATTCAAGGTCTTTGGAGAAGCTTCCTCCATCTTCTGACCTGAATCAATCCCATATCAACAATGGATGGATGATCTGGGCTCCTTAAGTGATATTATCTGAAGTTGTGTCTCACGGTAAGCTTCTTGACAGTAACATAGATGGTCCTACTATGGTCCTATTATCCGGTCGGTTTGCTGAGTCTTGTAGTATGTAACACTACGCACTGAACTCTGAGTTCAGGTCTCTACACTCTAAGCCTACTGCAGTTTTAACTTTGTAAAATACACACTTCAATTTGTTTGCAGGTGTCGTCTTAAGTCATGCGCTGTGGGCTCCCTGCTACTTGCCTACATAACTCTGCCCTTTGAATCGTTTTCACATATTTCTAGCCATTATGTCCACAGTTGTATACTAGGATCTCCTGATTGTTTCTACCTCCAAACTGAAATGGTTCGTGAATTATTGGTTACAGGATCCAATAGTTGGGCAGTGTAGGATCATTTCTATGTCAGCTTAAAACAGACAGAATGTTTCAGAATGACTAAAAGGCAACTTCTTAATTGTAGTCTTTCTAATTCGATTTTCTCTTTCTCAGATAATATCCAGTTGATCTAATAGCAGGTTCGGTACTCATATAGTATTGCTGAGTACTGATGAGAAGGCGGTTGTCATTATAGAAATCCATCAACCACGTTTGTTGCCACACAGTCTTGAAAGTTATTTTTGTGTTGACTTACACCCTCATTGTTCCATCAATCCCATTTGTAATAGAGCAGGTACTACTAGAAGCTAAAAATAAAATTCTAAGAACAACCTTGGTCTCTGGATGTATAAACGAGGGGATACAATTTTTTCTCATCTCCCATCCCTTTCAGAGAAAGATTCAAAGAACGAATCAGGGGCTGAATACTCTTTAGAGTATCATAGTCAGTATCATGGTCACATAGGTCCAAAAGAACCCTAACGAATACTTACCAGTGCGAAGATATGCAACTTGAAACTATAGGCTTGGTAGGCAAGAAAAATCTTCGGTCATTTAGTGTTGAATTCGAAATCTTTTTTCTCTTTGCCTACAAAGAATTGAAGAACAGTGACATTGCAGCGCAGAACGGATCACAGAATATGGAATTATGTCTCCGTACTCACAGCAAATGTAAAATATATAGTCGGGGCTATGAAAAGGAGTAGTTTGTGCTCAAATCTGGTAACAAAATCGGTCACTTTAAAGGTTCTGGATCCTCAACTAAAAACTTTTAAAACATGACATCACTCATGGGCCACAAATTAATTTCATAATAAAAATGAAGAAGCAGACGCAACAATCTACAATCCGCAAGAACATTCCACACAAATAAATCGTAAAATTTTTATGAAATGTTTCTCTCATATCATCTCTTCGCATTAGCATTACCACAGCACGACGATCCTTGCATACTAACTATGAGCCTCTTTGTTCCTTGCCTTGGTTCTTGTCTGATCGCCGCGCTGATTTCGTGCGAACCTAATAATAATAATAAAAAATGAAAGAAATATAAAAAAATACGGAGATAAGGACGCATTCAGCTACAAATACGGGTATCCGTATATCGTACAGCAGTGCACACTGGATGACAATAAATTAAAAATGAAACAAACTCATCACCTGTACGCTGTGCGAATTTCAATTGAGTGCGCGAAAAGTGTTCGCTTCTACGGTGTACGAGTAGGTTCGTGTTGAATCTTTTATTTACGAGTACGACTATACGAGTGCGAGTATTATCGCGTTCCTTCGAAACGACCTTTCAGGAACTTATGTGCGAATGTAGCCGAACTCGGGTTGGTTTGGTTTCTGACAATGAGCTGCATGCATGTCGTAGATGATATTTTTTATGAAAGCTAAACGTCGGGCGTTGGGAGGCTTTTTTGTTTTTGCAAGAAATAGTGAGACATTTGCTGGGGGATGTTAGTTGTAAAATGTACTTGAGTTGAATTATGATGACTCTCAGGGTTCTATCCGAACTGGAACTATTTCACTAGGTTCCTTCCTACTAGGTTACCACCGTGACTTTGAGGTGCCTGGTGATCCAGTTCGTAGAAAAAGGGTTTTCATTTTTAAACTACAATTCGATTAAAGATTCTATGTCATATGATAACTTTTTTTACCCCTTCTTCTGCATGAGTAGATGACACGTTTATCTGACATCTACTGATTTCTCGCAATAAAGGCAAATTGAAGTTAGGTACATATGAGTGGCAAGGAATCGATTCTTAGAAGGGGGAAGACCGACGACAGTAATACTGTAAAGAAAAGTATCTTTAATTTTTAAAAATGATCTCATAAGGAAATGCATTAAATTGCGATATCGATGGTATAAACAAGGCTTGCCTTTGGAAGTAAATTGGCAGGTGACATTGTTTAAAGTTGTATAAATGTGAAGAAAGCCTCTGAGGAGTAATAGGAAAATTAACAATATATACTGCGAATAACAACGATTTTTTCTTCGAAATGTAAAACCTCGAAAACGATCTAAATCCTCTTCGCTTTCTATTAGGAAAAATCATCTCACAGTATCCACCTTTTGTATTGAAATTTTCTATATGTGCCACCACGTCTCTTTTGCAATTTGTTAAGTTGGTGGACCTCGTTATCATCTGATAGGCCGCTCATAGTACATGAGAGAGAGAGAGAGTTTGTGTATTCGAGCGATCCAATATTTTGTCATCATTTGGCTCCTTTTTCATTCCCTGACTTAAACTTGAGTTTTGATTCCTGATTTTCCTACGACTTTCTTTGAATATGGCACTTTCAAATCGTGCCCCTAGAATTCGATCTGCGGCCTCATTGTATTTGACATTATCTTCACCGATCGACTATCGTTTCAGTTTCTCGTGTCGCCGTTACTTTTAAATAAAGCCGCCGCACATCAATCTAGTTTCAGGAACTTATAAGCAATTCCGAAGGTTCGTTCATACCTCGATCTTACTCGTTTAAATCACTTTTTCCTTGAGCAGCTAATATCAAAAATATTAGTTCGTTTCCTTCCACTTCAACATTGAATTTATTCAAAACTTTGTAGCGTGTTTTCCGACTGTGAGGGTACATTTTTTAGCCCAAGAATAAAGATGTGATCATCTTCCGTTACAGTGTTCTTCCTCTTGAGAGTATACACGATGATGGGACAGATATTCTTCCTCGAAAAAAGCTTATCTGATTTATCTTAACAAAGGCAGTCCATTTTGCCAAGTATCAAGGCATTGTCCTGCATACCAAACTGTTTATCTGATTCATCTTCTGAAAGGTGTCCGTCTTTTCGACAAAATTAAGTATCAAAGTGTTATGCTGAGTAGCAAACTACCAAGGCGTACCGATCTGCAGCAGTGGAGAGGAATTTCAGCAAGACACTGAGGAATCTTTTGAATCTCACTGCTACCCTGCTCAGTCTTCTACTTCACTTGAAGATATTTTCACGAAAACATTATTACTACTGTTTTCGCCGATCTCCAAAGAACTGTTTTCTTTGGCCACATAGTGCCTTCTACTGTAGATCTGAAGAAGTATTTGAATTAAAAGAAGTGCTTCTATGGGCATGCCAACGGACCGTTTTCCATTTAAAAGCCGGGTGTTGCTTTGCTATGAACTCGATCAACCTTTCACTTATGACTGGTTTTGACCCGAATCTTGTCCCATAAAGGAAGATAATCGAACCTTTTCGGATGGCTCCGAAGTCAACCAAAAATGGGTGCCAGTGGCGTCTTTCGCCACACTCTACAGTTTGGGTTGTATTTTAATGCGGATTTGCTCAATACTTTGCAAACGGTTCAAATTATTGCCGCATGATAATCCGCATCGTCTTCAATACGCCCGAAACGTGCAAAGTATCCTTCCTGGTGAACCTGAGTTTTGGGACCATGTGACCTCTAACTATTTTACGTTTGTGGTTAATACGCAACATTTTCGATATTGAGCCACTCAAACGCCAGAATTAATTGTCATTCACTAAAAGTTACGGTCTGGTGCGGTAGCTCTGAAAGAGCTAAGGTAATGCCAGAACGACATCGGTCAACGGAGTGCAATCTCGGTCATTAATATGCTATTTCTTGGCATCTAAACTGGACGAAAATGGCACCGAGAACTACTGATTTCAACAGAATATCGCAACATGTGGGTGGTCGTGGTGTAGTGGTACTAGCAATCGCTTCTCACTCGGAGGGGTCTAGGTTCGAATCCTGCCCATGAACAAGTCTTTCAAGTTTTTCAGTTGTGTAATTGGAACTCAGACAGAAAAATTCTGCGTGTGAAGGCATAACACTGACACGTAGATTTGGCTGTTGTAGAGTTTCAAGTACAAATAATTACTGCGAATTATAACCTTCCACTCTGAGTGAAGAAAAAAAAACTCTCCGTCCTATTCGGACTCCCACCCCTGGAGAGCAAATACCGAAACCAAACACACCTGAGTTTCAAACCACTACAAAAACAATTTTCCTTTCTCCTCCTTTCTACCTTTCCGCCCGCGCCCTGGCAACAGTAAAAGGGTATCCAACCCCTTAGGCGCGCGTAAATTATATAAAAAAAAAAAAAAAACATACCATATTGCTGGTAAAATATTCCCTCATCGGCTGATTAAAAAAAAACTGGCCAATACGATCACCGGATTTGATTCCGACTGACATTTTCTTCTTGGGATATTTGAAAAGCAGGGTCTATACCAAAAAGAAATAGAGTTTCTCGAACAACTTAGTGCCAATTTACGAAACGCAATCGTTGGAATTTCACAAGAAACTCTTCAAAATGCCGAAAAGAGCCCGAAATGCCGAAAAGAGTGTTCTGTTCTAAAAGAAAAATCGCTGCTGAAGCTGACTGCTTAATGTGTGATCTCCTCATCAACCAATTCAAGCAAAAAAAGCTTTACAAGGGCATGCCAATTGAATAAAATCTCTTCCTCGACCTTAAAAATGGATCTTGAATTGGAAGTTTTGTTCGATGCCCTTCTTCCATCTCTCAGGCCTACTTCATAATACCGGGTTCGTAAAATTTTCTATCTCTACCTGCAAAACATTTGTCAGGGTGGTGTTTGATGCAAACGTTCTACCATTCAAAGGGTTTTTCAAGGAGCGAAATAAGTGGAGGTCTGATGGCGTAAAATCTGGGCTACACAGTGGATGTGGCAACAATTTTTGCCAAGTGATGAAAATTGGGTGTGGTCTCGCATTGTCGTGGTGAAACAGCACACTCTTACGGTGTGTAATGGAATAAAATCACTTAATTTCTGCAGCTGCTCACAGTAGACATCGGAATTCATCGTTCTTTGGAGCAGCTCGTAGAAGAATGATCTAACCAGATTTATAGAGTCACCTTCTTTTGGTAGGTGTCCACATTTGCTTGACTTCGGCTGAAATTGTTGTAGACAATCCATTATTCGTCGTCCATGATCATACGCTTCAAGAATGGATCGTATTGGTCGCGTTTGGTGAGTAGATCGCAGACGTTTATGCGCTTCGTCAAATGGATTTTCCTTCAACTCAAGCGGTACTGAAATAACGAACTTCTTTACGGAGCCAAGCGATTTCGAATAGAAAGCTCTCAAAGCGTTGAATGCTTATTTGCTTGCACAAATGATTTAATTTTATCGGAGGGTTTACCGGAGTGATGATCGCCTTCAATCGAAAAATCATCATCACGGAGTCAGGCAACTAATTCTGGCACTCAGGTTTTTCGACGACATTTCTGCTGTAAACTTTACGCTACCTTTTCCTTGCGTCAGTTACTGTCTTCCCTTTTTTTGAAGTAATAAAGCAAAATATGGCGAATATGCTCTCCAAAATTCTCGATTGTAAGCACAAAACTGGATCGAATCGCACCAACTTTTTTTCCGTTTTTAGTCTACGTGTCAGCAATAAAACGCTCCCAGGCATTTGATATATATGTCACGCTCAGATATAAATAAACACAGGCAAAGTCATATATTGCAAAACAAAAATGCAATGACTTTCTGAACAACCCAATATTGCCCTTTTGACTACTGCTCCGACGTTCAAATCACCACTATGATGGCAATAGGAGGAGATGCCGAAAAGACAACAAATATCTAATTAGTGGCCTTATGCCCTCCTGAGTAATCATCATTCCTCCAACATACACGTAGACAGCTACCTTATTGTTTAGATATAACAACAGTTCAAACAAGCAATGGAAATAGATTCCATATTCCACCATTTTCGTGAGACTAAAGACAAAGTTCGGCCAGCATTTAACGGAGTCCCAATCTTCTCCAATGTCACATAAATTAAAATTATGATATTTCCATCGAAGAATTTAACTCGTTTTGTCTTCTGTTTTATTTTTTTGTATTTTTTTCGGCTCGGGAATACTGATGAAGATCACAAAAGACTTACGTACGAACGATTTCAACACCCCTGGCACAGAGGACTCTTCTGCCCATTTGACCATCGGACCTGCTCACTGTCGATCAGGTACCCATGCAGCCTGACATTTATATCACTGGCCCCTACCCGTAGCCGGGGATAAAACATTCAAATGGAATTCACCTTAATTGTTGAGTTGATTATTGTTATTAATAATGGGAACTCCATTGTTGCACGTTGTAGTCGTTGCACCCATGCACTCCATGTACCCAAATGGAACAGGTGAGTTGGTCGGTGAGGGGTAATGGGGAACATAAACGTTGCACATATCCTTCTGAGAAATGTGAACATATTGGTTCCATCGAAAACCAATTCAATGTCTGCCTGCCTGCCTCACAACGAACAGCAATAACAAGTTCAAGTAGCATGACAATGGGCTCATGGTTATGATACTCACATCCAAGCATGCGGTCCGCAGGCTTCAGCTTCGACTTCGACTTAGCCATAACATGACCCAAGAGTGAGCATTTCGTTCATCATATCAAGCGCGCGCGGTACGTGTCAAGATATGTGACGATAATTTGATGCTTGATCTGAATGGGTTGGGTTGGGTTCGCCTGGTCTTGAGTCTGGGCTTGAGTTTTACTCTTTTGTTCTTACTTCCTTGGACTTGTTCGGGTTTTTTGTTCTTGCTCAGATTGGAGTTTTGTTAATTTTTGTTTTTTTTTTCTCGGAGTCGGTGGTTCTTTGGAAATGTGAAGAATGACTCTTACGGAAGGGAGGACCCCATATCATTCCACGAATTGCTGTTATGATTATAGCCTGACGGTTATTACCTTATTTAGATTTGATTGTCGATGGCCGAAAGGAAGGCGGGATCCATGGTGATGGAAAATATTGTATTGCAGATAGTAGGGGTAGATTGTAAGGGAGTATTTCTTCCAGGTGACCTATACAAAAGTGTGGTGTACAAAATTTGCAAAAGAAAAATTTAAACAATCACCAGAAACGGTAGCACCAGACATCTAAATGAGCCAACAATGATGGCATATTCAGTCACTGCTTATTTTCAAAAGAAACTGAATGATCTCCAAATGATTAAAACTGCTGAAATGTTGATCCTAAAAGTTTAGATCTTCACGACTACAAGGCTACATATGTATACTCTCGGTAATCAACCATTTCGATCTCGGGTATCTATCTCTTCTCTACTGGAATATATGTAGATACTCACCTCTTTTAAGATGTTGAATTTATTGCTGAGTTCAGGATGTTTCAGTGGAAATATTAGCGAAACTTTTGGCAGTTCATCGGCTAATTTATTTCTTCCAATGTGCTCTGGTAGCCACCAGAGGTTAACTCGATTTTTCTTGGATATGTCTTAAGACATGTTGAAACAATGCAGAGCGGACTTAGAATTAGACCGGCACTTTTCACTGATGAGGCTAGACGTTGGCACATTTCATTGCTTTCGACTTGGGATACGTATGTGACCTCGAAACATTTAGCGCAAAAATCAAGTTCAGGAATTCCTGGTAGAAGATCGGTGTCATCCATGTGAACTGTGTGATTCATTTCTCCTTTTTGTGTTAATCTCGTCGTGTACTGCGGGACTCCTTCTCGTGGATAGAATATTTTCAGCATTAGAAATCACATTACTTCTGAACTAAATGGCAGTTAGATCTACGCCTTATTGTGATTTGATACTAATAATAGTTAAGCATATGACGACAAGCAATACTACGAATATATCAGCATATGCCTTAGGGCATAGATGTTAGACCTGTTTGGAGACCCAAACAAAATTAGTCGCAAAATTCTATTCACTCTCTAAATCTCATACTGACCACAATCAGCATCCGCAATTAAAGTCCTGCTCGCTAGGATAACATGCAAACAAAAGGTGCGCTCACGAATGCACCCTCAATCTTACCGAGTGTATGCTCGATTTTACTTAAACGTCTTACACAGTGCTTTACCTCTAAAAAGAACCTTATGATGATACGAGGAATTCGACTGGGGTTTCCTTAGGAATTAAGACTGGTTGTTATGCTTCCTCAATAACGATGTGGATGCCGCTGCTGATATGATCACAGAAACTATTGCCTTTGGAATGAGATCCTTTATCCCTCATTGGAGGAAGAATATCAAACCAAAAGAAAAGATGTGATACCGCTCGATATAAAGACGCCGTCAGGGTTGGAGAACTGCAGGTCCACAGAAAAGTAGAACTAAGGTCTATACCAATCTTTCGAAAGCAAAATTCGAGATTTGTTCAGGAAGAGTTTACTTATTTACTTAGAATGGCGCTACAGTCCGGGGTGGACCTAGGCCTAAACTAAAAAGCGTCTCTAGCCAGCCCGATCTTTTGCTAGCTCAAGTTTCGCTTGCTAAGTTGTTTGAGGTCCACTTCCACTTGCGTGCGCCACCTGAGCTGCGGTCTTCCTTTACACGCTGTCGACGATTTTTCGGATTGGAGCTGCTACAGACTTTTTCAAACCGTTGTGCCACTACTGGAACCAATGCTGAAAAGTCTTTTCTGGTATGGCGTGCAGTTGGTCCGTAGAAATCTTCATGATATCTTCCCTGGTCTAAAATCTTGTCCCTTTAACCAAAATGCCGACCTTCTTAAAAACGATAGCAGAGCACGTCGACTCTTAGATTTTGCAGCTTCAACCGGGCTCACTATTGTTAACTCCCATGCTACCCGATTCGCTCCAGGGGTTCCTCCTAGTCTACTCGACGTTATCATGGTTTCAGATCGGTCAAACTTACTACTCCAGGATCAGCTATCTCTAGCCGGCATTTCTGATCATGATTTAATATATTGTACGTACAATGTTGACTTCTCTCGTTCCCTTAATCCATCATCTTTTCAATTTAGAGACTTTTCCTCTATCGACAACACTATGTTACAACTAAATGCAAGTCTTCTCCCTTGGAATGATTGCTATTACGACTCGAATGTCAATGAAAAAATAGACCATTTGCAAACCCTGCTCGTGGACCTTTTTAACAGGCACGTTCCTCTAAAAACAGTTGCGATTAAAAATACAAAGTGCCCGTGGTTCACAACTGAGGTGCACAATGCCATGAAAGTTCGTAACAAGTTGTACGCTAGATGGAAGCTTAGGCCCTCAAGTCTTAATTGGGAGTTTTTTCGTCGTGCTCGCAACCACTCCACTTTTGTGACCCGAAGAGCGAAAAAAAGATATTTTCTATCGAAACTAAGCACCGACCAAACCTCTAAGAAGCTATGGAGCAATCTACGATCCATTGGTGTAGGAAAAAAGGCTGTTGTCGATAATGTTCCGAATGCAAACGACCTTAACGAGGCGTTTCTTTCAAGTTCTCCGAATAGTCCGTGCTTTACTCCAGATAGCCAACTGTTTTTTAGCTCTGAATTTGACTTTGAAGTCGTCTCAGAAATTGATGTAGTAAATACCATTCGTTCTCTTAAGTCCAATGCTATAGGTGAGGATGGTGTACCCATTTGTTTTGTGAAGATGATATTACCGCATATCATAATCTCTCTTACACACATAATCAATTTTTGCATTACGTGCTCTACCTTCCCTGATAGTTGGAAGTTGGCTAAGGTTATTCCGGTTCCGAAAAAACCTCAGCCATCTGTAGCTTCTGACTTTCGCCCAATAAGTATTTTGCCTTGTTTGTCAAAGGTCTTAGAGAAAATTCTCGCTCGCCAAATGTCAAGCTACCTAAACCAACACTGTTTGCTATCCCCTGTACAGTCTGGTTTTCGAGAATATCATAGCTGTTCGACAGCTATGATTAAAATCCTAGACGATATAAGAGTCAAATATGATGCAGGCGAAATAACGGTGCTTTGCTTGCTAGATTTTTCCAAGGCCTTTGACAGCGTGGATCACAAAGTACTATGTCACAAGCTCAGGCTATATTTTGGCTTTAGTGCAAGATCGGTGGGCCTGATAAGTAACTATTTAAAAAATCGCTTTCAAAGGGTTGTTATTAATGGAAAAAAATCAGAGTTTAAAATCTTAATGGCAGGAGTACCGCAGGGATCAATATTAGGACCAATACTTTTCTGTATTTATATTAATGACCTACCCAAAGTATGCCAGAATGTAAACACTCATATCTACGCTGATGATGCTCAGATATACTTGTCACGACCGATTGGGCTCATTGAGGATCTTTTTGACAGAATAAATGAAGACCTGTCAGCAGTATACAACTGGTCACTATGCAATGGTCTCAGTCTGAATCCTAACAAATCCCAGCTTATTCTTATTTCTAAGAAGCATTACGATACTGATCTGCTGCCGCCTGTAAGCTTGAACAATAAGCAACTCAAATTTGTGGATGCTGTCACAAATCTCGGCTTCAAATTAAATTGTTCTCTCTCTGCCGTTGACCATACAAACTATGTTATTGGACGAATCTATGCTGGGCTACGTAAACTTCGGTTGTCTTCTAGTTTTACTCCGGTTGACACTAAACTAAGGTTAATAAAAACGTTATTTATGCCTATTATTGATTATGCCACTGTTGTTTACTGCAAGCTCGACTCCCTTTCTCAGCACAAGTTGCTTGTGGCGTTCAATGATATGGTTAGGTACGTGTATGGTCTCCGTCGGTATGAACACATTTCACACTGTCACAAGCTGGTTCTTGGTTGTTCGTTTCAGCAGTTCCAAAAAGTTCGATGTCTTTTGTTTATGCACAAGGTCATAAACAGCAGATCCCCCAAGTATCTTTTTGATAAACTTCAATTTGCTCAGTCCTCCAGAACATTTAATATCATAACGCCCTCTTTCAACTATTTGAACTCGTCGCGTCTCTTCTTTGTGTATGTCACCAGGCTCTGGAACCAACTTACGACAACAACAAAGCAAACAATTGAAGCTATTAAATTCAAAAGTGCCGTATTGGTAGACATTGAATAAGCAACACATATCTACTCTCTTGAAATCCTCTATCTTTTATCTATTTTCTGCACCATTCTTTAAATCTTTTCACTATCCTTCTCTCCACAACTCTTTCTTTTCCAATATTTTTATTTTTAAGTAATTATTCACTAATGCTTATATTAAATTTAGTTTAATTAATAATTAATATTGTAATCTATCCGCTACTTTATGTACTATAAAAGACTAGCTCTTATTTGTACAATGTTTTTATAATAATAAATTGAATTGAAATTGAATTGAATTGAATGCGATGTCAGAAAAGTAAGCAAGTGTTTCGTATTTGGATGCGTTATCGTGATGAAGTTGCCAACTGCCATTTGCCGACAAGTCTGGCCGTTTGTATCTCACTGCATCAAGAAGTTAACACATAACCTCTCGGTTGTACTCCCTGCCAAGGTGATAGTAGTGTCGTGTTAGGAGTACTTATGATGAACAATGCCACTGGAGTCCACAAAGACGGCCAGCATGACTTTCAAATTACTACGGATCTGCCTTGCTTTTTTGGGTACGATTCGAAGATGTTTCTCTCTTCCATTGTGATGACTGGAACCTGGTTTCTGGGTCATTCCTATAAATCCAAGACTGATCAACAGTGAGAAAGTTGAAATCACAGTTCACATTCTCCAGGATACCCTGTGCGATTTCCACACGAAGTTGCTTCTGCTTAATTGTCAGCAACTCAATATACAAGTTATGCGGAGACCTTCCTGAGGAACAGATTTTCAGTTAAAATGAAATGTTCTCTGGCTGGCGTCACTGCATTGAGGTAAAAGACTCTAATGATGTTGCTCAAATCGTTAACACGTCGACCTACCACAATCCGCATGAATGGGGTTAACGTCTGATATGTGACTTAAGTCAAATATTTAGGAGCCATAGGCGAGAAATTGAACTACTTATCTCATTGGGTAAGGGTCAACTAGCAAATAGCAAGGATTCACAACTATGCGAACATAGTCTTTGCCAGGCGTCGATCTAAATAGCTATACCCTGATATTAGTGAGAAGGATTTAAAGGCGTCGAGTTTTGGGCAATAAAATGGCCCACTGGAAGTAACTGCATGATTGCGAAGCTCGACCGGAGGCCATATTCTTGGGCAGTAAAGTTTTTTAACTTTTCCTGTCATTCTCTCTACAAATAAAATCCAACGACTGTTACTTACTCCTGCTCACTCTTCAACGCCTGAGGGATATTGTGGTCATGAAAAAGTTGAGGATGTGCTCTAGGTATGCCTAACACCCGGCTCCCAAATTTTGTTTATTCGCCAATAAAAATTATGTTCGGATACTTTTTGAATAGACCAAAGGCATTTGACAGAATTTGGCATCGGGCGCTAGTCGAAAATGCGTCCATTGATGAATGATGAATCTCTTCTTCAATGGATTAGAAATTACCTTTCGAAGAGCTCAATTCAAGCTATTTTAGAAGGTTTCAAGTCTGAAACAAAATAAATGATGGTGTGCCTTAGGGCTCCGTTTTGTTTCCGACACTGTTTTTAATCCTCATTAGTGGTGTCTTGCTTACTACTTCTAATCCAGTTTATTTCTGACATCAGCACTCTTTTCATATTCATTCCCGGGCTCATATTCTTGCCTTTTGACTGTAGAACGTGAATAAAGCCAATCAAATTCCGATATTAATTGCACAAAAAATTGGATATCCCTATTGTCTGTATGTCTAAGCAGAAAGTAAGAAGAAGAACTTAGCTTACGCCCGACCATCTCATTGGCAATTGCTCAGAACAGAGAACAGAGCTATTAAATGCAAGAAAAAGACATAGTGCTGTTGAGTCCAAACCAATGTAGAATTAAGTATTCTGAACAATGTTCTGAAGATGGTGGATGGTGGTATGCAAACTTTGTAAACTTAAGCAGACTAAGAACTGATAAGCCACGAATTCGAAAGGCAGAAGGCCTTAAAGTTAAAAATTGTTGTACATTGTCGTATACGTTTCCATTACTTAAATCTTTAAATACCACCTTTAAGTGCAACCAAAGAGCCTCCTTTAATCGTAAGTATTTTTGCAAAGACCAACAAAGACCGTAAATTAAAAGAAATCGCTTACATTGTTTGTACTCGAACATCCCACGTTCACCGATAACATATTGAGTGCCATTCAATTTGTACTTGTGCTACATTAGAACTCGTTTCAGGCTTTCGCTCCTTCCAGCGCTGCCGTTTCCGTTCTCGTTTATGCTTCAATTTAAAAAGTATAAACTATAAAATCCTACGATCATGCCATCAATATCTAACCTCCAAGTCAGAGGTACCCGTTAGCACAAGTACCCACTAAAAATATACAATTTTACTGCCACAAATTTCACAGCACTCATCCCACGGAGTTTCCTCTCTTTCAACAGCAAATTATCGTTTTCTACAAAAATTACCCCCCACTTGGAGTGGCTCCTAAAAGAATTGGAAAAAGAACCGCAGAAATGGCTAAATGGAAATATCCTTACCAAAGGAACACACGACCAAACCAGAAACGAGAATCAAAATAGGAAAAAAAATAAAAAATGAACAAAAAGAAAATAAAAAAACGTTTGCCAAAAGAATAACAGACTTCAACGATTCCTTAAAATTACCTCCACCATCTTGATAGCGATACCGAAACAGCCGTTCAATTTACCATAACATCTTCTCGGCTGTCGCGTTGCGTGTTGAGAGCTAGAAGAGCAGGCTATGTCGATACCAGAAGACAACGATGACGACGACGACGACGAGGACGATAGAAATACCCGTACCCCAACAATCAAAGGCAAGAAACGACGACCACAGTTAGTACCTCGTCTAGACTTTGGCACATTGGACCATAAAATCAAAATCGAAATTTCACCACTGATAAGGAAGACTTAAACCCCTCCTCCAGATCCAGTCATCTCCTCCCGGAATGCTTGTTATGTATATGAAAAACCAATTTCCAAAATTATCAGAATGAGGAATCTCTAAACCATGGTGTGGCGGTGTCATCTACCATAAGGCGGAGTAGATGCTTCTGTTTCTATTGCTATTGGGATGTAGCCTTCGTCGGCAATATAGGATGATGTTCGAAAAAAAAAAAAAAACAACTCGGCATGGGCGCATGGTGCACGTTTTCCAATTTCCATTGAAGAATAAAGATTCCTATCACCCCTACATTTGCCCAGACCACGACGGCCCATATCCACCAAAAAAAAGGACATTTTCCAAAGATTTTTTTCGACACTCGTTATTTATGTGCGAATGGCGTCTTCGTCAATTTGGGTGATGCGTCCTTCCTTGCATTGCAAATACAAAATAAAAGATGAAGCGCATCAAATTTGGAAAAAATACCATATTTCACCCTGTGTTCTCATAAGTCCTTCATCCCAATTCATACTTGTACGAATACGTTCTGTTCTGCATCCTTTTTGTGCATTGTTTTCTAAACACCAGGGGGGTGATGCTAATTTAGACCAACAACAACCGGATGGGGTGGAAGTGATTTGGGAGAAAGTAATAAGCGCACCGCGCAATTGGGCTATGTTGTGGGCCATAAAATTAATGAAAAAGAATCCTGCCAGCAAGCTAAATTTAAAACACGCCTCGCTAATGCATAGAACAGAGAATGCGTGTGACCATACTAGATTTCACAATTCTACTTACCAACTGGTTGATAAAAGTGTCCTTCTCTTGTCAAGCTGAAGTTGCGGTCGTAGCTGCTAATAGTCCTGCATGTATAGTCCTGCGTAATCCCAATTGTAAGCAAATATTTGTTGACAGACCAGTCAGAACGCCAGTGATACCAGATTATAGTCAAGATATTGAATTCCATGTCCCTCCGATGGAATGCTCTTCTGTCTAATTTATCTGTTATTTCGGCCATTAAAGCTGCTGTATCCTTGCACCAAAGCAAAGCTGTATTTCTATGACCTTGGAAAGATGGGACGTAGAGAATCTAGATTCGATTCTCTTAGGAACGAGCTGTATGAATCCTGTTTTCCATTTGACTATCGGATTGACTAGTAATGCGCTTGTAGAAATAGCGTTATCGAATGGATGCTGGCTTGCCAAATGACGAGACGATGCCTCTGAAAGCGAGGACATTACTATAATAGCAAGTCCGACTTGTTGGTTGGTTAGTGGCCCAGCGAGTCGTAACAGTAAAACGCAATAAGCTCTAAAACGGACACAAATATCTCGGGGACTGACGGATAGTTTGTTGACGACTATTAGCTATCGACCTCGGATAACGATTGGCTTGTGCCACGTTAAGACCCTTTTGGACAGCCGGAAAGAAGGGCTTCAAAACTTCCTCCAGCTTGAGCGAGCGTTCATGTGATACAAATTTGACATTCTTGGCGTTAGCGAGAGAAGATGTTGGGACCACAACAACCATGACTCTGAAAATGGAAAGAGTTTCATCCTCTACTCCGGCAAAAGCACGTGGTAGGGTCATGTCCTGATTCCCACCGGGTGATATGATATTAACAGCTTTAAGGGTAGAGTGAGGAACATCACGATCATCCAGTATCACGCTCCACTAAACTATTTGGACGACGAGGGTAATAACGATTTCTACAGCCAACTAGGTGTGAGTATGACCAACAAAGATAGGAAACGACAACAGAGGGCTTAAACATATGATAGCCTCGGAAACAGCAGAAATAAGAAGGACAAAAGGTTTGTTGAATTTCGCAATGTCAACCGCCTTGTCATTGTAGAGACAAGGACTGCCACAAGTTCAGATGTGTCTTGATTGATAGATAAGGATTACATCAAAGACTTCCGAAATAAACGTGGAGCAGACATCGGTTTGGAGAGGGACCATCATTTCATGATAGTTTCAATATGCATTGGTGTAGCATCCTTCAGTTCTCCAATTTGGTGAGAATACCCAGCTATCAATATCCCAAAGCAGCCTACAGTTGGCAAAAGTTTCAAATCTCATCTTGTTAAAAACTTGGACGGCAACCTATCGGATGAGAAACAGCTAAGCAGATGGAGCAATCGATTTGGTGCGTCACTAAAATACTTACACTGAAATTGTATTGGTCACCAAGGCCTTAAAGGCAAACAAAGCAGCTGGCATATCCGCAATCAACATCTGAATGGAAATCTTACAGACAAGGAAAACATGGGAAACGATTGTCATTCCGGAAGACTGAAGAAATGGCAAAATATAGAAACTGAGGAGAAATATGCGTGCTTCCAGCAGGAGCCAAAATAATAACTACACTACTTCTAGAACGAGTGTACGAGGTTTCCGGGCGGGACCCTTCTGAATTGACCACATCGACACACTGTGGATCATTATTGAACAACGGATGGATTATAGATTATAGATCTCTGCGACGCTTGTTGTCCGTTGACTTGGATAAAGCCTTGCACCGACTGCTTCAACCGCGATACTATAAGGCGTATTTTGGGCAGGAGAGGTTGCTATTATTAAGGCTACCTATGAAGGTAGTTGAGATTTCGAAGTCCGCATATGAGTGCGATAAGGCTGCATTCTTTTGCATTCAGCAACATATTGAGGCCAAAGTTCCAAGATTGGTATGAGTCGAGGCTTACCCATTAATCTCTTGCTGTTCTTAGTATCCCAGTATCCAGTACTTATTGTAAGTCTACATCAGGTTTTAGGTTTTAAACCACAGTGAGAGCGTTATCACTAGCTTACCTCAAGTCAGGCCCGGACCGTAGTCAGGCCCGGACCGAAGTCAGGCCCGGACTGAAGTCCCTGAGACTCCTGGCCCCCATGGTATATTGTTCAAAATTCTGGTATGGATATGGATATATCTATGAACGGCAGCTTGTAACTGGTCAAATCGTAGCAACTTTCGATAAGACCAGTCATTTGCTCTATCCTCGCTTTTTATTAGACAATTTCATTAATGGAAGAATCTTTGATAATTGGGCGAGGGCACTCTGGACGTGGACAGCAGGATCAATTAAGTAAATGCTGCTTTCGGTATGATGAACTAAATCTGAAAAATAAAACCAACCTGAGACTGTTTCGATCCAACGCAGAATCCGTGCTTATAACATAAATTGGCGCAGAAGATGCAAGGTAACTAACATTGTCACAAGGAAGGTGTAGAGCTTCATTAATAGATAGCTATGTAGCATCTTAAGTTTCTTTTCCCCGAAACGTATACTGAACGACAAATTTGTGGGGACAACGTGCCAGTAATCTATGGACATCCAAATACAAAGAAAAAAATGACCGAGGATTGGTTACACCTTATGGCATGAAGACAACTCCATCGCGAAATATGCTTTACAATGTGATATACTTACACAAACAGGTAGACGACTCTGATTAGCCCAAGACAAACGTGGAGAAGAGCATTTGGGGTTTAGCTGGAGGGAATTAAGAGCATTGCAGAACAAAGAACATGATGGTGCGCGGGTGCCGTGGACGCCCTATGCCCCAGGAGGGGTTCGAGGAACTAAACAAACATCTGCTCCGAAATACAATAGTTTTAAGAGGTGAGATTGGTAAAAAAGCCTAACAATGATTTTTACATTAAGATCACTACGCGATGCATAGAGTTTGTTTTTGCCCAAAGAGCTGGACTGTAGAAGAAGACCATCCAACAGTAGACGTTTCTATGTTTTCAACGAGCGACCAAGAATTTCTACTAATTTTGGGACATTAGTATTTTTGGCTCCGGCTTTTGATGCGACTTCTCATTTTACGAGTAAGTAAGACGTTGCAGTCACTCCTGGCTAGTTTGAACATTTTTCGGGTTTCTTCTGTCGGAATGAGAGCTAAAAGATCTCATTCCACAGGGAATAGGGTTTGTGATCATACCAGTACGGCAAGTTCAAACAAGATGTTAGGCCCACCCCAATTGGCTTACTCGAAGACTTTCCAACAGTGGAGTATGTGTCATAAGTTGATATGGCACAGTGCGACTTTCCTAGAGATGTTAGCACATCGACAATGTGTAATACAAATCCAGGATGATGACAGCATGACTATCAAATTCAAGTATTCGTGTTGCCTCATTTTTACGTAGAACTAGAATTGTCCACAACACTGCATCATATAACATATTCGTGACGTTCTGATTCATCTAAAAATACACGCTCTTTTCTCTAATTCTTCTGGATCAATACTTCTCCTGACATCGGCGGTTGTACGACCTTTATGGGCCCGACAGCAGAATTCACATTTTTTCTGGAGCTTCCATTGTCCGTATTTCAGGAATCGGCAATTTTTTGCTTTCCTGGCACTTGTCATCCTCTGGGAGCCTAAGATGAGCATTTTGGCTTATTTGCCTCCATCCAGATTCCTTGTCTGACTTTGCCAGTAACTGCAAGTTAACTTTGTATGAATTTATCTCCTATCTTTTGTATTTTTACTTACATCTCGGAAAGACATTATGCCCACGACTCATGACCTTATGCATCATTGCAGTAGTTTGCTTAAAGAAGTTGCCACGCGCAAACGTACGCCGTCAATAGCCAATAGCAAAGGACTAATTTCGTCTAATGACAACCATTTAGAGATGTTTTAAATGGATTGAGACCCAAGGTTTCTACTGAGCTAAGTCCCATCATCGCATCGTTATGGCCATCAAGCAATGAAATGCATGCTTGTGACCCATCTTTTCTCTCTAGCTTTCAAGACATGTGATATTTTGTTAGCTTAGGAGTCGGAAATTCCAAAATTCAAAGATCTAGCAGCACTTTTCAGCTGATATATGTTATATGCCTCGATCGTTGCCTGCTTCAAAGTTCGGCATCAGAGAATTCTTTCATCTGGCCACACTGCACCGGATTTGGGACACTCTCTACGCGTCGCCAAAATGCCACAGCATCCCTGAAATTATCAGGAAATCTATAAATGTACGCTGCCAAGTCATCTCTGGCATATTCTAATTCCGATGGCAAAAACTGAAAGGAAAAGGATGAATTTGAAGCCGTAGTTGGATTGCATCAGCTCACCCTTTTCGGTGGATCTGGATGTACTCGTATTATGTTTTGGTTTCAACCACCACCACCATCTCCCTTGTAGAGCTTACTCAGGCAGACCTTAACATTCGTAACGATTGCGGTTACACGTGACTTTTGGGCTCTCCAGCTAGGAATGGATTTTTCACAGCAGCCCAACAATTCCATTTTGGAGCGCAGCCTTGTTGCTGTCGTTATTGTTTTTCTTCTTATTTGTTTTTTTTTTTGGTATTTTTTCAGCCTAGAGCCATGGATTTTACTGCAAATTAATGTCATCCTGTGACAGCAGGGGTGGTAGATGGAATCCCTTACTTTTGGTAAATTTATGAGGCGCAAAAATTTGTTCAAAACTTTTGTTCATTCCCAATGTGGGCTGGTAGAGTTCGATTTGTTGTTTTCAGTGTAGCAAACCGTGGAAAGGGAGGACCTATAGTGCTTTGGATGTATTAAAAATACCAACCTCCGGACTCGTATAATTATATTGAATTCGATACGCAGATTGCAGGAGTTACATGAGCTTTTTCCAACTGGAAAAAGGGTTCGAAGTAGAAGTAGAAAAAAGGATTTTATTAAGTCAATTTAATCCTTCTTGTGACAGAGAATTTCTCTTTTTGAGACAAAGGAGGAAAAAAAAAACTTTTAAGTCCATCCAAAGTGAATTGGGTTTAATTTTTTTTTTTTTTTTTTTTTTTTTGTACGTAGGGAGTCCCTCTCCTCGTTCTGGCGGAGAGCTTATCAACGCTGACAAGGGTTGTAAAAACCGCGCCGAATAATCTCTTTGAAAGAAACAAAACCAAAATGAGTGGATACAACCTCGAGAAACAGACATGACAGCCATAATGGATTTGCTTTAAATGGCAAATTTTAATTTTACAGGAGAAGGAGTATCCTGAAAATGATGTGGTTTTTTAGAATGCCAATGAAAATGTCGAATGTCTGTGACTGAGTGGCATTTTCCAAAGGTTACTAGTGACCTCGGCTGTGGCTTGGAGGACATCACCATCAGCACTTAGACTCCATGTTAGTACTTTTTTTCTCCATGAACAAAATCATTCACTGGAGGCTTTATGAATGCCTTCTTAAGATCGTCTGGAAAGTTCAGTGCCATTTGAGGGATACTGGCCTCTGCTAGGTGATTCGGCAGGTAAGCAGTCCCATTTTGTCTACTTTCTAAGGTAATCCTTATCTGAAATCAGAAGATTCAGCCGATTCTGTTAGGTATCAATTGTCACTATTTTTGTACTATTTTACTAAAATCGCTGTACATTAGTATATCAGCTCTTAACAGAAGCAGCACAGGGCAGTATACTGAGATCCATTACGTGGTAACTGCTTTCAATTTATGTTCGTAGTTGTTTAACAGTCCTTTCTCCAGGTTGGGGGATAAAACAGACAGTACTCTTAAAGGATTCATAATTTCGCAAGCCCAATCAGATGGTATGCGTCCGGAAGCTACCATAATATCATTAGAATCGACAATGTGTCTGTTAAGATTTGTATAGCAACAACAAGTTGTATATAAACAACATGTTTACACACGCAAATAAATAGCTGCCTCCAGCGCCGTACTCCAATTTGGTTGAGGTTCGCTTCTCTGCCGTTCCTCGGGATTAAAATCGAAAACACCTGGAGCCAGTGCGGTGTCTATTCGCTAAACATGGCCCATTCATCTCGGACGTTGGATCCGCCTGACTACATTGATGTTGCTGTTAAGCACCTACTGTTTGTGTTTGAATTTCCTTCTCCATTCCTGTCAAGCTGGACTAAAAGTCACGAGCAGTATCTTCTCTCGAAACTGCCAAGTGCTTCTTCATTCTTCCTTCGATAATGTTCAAGATACTGCGCGATTGAGTAGGACTGGGGTGATAAGGGTCTTGTATAAAGCCAGTTTGGTCCCACGAGAGAGGGCTCTGTTACACAATTGCCTCCGGAGCCTAAAGAAACAGCGATTGTCAAGAGTGATTGCAGTCGCTTAGTACATTCCTCACAAATGGGAAATGATGTAGGTAAGCCCGGCACTTTCATACTTTTGACGTCTTAATTGTCTGAATAGAAAGACTTGTTTCAACATTCTCCATCTCCTTGAAGATTCTTCCAAAGTTTTTGAACATCTCTTCGTGTATTTCAAAGTTTCCATGGTGTTACTTCAATTTCCGACTCCAGCCCTGCTATTTCGACTTTACAAGAGCATACAAAAATTCCACATCACCCCGTACTTCTCCATTAAAATCTCTCCTTTGATGTCATAGAATTTTTTTTTTTCAAATCATTATCTCACTTCAATTGCATCCGATCAGGTTTTCAAGAGGATTTTCAACTTCCATTAGGAAACTATTCCAATTTATTTTGACACACCCACACCGAATCGCCCATGTGGAATCAAGGAGGAACATTTACCGAACTCATTGCCATCATTCAGCATCATTCTACTTCAGTTTAAAATCAATTCAGCTTTAATTCAGCACAAGCTTAACACCATCGTCAAATCAAAGGAATTTTACACTTAAAACTCGAAAATCGTGTTACTGATAAGCAGTTGCAGACGTACGAGTACACGCACCGTGTGACGAATTGTGTCGAATTGGAGTTGAAAGTACTTCCGTGTGGCAGCTCTTTATACAACCAATTAGTAGTGCTGAGCTGTTGCCTTGTAAGTATGTAATCACATACGTACATACTCGTATTCGTAGTTGGATTGTGTCCCCTTTCTAATGTCGTTTCGATATATGTATTTAATTTCTGTAAAAGGATAAAGCATTACTATAGGTACAGGCAAGGACCAACAGTTCATTCGGATGGAAAAGCACAAAGTCCAATGGTGAGGAATGGGATTGCAGAGGGTACGTACCGTAAATATGTGTTGTAGCTTCCAACCAACCCTATGTTCAGAAAATTTAATAAATCGAAACATGTTTTAAGGATTTCGTTTCCTTCAATTTTTTGCAGCTGCACTTGTCCTTCCAATTTAAGGCGAAAAAAATGTACAAAAGTCCTTTCTCAGTCCATGCATAAGTGTCAGCAGTTTTTTTTTTTTTTTTTCTTGTTCGTCCTTTCTGTCATTTTCTTTCTGAGGGGTGATTTATGTTTGGTTATAAGTGAGTTTCAGAGTGAGAAGTAGCTAGCCGTAAGACTGTTCTTATGAGTATTGCAAGCGTAGCTTATTGTATCGCATATATCACGCATGCATTAAGGCCATTGTGTGAGATATGAGCCAAGCTATTGGAAATGTGAATCCTTTACCATGGCGGAAGGCTTTTTCACGAGTTTGTTTTTTTTTTTTTGCGAAAGAAAACCTTCGAAATGTGAAATGAAGACGTTTTGGTTTCGTGTTGCTTCTGCTGACTGGAAAATGTGACAGGGGAGCGAGTGGAGCAAGAGTACTCATAACTATTGAGAAACTGTATTCGATTACAAGGTTTGCATGTCACGGAGTAGGGTTATGAGATTTTTTATTATGGCTGCATTAATTTAAAATTAAACCACAAACGAATGGAAAGGCAGATGTTGCTTCATAAACTCCCACTGTGTCGTGGCGTATATTTCAACGTCTAGTTGAAGCTAGGGGGTTGGGTATTCCCCAACATTGTTATGAAAATGCAGTAAAATCGTCATCGTTGTGGTAGCGAGGCTGAATGACACAAAATATGTTGCTAAATGTCATCGGCTTAAGCTACCTCAATTCAGGTAACTTAATTCGGTTATTACCGGTTGATTTCACAAAGCTGATAGGACTGATATGTGATCCTTAGATTCTAATAAAACCAGAGAAGTGTGGGATATTAGCTACATAGTAGGCTATATGTACATTACGAGTAGTTAATTACCGGCAGTACAAGTATATCTTTGATTGGTCTAAGAGCCATCTAGGAATACCGGACCTCATTCCCCTCCTGGCCTAGATTCTGAACAAAGCCAGTCCTACCTTATTTCGCAATAATCCGAGTTCTGGTGTTGTAATTTCAGACACCACCGAAGGCCAGAAGTATCAGATTGTCAGGACAAAAAGACAACTTCAGTACGATTTGTACCAAGGATTTTACGGGCTTGAAAGTACATCCCATTGATATGGATATCAAATTGAGGGAGATTAACCACTGCCTCTGAAGTGTATCGAGGGATCGTAATGAAATTCTCCATAATAGTGACAAAGGGTTCATTAGGGTCTAACGAAAGCTGCAGTGATGTGTACGTATTTACGTGATTCCCGGAATAACCACCGTTTGGCACCCCTCATTGTTCTGATTTGAGTTCAGTTTTTTTTTGTTAAGTTGGTAAATCTGTTGCTGACATTCCTTCTAAATCTTAGCGTCATAGCTTGACATTTGCAAAAGTTAGGTAGCCAAGAGTACATCTACTTCTGAGCGTGTTGGCGATTTTTTACAATTTTAAAAATGGATTTAAAGTTACAACAACGAACTTGTATTAAATTTTTAAATTTTGCGTAAAAAAATACGGATTTAATGGTTCGTGTAGCAGAAAAGTTAGTGCCAAAAGACCTCAATTTCATGCAAAAAAGAGACCGTGTTGACGTCGCAAAAGAGATGATTTGCGAGGCTGAATCCGATCCCACATTCATCAAAAGGATTATTACTGGAGACGAGACGTGCGTTTATAAGTACGACGCGCAATCCAGACATCAGGCAAGTGAATGGCGTTCATCAAATGAGTCGAGACCAAAAAAACCACGTCGTTTTCACAAAAAAAAAGGCAATGCTCACGGTTTTCATGGATTACAACGGTGTAGTGCATCATGAATTTTTGCCAGACAGTAAACAAAGGGTACGTTTGCGTGAAGCAATTCGCCGAAAGAGACCAGAATTTTGGGCAGAAAACTCGTGGATTTTTCACCATGATAACGCACAGTTTCATCATTATTCGTAATTTTTTGACGAAAAATGCAACAAATACCCTCCAACAGGCACCGAATTCAGCTAATTTGGCTATCTGTGACTCCTTTCGGTTCAATCGAGTTAAAAAAACACTACGGATAACGTGTTTCAGCAGCCGAGAGGAAGTAATGGAAAAATAGCAGGAAGCACTGAAAGTGTTTCGAGGATTGGATCAAGCGCTGGCATAAGTGTGTTGCAGTCGACGGGGATTACTTTGAAGGGGACAATATAGATTTAGATGAATAAACTTGTATTTTTAATTTTCTGAATAAATTCCGGGAACTTTTTAGTAAAAAAGGTGGTATGCCGGCACAAAGTTAAAACCACAAGGTAGTACTTTCTTAACTCTCCTTTCGTGTTGACTTCTCGGTTGTTTTTCAGTGGTTGTGCAAGAGTAAGTCTAGTATGGCGTACATCAAACATCTTTTTCCATTTTCGTTAATGACTGCTGAAAGTTGGTATATCCTTTCCGCTTGTGTTCCTTTATAAAGCTTGTGTTTGATCGGTTTTCGGAGACTCCGTACGCAAGGCTACACTTTTCTTAAAGATCTGTCTCACCTATACAATTTGGACAACACTGTCTTGCATATCTTACAGCCTTACACTGCATCTTCTTACCCCAAAATTTCATATCGTACCCTTCTTTAGATCAAAGCAGACGTAGGTTGAGGATTTGAATTGTTGGCTGGTGAGTGCAAATAAGGATCTTCCAAGCTTACTCGTATTCTGGTGATTGCGTGTGTACTCGTATGTTTCCATAGAAAGTGATCGAATATTTATAAGTATAAGTATAAGGGTGTTTTGTCACAGCTCAGCACAATTTGTTATTCCGGGTATTTTAGAAGGCAAATATCTATTAGCAATTCATCATCATGACACCACTTGCTCGCTTCATCGAACTATCTAGGTTCTTCTTATTACTTTTGATGGCGACTGGTGAGCAGCAAAAACTTTAGTATATCACCTCTATACGCGAATGGGATACCGCTCTTAAAGCATTCAAAAATTTCATTGGTTCTCAGTATGAACAGTAGTGGTCCTAGTTTAGATCCCTGTGGAGTACCATATTGAAGTCCGTATATCTTTCTGCAGCTTTCTTTGATTTTGATGGGAAAAGTCTTCGACGAAAAGTTATGGTCTTCCCCAAATCCCTACTCTTTATGCATTTGTGCCATTTGTTCATTTGTGGTTGAGTGTATCAAAATCTTTGCTTAAATCCAGAAATACTATGTATTAGGACATGGTGGTGCTTACTTAGGGTTACTTACAGACTTTCTTAGATTGCGCTACACTTCAGGGTGAACCTGGGCCTCAACTAATAGGCCACCCCAGATGCCAGAGGGACAGATCTAAAATTGCGTTGATTAGTAGTAAACAAAAGTTGGAGAGACAGTCTGGAACAGTCAATGTTCCCGGTTAAGAACTGGTGGGTAAGTGGTGGATAAGAATCCGTGATGTATGTTTTTTTGCAAAGAAAGTACGGCGAGCAGTTTAAGTTGCTCAGCATAGGGGGGCAGGATGTATGTTAGTGGTCAGCTGCTGCAAATCATAGGACTGTACCCTATATAGCTTCAATGCAGAATAGATTTACATAGTAAAGCTGGCGAGAACACACGAGAAGTGGCTTTACAAAGGCGATGTAAAAGATGCTAATTATGGCATCAATATATGTGCGAAAATTGGGTTGTAGGTCCACGTCTCTTATTGAGGTGACTGAAACTACACTTCGGGTTGTAGAAGGAAGTTTCTCTGCCACTCAGAAATATTGGAAAGTGTCTGTGGACTTTAGATTAAATTAGATTTTTTATTGACTGCGCAACTAAGTTGTCGTTATTTTTTTTTGATGAAAATGCAACTTTATTGTGAAAAAATGTGGTCCATATCCGTGGCCGAATTTACAATCTCAACCTGAAGGGACAAACCTGTTTAAGAAGCTCTTGGACAAAAGAGGTCGAACATTCCGGATATCCCGTATGAGGGGATATGAGGGCTGCCTTTGGATCTGAGAAATTCTTATTGAGTTCACCTCTTAATGTGTTGAAGTAGTTCATTTAAAGAGTCTAGCATTCAGACTCTGTCGAAGTCACATCAGTGGAAGGTCCTGCTTCCGAAGTCTAGACAACGGATCTTGCTTCTATCTTTGGCTGATTAAGTTTGGTTGGCTGGTAACAGCACTCGGTGGCTACCGAGATGTAAAGTCATAGTCTTCGAACTGGGAAGCGCCTTATTGATGTCGCTCAACGACAACTCTAATCGTGCATCAATCATCTAATCATCTAAGGCAAACTTATCGAACTGGCGAGATTGGCTTTTTCGTCGACGGCTATTCTACATCCCAGGCTGTATTTCTACTGAAATATCTAAGTAGCTCACAACTTTCCATCATCACTGTGTTGACTTCTATACTTACTTCCCTACTCGTATATAATTACGATTATTACAGAATTGTGAGAAGAATAAATAATAATCAAGCACATTCCAGTCACACAAACATCCGTTTATACCTCAAACTCAGGCGGATCTGGCTTACCCACATACTCACCCCCACAGCGAATTCAAGTGTTTTTATATCTTTGAGCAAAAATCAACACGAGACTCTCAAGCACCAACATTCACCCTACGACTACAGTCGCAATCATACATAGATATACTATATTCCTCACTTATATTTGTGTGAGAATAGGCACTATACGATTGCTGGCTTTTAAGAAGCACAAACACACCAAGTACCTCCGGAGGGTAATTCAACCCTTTTGCCGTTCGTTATAAAATATCCACAAGTAAACCGTACTTACGCGATAAAATGATTGAGGCAATGGCCTCCCCATTAAACCAGAAAAGGATGCATGCACTGAAGCTGAGGACATGCAAGAAATTCTCCTGGATACACTCTTGGCACTTGGTAATTCTATACGCGCGATATGAGCCTTTTAATTATGATATTTCCCACATACTATACTCACTCGTATGGGTATCCTGAAGAACCAACAACCGACTATGTAGCCTGACGGAAACAGCAGTGTCGATGATAACTTCGTAAAATTATTCATTTTAATGTGTCGTAAGAAAATATCCTTTAAAGGGATAAATTCACAGGTCTTGCTGTAATAATATTACATTTGAAAGTGATCTTATAAAATGGAATGGTCTTTCTTCTGGCACAGGAAGGACTCTTAATGAGTAATTTTCTAAGCGCACACTGAGTAGTTGTTTGCTTTATAGGCTCAAGATATTATTTCTTGGTGTTGGAAAAGTGGTTTTACCCTCAGGAAATTCTCTTAAGAGAATGACCTTAATATTCCATTGTCTAAATATGAAAATCGAAATGGGTCATTACGTAGACCATTAAAGTTTTGTGGTAGATGCCATTGCAGACAGTTCAAATTTGCATATGAGCTGTACTAGGGACAGTCCGGACACTCTCGTATTGAACTATTCAACCAGCAGTCTTCTGTCCATGATAAATTTTCTTCCTTCGTGTTTTGGAATACTATTAAATGTTTGGGTTTTTCCAATGTAACAGTACTTTTAGGATAATGGACGTCGGTCACTCGATTTAAAGTCATCAAATCGGGCACTAGAGAGATAGGGAAGCTTAGCAATGAACTGCAAGTTGTGACACTATCCATTGTAAGTTCTATAACTTTCCTCTTCTGCATCGTCGAACATTCTATTTAACGAAAGTCCTACTTACGTGGAGTTAACGTGTCCAACCTGGATATGAACTATCCACCTATATTTGGTGGAATCGGTATATCGATGAAGAATCCGTTTCTTTTAGCAGCTAGTCGCCAACTCCGTTTTTACTCCCTCAGATCAAATTAAAAGGTAGAAGAAGCTGTTACGAACCTGAAGGGTGCCGCCTCATCACATGTTTTGAGTGCCGAACCAAGACTGACATTTGCAGACTGTGATTCTCTGACTAAACGCATATTTGCAGTCACTTAAGACTAAAATTAAAATTATGGATTGGTTCCTCTTCTCAATGATATCGAAAAATCCGGGAAAACCAACAGAGCTGTTCAAGAGACAGACGGGAAACATACGAGTACAGAAGACTTATGGCACTTTCACTCAGTTGAAAACAGAGATTCACTTCACATGGAACAATCCTTACATATATAGTACACTATGGTCACTTTTCTGGACATAGACGGTGCCTTTAATACTCGTAAGTCCATTTCGTGAAATCTGTAACGCCATTCTTTTGAGACCAAATTCCGTCCAGATTAATGTCATCCATATCTTGAAAAGTGTTTTCGATGTACGAGTATGTAATCGGCTATATTTTCATCGGTGCGCCCAACACGAGGTCTTACTGGATGAGTGTTGTCCAGTAGCGATTGATGGACGACAAAGAAAGCCCAAATTTGGTAAAAAAATTTATACAATACGCAAGCGTTTTTGAGGCGTGAGTCTTTTTATAATGATTTGCCAAGGTGGCGCAAAATTAATCACCCTATCGGAAGATGGTATAATTTTTGCAAACGACGTCGTGCGTCAATCATATTTGACATTTGTGAACTAGAGAGTTGCAGTATACAAACAGACATTCAATGGAGTGCTATACTCCGCACGAATAATTGCGGAATAATTGTGTCGATGTTTTTGACCAATAATCGGTCGGTGATGTTAGCGCAGCGTGAATTTCGACGTCGATTTCCTAATCGTGTCGAGCTTAGCTACCCGAATCGAACAGAGTGGAACCACAGGAGAACATGAAGGGCGTTGACGCCACCGGACTGGTCGTTCTATAGCGGCTGTGGCTGCCGACGTCGTTGAAAACGAAGAAACATCAACCAGACGACCGTCAGTCGCGCGTAAATTACTAAAGACATCCTCTATCTCAATAACGAAGAGGACGATTTTGTGTCGAAAAAAATCATCATGAGCGACGTGGCGCATTTCCACTTAAGCGATTATGTCAATAAGCAAAATCTTCGTTTCTGGGGCACTGAAAATCATGCGGCGTTCACGCGCAGGAGTGATTGGGCCGTATTTTTTTGAGGACGTCACTATTACTGACGAACGCTACAGGGTCATGATAAACGACTTCTTACTGCCGGAATTGGATATTGGATATGAATATCAAGTGATACTCTCTGTAAGAGTGATGAGGACATTACGAAGCACTTTGTGAGTATCCTTCCGATTGTTGGATCTAGCTGGTGGATGGTGGAACTATAAGCACTCCATCACTGAAGATGTTATTCAACTTACCATGAAACACTTAGAAGCGCACTATTTTGGAAGAGGAAACGGGATTCCCCCTTTAGATTGACACCTGTCCAGCTTCGTACACTGTCTATTGCCGTCAGGAAACTAACAATGTCTGACAAGAGCTAAATTACTGTAGACGACCCTATAGAACGATCTGTACATGGAAATGGAATGTTCGGGCCTTGGACGGGCCAAGTGGAAAAGAAAACCTAGCCGTGACTCTAGGCTGGTAAAAAGATTTAACACCACTATCTAGGAAGTGCATTGGGATGCAGAGCAGAAGCAGTGTTTCTACGAGTAATATCCTGAATGACCTAAAGATCGTTTTAAGTGATTTCAACGCTCAGGAAAGATCACGACTTTTTACCAAGAGCCCCAGAACTTCCATTCATCACATGAAAATCAATTCTTAAGCATTTCCCGAATCACATTGGAGCATATTCTTACGAAAGATATGCGTTTTCAACGTTTCCAACTGGCTCAACAACCCTCCAGTCTATATACAGCGAAGAGAGTTTGACTACTGGTTCATAACTCTGCTGACGTCGATCTCAAGACCAGGTTGAGAAAGGTGGATGCAGTCACTTCCACAAACACTCTGTAGTATACCGAATATGACTGCGTAAATGTAGCTGATTACTCCGGTCTAAGTGAGTGTGCATGTTCCAGGCAATACAAACGTTTTAGCAGAGGAAATCTCAAGCTGGAGTCAACTGTGATGTCGGAGACAGATCCGGCTTCTTCAACTTATTCGGAGCTAGGCCAAGTTCTTAAAATAGTGATGGTATCGGAGGAGCTTCTAGTGAACCATATCCTCCAGGTTTTCGTTGAATTAACAGCCGAAAGAAATATATGTGGTGAAGCGACAAACAGCTTCGGATGGACAAACTGGACAAAGTTGGCAACATCAGCAAACGAAAAACGAAAAACGAATGAAGCTTTCGGTATCCAGGTGGAATGTTCATAGGCAGCCGAAGAATTAGTGGAGGCAGAGATTTTAATGCCACCCAAAAAATGTGATGGAATGTGGCATCTACTATGACTATTGATATAGAGAGTACAAGCAGCAAATCTTTGGACTTCGATTGATCATCAGAGAAAGCCTTAGGCAAGAAGTCTTGACCTTCATGCATGTGAGCGAACTTCTGATTAAAATCAGCTATATACTCGAACATAAGCCTAACATGACCTCACGTGCCCACAGTTGGAAAGTATGACTTTGCATAAGATTTGTTCTACCGCCTTCTCAACTAGATGTGTAAGCAGTACAACGTTAAGATCGCCCTTAGTAATTTTAAGGCCAAATTAGGAAAGGCGGCACTGTGGGAAAACATAGCCCCAACGAAACCAGTTTTGAAAATGGACTTTCCGTAGTCAGTTTCGTTCCAAGGCGAAATATTATCACTGGCGACATCACCAGAGCAAATCAATCCAGTGTTCTGGGTGTTCCAACGTTTCGGGAAGCCAATATTCACTCAAGCCGGATTTAGGAAAGAGTGCCAGCAATCGCATGTGGAAAAACGAGAAGTATATCAGGCACCACTGCACAGAAGGACGAAACCTGCTCGCCAAGTCTATGGAGATAGGAGACGGGAAGAACATTGAATTCTCATTAAAAAAGCAAGTTAGTGTATGCACCTGGATATAGCTGTTGCTTGGGGCTCAAGTAAGTAAGGCAATGTCACTGCTGTCGAATGGTATAAGCAATAATGTGAGAGAAGTTTTACACTGAAATCTGGCATCAGCCACTGATAGTGTAACCGAAATGGCCTTCATCGACTAGACAACATTATACTCGTAATATCAACACATTTGCAATCACAACACCCTTAAGATGTGGCTAAATAGCAGGTTTATCAGTTCCAAACTGGGTGTGGCTTTGTCAAAAAATGTGTCAGCAGAGGTACGCATGAAAGCGATGTCCGTTCACCCCTTCTCTGGAACTTATCCACTGGTTATTCGTCTCGGTTACTAGACCGATACTGACTTATGGGGTGGTTGTCTGTTGGACGGCCTTAGACAATGCAGCAAACTAAACAAAACCCAAAGGACAGCATGTCTGTAAATAAGCGTAGCCTTCCTCCCTCAATTTCACTTGACAGATCTCAATATTTTCAGCAGGCAAGTACTTCCGACCGCAGCTATTCGCCTTAAAGGTATTACACAGTGGAGGAATAAATTATTTCGGCACGCTAATATTCTTATTACTCGTACACTAGGAATCCTTTCAGAGAGCATCGATTACACTATACCCCAAGGTTGATTTGACGAAGACTTTCATGTAAGCATCCGCTCTAAATCCTTCTGGGAGAAAGATTCTTTCATGTCAATTCACTTCTGTACAGATGGATCCAAGACTAATTTTGAATGGCTTTCAAAATAGGAAATATCTCAGCATTATCATAGGCGTCATCACTGAACACTATCATATAGGCAAGCATGCAAGAAGTATCTAGCTATCTAGACAATATAGACGATAACAGTCTCCTACGCTTCATCATAAGTTAAAACGGATCAATAAGTGGGTTGGTCTCTCCACAGTTATTTTTTGTGGATGAAGTGGTGATTCATGAAGCACATGCAGATTTTCACCCGACCAGTAACGCATATTTTGCTTATTGACGAACCCATTGAGCCAAAAATGAGCTTCGTCACTGAAGATAAAACTCATCATCTTGGCGCACCTTCTCCAGAACACAATCGGAGAACGTACGTCGCTTCAAATGGTCCATCGGCTTCAATTCTTGAGTCAGCTTGATCTTGTATGGGTGTAAACCAAGATCCTAACGCAAAATACGCCATAATGTGGTCTGAGCGATGCCCAATTCATAAGAACGCCGTGGAATTGGCTGATTTGGATCATTGGTAACGGACTGAACGGCAGCGATATTTTCGACACTTCGACCAACCCGTTATCTCACTCACAAATTTTTGCGCTAAACTTGTTATTGCCTGTCTACTAGGGCGAGAATTACGACCGAAAATTGGAGTTAACGCTCTTAAAGTTGCAGTCACCGACTCCGAATTTCGGTAGAAAATTTTTATAATTTGCTCACGTTGCTCGTTCGTGTACTTTATCATGATGAAAATGTTGAGTTTACTGAATAAATTGACAGTGACAGTTTGATGATTAGTGAAAGAGTGCGTTCACAAATTAAATTCAAAGTTGTCAAGTCCCTATTGGAAAACCCTTTATTACAACCAATGAAAGCATCGTAATTCAATATAAGTTACACTTAGTCATGACTGTTATCTACATTCGATATTGCATGCAAGAACCACTTAAGTCAATAATTTATGCTATTTAGGCAATGAACGATGGCTACACGTGGTGTTCACCCAGATTATGAGTCTACCTTTAAGGAAACGTTTATCACGAAAGCAGTATGTTTGAGAAAAACTTGACTTATGTGATTTTTGAAATGATCGATTCAATTGTTTCTACTTTCGCCTTTTGTTTTTAATATGTTTCACTTTTTGTTATTTGGTTTTCTCGCGTAAATAGAGGTGATCCATAGTATTTCGCGGTTTTATGTTACCACAAAGTGTATTATTATTAATTTTCTTTTCTAATTCTGATTTAGTAAAGCTGTGAAATTCGTCTTAGTTGAAATATCAGAAATATTGGAGTTTTTTTCGATGCTAAGTTACTTAAGAGAACTGAAGTAATATATTATACATATATTGGCAGACTTACGGAATCTTATGTGACCACACTTTGTGCTTATTGATATAATAATAAACTCTAAAACTCTAATAATATTTAATAATAAATAATAAGTTAAGTGTTAACAAAACTAGAATTAAATAACGTGAAAAATAAACTGTTAACCATTAATTAATTAATATTATATTTTATTTTATTTATATCATAAATCTAAATCAAAAAATAAATCCAGAGAGGGTAAAAATCTCAGATTTCACATGCGTACCTCTAGAAAGCAGTAGTCTTAAGGACAGCAATGAAATTTTTGATTTGTTCGCTGTCATACTAAAGAGATCATATTTTCTTCATTTTAGAATAATTTGACATTCCTGGGGCACAAAAATCTAACCACCAAATTTCTACAATCCCTTTACACCGAAGGAATTCTTCACAATACGATTTACTATGATTCTTCTTTTAGTAAAAGGCATCTTAATTAATCCTTGCTTAAAATTCTACATTCATTCCTACGATCTTACAAAAAATCATCTTCCTCCTCCTTCATGAAATACTATCGCTGATAAACAACATCGGATCCATATTTTCCATGTCCTACGGACACACCTACAAAAATCCGAAGATATATTCAAAACAGACTTTTTAAATTTAGTCCTAAATTTTCCCTAAAAAGACGTAAGTTTCCCATACTAATTACTAAATATCCTTAACCGTTTAACGTATGATGTTCCTCAAAAAAAAAAAAAAAACGTCTTGTAACTAAAGTGACATGCATAGGAATGTCATAAATAAACGACATACAGGACAACCTGCCTCCTGTCAAAATTCTTTATCTACTCTTCTTACAGGCCAATTAGCGAGATCCATTTACAAGGAGAGTTTTTTTTAAATATTTCTCAGGATCAGAAACGGATGCTGTTGATCCTTAAAGTGATTTGACACCATCGTCACTAAAAATAGTCAAAATGCCTGTGAAACTACTTACATACTCATAATGTCAAACACATATCTCACAAAACCAAATCTCTACCATGTGGTGAATGAGAATGGGATATAGATGAGCCTGAAAATGAACGAAGGACCCATAACACATATTTTGAAATGCCAAGCAATTATAATGCATTTGCGTAATGGAAGTCAAATTGGATGGCTTTTATTCGTTTGCCACAAAAGTGTTTGATACAAAAGCGGACTCCAGAGGGGTTCGACCAACCGACTAAAATGTCAACCCCAGGAGTGCGAGTGCTTAAGTGCTTTTTGTGCTACAGGATATTACTAAAAGATAAAACTACAAGCGTGAAAAAAATTGCACGTCCTTTCTTAAAAAAATGTTTGCACACCATGTGGTATGAGTTTGAAAATTTCTTTCTTTTCTTCATAGGCATCGATTCGTCAATGTCATTCGCATATCAGCGTTTCGCAACCAAGGCAAGACCAGACAAAAGATTGCGTCGCAGGCATGGCCATTATCACCACTGATTCTGTGGGTGCATGGGTAATAATTTGCAATTTTTACTATCGATCCGTCTTTCAAATGAAGGGGCTGGTTGAAATCGCTGTCCTTTCTTTTTGACAACCGACTTTTTTGTCATCTTGTACTCACATTTGTAAAAATCCGTGTTATTGCAGAAACAAAAAGCAATATAGGCAGGGATTTGGTATAGATCCAATTGTACTCTTATAATGGGGCTTCAGACCAGTCAACTTTGCGTTCTACAGACCAAGGTAGTAGTCTCTCCACATCCATATAGTACTTATTTGAGTGCAACACACTTTAAGGTAGAAAAATTCATGTTGCAGTAAAACTAATCTCAATGAGATTCAGAATCCAGTCAGATGCTTCGTAAGCTAAACAGGGTCGTTATTGGGTAAAGAAATGGTGACAGAGTTCCCTTAAACTTCAATCATGTACAGTCATCTCCGATTGAAAAACACGAATCTGAAACTGACAGGTAGAGACACATTTATGAGAAGTACGAGTATGCACAAGATCCGGTAATACCCATTTTCAATACCTGGAATCTCACATTAAGTCTATCAAAATCAGGATTGTCACAAAATAAGAAATTCAAAGGCCGATGTCACATGAGATCCAAAACGATTGAGCTGGACGGGCCCATAAGAGAAAAACGATATTTAAAAGTATGTCAGAAGTCCCCATCGACTCCATTTATGTCAAGAATGTGCAGGATAATTGATTATACCGTCTCTTGGCAGCTGAATAAGTGCGAATCACATATGATCTATTCAAGCATGTTTATGTTTTGTACTCCTTGTAAGTTCCTCTTTCCAAAATGATCAGCGTTTTGTAGTAAGATGTGTTAACGGATCCGTGGTAAAGTGTCAATAATAGCAGCACCAACCACAACGACGTCGAATACCTACAGTCTGATGCGAGCTTAGGTTGGACTATCAGAGAAATCATGATAGATAACACAGTCATCACTCTCAACACAAAAGTCGCAGAATGTTTGGTCGCCTTATGCCTAACAAACTCAAGTGCTCAGCAATATCATAGTGCATATGATGCCAGTAAGCAATCTACAGTCTTTACCAAATAGTTACGCGAAAAGTGACTGAACTTTTAGCCATTCGGGAAGCATTTATTTCTTCTGCCGGCATCCTTGAGAGTTATACCATTTGCAGTTATGCTTATATGAAAAGCACATATGAATGGAAGTCCAAACCGAGGACACAGGTACTCCTGTGAAACTCTCCTCCTTGAGCCTTGAGTAACAAGTTGATCAGCAATGTTAGTTCCTGTGGTCCGATTTTGTTCTGGGATCCAAACAAGACTCTGTGAATTCAGATCCTGAAGCGTTAAGCTCAGCCGGACTGTGATTACAGACGCATTCCGATTCTTCACAATATATAACAGTTCATTGCAATTAGAATTGTGTATAAGTATATCCGCGAAATCTAAGGTTGTCGTCCCAGATAGGTTTTAGCGTCATTAGACTCTACCACGTTACTTTCTGGGTACAGTTCGTATTTTCGTAGCAACACGAGCTCTGGTGTCATTGCATCAGACGTTATGCCCAAGAGACCGGAGTCCAAAGAAAGTCGACGCGGAAAGTTACCAAAATTCCAGCGCATGGTTGGCACTTTCTTTTTAACAGAAGATGACTTTAAGAGTCGGACTCATGATAGGGAATACCAATGGGAGAGAGATTTATCACTGCATCTAAAGTATTATAACTTCTCTCCATGACAAGGGAATATTCTTAAGCGTTGCTAGGACGATGTAGGAGGATATTTGTAGCTCTGAGGTATTATACCGTGTACCCAGCGTAGGTATTTTCGCCATCTGCGCAATAACCCAGCTTATTGAATGATTGAAATTAATTATTTAATTGCTTAGATGGCGCTACAATCAGGCGTGGACCTGAGCCTCAGCTAAAAAACCTCCGCAGTTGATGCGACTATTAGTCAACTGCTTCCGTAAAGGAATCGAATACTCTTCAGCCCGGAGCCTTAATTTTCGTTCGCTTTACATGTCGTAGCCATCTCTGGCGAATCATGTGCACTTTTCTGATCAGGTTGATGTCGCTATACACCTCATTGGACTCGCTGTTCTATTACCGAAGCCTGTCAGCGCAAACGGAATCGAAAGTCATTCAAAACAGCGAGGAATAACTTCATCCACTTTTCCTCATGTGCATTTTTCTGCGCCCTTGCTCTAGGGATGATTCCAAGGTCTTATTAATCGAATGCCTTTTTAGGCCGAAGAATCAGATTTTGGCAAGTTCTTCCGTTAATTTCTGATGAGGTGTCTTTATCTGTTTTGGCTGTATGCTGTGACGTTCTGTCTGGTGGTTTTCCCCTTATTAACAGCTAAGTTCATTTTTCGCATTTCTGTTCCAATACTTGCAAACGCTCCAGCTCACTGTGTTCTGCCAATGACATTTTTGGAAAGTTCTCGCGCTGGTGTTGGCTCTCGAGTTTAGTACTATTTTCTCTAGAAGGGTGTAGAAATTTAAATTTTTTTGACATCAAACGTCTCGTTGAAATGGTTTCCAACCTTTACGGAGCAGCGAAAGTTTCAGTACAATTTGACCAGTTTGGTTAGGATGCCGAAGCTAGACTTCGTTGGTTTCCCCCTGGTTTAATTATTTCGTCAATTATGGACCAAACTGCACTGATAGGGGCCAATCAGATCGTTGACAAATGTTTGTAGGTGAGACGGATGGGAAGACTGAGTTGGTGCAGTTTAGAGGGTCTCCTGTTTTATGAATCAAATAAACGAAGTTCGATTCCATGCATCATTTCCTTGGTCCAAAGGGTGGAAATGGGTTGATAGAGGCTTACTACCAAGCAACCTCTTTTATGCTTTATATAGCTCGGCAGGAAGGACGTCCCGTCAGGTAGCCTTGTTGTTATTAAATTGTCTTTCAAAGACATTCAGTTTTGTTTTTTTTTTTCGAAATGTCTATATCTCAGAGTTAAATATTTTAATTCGGGAACCAGAAGCAGGCAACTTTCAAGCGCTCTTAAATAGCTGTCTATCCTCATTGTCACACCAAATTTACGACAGTAATTACATTGTCTATCTTAAACGTAAGACCACCAGCCTTCCAACCGGTCATCTGCGTAAATTATTAAGTTTTATTTTCGAATTCCTATTCGTTTAACAATTATGTGGATGCATCTATCAAATTGAAAGATACGCCTCATACTCAAAGTCATATTCCATTTCAATTGCATTTTCATAAATATCCCAAACCTTCTCGCGTTCCAATCTACGACTCCTCCTGGAGCTATGATGAGGTTGACAATATTACTCTCTCGTATTATTAGAGCCTGTCCCGCGCGCAATCTTGTCTGACACCTTCATCGGCAGCATCCGCCGTACAATCTATCCGCAAATATACAGATACATGTAGACGGTATAGAGATTGTCAGGACTGGAGCCAAGTGCTTCATGGTTTCTCATAGACTCCATCGGTCCAATGCAGGAGTCGGAGTGCTATCATCATAACATGGCCATACTACTCGTACTTCAAGGCAGAGTGTAAAATATGCGCCTTTGCACCGTTATATCGTATAAGAGTACTAGACTATCTGACATTTTTGTATGATATTTTTTTTTTTGGTTTGCCCAATGCAATTTGTCTCTTGTTATGAACTTCACAGAAGGCGGCAATGAAGTCGGCATGTTGATAGAAAAAGGGCTAAAAGACATAGACGACAGTACTCGTACTCGTATATAGTTGTCACTGCAGTATGAGGACACAAATGTACTCGTACTGAGCCCTAAAGTAGACCGGGCGGATGGTGGTGGTGTGGTTGTGGGTGGTGGTTGCACGAGAAGGGACAGATGAAAGTCGTCGAGAAACTAATCTAAAAGAAAAGATAACTTTTCCTCTGTCAAAGCAGCCGGTAAATTAAATTCTTGGGGCATAATTTATGAGGCCAAACAGGTGTTCCATTCACAATGCATAGTGAACAGTGAGGCAGTGAGTTTTATCCTCTTTTTTTTTGTGGTGCCGAGCGGTAGATAGTAGGTATTGGAGTGTCTTGAAGGTGTTTTTGGAGAATATACCCTAAAGGACGACATTGTGGAGAGGTGTTTAGTTGGCAGTTGTCGTGTTGTTTTATGAAATGAAGTTCCGTTATTTACTCCTTTTTCTTAACCGTCTTTTTGGTTATTGTGTTGAAGAGATGGGAGTTATGGAGAACAAAAGTGAACTTGACAAGTGCAAAAAATTGCTACCCCTTTCGGTAGGAATACTGCAATGTTTTCAGTAGATAGGTTAGGTACCTACTCCTACTTTGGCTGGATAGTTATGAACTTTAGATGATGTCAAAGTTGGTAGAGAAAGAAAATTGGAGATCAGAATTAAGTGAAGTAAGAAGGAGAGCAAGAGACGAGGGCAACATATGTGTATACAAATGTTGATCGCCAGTAGGCAACAGCCCATGTGTAATCTAAAAAATCAAAGATTAAGGAAACCACATTACGAGTACAATATGTTGCCCAAAATTACCAAGTTCCACCCTTGAAAATCTCATGACTTATGCAAATGCGCAGCAAAAAAACCCATCTCCAGATACGCACTTCAGCGCAAAACCTCTCATATTGCTGACAAACAATCACAGCAACACTTTCTATGGGTTGCTCACATTTATTCCTTCTATCTCAAAATAAGCTAATCTGAATCCCTTCACAAAGGAGCATTTCGAACGGAGTCTATCCAAAAAGAATTTTATACAATTGGTGCGTCCTTATGACAGCTCATTAAAAATTCACCGAAACAGAACAACCGCGCGCAGAGAACATCGTACAATAGACCTAATGAAAGGTGAAAGGAAGGGGTACGTTCCAATAGTCATATCCTTTATTAAGGATAATAATGGGAAACCAAAAATATAAAAAAACAAAAATCAGTTGCTACTGTCAAAATTATCCTGTCTGACAATACAATAGAAGCAAACCGAGTGTCAGGATTCAGACTTTAGAATTCACGACTCAAAACTCACGAGTGCCTGTCAGGATCTTCCTGCAATACCATCATAATTCTCACACTTTTCGGCAATGCGCAGCGATAAAATTTTTTTTTTTAAACAAACAGACGCAGACGAGAGCAACACTCTCATGCCTGGGGGTAGAAAAAAATAAACAAATTCCAGGGTAAACCTTTTTTTTTACAGACAAACCCGCCACTGATTCCCAATGATTATCCTTGAATGCGTGTGCAGTGTTCTGTGGTGTTGTAAATCATAGCAAAGAATTAAACAAAAATAAATTTTAACTTTTGAACGCCCGGCTTCGGGAATGCTCGGGGATGTATGGCTTTGATTTCAGGATCTTCCATGATCCTGACGGGGAGGATGAAGTGTGTTTTACTTTAAAGCTGCCACGCCTTAATCGCCAACTAAATAGGAAAAGGAAATGTGATACACGTTTGTTGGTCTTAAAAATGCAATTTATCGAAAGAATATCAAAAATAGGGGGTGTTAGTGGTGGTTTATAAGGTTATCCTTGACTTGATTTATGCATTTCGACATTCAATATGGATTACGTTTTTCACAAACAACTCGTTTCCGAATAACACGAGTAGATATGCCTCCAGGGTATACGTACATTTATAGTTGTTTGGTGCAAAATTACTATCATTTTCGCACTCTCATTCGCACTGTATGTGCCATTTATTACTATTATCCTTGTGGCATAAAGGAACTTATGGTCAATGGTCACCGATGTGCGGTGTATTAGGTGTCGTGTGTAGATGGGAATGAGGACTCCCATTGGGAATCCTGAATCCCAAATTTGTGTGGTTCTTCTCTTCATTCCTTTCATGAAAACGAATGCGAATGCCGTAAAATGGGAATTCGTAAATCTATTTCTGTGTTCTTTTGTTTGGAAGACGTATAGGGGCAGATCCAGTCAGGATGCTGTCAAAACAGAAAGACATTCAGGCACATGGTTATGTTTATGGTCACTGGCGACTCTAGAAGGGTGCAAAAAAAGAAACATCTGCTCATCTACTGTAACTAACGCGTATCCTTTTAAACTGGTTTTCGATGGAAAATTCATGCAATTTTTACAATGTTTTCGAAAGGTTTACGAATTTGATGTGGGAAATTCCAACAAAAGCGCGTAACTTTCTGCGGTTTACCAAGGTTTTAGTAGCTTCAAAGGAATGTGGAGAAATGGGAATGTGTTGGAAGGAGGGGACAGTCCAAATAGTTGTTCACGGTCTTTATCGTTTGCTTTGATGTTTGATTTCTCAGAGTAGTGAAGTTGGTTTTAGTGGTTTTTAAATATAAGCAATTGAATCTATAATCGGTTTCTAGTTCTGTTAATGTTCACACGTACGATACGATCTTCTAAGGAACTGACTATCGCTCTTACATTTCGTTTCTGCCAGAGAGATTCCCCAAAATCGATATTCTTTTGCAGAAAGTGCAAAGCTGTTTCTTTAAGAAAACTTACAAACGCATCTGTGTTTTGCTTTTAAAACAAATTAGGAGGCCGGGGCAAGATTTTAAAGACAAAAGTAGAAGCTTCTTTTATCACACCAGCTGACTCTTGAGGATGTGATCTTGAATCAACCCCAACAGTTTCTTTATGATCTGCTAAACATCCTTCGCCATTTTAAGCCACATAAAGAGAAATCTAATGAAGATTCCAGACGCTCCCAGATTTATTATGCATTTGCTTCTAGAAACTCACTTAAAAGCAGATTATGCTGCCGTTAATGATCGCAACCACAAATTGGAGATGTCAGAGCATGCCTGTATTTAGTTGTCAGTGAAATCAAAGCCGAGATTCGATGGCATTACACCGGAAGAACTCATTCTGCCTAAGCCATACCACTGCACTTCCTGTAACTCAACACAGAAGTAACTCAACGACATGCATCTTATTAAGTACCCCAGTTCTACCCATGTAACCGAAATGGTTGTCCTTATTTCATTTGCCGTGGTGATCAGAACTTCATCCACAAATTTTGACGACAGCAATTCAAGGATGGTCAATCGAGGGCCCTCCGATGCATGTAGCCTCTTACGTGTCCTAATATTCTGCGTGCACATCCGAAAATCACTGTCCTTATTACGTTGTCAAATGTGAATTAATCATATCTGTGAATGGTTGATATTCCAGACGAAAGATTGCTTAGGAGACCAATAGTGATAAAAGTCGTTTAGCCTTTTCTTTGTAACCTCTTAAGCGCTCTTCTCACGCAGTTGCTGTGGGAAGAAAGTGTCTCGTTGTTTTTTACTTGCCACAAGGATTCATCTGTGACTTTGTCTATCGGATTAACAAAATTTGACTGAGCTTACATTCCCAGTGCATAATGATTTGACAAGTATTTCTCCAGGATCACTCACACTCAAAGTCCCCAAAAGGGTTCACTTAGCTTAAATCAAAAGTTAATCATTACAAGAGCCTCGCAAGCTCTTGCTACTCTGCGGGTTGACTGATAAGAAGATAAGAATAGTCGAATTTAGAGAAAGAAAGGAGGATGTATGTACATAGATGTTGTCCCACTGTCCCACCAGTTCAAGATTTAAAGGAAAACTGACTCTGATTATGCTTTGGAATTGTTTACATACCCATCTGACAGTTGGATAGACGCTGCTTGCTCTATGACCTCCCCTATTTGAATCTCCGTCACAATTGTTGTGTCTACCCTCTGTATAAACTGGAAAAACTGCACAAAAAAACACAATTTTATATTTCCAGCAAAATGAGGGAAAAAAATTATTTTTTACCTTACCACGTCAACATCCTGACGGCTGGCTCCTTCCGTATTGATAACAGCATCCAATTCAAGTATCCAGAATGCGCGAAAGACACTCAAAAGTTGAGGGGGCAAGGCAGAACAAAATAAAATAAACAACAACAAAAAAAAATATCATTCAAGGAATAATAATAAGAGCGAAAGTCAAGTTACTGCAAATGAACGCGCGCTCCAAACGAAAAAAAAAAATAATAAAAATAATTCTACCGTATCCAAGAAGTCTTCGCATAGGTTAACAGCACACAACAGCCCTTGGATTATAGGAGTGAGAATGAATTTCCTTTTCGCCGACATTTTAGTCCCTATCCCCGACAATTGAGTTTTTCCTTATTTCTTTTTCCTACCCGTTTCCACCTCGTATTTTTGCATTATTTGTTTATTTTTCTGTGTTTCTATTTCTTTTGTTGCTGAACGTTTGCTTCATTTGCAAGGATAAACAAAAACCCAACCAAAATAAACCTGGAAGGCCTACTACTACTAAAGGTGAACCGTAAAAGAAAAAAAAAAAAACTGAATGCCGATGCATTTTATTATTTCTCTTTATTTTGTTCCTTTTCCTCAAACCATTGCATCCCTATGGCTGGGTATCCTTGCATCACATTTCATTCCGAACTTTCTGTGTTTTTTTTTTTTTTTTTTTTTAATTTTTTTGCAATCAAACATCCCCAGGGCAGAAAATATGATAAATCCACACAATAAAGCAGAACTTTGTATTCAAAGGTAACAATTTGTTGGCATCTAGGTGATAGTGGTAGCAAGCTTTTAAAAATGAAAAAAAGAGGTCCTCTGTGTTCACATAACCTCTAAGCTGACCTTAATGGGTTCTAAGGTATGAATTGATCAGCAAGAAACTAGTGTCTCTCCTTGGGTTACCATCTGGTTTCGTCTGTAGTAAGATTATACAACCATGTGGCCATGGGTTGGTTTCAAGGTTGGTTTCATTAAGGCTTTTCGTTTCCCTCAAAACCTAGTCTTCAGTATGTCCCTGTATTGAGATTTTTTTGTGACACACACTCATGACCTTACGATACCGGCTTTGATTCAGCCCTCTTTACTCCGCTTCGTAACAGGCCAACTTTTCTACACTAACGGAAAGTTGGGTTCTACTCGTATTTTTTTAACTAAGGCAGTGTTATGTGCTCCCTCGGGAATAAGACCTCTAACGCCTTTTCGACAAGCACATTTGGTGAACTTCTCAAATGTGCTGTTAGCCACAATCAGCTTACAGTTTCATTCAACTTTCAGGGTCTAACTTAGCGGACACGTTACCCTTGTTGCAAACGATATCCTTCATCCATCAGAATTTTTTCTTGATTTTTTATTTTGTATGTACTCGTACTTTTTTTATTTATTTATATTTTTTGCCTTGGCTTTCTTATACTCGTAATCTGCCCTCTACCTTAACCCCTTTTCAATTTTTAATTTCAATTCAAACACCCTTACTGCAACTGTATTCGACTACATTGTGACAGGTAGAGTGAAAGGTATTTCACAACATACACATGCATACACATATATGTAGGAGAATTTCCAAAGGATAACAACCCTACAAGCTTGTAGCGGCGGCGGAGGCCTTCTTTAATTCAAAAAAGCCAACAAAAAGAGAATAACTTAACCACACAACCACAACCATGAATAGCGCATATCATATGATGGAATGCATACAACTCGATTCTACAATATATTTCTTTCACGCATTTAACGGTATTTAATTTGAATCCCCTAAGGATATAGGGGACGAACGGATTTATGCATACATACATACAAAGAGGCTCTGTTTCTTTAGTTTCATTCGGGTGGAAATGAATGCCAGGATACCAATGAATGGCGGCTGGATTTTCATACAGAAGTCAAGTCTGGGTCTTTGGTAGGATGAGAAAGTATCTATAGTATGTATCTATACATTATATACTATAGACTAGCACTAGACTATCTTTTGGTTTCTTACTAATACTTGCCACGAAATTAAAACCAGTCTCACAGATATGGCTTTCTTTGAAAGCAGTGCAGTTTGCTAGGATTGTGCAGGATTTGCTTTTCTTTTCCGCATTTTCGGGATTTTTATGTCGTAACTGATCTGGTTTCGAAACTTGACCGTCTTTCATGTAGCCTCGAGCCTCCATGTGACAACTGAAGAAACATTTGAGCTATGTTGACACATTTTTGGCTTTAATCTTTCCGTGGATGATGTTCTCGAGAGTGATTTTCTGGAGTGACAAACAATTGGCGGGGGAGGTTGTTGCACGTATGTAACTCGTATCTACCACGACTCAAGAATATTACTGAAACAAAACAAACAGATGCTTGGGTTTTTCATTTTCCAATCACAAGATACGCGGTTTTAGGTGTTCCCTTTTTTTGGCGATAGTTTAATGACGAATTCAATTAGTGGACAATTTTGGTCAACAGATTTCCTGGTCTCAATTAATTCCGCCGCCACCACTGATGAGAACCAGAATTGGCAACTGAATTTGACTGTGAATTCGGTTTGGTTTTATCGTGATAAATTGTGAATTTCAAGCGGAAAGTGGTGCTCATTTCATGCTCGTTAAGTGCGCTAAAATGGTTTTGGTAATTCTATTTGAATAACGTCGTTAAGGTTGGGGATTTTTTGTTCGAATCGAAATTTTGATGGGCTGTTATACTGGAACACGTTTAATAAAAGCTGAATGTCGATATACTAGTAATTCATACTTTAACTCTAGTTTCAAATTTGGTTACATCATTGTACAAAAGGGGCTTCTCTCATGTATGTAGAGGAGAGATTGGTAGAATGTTGTGCCTTCGGCGAGATTCTTCAATCTCTTCCTAGTTTCTAGTTTCCAGAACTCTTTCTTCTCTAAGTAATTTGTACCAACGCTACCTTTGCGAGCATTCTTAACCGAGTCGTTACTTTCTTCTCAGTTGGCAAGCTAACCTTTCATCTTCATGATTTTGCAGGAATCAATCCACTATTTATTGGCTCCTGTAAAGGGTAATGGCATACCGGAGCTTTTCATTGTCATTCTACGTTATAGCTATTCCAATGCTAAGCTTCTTATTTTGTTCGTAGTTGATAGCTCTGAATTAGAAGACGGAAGATGTACTTACAATGCTGTACTACTATTCAGGAGGTAGCTGAAGCAACAACGACAATAAATAAATGGTATGATGACGAGTGCATGCAGTAGAAGAAGGCAACAGATAAAGCATATAAGAAGACGTTGCAAAGAACAACCCGGGCAACGTGGGATGAGTACAGAGCCAGAAATAGGGAGAAGAAAAAGTTACTGCGAAAAAGAAAAGAGCCTTCGCAGTCTCTTAGTTCAAGGATATCGAAGAGTGCAGGAGTAATAACAAGGTGCGAAACTTTTATAAAAAAGCTGAAAACATATAGACCAGAAACTCAGGCCCTTCGAAACACTGAAGACGGAAGCTTGCCCGACAACTGGACTATCAGCTCTATCTGCCTCACCTTCAAGAAAGGCGATTCAGTGTCTTTTAAGAACTACCGCGGCATATCCCTCCTTAACGTAGGCTACAAGATCCTATCCAGCGTACTGTGTGAATGACTAAACCCGTTTTGCACCACCCTCATCGGCACCTACCTTCACACTGCGGCAGATCCTGGAAAAGACTAACGAGTTCCAAGTTGATACGCACCATATCTTCATCGACTTCAAAGTCGCATACGACAGCACTCATTGCACTGAATTATATAACGCGATGGCCGAATACGGGATCCCGAGAAAACTGATACGGTTGTGTCGCGTCATGCTGGAAAACTCGCAATGCACCGTGCAGCTTGGAAACAAAACCTCCGAATTATTCCAAACATGCACTCGATTCCGGCCATTTTGGAACAACAGCTCGGATATATCGCTTCGTCGAGCTCTGGCCACAGAAAGCCTCCGCTCCAATAATGGCAATTTTGCTTGTTGACATAGCCACTAAGCCAAATATGGGCCTCGTCATAGAAGATGATTTTTTGGATCTCCGTCTAACATTTCCAGCTCCCAATTAGCGAACTCAAGGCGTTGTCTTTGGTCGTCCGGCTTCAATTTTTGTTAAACTTATAATCAATCTTATACGGATGTAGGCCCAAACCCAATCGCAAAATAATCCGGGTTGACTCTATCGCAATGTCCAATTCAGCTCATCGGCGCCTAATCCACATTTTTGGGTCTTCTTCGATATTGGCCGTTACGGCGGTTATGTTTTCTTCATTTCGCACCAATCTCTGTCTGGTCCAAAAGATCCAAAAAGTTTACTCACACTCTAACTTTTCCACCATGCCGCTAAGTTGCTCTGAATCATACAACATATTGTAAATTTGAACAACATTTTTCATATCCCATATGGTCTAGTGGCTAGGATATCTGGCTTTCACCCAGAAGGCCCGGGTTCGATTCCCGGTATGGGAAATACTTTTTTTTTATTTCCTTCGCAACAATCTTATTGCAATACATTTATGAAATTTTCAAAATCCCAACATGGAGCTAATGATTCGAATAGTACACCAAAAGATCTTGCACTTGCACTGACACACCTATCCTTAGCAAAAATAGGTAAGTGCACAGCTTGGGTCGGCAGAGTAATTTTAAGAAGTTCAACGACTTTGTTGCCAAAATACCTCACACGAAGGAAACATGGAATTTACTCTGTCGAAATCAACTAATTTACAAAAAAAAAATTTATTGCACTCAAACAGCACCGCTTTATTAATTACTGTTGACTCATTTAGTTAATCTATATACTCGTACTAGTAATACTACTACCAACTATTGTCAATCAAATCACCTACATATTGCCCTGCGGTTGGCCCATGCAAGACATAATTTTGAAAGAAGTGTCACAGCTGTCTGTTCCCTTAACATCCTTACAGGCTGCAACAGCCCTAGCAAATTCTTCCTTATTTGGTGAATTTGCTACTCTTTCAGCTAAAGCTTGTGGCTGGAGGACACCATCCTTAGTAATGCCTTCCTTTTCTGACATACAGAGGAAGTAACACTTCATACTCGGTGAGACTTCATCGCCCTTAATTTCACCAGTCATCACTTTCTTGACGTCATCCATATTGACATTCTGCTTCTGGGCGCATTGCTTTGAGTTCTCTAACCATTCTGAATGTATGTCGCACTGAAAAAATAAAATCAAACCAAACTTTTAGGTATCGCAATGGAAAGAATTCGAAAAAATACTTACCAAGGCAGAAGCACAGATAGCAGCTAGAACAAGGATACCAAAGGAGTTCATGTTTGCTTAACAAGATTTAACTAACTAATGATGGGTAGCTGTACCGACTTTGTCGGCTTTTATACTCGAAAATAGAAGTGATTAGTTAAATCACAAGTTCGTTAATCATTCTGTTCCGGTATGTAATGGGGCCTCACGTCCCATGGAATGACTAGTATTTGTACGGATTGACAGTAATTTGCCGAATTTGTGATAATTTAATTAATTGCCCGACACCTACATACTCGTACATATTGTACGTGGATTGGGTAATTTGTTTGTCAGTTGATTCATTCTATTTAAGAAGATGTACAATACTTGTTCGAATTTTGTGTTGTCATTTGGTCATAAATGGCCTGATTTAATCGCGAGAATGAGACTGCAGTTTGTTAAGTGCTACTTAATTGTTAAGGTCAAGCTGAAAGGACGAATAGGCCAGTCAATTGCGCATAGTATTTCCGGAACGAGTTAGATGACTTCATAGGAAAACCTAAGTACCTTACAACGGTCGCCATAGCAGCTGTGAATGCCAGGGTTTTTTTTAAAGCATGGTAAAGGATATGTCCAAACATTGTTCTTTAAATTGAAATTCGTTACGGTATTAGCTCCCGAGATTGATTTTCGACAGCATTATGCAATGTTACACTAAGCCTCGAATGTATTCACCTTTGTTCTGTCGAATGCATAAAATGGCTTTTCGAGCAATATAAGTGGATGTGGATGTGCACGTTGTTCCATTTATTCCTACACTTGGGGTGAACCTAGGTCTCAACTAACAAGCTCCGTTGGTTAGTCCGATCTTTAGCTAAATGCCTCTAGCTGCGCACTCCATGTCGGTTGAGGTACACGTGTACTTGTCCGCGCCACCTAAGGTGGTGTCTTCTTCTACCGCGCTGTCCCTCCGGGTTAGATTCGAATGCTCCGCAGGCATTGGTGTTCATTCGTTCTACGTATCCTAGTTATCTCAGGCGACTGACCAGGTCGAAGTCGATGTATAACTCGTATAGTTCGTCCTTGAATCTTCCCCTCCAAAACGAGTCAAAAATATTCTTCTCTCTAAACGTCTGGCGATATCTTCACCCGTTTTTAAGGTTTTAGTCTCCTTAGTTTTTCGGTATAGGGGCTTACAACTCAATTGCCTTCTTAGCCCAAAGAAACAGCGATTGGCAAGAGTGATTCTTGCCTCTAATTCTGCTGAGATGTTGTTGCCAGAATTTATAGCAGAGATAAGGTAGACGAAGTCATTTCCTACCTCATGATTCGTCAATAATATATATTCCTTCTTGCTGACAGCTTATACTTAGTTTTGCCCTCATTCATCGCTGAACCCATTTTGGCAGCTTCCGTGACAGCCCACTGAGTTCTTCCAATAATGTCTATATTAGCGGCGTACGCCGCTCTCTCGAGTATGATGTTAAAGGAACCACATGACAGCGCATCACCTTGTCTAAAGCCGTTTTTTACATCAGAGGTCTCGGTTGAGTTGTTACCGACCTTGTTACCGAGCAGCGAGCGTTGTGAATCGTTATTTTGCACAGATAGACGAGTTTGGAAGGGTGCCAGAACTAGGCATGCGTCTATATAGCTCGTCTCTATAAATGCTGTTATATGCGGGCTTAAAATCAATGAACAGATGGTGGGTATCTATTTGGATTTCTTGAGGACTTACCAGGATCTGCCGGAGTGTGAAGATTTGGTCGATTGTGGACTTTCCTGGTCTGAAATCGCTCTGATAAGGCTTGCTCGGACATTTAACCATGGATCGTGGTTCTTAAACTTTGCAGAGCTCCGTAATAAGGCCGTCCAGTCTCTGGTCTTTTTGGCGTAAGTATTATGATCCCTACGACGGTTTGAACCTTATTAAAAAGCGTGATGCGAAACCGGAAATAGTTGACTTTGGCCATTTGTTCTGATTGTCAGGAAAACGTTTTTATTGCGCTGTTCAAACCAACAAAAAAGGGTTCCATCCACGTTTCTAACTCTTCACCGATTTTAGCGTAAGCTTTGAACAGTTAGCTGTGCGCTATCCATCTGTCATATCAGCTTGCTCGTTTTTGTCTCCACGTTCAGCCCGTACATTGATGAGATCTTTTTTGTCAGTGTGCACACTAGACTATTCCAAGTTTACGGGATCCAAGAACCCGATTTCGCTTCTTCCTTGCAGAGATGCTGCAATGCGAAGTTTGAGTTGTCTGTGCGCCTAGATTCATCTCCAAGTATCAACAGGTAACCACGTAAAATGACAACTCCGCTTATCTTACAGTAAGTCTTTACACTCCGGTTTGGTTGGAGCTCACACTCCAAGTAGAGTAAGACGGTTTATTTGTTGGAAAATGAAATTCAGCTGCGTCGTACCATTTAACTCCATTACCAAGAAGGTGAGGGATTCATTGTAAGGGAAATACTTTATCGCATAGAAGGTTCCTTGTGCTATGGAGTCTCCTCCAGCATAAAGACATGCTGAATGAGCTATAACAGGGCATAGACAAGCTTAAATACGAATACTACACACACGTAGGGCCAACGAAAATGTGGGGTTTTACAAAAAGAGGGTCTCTAGATAGAAATATCTTTGTACGCTCAACCCCAGAAAGACCCATTTTTCGGTCCAGAGATCAAGTGATTTCGGATGCCAGACTGCTTTGTGATAAACTAGAGGCTACGTACTCGTAATCAAGGACGATGGAAGGTAATTGCTTCTCTGGTGAAAGTAGTCATCCAGTCAGAAACACATTAAGTAAGTTGAGACCCAACTATACGTACATGGAGCGTTCGAAGCTTTGTCATTTATAATTTTGAAAGTCATAGAGAAAAATACTAACCAGTCGTAGACCCCCTAAGGTGGCTTCCATCGACGATTTTCATTCCATATTACTTTATTTTTTTACTACCATTCCGTCCAAGTGGTTTCAACAAATGATAAAAGAAAAACTACATGTCTTAGGATAACCACACAATCCAAAGGTCAACATGACAACTCCAAGGATTTCCAAGTTTAATGCTCGATTACATGAAAAGTGGGATAAGCATCAATGGCACTTTCTGAACTTTCCCCCAAATACTCGTATGTATCCCTGAAAGCATTTACTACCAATCCCGCAACAAGGACACGTTTATTTAAGTCAGATAGGGTAATGTTCTTCTACCTGTCTTCAAGGTAACTCACATGTATACGGGTATATACTCGTACATTTAGAATAAATAAACTTTCCTCCCCATAGTCCTGTTCAAAAAAATAGAAAAGAGAGCAAATCGTCCATGCCCTGTAGTTACAAAATATTTAATTTTTTTCTTTGCTCTTTCTTCAAGGACCTTCTACAACAACAACAACTACGGGGTAAGAAATAAAAGTGCAAGCTACCTTTTGTCTGGATGTTTCTACAACTGTTACCTACGGATAAAGACTTATTACCTTTTTGAATTATACGAAATATCCTTAACACACAACTACGGTCTTTTAGAATCAATTCATATTTCACATCCACCCTGTCCCCTTTGGTTGGACCCTTTTCGACCCCCGAAGCGAAAGGATTTAAATTGTTTTCCCAAACATAAACAAATAATGATAAAAGAAAAAATTCATCCGAACAGAGACATCTTCGCCCCCAACACACTTGCACAAGATTTCTTCAAGGATATTTGTTCGTCCACTGGGAGTGGGGATGTTACGTTTTTGGGAATATTTCCATACGCGCATCCATTAAGAACATTACTTAGCACTTTGGGTTGGAAGCACTGCAGAAACAACAACAAAACTAATCCAAGGAACAATGCCAACACAGAAGGACAGAAGGAAACCCAAAGCAAAAAAAAAAACAAAAAAGGACGAATTTGGGATGAACTTAGAACTTGGAATTGATGCATACGAAAAAGGAAGGAAAACAAAAATCCCCTGCCGTCGTTATCGTAACTTTCACTTTCGCTCTCCATAGTCTTGACGGGCGCGGATCTTAAGGATAATGTACTGGCATTTAGAAACTGGATATGGTGGGGAATAAGGGTAGGAAAGACGCAGCACTTGTCGCTTCAAAGAGGAACCTTTGTGTATCCCTCTGGGGTACTTAGTCGCTATATGGGGAGTTGGAGAATGTACTAAGGCGGAAGTAGGACTATTTTTTGTGATTATTTTTCCGTGTAGCATGGTTGTCCCATGTGTGTACTTTTTTTCCGTTGCCGAGGTAATTTATCATCATGTTGACTGGGTTCGGTTTCAGCAGGAGTTTGTTTCTTTAATGTTTCATACTCATTTGTGATATGCTGCAACATGGGATGGAGGATAAGCCTTGCTATATAGAGGTGAGGGTGGCTTGGATTTTTTTTTTCCAGAGTCATCTTCTTTCTACATTTTTCCTGATCGACTAAGATCGACTAAGTTCTGGAACTGTACTACACCTGATTGGCCATCACTGTTACAGAGGCTTACCGCATTTGATGCTGGCCGATTTGACGGTTTGATAGATTGCAGTCATTCATCGGCAAGGCACTAGTGCTATCTTGCTATCTTTCACAAAAAAATTCCAGTTATATTGATATACATTTGGAGAGCACCTTTTAACAGCGTGAACGACTCCAGAACCACCCATTGTCAATCAATATAATGCAACATTCCCAGAACACCTTGGAGTGCACTCTTAAATTATCCACGCTCCAAATTCACACCAAATCACTTGGAATGCGAGTACCTACCTACCTGGGCTCATTTACTAGCCTTCATCCAATCTTCATCTTAGTGGAGGCAGTGCGCTTGGAGCCTTCTAGCTAGCATAAGGCGCAACTCCATACAGAATTCCACAAAAAGTGTTACCCACTTATCATTATCCCACTTAAACGACCGTGACCGTGTGGTGGTAATGCCAAGAACGCTGAGAAGAACTGGAAAATCCATCTCTAACGTACGTACGAGTATTCGTACGTTATATTCCTACCAATTCGCAGCATATCACCTCATAACGGTGGTTTCTTTTAGTCGATGGTGGCTGGTGGATAGTATTTGATGCTATGGTGTCGTGACGTCTTAGTGTCTTAGTGGCTCCTGCTGTCGCAGCTGCCGGCGCAAATAACTCACTCCCAATGGTCCAATCATCATTTCAAGTTCGTTGGTGGTTTCATGGTGATGGCAACTAACAGCAACAGCAACAGCAACACCAACAGCAGCAGCAGCAACAGCGGCATTGCCATGATCTCAACTTCCGATATAGTGACGATGGATGAAACGCAGCTTCATCGTTCATCGTAGGCGCGAAATTCCTTTTGTCTCTTACTTCCAGCCTCTTCACTCAGGCAATTCTAGCTTGTGATGATGCATCTTTGGAGCGCGCGAGGTGCGTTTACATCCATCAAGCTGGAGCCTGAATGCGGAACCAAAGTAGAACGCGACTTTACGAGTGTGCGCAATGGATGGTGATTTGTACCTTGTTAGGCACGATGGATGGACAGACGACGACGAGGATGGAGATGATGATTTGATTGGATGCTGTGTGGCTCATCATAGCCATACAAAGGCGAGATTTTGCCCAGTGCGCATTGTCGGCGGTAATAAGTCGATGATATAATGATGTCGACAGCAAAGTCGAGGGCATACGGCCGCCTTGTTGGTGGAATAGCATGTGCGATCGTTGGAGGCCGATTGTCAAACTGGTAAATCACCATCGCCGTAGCCATGGAGCGCATTGTATACGGTGCTATACTCGCAGATGGATTAGTTATTGGACGCATTGGTCAGTTGTGAAGGTGCTAATTTTGTGATGAGCATTTTCTCATATTCCTTTCGCATTGGCACATGTGCTATATGTGTAGTTAGAGTTGAATTTGAAGTTTAAGTTGGAGCCGGCGTTGGATGTGTGGGAAATTTTGGTGTAAATCAGTTGCTGACGGGGAAATAATTGAATAATAAGGAGTCAGCGTCCGATGATTTCCGATCTCAATTGAGATTCTTTAGATCTAATGGGAACGGATGTGAGTTCGATGGGAGTGGTGGGCCTGGAATTACGACTTCACAGACAATGGTGAGATAGGACAAGAAAATACAAAAATTCACTTAAACACAAAAACACACTGCAACTATTTTTTTTATTTATCTTCCATTATAATTTACAAATGCTTCTCAATTTTGTGGCGGCTTTCTTATTGTGAAGTTCGACGTTTTTATTACAACCCTTGTCTGGTTCACTCCGGCCTGGGCTCTGACATTGTCCAGGCTTGAGACGATCATCAACAAAAACAAGAGAAAAATACAGAGTTTCATGTTTATTTGGAAAAATATTTGGAATACACGGTTCCAAAATGCCATAGCCTACGCTTTTATATTTTTATCTGCTGGGGTCAATTTCCGGTAAATTGATTTCAAGCCATTAAAAACAATTACGAGTCATTATGGAAATTAGCCCTTTTTTGTGTTATGTCATCAAGGTAGTCAATTATAAACAAATTTAGGACCAGAGTTGCGTATATGGTCAACTATTTAGCGGTCTAAAGCTATTACAAATATTTTCAGCAGAAAAACTTCACTCATCTCTGAGGGATATTCTTACACAAAAGTTAAGTCCATTTATCTCTAGATTTTTTGAACCCTTGGTTAGAGGCGGTTGAGAGTGGATTCCTGTGTTCGAGCTGACTTAAAGTTACATTGTGATACCGGTGAGCATCTCAATCTATGTCCAAAGGTGTAATACACGTGTGCACCCCGAAAGGAATTCCATTGTAATCCTCGATGCCAATTTCAAACTGCAATCTAGATCGCAAGCTGTGCACCATTTCCAATTCAAGTTTCAGTGTGAGTTCTTATATGATACTGGGTGAATGCGTTACCACAAATTCAGCCTTATCCTCTCCTTTTTTGAGATCTTCAAATGTCAATGGAACAGTTCCATCTTCCCATAGCAAGGCCAAACCAAACTCATTGATTTCAAGCTCGTGGCAATTTCAAGAGTGGTCTGGCTAGAGAAGAAACTCCAGTCTATTACTATGGTTGCCTCGAGTGTTATGATCATTTTAAACAGAAGACTGATCCGACAGTGCCAAGCTCTTTGAATAGTTGACATCTGCATATGAGACGTCACGATTCATGATCTTAGAAGATAAATTCGAATGGCTTTTCACAAAGGCTGAGGTTGCTAAAGGAAAACCTTAAAAGCACATCAAACCAAATAAGATTGATGAAGATCCTGGAGTCTATTCTCTGGGAAAATTGTAAATTGTTCGCCTCCAGACCATCCGCCACGAGTCAGCTACTCAAAATGGATGTCTGTTGAATGTACTATAATTATTTGGGCTATAAACAATTTCGATTCATTCAACTCTTCATCTAGTCACGATGGCATTTTTCCAAATTATGTATGTTCGACATGGTCTGCATAGCAATGACTTAAGACCAATTCTGGAACCACTGCTTGATGCTTGCATATAACTAATCTTGCTCTTGACTTCTAAATATACATACTGATGGAAAAATTGGTTGCAAACCACTCTGCGTTGGACCTTGGCCTCCAAAGGGAGCCCCTTCCTCCTCACAACTGAAATCTATTATAAAAAGAAAACCAGATGAAATATTGATTATAAAACATTTTTGAGAGCAGTTTCTTCAGCAGAAAGGACTTGATGGTCATCGGATGCCGGCTAGAGAATACATCCTCTTCCATGCGGATGTCTTTAGAACTAATGAAGTGGTAGCAGCATACTGGCACTGAATATCTCTTTCAGTTACCTAAATTATTCTAGTGTACTGCAGCCAAAAATGTTGGCTTTCAAGTGGTCCTCTCTTGACTTAAGTTGAATGTGAAATCTTCTTAGGAAAATTGCAACTGATGAACTGATCGAAAGTCACAAAACCATTGACATTCATTTAATCGTTAAGGGCAAAGGGATGCCATCAGTCCAATCTGAAGTTAGGAGCTACATAGTGCTTTAAGTGTTCTCCATTCCACTTCATCTGTTATGCTCCACGTTTGTGTACTTAGGCTACTCCTCTGCATCACGTGGTTTCATCAGTGTGTTCGAATTCATGGAGTTGTCTTCAGTGTCTTCTCACTGCTACACAGCAGACAAAACCGACATCCAATGAAAGCGAATGAAAAAGTGTGATATCTACTCTGGACACTGCTACAGACAACCGGCGCGGCAAGAACAGGAGTTGCAGCACTTATTCGGATGCGGATTTACCGTCGGAGGAAGACTTATAGAACAAGTCTGGAGCTTCAGCCAAGTAAGCGAACCTCTGACGATAACGCGCGTGAACGCCATCGTCCTGACAAGGGAGAAAGGCGACTTTATCAAATAATACTTTTACAAGCTCCTTGACAGAAACCTACGAGCAATATCCTAAATATGACGTGAAATCGTCACTGGCGATTTTAATGCCAAGATAGCCAGCACACTATTTCCACACCTTGATACCCATAAACAGACCTGCCTGACTACTGATCAACAGCCGTCAACCAAATTAATTATACTGCGATTGACGAGAGGGGATTGCGAGACTTTGGCTCCTATTCCAAATCGATGCACACCACTTCTTCAATGATTTTAAAGCCGCATATGACAGCGTCTAAAGAGATGAACTATACAGAGACATATCTCGTTTTGATGTCCCTGCTAAGCTTGCCAACCTTGTCAGAAAAATTCGGATAACGCGGGTTAGGTGATTAAGCCAGGAATTTTTTTAGAATGTAACCCATACGGACACCGCGGTAGAGGACGACATTATCTTAGGTTAGGCATACAAATGGAAGCGGACCTCAGCTTAACCGCGCTAGCTGCAGTAAAAAATCGCGCTAGCTACAGTGGCATGTTATCTGAGGCCCGGACTGTAGTGCCATTTAAGTAAGTGAGTAGTATTCATTTACCAATAACAGTGATTTATCAGCTGCCTTTCGGCAGTTCAGAGCGGATAACATCAGTAACTATCATCCCAGAAATTCTGGCAACGTCATATGATACAGCACATGAACCCACAACTCAATCTGCTAAAATCACTCTTCAAATCGATAGAAATAGGTAAAACAGAGACTTATACTCGAATGACAGTCTTTTTGTTAGACATTTGAAATCGGAAACAAGCGTTGTTTTAAATCTGGCCAGTGCTATCTTCGCTATCATTTGGCTTTACCTAGTTCTCACCAGACAAATATCGTTCATCCTGATTTTCTTCCCATGTACTTGCTATGAATTGATTTCAATAGACTTCCCGTCGGTCTTCGTGGGGAAAATTCTGCAAGAATAATGTCATTGTTGCCTTTTTGATCTTGAGGGTCTGAGTTGGGAATTTATTGCCACCGCTCTCGTGCGTCCATCAAATGATGAAATGCAACATCAAAGTAATTCTTCAATTTCTGAAGCAGATCCTTATTTATTACGAACAGTGACCTGGACAGCAAAAGGGTTAGATATCTTTGTTGTTTTTGCTACGTCAGGTTAAACTATGTTTTAAGTACGCTCTTCAATCCACTTTCAGGTGTCTGTTAATAGCAATGTACCGTAGTGTCTCTCCTCTTTCGAAAATACCAATATTGGTCATCAGTTTTTACTCAAATCTGATGATCTACGCTATTTGGAAACCTCTAACACAAGTGTTCTGCAATAATGTTATCGTTGATGTGCTAATGAGTAAAAGGGTTTGTGTCTCGGAATGAAACTACGAGTACACACTCACATTGTTCTTGAATATAGGAAGTTTATAATGACTAGGCAACTAAAGGTATTTTTCCACTGTTTTTGCTCTTTATTGTCATAGGACATAGCAAATTCTTATGAATTTCCAAATATATCCCAGAAATTGAGTTTCTGTTAAAACCTTTTGGCCATTTTCTAATTTTGTCCATTCAGTCAGCTCGAGAAGTCGTCACCTCATTATGTCTAATTGCCTTAATGTCCTACGAAACGACAAGCCAATGCGACTTCAAGGATAATTGACTTAGTCACGAGATGCGGCAATGTGACAAACTACCACAATAATCCACTGCCCCTTCCCAAAAACATTTCGCCCAATTTCCATTAAATATTCAGACCATCATATATTTCTAGTATAAAAGATGGACAACAAACTCTTATACTGCCCTATCGATACATCATCATTAATCGAAGTGACAACGGCTGGATATCGACAGACTAACCGTCATTAGCCAAACACCAATCCACCAACACCACAGTCAATATTACACCATGTAGACAAAAAGACAGAGTGGGGACAAATTGATTACGTGAAGGCTGATTAAATGTCTGCCAAAAACTTGTCAGCGCATTTTTTTTTGCCAATTTTTCTTTTTGTTTTTGTATTTTTTGACGCGCCAACCAAAAGTGTCTTGTCATTCAAGCGATGATATTGACATGACACGAAACACAACTGAGAATGGTCTATTTTGCACCATCATCATCGATCAATCGGTGTTTTTTAAAAAAGACAAAGATAAACCCAAGATAAGGTCCTTAAAGATTTCCAAGTGGTTAAGACTTCAGAGTTTCATAAATCCATTCTTATCCTTCCTCGAAAAAGTAAAACTCTCTCTCATATAGTCTCTCATAGCCACCCAAGTTGTGTCTTCTTCCTCCCCAAAAACTAATGATGCTGACGATGGTGGTTCCTTGTAGCTTAGGAAGTCCTTAGGAACAGAAACTCCACTGTCCATATCGTCATCGCTTGTTTACCGTCACATTATCCACACAATTTGATCATCTAGGGGTAATAAATCATTTCACAGCGGGCATCTTTTCTTCCTCCCCTCCGGCAAAAAAAAAAAACAAAAAAAAACTGTCCTCCACACGTTCCCTTCTGCTAAAAGCTCCTCGGCTGCCTCCAGTCAACATCAATCCATTCGTCAAAAGAAAAGGAAAAGAAAGATTGAGTGTTTTTTTATTAATATCCCACGATTCATGGCACAAACATACTATAACTACCAGTCCGCGTTTCAAACCCAATTTCGCATCAGTAAAGCTAAGATTCCAGGGCGCTTATTTATCTGCGGCTAAGGTTAACATCATACATCATCCCGAAGAGGATAGTTCGAAACAACAAAAGGACATCAAACATTCAATATTGCCATTGCCACTGACAATGGAGACAAATCTATAAAAAGGATGATTAGGTGGCTAGACGACAAATAGCGGATGCCACTCAAATGGATATGTTGTCCTTGATCCTGTGGTGCTTTTGTTTGGCGCAAAATATTGTACAACCACCTAACCTACCTACCATCTCCAAGTTCGAAATACACACGAGAGGAGAAAGTTCAAGTTTGGTAGGATTTGTGCATCAGTTTGGGGGGAATTTTGGGGAGCTTGTTTGAATTGTCAGGATGAAAAAAGTTTTTTTTTTTTTTTTTTTGGTTTGTCCGAAATCCAGGAACTGAGAAATGTGCCTGTGCTGAGTTTAATGTACCTTTAGGCTTGAGGTTTTAGGAGACATTTAATTTTTGAAAAGCATGACGATACTGCTTTAGTTTCTGGAGTTGTAATTTGTAACCCGAGGCGACTTTAACTTTAATAAAGTGGTTTCTGGTTAGGTTAAGTGATTCATTTGAGCAGTGGCCCATTTAAAACGAGTTCAAAGTGCTCAGCAGCCTATAGGGAAGGTATTCGAGAAAATGGTATACTTTTGTTGGTAATGATGGGTTACCGTTTAATTGGTGGTTGTCATTTTATGAACGATGTTTCCTGCACCTACAGTGGTCCTTTGTATTTGGTAAATGTACTGAAACGCCTTCTTGTGGACACTAGAGAGGATCTGTTTGAGGTGAGAAGCTTTATAAGTCGACTGGGACTTTTTGTTTTAATTTAGAAGGTGACTTCCGTCATCTTCAACCCCTTAACAGTTCTGAACTGTATGTAGTTGGTGATATTTTGAACAGTGACAAGTGACAAGTGATTTTCTTTAACATCGAAAACGAGCTTTTTTAGTAGATCTTTTTCTGTTCTTTCATTTAAGTCCTTTTTACACTAAGAAGCCCTGTATATTTACGGCCATTTCCATTGCCTCGAAGGTAGCGTGTAAGTATGCATCTACTTAACTTTCGACAGCGCAACGTATGCTAACACAATTTTAATAAAAGTCCTTGGCCTTGAGGTATTTTCTTACTTTTCCGCCTTTGACTTTGCAGTACAAGAGATGGCAGATACGTTCTTGTTACACTTGCTGACTTTAAGTGCGGAAACGTGGCTAAAAAACGAACTAATCAACATTTCACTAAACACGAGCACCACCTCTGTCTAGCTTAAGGCGTCTTTTCCTGCTTTCGATTTTTTTTTTTTTTTCGTTGTAGCGCTTCCCACACCACCTATACTGGTGTCTTTCATGAATGGATTGTAAGCTTAACTTCTATAAGTCAGTGTAAAGTATTTTCATTAATCTTTAACACAGGAAAGTACTCGTTTAGATGTACTCGTAGCAAGACCGAGAAAATCCCTTTAGGTGTTACGAGTATTTCCGCTTTTCATCTATTAACGAGTATTTTCCAACACCTTACCCCACTCTTGCATGTGTTTCAGTTCACGCAAAGTCTCCCACGTGTAAGGACAACAATTACTGTTATTTAGCTAAAAGGCAAACTCCTTATATTCATGTGACGTGTGTCAGAATATTTAAATAGGCTCTCAATCGATTCGTTTAATTAAGTCATCTGAGGAGCATCTATCAGCCGAGGGACTGACTACTCGCATTAGCCCAATCAATGTCAGTGTAAATTATTGGTCACCAGCATGTATGAAGACGTTCAGGATTCCAGCGGTAAATTGCAATGTACGACTACATATGAGTACATATACTCGTACATAGTACAGTGACGGACGTTTGTTGGTATGTGACGTTTTGGGCTACCAGCAGAAATGAGAAATATCGTTGGTGTTGGCGATATTAATGATGACATTCTCATGGTCACAACTCACAATTTCTAGTGGTTACTTCCGAGATTGTTCTTAAATTGAATTATGTAACAGTAGGGGTGGTTATAATTTAAACAAAACTAAGATCGGTGTCTTAAGATAAGCCAACTACCCTCAAACGATATAAAGACGATTGTGAGTTGTAATTGAAAATTGTTGATTGGAATTATTGAAGAGGTATGCACAATTGTTTTACGTAAGAAGAGCAGGGTATTTGTTAGGGCAGAATGGCTTATCGATTTTCCCATGAGAAAATATTCAGATTTCTTGAGATTTATGTAGTAAGATTAATCGCCAGCCCGTGAGGACTACAGACCCGTAGATAACGTCGTTTGGGTTTTGAAATTTTTCTAGTCAGTAATCAGTCAATCAGACTGATAGAAAGTCAAATTACAACAGAAAGAAAGACTTGATTCTACTGCTACAAAGCAGGAATGCGACATTAGATAAAGAGATATCAAATCCTCTTCAATCTTGTGCCAGAACACTCACGGCAATACTTTCAAAATATTCATCCAGCTGCTTGTAAGTAGAATAGTATGTAAGTGCATTTTATCAACAAATAAAAAAATCATCGGCCTGTGGTCTGAAACTAACCTTGAACCTTCTGTCTGAACTACAAAAATGAACCAAAATATTCCAAGACAAACAGAGAAAACACGTCAACTGAAAAATACTACGTACAACAGTCAAGAAGCTTATCACATCCTTGTTGCTAGTTGTAGGCTTGGGGTGAGCAAATAAACACCTTGAAGTTCTTAAGCTCAAACTGGTGATCCAAGATGGAAAATTGTTCTGATAGCGTTTTATTGTAAGGAGTTTAGTCAGCCACGGAGCCATTCATGATGCAGGAATTGATGGAAATGGCACGATTGGTTTCGCCTCTAACACGTATACATATATGTAGAAAAAGGTGCGTTACTGCGAATTGACTTTACGAACGCACTTACAAAAAATTAAGAGAAAAAACGGAGGAAATGAAAAAGGAAGATCACATCTGAGTGCCATCACTACCGCACAAGACGCGATTAAAACTAACTAATCCTACTCTAACCTAAACCCTAAATACCAAAACTTAATTAACGAATTATAACTAAACCTAAAACTAACTTAACCCAGAGTCACACAGCGATAACAGATCGCTACTACCTGAAATAAGCCGGATGTTGTTAGCTAAGGATGGCCAACGCACCCTTATCCCATCTAAACGCGACCAATTGCTACAATTGTCATGGTACCATTGGTAACCAATGCATTATCGGCCTTAATCAGATTTTTTTTCTTCGATGTCGAGGACTTTTTCTGGCTCTTCTGATGTTGTAGTCCCTACTGTCACGAAAATATCTTCCTTCCATTAATGACAAAAAATCTAATGGAGGTTCTGTTGCTGGAAATGTGTCTTACGTTTAAAAAAAGTCTCCTGCTCAGAACGTTTTACTTTCCCTTTTTTTACATGATAGTTTGCCGCTGCACAACTGACTCCAAAGTTGAGACAATCATGACATATTGACTGGACAAAATTTGCCAAAAATAAAGACACATCCAATCCAACGATAAGGCTCTTCCCGAATATCAGTAAGGTATTCGAAAAGGTGATCAATAGAGTACTGACTAAGAGGGTTGAGGGCAGAAATACAGATCCAAAAATTTATGTCATCATACTAGGAAGAATTGGCGAAAGTTTTCAATCGTAGGACTACGAGCCACCACTTGCTTGTCGAAAGGTAGTCCTTGGTATCTGGCTAGATCAATATCTGTATCTTAACAAGCATATAGATGTGAGAGTCAGATTAATAGAAACGCTTCGGATATTTGAGAGGGCTTGTCTTAGGACTTGTCTTCGTTTGTGCATAGCATCAGATTCGGTATATATATTATCCTAACGATGTTTCGTACAACAGGGTGAACCTAATGGTGGAGTGTGGACAATTTCATTATTAGACTGACTCTCAGGCACATTGCTAAAGTAATGACCTCGACGTACAACCTGATCCATGGGGCCTATTTCCCCAATTATCTTTATCACGAAAGTTTGCGCTCTAACGGTTTCGTTCCGCCAGAGGCGTTTCTCTATTTTGATAAGATAGGGCTGATCCAGGACAAATTAGCGTTGTCGCTATTCTTGCACGTCGCTGGAACAGCTGCTGTCAGGCGGCTGAATTACAACAGAGACATCGCACACAGTAGGGTGTTAGGGAGAGGTGACATAATAGATGTTGCTCGACAGCACTGTAAATATTGGTGACTTAGTGAAGGAGAGGAATATTCCTCGTCGTTTCATTCAAGTTCTAGGTAATCCCACGAAGAAGAGGTCGGTTTGCTTGGTATTCTAGCCATAGCCGGGTTACATAATATATGTTGGTAGAATTAGGGTAGTTTTTAAATAACAAAAACAAACAAGAATATGGCAACAATGTACCTGTTCAAGAAAAAATATTTTTTATACAATAAGCTAGTTTAAGTAGGTTAAAATTTGTTTTTAAGATAGTGCATAAGTTTTAGTTTTAATTTTTATAATACAGTAAAAAAAAGTCCATTTACTATGTTTTTAATACTAAAAAATGTTTTCTTAGTTTTAATTTTTAATATGTTCCTCAAGAAAGGTCAAAATATATAGCTTAAGCATTATTTTTAACTTAGATTGTCCTCATGGGGCCAGTTATTTATTTAAGCTAATTTTTAAGCATCTTTTTGAATATCTTATAAAAGTCACTTTATGAATTTAAACAAAAATGCATTTAAAATTAATTTGCCCCCGAATTGTGGAAAATAGTTTTGTCCGCTGGAGGACAAAAACATTTCAACTGATTCATTACACTACCAGACAAATATTTCCTCCATAGGCGGAAGACCCAAAATCACGGTTCCGGTTTTTAAAAATGTTCCTCTTAATCTTGCCTAGCAAGTTCATTGGAGATCTGATTTCTTGCGATGCGGATAAGATAAGATAAGACTGCACTTCCAAAGCGATCTTCTGGGTTTTGGAGTTTTAATGATTGGTTCGATGGAATGACTCCAGAACACCTGTTGCGTAATAACCAAATCGACTTTCTGTTTGCTCAGAATTGGTTTTGGTAAGAAGCTAAGCTAGGAAAGGAATGTAGTCGGGTCTTCATGTAAGGCGGTGAAATCGTTAATCGATATTCATAATTCTATTCCTCGATGTGTCCATATAAATCTTTTCCCAAGGCGCCAAAACTCCGATAAGAAAATTTGTAAATTCATTTAAAATTGAGAATCGCCAACCTTATACACTCAATGGAATGAAAGGCAGAAGGCTCTGTAAAGCAACCCTGGAACTCTGGACCAACCACGGACAGCTTTGTTAAAATAAAAGATAGTTAATTATACTCAATACTTAACTAAAGCGTAGCTTTGTACTATGTGGAGAAAGCAGAGCAGAAAGAGTAGAGAGCGGTCGCTCGATGGTGAGTTGGCTCGAGTTCAGATGGCATGACATGAGTTCATAGCATCTATAATTCGAGCTTACTTTCTACAGTGTCTGGTCTCCGATTACTTTGCTGAAAGATTTAATATTTTTCGGCGCATTTTTCCTACTTCTAGTTTCTTCTATTTTTACCCTTTATGATGTATTTCCTTGATAGGATGTGAACCAATCAAGCATAAAGGCCCTAAATGTTCTTGTGAGTATTCTTTTACTAAAAATAAGAGCTAGTATATCAACCACAAACTGGTTAGATACACCATGTTTTCCGCAAGAATTTCCATTTTTAGGGTAGCAATGATTCTTAATAAATAATAATTAAATAATTAAATTCAAAAGCAGTTATTGGTTCATAGAAAAAACTATTTCCTTGAAAAGATTCACCATAATAGCAGTTAATATTAGTACTTCTTGATACATCAAATTGTGTTTGAAGTGTTTTAGTTATTGAATTTTTCTGCAATCTCAGCTTTATCAGCTAATACCTTTTCATTAAAGCGCATCAAGATAATATTGACAATTTTGCACTCTTGCTGTGAATCAAGTTATGTCAAGTGCATAGACGTGTTAGAGTTAGCTCCTGTTTGTTAGAGTATTTTCTTTTTTAACCAGCTCATCAATATTACACTGAAAGTTAAAGTTTTTATTTTTTCAATTTGTTGATTCGAAATAGTTTTGAACTCTTAAGTGATTCTTAGTTCAGCCAGTGGAACCGGTCATCAGTAAATCAAATTATTTCCTTTGTACCTGCTATTACTTGCTTTGTTCATCACTATGTCTACCACAACACGTCAGCAAGCGCTCAAAGAGAAACCTACAAATACCCCCGCATCAACTCCAGATAAATCTCCTGCAGTAAAAACAAGCAAATCAAATGCTTCTGATAAAAAAACATCTATATCCGACCAGCTCCGTGATCTTGAATCCAGCCTAATGAAAAAATTTAAATTGCTGCTTTCTGATCTTGAATCTAATTTTAATAAAAAAGTGTGCGATGCCATTGCTTCTATTGAGAACAAAGTGCAGCTCTTTGAAAGCAACTTATCCGATCTTCAAGATGAAAATCGAAAGCTAAGAGAGGAACTAGCGGACATACGACGTAAGGAGCGACTTTGTGACGTAATTGTGCGCGGCATCCCACGGACACCCAACGAAAACCTTACTGAGGTTGTAAGAAAAATTGCTGTAAAGCTGGGTCACCACATTTCCCCCCACTTTGATGCATTTCGTCTGAGCACCAAATCCACTGATGGCCACGCACCGCTGCTTGTGAGACTCTCTTCGCATATAGAGCAAAGAGCATTACTGGCAGCTTTTCGCGCCAATAAAGGCCTGTCACTACAACAACTGGACAACTCATCTCAACCACAGCTGCCTGATGATCGTTCATCTTCTGCCTCACGCGTGTATATCAACGAGAGCTTAACGCAAGAAAACAGCTCTTTATTAAGACATGCGCTTCAGTTGCGCAGAGAAGGCTTACTGTTCTCTGCAAGAACGCGCAATGGTTTGGTCTACGTGAGGAAGAGTAGAGATGACACTGAGACAAAAATTCTTTCCACGACAAAACTCTCTTAAGAACTTAACCTGTTTTTATGCCTCAACTTTAGCCGTCGTTTTGATGAACAATATTTTGGTCTGGAGCATAATTTCATATTGGAATGGATATGTATTTATTTAATCAATTTAAACATGTAAACAAACTATATTCTACTATTTTCTACTTTATTTCTACTTTCTACTTTTCCTCTTCTTTTTTCACTCCTTACTTAACATTTTTCACTTTTCATCCTTCCTTTTCTCATGTATTTGTAGTTGTTGCTACTCTTTATGTTATGATTTGCTTTTTATTTAATTATACTATGCTTCCATTGTTTGTTTATTTAATGTCATGGTGATGGTTACAAAATGTTTAAACTCATCTGGTGATATTACTGGAGTTGCAGTGCGATCAGTGATCAACATTTTATCTTCTGCATCTCAGGGTATTAAAATATGCTATCTGAACGCTCGAAGTTTAAGCCTATCTAAATTAGATTACTTGAGATATATTTTTAATGGCTCAGGGGTTGATATTATTTGTGTTACTGAGACTTGGCTGAGTCCAGATCCAAACGATAAAGATAAATTGTCCGATTTATATGACATTCCGGGTTATAAACTCATTCGAAATGATAGGGTGACCGACACTACGGGTGGAGGAGTTGCGGTGTACTGCAGCTCCTCACTTAAGTGCAACATACTAAGGAATTCTGATGGTAGCGTTGTTGAATATCTCCTACTTGAAGTTAGTGACTGCAACTCAAAATGCCTGATTGGTGTTGCGTACAATCCAAACCAATGTCACTCTCCAGAGCCACTGTTTTCGGCAATCAGTGAGTTCACTGCTCTATATGACGATATTATTATCTGTGGCGATCTCAACGCCGACCTTCTTAAAAACGATAGCAGAGCACGTCGACTCTTAGATTTTGCAGCTTCAACCGGGCTCACTATTGTTAACTCCCATGCTACCCGATTCGCTCCAGGGGTTCCTCCTAGTCTACTCGACGTTATCATGGTTTCAGATCGGTCAAACTTACTACTCCAGGATCAGCTATCTCTAGCCGGCATTTCTGATCATGATTTAATATATTGTACGTACAATGTTGACTTCTCTCGTTCCCTTAATCCATCATCTTTTCAATTTAGAGACTTTTCCTCTATCGACAACACTATGTTACAACTAAATGCAAGTCTTTTCCCTTGGAATGATTGCTATTACGACTCGAATGTCAATGAAAAAATAGACCATTTGCAAACCCTGCTCGTGGACCTTTTTAACAGGCACGTTCCTCTAAAAACAGTTGCGATTAAAAATACAAAGTGCCCGTGGTTCACAACTGAGGTGCACAATGCCATGAAAGTTCGTAACAAGTTGTACGCTAGATGGAAGCTTAGGCCCTCAAGTCTTAATTGGGAGTTTTTTCGTCGTGCTCGCAACCACTCCACTTTTGTGACCCGAAGAGCGAAAAAAAGATATTTTCTATCGAAACTAAGCACCGACCAAACCTCTAAGAAGCTATGGAGCAATCTACGATCCATTGGTGTAGGAAAAAAGGCTGTTCCGAATGCAAACGACCTTAACGAGGCGTTTCTTTCAAGTTCTCCGAATAGTCCGTGCTTTACTCCAGATAGCCAACTGTTTTTTAGCTCTGAATTTGACTTTGAAGTCGTCTCAGAAATTGATGTAGTAAATACCATTCGTTCTCTTAAGTCCAATGCTATAGGTGAGGATGGTGTACCCATTTGTTTTGTGAAGATGATATTACCGCATATCATAATCTCTCTTACACACATAATCAATTTTTGCATTACGTGCTCTACCTTCCCTGATAGTTGGAAGTTGGCTAAGGTTATTCCGGTTCCGAAAAAACCTCAGCCATCTGTAGCTTCTGACTTTCGCCCAATAAGTATTTTGCCTTGTTTGTCAAAGGTCTTAGAGAAAATTCTCGCTCGCCAAATGTCAAGCTACCTAAACCAACACTGTTTGCTATCCCCTGTACAGTCTGGTTTTCGAGAATATCATAGCTGTTCGACAGCTATGATTAAAATCCTAGACGATATAAGAGTCAAATATGATGCAGGCGAAATAACGGTGCTTTGCTTGCTAGATTTTTCCAAGGCCTTTGACAGCGTGGATCACAAAGTACTATGTCACAAGCTCAGGCTATATTTTGGCTTTAGTCCAAGATCGGTGGGCCTGATAAGTAACTATTTAAAAAATCGCTTTCAAAGGGTTGTTATTGATGGAAAAAAATCAGAGTTTAAAATCTTAATGGCAGGAGTACCGCAGGGATCAATATTAGGACCAATACTTTTCTGTATTTATATTAATGACCTACCCAAAGTATGCCAGAATGTAAACACTCATATCTACGCTGATGATGCTCAGATATACTTGTCACGACCGATTGGGCTCATTGAGGATCTTTTTGACAGAATAAATGAAGACCTGTCAGCAGTATACAACTGGTCACTATGCAATGGTCTCAGTCTGAATCCTAACAAATCCCAGCTTATTCTTATTTCTAAGAAGCATTACGATACTGATCTGCTGCCGCCTGTAAGCTTGAACAATAAGCAACTCAAATTTGTGGATGCTGTCACAAATCTCGGCTTCAAATTAAATTGTTCTCTCTCTGCCGTTGACCATACAAACTATGTTATTGGACGAATCTATGCTGGGCTACGTAAACTTCGGTTGTCTTCTAGTTTTACTCCGGTTGACACTAAACTAAGGTTAATAAAAACGTTATTTATGCCTATTATTGATTATGCCACTGTTGTTTACTGCAAGCTCGACTCCCTTTCTCAGCACAAGTTGCTTGTGGCGTTCAATGATATGGTTAGGTACGTGTATGGTCTCCGTCGGTATGAACACATTTCACACTATCACAAGCTGGTTCTTGGTTGTTCGTTTCAGCAGTTCCAAAAAGTTCGATGTCTTTTGTTTATGCACAAGGTCATAAACAGCAGATCCCCCAAGTATCTTTTTGATAAACTTCAATTTGCTCAGTCCTCCAGAACATTTAATATCATAACGCCCTCTTTCAACTATTTGAACTCGTCGCGTCTCTTCTTTGTGTATGTCACCAGGCTCTGGAACCAACTTACGACAACAACAAAGCAAACAATTGAAGCTATTAAATTCAAAAGTGCCGTATTGGTAGACATTGAATAAGCAACACATATCTACTCTCTTGAAATCCTCTATCTTTTATCTATTTTCTGCACTATTCTTTAAATCTTTTCACTATCCTTCTCTCCACAACTCTTTCTTTTCCAATATTTTTATTTTTAAGTAATTATTCACTAATGCTTATATTAAATTTAGTTTAATTAATAATTAATATTGTAATCTATCCGCTACTTTATGTACTATAAAAGACTAGCTCTTATTTGTACAATGTTTTTATAATAATAAAAATTGAAATTAATTAATTGAAATTGAAATTATTGCTTAATATTTCCCTTAACAATATCAAATTGATTTCACTAATAATTATTTCGTTTTTAATTTCAGAGTACAGCTTCTTCCACCTTCTTTTTAAATTACTATATTGAGGGTGCATTACTATATGTGGAGCATTTAATCCTAGGTAAGTTTTTATTTTATATTTTAATTATTAAATGACAACGAATCCATAGTCTTAGTCTTCTTAACGATTTAATAACACTTTCACTACAACTACAGGAAAAAATATATTTAGATATATTTTTAATAAACGAATCATAGCATTCAGAGACATTATTTGCTGAATACCTGTATGTCTCTTCCCAGGACTCAGAACATAGGCAATTACTTAGCTTAGAACTATCAATTTTTGATTTGATGATATACAATTTGATGAATACAATATTGCTGACCTGATAAGTCGTTTGTTAATAAGCAACTTGGTCCTCTTGCTAAGTCTACATCATTTGCTCAAAAGCGGATCTATTGAGCAGTGCAAAAACTGCTCACTTAATGATGGCTCTCGCGTGGTCGTTGAACTTGAAGCTGTCTTCAATGGTAGTATCATTAAACCATTTGCTAGGCATATTTTGAAGTCCCAGCTTGCCTTTACCAGGGCTATCTTCTTTTTCCGCTTAGAACTGTCATAAGAGTAGGGAAGCATATAAGATCCGTCTTGCTACAACTTAATTCCAGAGCTCATATGAAACAGTAGTAACAAAGCTTTCTTATGCCATGCTGAGAATGAGCATATGTCATGCAGTCGCCTGCGTAAAAAGTGGTTTGCATCCTACTGCACTGTCCCGTTGTGAAGGGTTTGAATATGATTGGTCCCAAACTGGAACCAATGTTAAAACCAGATTGAGTATATACTCGTATATATTTCCAGTTCTAATTGACTTCTTAGAAATTCTTCTCTTAATATTAGTCAGTACTCCATAAAAATTATTGAACCACCAATAATTTTCTTTCGCCGCACACTGTTCACACATTTTAAGGTCTCCTTTTGAACTAGTTTTTTTCTATCATGCAGAAAATTCCCTTACACTAGTCACACTCAGAATTACACTACAAGACCCTGCTACAAACCCTATTACAATGTCAGTTCTTTGTCCTTTCAATGAGTGCTGTTGTGTCGTTGGGATTTAGGCAAAGTCAGAAGACTTGCTCTCAAAGAAAAAAAAAAATTTTAAATGCAAACGTAAAAGCCACCACGACCTTTCTATCTTTCACTCATCGGAATAGACCTCAACTAATGCCAGAAGTCAATAGCTTCAGCTCTTCCACATCCACTTCCTTTGTCACCTTTCGCAAAATTATCTGAATAAGATGGGGTAGAGATGAGGAAAGAAACAACTGAAAAAAAAACACCAGAACCACCTCCAAACACGGTCGAGAACAAGACTTTACAATATGCGTATCCACCTCCAATTTTTTTATGATGCACGCACAATGGAGTATTCAAGCGGGAGTATTATCCTGAATTCACCCTCTGTACTCCCCTATTTGAAGGGAAACACAAATATTACCCAAGGGGGAGTCACTGTAGTCGTTGTCGTAGCCAGTCGTTGTCGACTATGTCGACGACGATGTTGTCTTCTTTCTCCCGGCATACGAGGTCGATTCACTATTCAGCGATTGAGGATTCAGGATTCACAATTCAGGATTCAGGACTTTCTCTGGAAAATCGTGAATCAAACCAAACGGAACGAAAGTAAATATTGTATTTTGCCATTGTACGAGAATAACTGTGTTTGTGTTTGTTGGGATTTGGATTTGCGCTGCTTTTGGGGGGAAGCAGAGAGACGATAGATACACGATTTGATGGCATCATCATCAAATACCCGTCGTTGTGTACCACACTGTGTGTATATGGATATATCCCGTATGTATCATACATTCCCTAGTGCCGGTACTATTACGAATGGAAACATGATTTTTATTAGAGCACCATAAATTATGTTGCGGGCTTGATGTCTTACTTGAGTCCCCTCGTCCTTCGTTTTGAATGGGCTTTCGAAAGGAAGCTGTTTCTGATAGTATTCTTATTTGTCCCCCGATTCGCTTGGGGATGAAGTGAAGTTTTCTTGTTGTGTGTTTTTGCCCAGGTTTAGAAGGTTTTTGTTTTCGTCGCGCTTACTTGCAATGAAAACTACACGGTTGCTTGGTTTAACAAAGCCAATCGACAGTACGTGATGCGGAACTTGTTGGTTCCGTATACAGACAAAGGTTACTTTATGACAAGCAAGCCTTTAGTAAAAACGTTGTTTTGATATTCAGTTAATTCATATGATGTCATCCAATTTGGCTGTCTAGTCTAGAAACATTTAGATAGAATTCAAAAATCAGTGTTACGTTGAAACCATGCCTATTTTCTCCGTTTGAGTTTGACTTTGCGAAATGTTTTGGAGTTCCGAACACCGGTGTATCCTTTGCTGACTTTTATTCTTCTGGCGTGCTCCAACAATTGCTTTGGACATATTTTAGAGTTCTAGGTAGTCATTGTTGGTTAACCGGAGTTCGCGAGAGTGTGTCAAAAATACTTGGCTCTTTTCTGTAGCTTCGTGAACCGTCGTTTAAAAAGCCAAAGACACAGTCATCCCAGTCCTGTTGATTTTCTGGAATATACATATGCACGAAGGTTGTCCGATAAGTTTTTAGAAAAAATAAGAAAAACGTAAATTTATTACTTTAAATAGAACCGGGTTTCGAAACATTTATTCCACTCTGAACCCGACACCTCAGTAACCTGCATTTTGAACGCCTCTACACTCTACAGCCTCTTCCCTTTATGAACGGGAACAAAAAGAAGTTATTACGCGATAAATCAGGAGAATGTGGGCAATGGTTTTGAAATTTCAAAAATTAAATTGTTTGACTGGCTGTGTATGAAACTAGCATTGTTGTATTTCTCAAAATAGTATAGTAGCAGATGATTAAATTGCTTCACATTGCGGATGGAGGGCAGCTGTCCGTGTTTTGATCACATCAAGTTTGTCTAAATCCAAATTCCATCTCGGTAACAACTGAAATGGATCACCAACGAGAAGAACAATTTTTAGCACGAGAGCTTCTGGCAGAAGAAGGGCTTCTAACCATTATTTGAAATAATCGCTGGTCAAGTCAATTGCTACACATCCAGTGAAGGAGCTCATTCTCAATCTTCTACAGTTTTGCTCTGCATAAGCCTTTGACCATATCTAATCACCGACAGCAAATTCCATCCAGAAAGTAGACCTTAACATTTGGGGAGAGACTCCGGATTCATCGACTGGTGGATTTATTGCCCAACGAGATATAAAAAATCATATTTTGCCTTCGCCCAAATATATTTCATAAGCAAAACGACGAAGCTCGTGAGGTGTGGGTTCAATTCCCAGGTAACACACCGAAAAACGAAAAAAGAAATTACACATGTCTCCACCCTTTCAGTCAAACGTAAACCCATCGAAAGTTGAAACTTCTGCATATTAAAATTCTTTCAGGGTTCGAAGTCAGGATTTATATGAGGGGCTCGAATGTGTTAGACATTTTATTTACGGTATTGATTTGGTTAAAAATCCCGTTCTGAAATTTCATCCCGAGCGAAAGATACCATATAGACTATATCATCGATAAAATGGTGAAGTTTGGCGTTTTAGTAAAGACGAAGTGGGTATCGCAGGCAGTATCGCCGATGGTTATAGATAGCAGAAATGGACGATATTCTTCTGCACGCGGAGACAAGGGTAAAATTGAAGTCGTTAACAGAGAAAGTTCTTACCATACTTTTTGAGGCAGGTTTAAAGCTAAACAAAGAGAAATGCGTATTTTGCTCTACAAAGGCAAAGTTCTTAGGTCATATACTTACGTTAAACGGGATTCAGATAGATGAAAGTAAAGTCGAAGCTATTAACAGATTAAAATCACTAATGTTACGGAACTTGAAAGACTTTTGGGAATGGTAACTTACCTAGGAAAGTTTATTGGAAATTTGTCCGAGAATTTCGGAAATTTTCGGCGTTTGCTGGGAATGGAACTAATATCAAGAAGAAACATTCGATAAACTAAAGAGGGTGCTATGTTGTACACCGGTTTTGCGCTATTTTCACCTAAATGCCGAGGTAACGCAGCGTTGTTGCAAGACGACCAGCCAGTTGCATATGCTTCGAAGGCTTTAACCTCTGCACAACAGAATTATTCTCAAATGGAAAAGGAAGCAATGGCAATACGATTTGCGGGCAAGCGTTTCCACAAATATGTATACGGAGCCCGATTTACGATTGAAACAGACCACCTCTAGAGTCAATATTTAAGAAACCCTTGCACCGTGCTCCTTGTAGATTACAAAGGACATTGTATGAAGTGATGGCATATGGACCTAAAGTTATTTATAGAACAGGTAAAGAAATCACATTAACCGATGCTTTGAGCAGAGACTGTAGGCAAATATCGAAGCGCCAGGTTAAAGACGAAACTGAATAAGAACTGGAAATTAATTCTCTTTTTCAAGTGGTCGAAGAATCTCGTAATACGATAGTTGGAAGCTCAGTTCCAAGAAGTCATAACGCATGTTCGAGATGATTGGCCTAGTGAGCTTTCTAAAATTTCTGAAAAAGCCAAGAAATACTGGAATTTCAGAGATGAACTCGGTGTTGAAGGAATTTTGATGAAAGGGGAAACAATTTTAATACCAACTTCCCTAAAGAAAACTAAGTTAGTCGTACTAGAGACTGTTTGTTTTGGCTTGGAATGGTCGAGGATATTACAAATTTTGTGAAATCATGCGCTGTTTGTGAATTAACACAGAAGTCAAAAGCAAAGGAAAAACTGATAGTGAAAACGGTCCCTCACTGCCCTGGGAAATAGTCGCTGCGGAGATATTTACATTTATGTCCACAGATTACCTTTTGATCGTTGATAGCTATTCCAGTTTCTTCGATTTTTACATATTGGAAGGATCTACTTCAGAGCGAGTTATAAACCAACCAAAACAATGGTTTAGAATCTTCGGTATTCCTATGATTCTTGGAAGTGAGCTTTCGTATTCAACTAATGCGAATCGTTCTTAGTTTGATTCCATATTCCGTATATGCAGGATAATTAAGTTTTCAATGTAAAAACTGCTCTAGACAAGGTCACAAAATCATTTCAATGACGTTCAGACAATATTTGGCTGACAAAATTAATACACCCCCTCGATTGAAAGATCTTGAAAGACATTCCTCCAGTTCTCACACAAATTTCCCTTTCTACAAATGTCTGAATCCGAAAATGGACATGGACAATGGTCCATGGACCATCAAATCGAAAGAAAACTTATAACAAAGCCCTGAAATTATACTTGAAAACTCTCGCAATTCCGGTCACTCCCTAGGACTTGTGATCAATTCTTCAAAATTCCTCACATGTGAGAACATACAAAGAACTATCGTACCCAACCCACATCATCACTAGCTTATCCTTCTCATTTTTCTTTGGAACATTTTCTCTGTGAGTTAGGAGCAAACAAAAAAAAACCCACATACCCACCAAACTTTATTTCTCCACGATGACATGCAAAATGCGTGAAAGGAATTAGGAAATGGTTCAGGCATGAAATCTAGGGGGTCTAGCCGAAAAGAACTTTAGGAACATCGTGGAAAGTATCTTCTTAACACTGAAAACATCTCACAGAGGTTAAGGTCACTTTAATCCCTGTCATCGAGGATGATTTAAAAAAAATGTCATCCGCCCCCATCCTATCCATTCTGTTTTGAAAAGTAACTGTGAAACAATGTTGAACTTAGACTAACTTTTCTAACATCAGGTTATTATCACTCTTAAACCGAATGTATCCATTAAATTATTCAAGAGAAATCCCCCAAAAAGTCCATTTATATGATACGTCTTCATCTCAATCATTCATCTGGGCCGCAAATCCTTCGTCTGGTCCATGGATATACGAGTATTTTGTGAATGAGAATTAAACTTCAACATTCATCTGAGTAGTTTGGCCTTTTTTTTCTTTTCTTTTTTTGGTCTCTGCAAGTTGTCGGTGGGGTACTGAAAATCCCAGCTTCTGTGTGTCTCGTAGTCATAGCTAAATTGAATTCCCCAATGGTATGCATCGACGTAATACTAGAGTTCGTAGCACATCGTTGTATTCTAATGCTTGACAATGATATCTATTTGTTTGTCTGGTTGTCTGTCTGTCAAGTCTATCTATCCTGTTGTTGTTTATGTTGTCGGATAAAACGCAAAATTCCCCAAAGTGCAACCCTTCAATCCACCAAATGCACCAACTCTATCCCAACTTACACGAATGCGTTGAAATGTTTTTGCGTTCCACTGTTGCCGTTCGACTGTTATTTGGCCCCCTTTAGAGTATTGGACCGATAAGAATAGTTTTTCAGAAGACTGGTATATTTTTTCCTCTTAATATTTTTTTCCTTTTCCTTAGATATGGAACGGGGACCTGGGAACCTGGCCTCATAAAAAGTGATTGCTTTGTACAAAAAAGTTTTGTAACAAAAAGTTAAGATGTTTTGGACACCTTATAAGGATGGAAGAAGACAGACAAATCAAAAGAATTTGGGTGTAGAGAGCATCAGGGAGGAAGACACAAAATATCATTGAACAGGATGCTGGAAACTATCTTTTAAAAACCGGGACATTAACCCTCGACATCGTAGGGTTAAAGAGGATCGGGTTATGTATGTAAATATGTATGTTTTGTACCAGACTTAGACCTTCGCTTGCTACTACCTAAGATAAATTGTAACACAGAGCATCCATTGGCTAAGGTACTTTCAACTGGGGTTGAACGTTACGACAACGTCTTTAACATCAGCTCAATGGGGTCAAACCTTGAAGATCTTTGTTACAATTAACGCAAGCAAAAACTTGAATACTAAACTTTAAATCCTACAAATTTAGCTAAGTGCTATGGGGTGGACTAGTTCGAAAGGATGAGTAGAGAGCTGTTTTTAGGAAGAGTTTTCTTGGTGATAGTTAGTGTTAGGTTTGAATGGAAAGATTCGAAAGATTCCAGACATATGTTCATGGTGTCTATAATTCGTTAGGTGAGGATAAATACGGAGTAGAGAAATATTTCTAAGATTTCGCAAGTTAACGTTTAACAAGATGAAGGTGTCATCAGTCAGTCAGTTTTAGGCGATGGTAAGTTGAAGTTATCATTCTAAAGAGTCACTGTTCTTCACTGATACGAAAAATGCCCACCAAAATTATGTTTTCTTTGGGCAACTACTCAAGTAGGAGAAGTAGATCTGACCAAGGTCGTTAATATGGTTAGCAAATGTATTGACGAGCTTTAATGTGGAAGGATACCTGTAGTTTACTGCCTTTTTTGCCATTAGTTACGTGAAAAAAGGTTTAGGGTCAGGCATTAAACTGTGATTCACACGGTTTATGTTTCGCGAATTAGGTGTAAACCAGGTGAAAGTTATAAAAATCTACGTCGAAGCAGGATCTTGGAGAAGCTTGCCATAGTTTATCACCCTTTTTGCGGATTGAAAGCAATTCTTTGTAATACCAGGATGAAGATGATAAGGAAAATAATTCGAATATTTCGGTATCCAAGGGAGCAAGGGCATTGTTTATTGAAGAACAAGAGATATCATAGACAAAATTGATGTTAGTTTAGAAGTCTAAATGAGAGTGATCCATAATCCTGGAAATCCCTGATATCAAACCTCCGGGCTGTGTTTCGCAGATTCTCTCAGAGTAGAGCATTGCTGTCCAGCAGCTCGATGTAGCCAAGCAAATTCAGTCGACTTATCTTGGCTTTTCAGATTACATCCACATCTTTATACAGTTCGTAGAGTTCGCGGTTCTATCTCGATCTCCATTCGAAATACCACAGTTGAGACAGTAAATTCAAGGAAGCATTTTTCTTTCAAAGATATCCAGCTCCAGTATTAGTTCCGCTTTATATATGCGTATAGCCCAGATACCGTAAACCAGAACTAGTATAATCAAGGTCTTGTACAGGAGAACCTATGTCGACCAGAAACGTAGCACTGGTTTCCTAGGATCAATCTTCGACGGATCTCTATTAAAGTGTCATTTATAGAGTAGATGTTCACACCGAGCTAGGTCAATTCCTTAACAACGTATACCTCGAAATTATAGCTCCCAGCTATAATGTTTTGTCCGAGATTGTGGATGGATGTCTCTTTATTTGTCGACAGCTTTGTCTTCGTTCAGAGTTAGACCAATTTTTCTAGACTTTTTTTCTGTTGCTGAAAATGCCTGAACGATTGATAGATGGGATCGAACGATGATGTCATCGTGTCGACTTGTAGAAGATAGTGTTAATGCCAGTCCTACGCACTATCTTTTCAAGCACAGGGTTAAGGATATCGCGTGAAAGAGCATCACCTTCTCGAAATCCGGCGCATGTCGGGAACAGTTCGGATGAAGCGTTACCACTTTACACAGCATTCGTCGTGTTATCAAGTTACGCAGCATAACTGGATCAGTTTTCTCGGGATCCTAAGTTCAGCTATCGCCTTATACAGCTCCAGGCGATGAATGCTTTCATACTATACACGGCCTTAAAGTCGATAAAGATGTGATGACATGGAATTCGTTAGTTTTCTTCAGGATTTGTCTTGTTGTGAAGTTCCACAGGAATTCAGACCCTATCTCCAGTTGAGGTACTAGGCACTGGGATTCATCACGTAGAGGTGAGATTAGGAGTTGATACGTACAGGTGGGTTTGGGTAGAACCTGTGAGCGCTTGTGGCCTCTTGAATGCACATGTCCACCCGTCTGCTCTACGAGAATTAAGTCTACAAACGTGTGCATTGGACTGAGTTTTAGAACCAGTGTCATATAAAATCTTGAGGGATAGCGATGAGTGGTAATTGCTCGCTGAAAAAATCCAATTCTCTGCTTCAGTAAAGAAGACGACATCAAACTATCTTCTAAATTGTTTCGAAAAGACCGGTATTCGTAAGACAGTCGATGAAAATGCTTTCGCAGACTTCGTGTTAGCAGTGGTAAAATGTGGTTGATCAGTGTAAACGTGTTTCAGCTTAGATAGATTTCAGTCATTCAAAAACACAGCAACATCAGTTGATTAAATATAGAGGCGAACCCATCTGCAGATACCTAGTAACTGTGGAGTGCTTGCAATGACTAGCGGAAGCAAATTCGTGCAGATTTGAGACGAATTGATAGATTTTCGAAAGGACTCTGCGACCTATTGATTCATCATCTTTCTCTAGACCTGGGTAAATATTAGGTCCAGGACAAAGTTCTTTTCGTTTTCTCTCCAAAATTTAATTTATAAATTATTGATTATGTCATGATGCCATCGGTGAAGAGCTTCGGTTGTTTTTGGTTGAAAAACTGAATCAACTGGTTTTCACGGGACCGGAAGAAGTAATAGTCAGATGGGTCATCAAAGAAATAATGTGTCATGGGAGATAAAACTTTTACTACTGGTCAAATCGAGCCGTTTTCACTTGATTGCCTGTTCACGTAAGAGTTGAGAAATAACCCATTTTCCATTCGGAAGCAGTCACGTTAGTTCCGAACACACATACAACATCGCCTTTTGCGCTGTCAATTCTTGTTCAGAAATAGCTCGATTTGATTGCGTTTCAACAATGTATCGCAGATGTTGGCTTTTTCCTACAAGTTGTTCGTGGTCAATTGATGAAGAACCCATAAATCAAGTTTTTTTTTGTATCCAGTTCTCAATAAATAGTAGTTCAGGACAGTTTTGTGGTCAATGCCTAGCTTCATACCAACATCAACATTGCTGACATCTCTGTCTTATTCGGCTTTTCCATGACTTTCATCAGGTATTTGGGTGATTGGACCACCAGACAGTGGATCACCAAAATTGCCAGAATCAAGTGGAGTGGCTTGTAACTCCCTTAGATTTTGTTAACGAATAATTAAGAAATTTGCGAGCGTTCCTTGAAGCTTATGAGAGTTAATCATCACTTGAATCTGCTAGTTGATTTCAATTTTGTGGTTTACAAATAGCACATGGTGCTCGAAGGTCGATAGAGATGCCTTCAGTGTCCTGGCTTATCTTTTCCAATTTTTAGAAATTGGCTACTAATTTGCTAGACGCAAGACTGACATGGTTACACAACAAAAACCATACCATGACCGATGTGCAAAATATTGGGCATACTTATATTTTATTAGACCTGTGATCTTCTTTTAACTTAGGTTGAATAGCATCATACTCCATGGACTAATTTTGGGTGCCCTTCTGATTCTCAAACACTTTTAAGCAGTTGCTGCATTTAGTTCTTAGCCTAGGTTGGTTGTCAATTATTCATTTACGACGTCTCTTATCAGTGGATTTCGACTTCTGGCAATTTCAAAATTCAAAAGCAACTATTCCTAACAGACAGATGACATTTTTAAGTTTATGGCGAATTTCCTTGCGACTTTACCATTTTATTTCGATGGCAACTGTGTCCGTACAACAAGTGCAAGGACCTATGATGTTCTCCAAAACTTCCATAGCCTTCTACCATCCCAAACGCATTTACCCTTTATTGCATTTGTAAATAATTCTCAAGGATATTAAATGCAAATTGTAAAGTAGACGAGGAAATGATGCTCAATGCCCGATGTGCTCGTTATTCGTTTCTCTTGTTGTTGTTTGATGCAAATGCGCTTTCACCACCACAGAGACCCAATGGAGGTGGATAGTATTGCACAGATTTTAGGTAGTACCACTCGGTTCTGATCCCTTGTAGAGTTTACACAATTTATGCAACAGACAATAGACTACCACATTGAACCGGGTCTAGCCGAATTGCCGCCCTTTTAGGTTGACGAGACGATTCACTATAACATACACACTTACTGGTAGCATCTAACCCTACTAGGGATTGTTGTGGGTGCCACAAAATTAATTGTCAACTATTTGACGTTTATTTGGGATTTTCATTTGTCGAATAGATGTGCGTTGATGGAGAAGGGAATTACGATAATGGCGAACTAAGGGTACCAAGTGTATAGAGTTCCGACTACCACATCACCACCAATACCAGTAGCAGTACAAGTCAAGTACACGTATCTGTAACTGCAAATGGCCTGCTAAATGAGACGATAAAAATTCATATGCCACACTGCATGGCATTAGTTGTAGTCAGATTCAGAGAGTCTCTTTCTATGTGGTACTCATATCTATGCGTAAGCCCTCGTGTTTAACAAGCATTTTCGGTTCCGATTCACTAATAAACAGAAACTTTACGAGGAGATTTATTTATTGAATTTCTGAAGCAGTACTTACCACTAAACTCTAGTAGTGCAGTGCAGCAGAAGTCCAAAATAATCAGGGGTTGTATGTACGTTCTATATTATACTCATGCTCGTACTAGTACTCGTAGTATTCGAACATCATGCCTTGTAGTGTGTGGCTGGATTGTAATTTTGCGGATGGAAAATGTAGTTTCCTGAAAATACAAATTTCTTTTATGACAGTGGATGGAGTGTAGCAAATGGAGTTTTGTTGTTTTAGTTTAATTAATTGAAATTTGTTAATTGTTTTTGGTAAATTTAGAAGCTTTGATGGGTGATTAGTTTTCATTCCCAAAATGAGGATTGAGGGATGGTAAATTTTGTCAGAGGACGACCGACGATTTCGGTCGAAGGTATGATATGTTTGGTTCGTAAATTTTGTCACCTGAGAAATGGAGATAATGAAAAATAAGTGTTTGGGCCAATTACATTCTTGTGTGGCTTAGGCTACTTTAGAATTAATGTTAAATTTTGGGTTTCACTAAAAATAAACATCCTTGAACAATTTTGCAATAAGTTATAAGTTTAGCATGACAGTACGGTTCTGCGCAATATTATACTGAATTCTGATGACTGTTAGAGGTCATCGTTGTTTTTGCGCTGTTTTTTTCGAAGACTTTTAAATATGGGGTGTTGTTGACGAGCCAATAGCGCTTTTCCTTGGAAAATGTTTTTGATGTTCAACTTGACTGACGATAACGAAGTTCGATATCGATCTTCAGCCGCTGGGTAGCTTTAAGAATATTCACGACTTTCGTACGAAATACTTAGGCCCTCTTTTCCTTGTGAAGTCCTTTCAGTCCGTCTTTTCTTTTAATGGGAACACTGAGCTCGCTCGAAGGAAAATAACCTATATAGGTTATACGGGCGGTTTTCTCCGGGCCGCATCAGACAAGACATCTGAAAGTCGCCGACGGATGGGGACGGACGGTCTTTCCAAGCCAGACACCCCAACTCGATGATGACGGGTGGGGGAAGACGATCCCTGGAGCCTACACCCCTATGAAAGCTAAGTAACATGAGTCTTACTGAACTTAAGGAATGAACACTGGCCGCACATCCCACATCTGATGTGGATGCAGCTAACCAGAGCTAGCACCTAGCCAATCGATCGATGGGTGAAGAGACGACGATATCTTTTATAGCAACGTCCCAACGAGGGAGCAACAGCGGTGTGCATGCGGTCGGCCAGCACTATCGAGCACACTCCAACGAGGTTCCAAGGGTAAAAGTCAGTTTCAATGGGTGAAGGGACGACAACCCCTATATAAGCCAGCACAACAGCAGCAGAGGCGTATAGGCGCGCGGCCAAATATCCAACGAGGGAACATACAAACATACAAACAAATAACAACAACAAACAACTACAATTAACAAATTACAAACCACCAAACCAACTGTGGCCCAATGGCAGAGAGGCCAGAGATTGAGATTGCATTCTCAATGGAGTTCTCCTTATAGCAGATTCAATTAACGTTTGCGGATTACGCTGAGGACAGCTACTGAAGCCCATATTTCCAAAGTCGTCGATAGTATAGTGGTCAGTATCCCCACCATTTAAACTTGATGCACATCCTCATACCAGGAGCAACAAAACATAGGGGTCTATACTATTAGATGCGGACACGCCTGAATATAATAATTATTTACACTTTCAAAATAAGTATGTTGAAATTATGTATATACCTTTGTATACCCTTAAAAATAGTTTTCCCATACCGGGAATCGAACCCGGGCCTCCTGGGTGAGAGCCAGGTATCCTAACCACTAGACAATATGGGATTTATATTTAAATTCCAAATACCGTATTTATAGAGCTCCAAAATCATAGTTAGACCCAAAGATTCTTAAATCATTATAACCTGACATGCTAGCTATCTTGCTCTTCCAGATGGGGATAGATGGTTCATCATCATCGGTCAAATGACCTTCACCACCTCTGTTGCACAACCAAGCTATTTTGATAAAATTTCTCATAATATTTTCGCACATTTGTGTATCTATTCCATTGATTGCAGCACAGATGTTCTCTTTGAGTACTTTATCTGACCAAGAAACGTTGGCACAAACTTTATTTTCCACATAGCCCCAAAGAAAAAAGTCGCGCGGTGTTAAATTTCATGATTTCGGTATGATGACGCAACCATCGAGAACATAACCAAATTCAGATACATTTCACAAGTAGGAACCGTCACGATGATTTTACTTTTACGAATAAGTCAAACCTTTTTTCGAGATGTTTTGAGAAAATCGATTACTCAAGAGATCTAAAAACAAAAAAAAATTACTTTCAACTCCCCGACGGGGAATTGAACCCCGGTCTCCCGCGTGACAGGCGGGGATACTGACCACTATACTATCGAGGATGTTGAATTTTATTTGTCAAATATTGTTTATCAGAATGCCTAACTGTTATTCGACATATTTTTCATTTAAAATACTCTAACTTGGCAACAACAACCTTCTCATCCCCATTTTTAGCCACTTCTGGTGTCCCACAAGGCAGCCATCTATGTCTCTACGCTTTGCTATTACACTACTAATGTGGGTAAGCGCTGCCCAGGCATGTCCTGTCACCCACGGATGTATGGGGATCCCGTGAACTTAAATCATCTATTGTCAGCCGCTCATGCAAAACACCGGAGACGTTGCACGGTAGATCGTAGAGCGAACCCAAGCAGACCAGACGGATTTCGGGGCAGTATATGACAGCACCTATCGAAACGGGCTTATACAAAGCCATGTATAGTATTGGCATTTCCTCCAAGCTCGTCAGATTTCGCAGAATGACGATGGAAAACGCTCGTTGCTCCGTAAAAGTTGGAAGCATTGTCACCGAAACATATGTACGTGCATAAGGGTGCGTTTCCCTGAATTATTTTTTCTCGACACTTGGTCTTCCCAAATATTGTGATTATCTATGAAAGACAGTCTGAAACATAGATAAACTAAACTAGATGTCAAACTCTACTAATACTTTTGCAAACCCTTAACTTTCGCACAGACACACTGTAAGTGAATTCCAACACTTTTGCATCTCTATAACTTTGTCAAAATTTGCTAGAATGAGAGCAATTTACAAGTAAAATTGCTAGAATGAGAGCGATTTGCACGAGTGTGTGTAATGTGGATGACGTTTTTTGGTTCAAATGGGCGTGGTTTGTATAAAAAAGGAGATAAATTGCCATTGATCACAATTCACACGTATTCACGGACAGAGTCTCACAGATAGTGACGATCAGTAGAAAACCGGTTTTGATTTTCCAATATGTGGAAAGTTTGATAACTGGGTATAGTTAGTCTATGGTCTGAAACAAACACAAATTTGTACTATGGGTTTTCCAGTTTTTTTTCGAGGCAGTTGTCAACAAATCCAAGCATATACAAACTAATAATTCGGTTGTTAAACTTTGGTAAAAATAAAACTTTATTTGTCTATTTAAAAAAATACTTTAAAACTTCTTAAAACGATTAAACTGTATGACGAAAATAAACTGCCGTGATGACGGAGATAAACTGTAAGCAGTTCGATAAGAATTTTTTTAATGTTTTTCCTGAATCTGTTAATGCTGTGGTTTATTTTTTATCTTAAAACAAAAGGTTGTGTGAATAGTGAGATAAGGATTCTGGAATTTCATGAAGGATCGTGTGGTCCGACGGAGTGTAATGTGTTAACTTACCCATACTTCTTCCTCTGCATAGATACATGCTAAGTAACTCGTTCGTACGTGTGTATGAAAGTCCGTCGGTTTGTTGTTTGTTTCCGTATGTACAGGTAGTTTTCCAAATCCGAGATAATTACCATTCTTGTAAAATTTTCAGGTTATAGTGACAATTTTCAGTATCTTCGTAGCTTTTGTGAGTACAGCGTTTTTTTTTTTCACTCCTTTTTTTATGGTGCCCAGATACGTTTGTGTATGTGTTTCCTTCGATTCGTATTGGTTCGAATGGTCGCCCCGAATTAGTATTTGAAATATCAAGGTGGAGGCTAACGCACCCTTAAAAACTAACAAAAATTAAGGATCAGGAAATAAGGGGATGGTGGAGGAGATCAAGTTTGAAGCGGGAACTGCTGAGCTTAAAATAAAAAGAGGGAAAGGGGGGTTTGAGTTGGCCTTGCGGAGCGGAGCGTATTGGAGATTGGAACCATAAGAGGTGCGTGGGTTGAAATGTAAAAGAGATGAGGACAAGGTAGATTACGAGGGTTAGTATTGAAGGAAATAGTATTGTAAAGGGAAGCGCAATCCACATAACCAGAGAGCAGTCGATGAGTGAAGAGAATGTCAGCTACGTCTCTGAGTTTTTCGAGGGTATTCAGGTTAAGAAGTTTGAGTCGATCACGATAGGGAGGTAAGATAAAAGGGTCATCAAAGTGTAGTCCTCGAAAGGATTAGGTTGTTATCGATACGGGATATATGAACTCTCTGAAAGGGGGACCACACTTGGCTGGCATATTCGAGAAGGGGCCGGACAAGTTTAATATAAAGTGACCTTGTCACATAGGGGTTGATGAGTTGGCTTTAAGGATTATCTCATCAGTATGTGAATGGAAGTTTAGCTCTCTATCGTATAAATTATATTCCAAGGTCGCAACCTGATTGAACCTGCGGTACAGGTTGGCCATGCAGAAAATAAAGCCGAGCAGGAGATTGATTGGACTTACGTGACAAAGTCATAGATTAATACGTGGTGGCATTAAGACCTGAGCAGTTTTTTAAACATCAAATGGAAAACCTATCGAGGTCTTCTTGAAGGAGAATAGAGTCTTGAGTTAAAGAAATAGTTTCGGAGAACTTAGTGTCGTCGGCGTAAATGGATCAGCAGTGTTTAATTATCTTCTCAAAATCGTTTATAATTGAAGTGAAAAAGAAAAGACATAGATGGCTGCCTTGTGGGACACCAGAAGTGGCTAAAAATGGGGATGAGAAGGTTGTTGTTGCCAAGTTAGAGTATTTTAAATGAAAAATAGGTCGAATAACAGTTAGGCATTCCCATATACAATATTTGACAAAGAAACTTCAACATCCTCGATAGTATAGTGGTCAGTATCCCCGCCTGTCACGCGGGAGACCGGGGTTCAATTCCCCGTCGGGGAGGCAAAAGTGAAATTTTTTGTTTTTTAGTCTCTTAGAATCGATTTTTTCGAAGTATGCATGTACCTTCAAAAAGTGTCTGACTTATTCGTAAAAGTAAAATCATCATGACGGTTCCTACTTGTGAAATGTATCTGAATTTGGTTATGTTCTCGATGTCATACCGTCATCATACCGAAGTCATGGAGTTTAACACCGCGCGACTTTTTTCTTTGGGGCTATGTGGAAAATAAAGTTTGTGCCAACGTTTCTTGGTCAGATAAAGTACTCAAAGCCAACAGCTGTGCTGCTATCAATGGAATAGATACACAAATGTGCGAAAATATGATGAGCAATATTATCAAAATAGTTTGGTTGTGCAACAAAGGTGGTAAAGGTTATTGGACTGATGATGATGAGCCATCTATCCCCATCTTGATAGAGAGCAAGATAGCTAGCATGTCAGGTACAGGGTTCCGGTGCTCTAGGCGCTGGTGCCTGAGAAGCTACCTCCGCTTGTTGTATCGTATTTGGGCGTAGGTAACTTGGTGAGTAACGGCTGGAGTTTGTATATACATTGGTAGACGTTTAACTTCCCCTTTTACTATTTTCATGAATTGGAATTTTGGACAACCCGAACAGTTTGCGTTGTGTTTCGTGTTCCTACATAAGGCACAAGAGAGTTGGCCTTTTCTGACGTTCTATCCTTACCTACAGCGTATTCCTCGGACTTGTGGTTCTTTCCGCATTACACGCACCGAGGCTGCATTTCGCAGTTCGACGCGAAAGTGCACAACCTGGTAATCTAGGACTTTAATATTCCTTAGATCATCCAGTTTGCTGTTGGGACTTAACTGAACCAGGAAGAATTGGCTCTAACCCCGACGTATGCCTTAATCCCCACGAATTTGAGCTTGCTATAACGATTTAAGAATCTTTGGGTCTAACTATGATTTTGGAGCTCTATAAATACAGTATTTTGAAATTAGGTATAACTCCCATATTGTCTAGTGGTTAGGATACCTGGCTCTCACCCAGGAGGCCCGGGTTCGATTCCCGGTATGGGAAAAATTGCTTTTTAAAACTTTGTATATACATAATTTGAACATACTTATTTTGAAATTGTAAATAATTATTATATTCAGGAGTGTCCGCATCTAATAGTATAGACCCCTATGTTTTGTTGCTCCTGGTATGAGGATGTGCATCAAGTTTAAATGGTGGGGATACTGACCACTATACTATCGACTACGTTGGAAATATGGACTTCAGTAGCTGTCGTCAGCGTAATCCGCAAAAGTTCAAACCTATGAGTGTGAAACTAATTGAATCTCTATAAGGAGCACTCCATTGAGAATGCAACCTCTGTCTATGATTCAAGATCCTGCAAGTATGTAGGCGCATTTGAAAAGTACGGGCTCATCATTTTAATGGAAGAATGATGCACCAAATTTGAGCTTTTAGTCGATCCTCTCAAAACAGGGGTCGGTCTCTTCACTAGCATAAGGAAGCTGACCGCCTTGATAAAAGACACCACCATCAGTTTCTCAAAAAATGTAAAGTATCTGGGTTTTAAAGAAAAATTGTTTGGATTAAATATGTGGTATCGTCGTATCGAAAATCTCTAAGAGCTCTCGGCTTGCAGGCAGTTTTTGACAAGACATAGGTTCATGTGACCTAGGAGGGTCCTCTAGATGTACATATCCTACGACAGGATCAATTCTATGATAACCACCAATTGTTTCTTAGAATAAATGCCACTGTTGCTTGCTTCAGTTTCCATAGCAATTCTATATATATTTATATATATCCCTCACTATCAGCTGCACTTACAAGGCTAATTTACGTTTGACAACGTTTACCTAGCGACTGTCTTTTGACTCTGATCTAAGGGACATGTTATGTGACGCAATGATACCAGAACCGCGCTGATGAATAGGAATACGACATCGACTTTCCAAGATGGAACAAGAATCGATCTGCGACGTAAAGCTATCATCTTTATGGAGAACGAGAAGACTTAGGTTTCACTACTTATATCAATCACTAGCAAGCTTTACTAGTGTCCAACTATGCCTCTCATTCATTCCATTTTACACTAAACTCCTCAGTATCGGAGTTAGCTACCACTTCCAGTTATAACTGGGAACTTCACTGAGAGAGTTTATGGAAGTTGTGGATCCTAACTATGCCTACTACGAGTATTTACCCTAACATTAGATCTTACAATGAAATTTCGAAAAGCAGTGTTTCTTTCTCTACTGATGCCCGGGTAAATTTTCCCCCATCGAATTACGTTAGTAAAGTTTTTTTGCAAAATAAAAAAAGGCGAAGAAGAAAGGAAGAAAGGAAAATTGATGGAACGGTAGCTGGAGTGCTGGGACGAAAGAAAAAGTGTAGATGCAATCCAAAAGCGATTGTAACTCGATCCAGACATCGTTTGGATCGCCGCCCAGATTTATTAGATTGTATATGCTTGGATTTGTTGACAACTGCTTCGAAAAAAAAACTGGAAAACCCATAGCACAAATTTGTGTTTGTTTCAGACTGTCTTTCATAGATAATCGCAATATCAAGTGCTGAGAAACAGGGGACAATACTCCCTACTTTTACGGATCAACGAGCGTTTTCCATCGTCATTCTACGAAATCTGACGAGCTTGGATGAAATGCCAATACTATACATGACTTTGTATAAGCCCGTTTCGATAGGTGCTGTCATATACTGCCCCGAAATCTGTCTGCTCTGCTTGGGATCGCTCTACGATCTACCGTGCAACGTCTCCGGTGTTTTGCATGAGCGGCTGACAATAGATGATTTAAGTTCACGAGATCCCCATACATCCATGGGTGCCAGGACATGCCTGGCAGCGCTTACCCACATTAGTAGTGTAATAGCAAAGCGGAACCTATGCTGAAGGCACAAGCCCCACACTTGGTATGAGTCGAGGACGACCTAAAACCTCTTTCCGATCTTAGGATCACGGCACCCGGTACTAATTTCGGCACAAATCAGGTTGAAGTGCCACATTTTTAAAAGTCTCGGTAAGGAGTACCGATAGTCCTGCCCATCAACAAGACCTTAATGATCGGCAGTAATATTGCTGGTGGCGGCAATTGGAAAACGTTTACGATAAGTCCAGGTTTTGCTTAGTAGTTTATTATTAGACCGCGTAATTAATGGGCCAAACCTTAATAATTGGGGTCCCAATTTGAAATTCGAAATTCGAAAATAGTGTTCCCATGCTAAGTAGATTGATGTCTTTAAATTTGGCGTTTTATGAACCGGACGAACGATGCCAAGGTTCTGTTTGTCACTCATACCTTCCCTGGGCCAAATCGTGGATATGAATTGATGTGGATTCTGTACCAGGTCATTTCCTGCTACCTAAGAAATGTCAGCTGGACGGCCGTTCGGCCAAATAATGTCTACAAAAGACGCAGTAACGTTTCTTGGACGGTTTGAGGTCTGATATTCATAAATTAAATGCTGGTGTGCCCCAGGGCCCCGTTCTGCCGCCGTCACTCTTTATAATTTTCATCAACGGTCTCTTGTCTGCTACTTCTAATCCAATATATACCTTTGCTGATGACAGTACGCTCCGCTTTTCATATTCGTTCCCAAACTCACGTCCCTGCTCTTAGGCTGTAGAACGGAAACGCCAACTTATGTTAAGCTCATTAAATTCTGATATTAACAGCGCAACTACCACTAACAGAGTGGAATTTAATGCTTCCAAAACACAATGCTGTCTGCTGTCGTTAAAGCGAAATTTAAACACCCAGCCATTATACATGTAATCTTTCCATTCTCGGTATGTGTGCCAGTGACAACTTATGTTGGAATGACCATATATTTGATGTCGCCTAAAATGCTGCGAAATGTCTAGGTTTCCTCAAACGACGTAAGAAATATTTTACCCCCTCTGATCTGGCCTCAATATATAAGGCATTCATCCGCCCGAAATTGGAGTACAATGCGCACATCTGGTCGGCTGCGCCCAACAAATTTCTGCACCTACTGGATTGGGATCAAAACCGTGCGATAACACTCATAGGTGATACTAATATTACTCAGACAATGGACATCCTCGAACATGGACGTAATGTCTCGTGTCTCACTCTGTTTTATCGCAATTTCCACCACCAGTGCTCCATAGAAATCGCCAGTGACATTCCGTCCCTTCAAACTTTTAACCATAGCACAGGCCTCGCTGTGAATGCTCATTAGTATACCCTCAAGCCCACTTTCGGACGTACGAGTAGTATAAAATATCGTGATTCGTTCCTAATGGAATGCCCTGCCTGGCTCTTTATTTCCTAGTCATTATAACCTTCAGTCATTTAAAACCAACGTTCGTCGGTACCTCTTTTTTCAACTTAAATCCCTTTAAAAAAATGTAGTTGCGAGTTGCTACTCGTATTACTATGTTTGCCGTCACAAATCGTCACAGGTATATATGGAAGTACATTCGGGTAGACCCGAAAAACATTCCTTATAAAGCAGAGCCTACTTTTAGGCGTTTCCACTCAGACTTTTAAAAGCAGTCCGTATTTTAGATGTACTCAGATATGTTTGTACCTGAGAGACGACGAGTTACTTAATTTCTCGGATGCCATGTCGATTATTTTTATTAAAATCTTTTTATAAAAAAAAAAATAAATAAATAGAGCAAAACCAATAGACCAATATGTCTGCCACAGCATGGCCACATTTTTGCAGTGTAAAAAAAAGTGTGATGTATCTAAAAATAGTCAACAACACAGCTCCTGTCTGAGTCAAGTAATTTATTACTATCAAACACTCTGCTGAGGAATACAATTCGCCATCCGCAAATTCAACAGAGCAATCTCACTTCACAATTTCACAAGCATTCATATGTTGATGTACGTCAACCGCAATAATGACGCTAATCCGCACAAAAATCAAACATTTGGCGCGTTTTTCAGGAATGATTATCTCGAAACAGAAATAATTTGCCATTGACCTGTATTCCATGTACAACCCACATCTGTATAAATGTTTTTCAAATAAATTTAGTTTCGTGTTTCAATGACGTTAAATCTACACATACGAGAATCAGAAATTAAAAAAAGAAAAGTCAAACATTTTCTCCCCGACGGGGAATTGAACCCCGGTCTCCCGCGTGACAGGCGGGGATACTGACCACTATACTATCGAGGACGTTGAAAACTTGTTAAGAAAATTGCTGTCATCATTGCTTATATGCAAATGTTGCTAATAAATGATTACTCAACAAAATAAGGTCGAAACGGGTGTTGTTCACGACGTGCTCGAATTTAAGAAAATTGAAAGGAAAGTCAAAGCGTGGGCGAGTCTGAAACATTACTTTGGAAGATTCTTAGACACATTCGATATCGATGTTTTGAATTTCCACCTCACCGTTTTGACTGAAATGTTCAGAGAATAACATCTTCGTTTTCTTTTACTAATCGTTGAAATATGTATTTTGCGGCCCGGGTCAATCCCGGACAGATTTATTAATTATTTTATTTATTTTATTATTATTAAAACTAACATTTTCACTTAAAAACTAAAGGGTGGGAGCGGTTAAAGAAAATAAGGACGTGAGGCATAGGTTTAAATAAGTATGTTCTTGAGGGAGAGTTTGCTGAGATGGTAGTCGAAGAGAGGCAGTACATCGTTAACTTCGTGAAGCATCCTAGACATTGGCTCCAGGTGTCCGTAATTCGTTCTGATTGAGCCGGAAAAGTGGCACAGACCTAAGATTGCGGGGATTGGTGTTAAAAGAAATAATTTGAAGTAAGGAAGGACAGTCGATACTCTATTATTTGATGAATAAAGAGAATGTCGGCAACTTTTCGGCGTATAGAAAGGGGTTGTAAATTTATAAGTTTCAGCCGGTCAGTGTAAGGTGGTAAGTTTTGGCTATCATCCCAGGGAAGACCACGTAAAGCAAAGCGTAAAAACCTGCGTTGAACAGCTTCTATCCGGAGGATGTGAGTTCTGTAGTAGGGTGACCAAACTTGGCTGGCATATTCCAGAAGAGGCCTAACAAAGGTAATGTAAAGAGATTTGGTAACATAAGGATTGGAAAACTCCTTAGACCAGCGCTTGATAAAACCAAGGGCAGAGTTGGCTTTTTTTATTATACTATCAATGTGAGAACGCAAATTGAGTTCCTTGTCGCAGATAACACCTAAATCACGCAACTCATTCACTAAGGGAACAGGCAGATTAAAGATTAGATAGCAACGAGGTGAAGTAGGGTGACGTTTACGGGTATATGTTATAGCCTGACACTTATTGACGTTAAGCTCAAGAAAATTCTTCTGACACCAAGTACAAAACCTGTCTAGATCTTGCTGCAGAAGTAGGCTGTCTGAGGAAGATGATATATATCAAAATATTTTCATATCATCTGCGTAAACAGATATGTATGAATTTTTAATGATACAAGCAACATCATTAATGCTCAGAATAAATAATAAGGGACCAAGGTGGCTGCCTTGGGGTACACCAGAGGAGGCTTTAATTGGGTCAGAAACCATGGACCTAAATAGAACATAGTAAAGTCGTTCATTTAAATAGGATTGAACCCAAGTTATAAAGTTTATCTGGAAACCAAGAGCCTTTAATTTTAGAAGGATTATATCATGAGCAATTCTATCAAAGGCTTTGCTGAAATCGGTGGCAATCACATCAACTTCATTTCCAGATTTCAGTGCACATAAAGTGCTTGATACGAATTCCGTTAAGTTGGTGGTCGTAGATCTGCCTTTGAAAAATCCGTGCTGGTTTGGACAAACAATAGATTTACAATGGAAAAGCATTATGTCATAGATAATGCTCTCAAAAAGCTTAGGTATGCAGGACAACTTAGCAATTGGTCGATAGTTGGAAATATCGTCTTTTCTACCTTTTTTATGTAGGGGAATAATAAATGACCTTTTCCAGGTTGATGGAAATAATCCCTGGGTATGCGATACATATAAGATCCGCATTGCTACTGTGCCACTTGTGGACTTGGCTTAATTTCCTTAGAACCGTTCCACATGTATTTCCATTTTGGATCACTTGGTCACTAAGAAAATTTGTTTGTTTTGTCGGCTTTGAACCAATGAATGTGTAAAATGTAGCGTCGTCCCTCAATGTAGAGTTCGAAGACTCTTCAGGACGCTCTCCTTGTCCTAGCTATTTCAAGTGAGTAATGCTAATACTAATTTTTTCTACTAGGTTAATATCGTCGCCATACAGATCCTAATGCATGCCGTTATACCTTCTATCTCAAAGTCAGTCAACGCAAACCGAAACAAAAATAGTTCGCAAAATCGTATGTCCAAGTTGGTTAAGGATATTGTCATCCACTTCAGCTAGGGTCCATTCTCCGCGACATAGAATTAAAATGGGATAGTATGGGCCTTTTATATAATCCCTTTACGTTTGTTTGTTTAAATCAGCAAGCCGTTATCAGATCTAACAAGGTACCGAGGTCGACAAAATCCCGAAGTGACCAATGTCGTTTGTGACATTTGATTCTCTAATTTAAAAGATATAGTTGGTTTCGTCCTCATTTATATCATGCGCCACTTATCACCATATGCAAGTAGTTGCACAGACTTTTGGAAAATCATGCATCTGATGTGGATTTGCAAGTTACCACAATTTTTGGATGCCATGTGATATAGCGAAGTCACATGACAGCGCATTAAATTATCTCAGCCCTTTTTTTGGCATCAAAGGTCTCGGTGAAATTGGATACCAGCTATTACAGTGCAGCAGCGATTTTCATCGTCATTCCTCACAATCTGAAGAATTATGCATAGATGCTATCTCAATTGATGCTATCATATTTGGCCTTGAAATCGATAAAGAAGTAATGATATCGGTCAGGATTTCTTGGGTTTTTTAATGGAGTATTTGGTCTAAAACCGCACTGACAGGAGTCAATTAGATTATTGATAAATTGTTTCAGGCGTCCACATAATTCGGCAGAAAATAATTTGAACGCAATACTAAGAAATGAGGTTCTATTTATTGGGCATACTTTCCATCGACCAAATCTTGCAAATGAGTTGGTGTATGCTCTCAACCAATTTATTTTCTGCTGCCTTACATACCCCAACAGGCATGTTGTCCAGCCCGGCCGTTTTATATTTAAGTTTAGATATTGTCAAATATTGCATCTATTTGGTCGGCTGAGCCGAAAAATGCAGACATTTTGGCCTACATACCCGAATTTGGATGCTTTGTTCAGCCTTACATTGAAGTTTAGTACTTCCTCTCTATTTAACAGCCCGAATAAATTGTTTTTCCATATCTTCAGCAACGAATGTGACCCAACCCTAGTTCTAGTACTAAATTTTCTTGCTCATCTTCATAGGTTTCTGTTCGGATCATGTTGGCTTGGAACTCCAGATATTCCAACTTCGAAAATATGAGAGCTGCCGTTGACTCATTAAGAAATCATTCGCCCCAATCTCTATGATCGCCCTTGTAAGTTATTACCGGTCCTAAAAATAAAACCTTCATCCACAAATAAATTTTGATTATTTTAACAATATTGTAAATAACATGCTTCCAAGAACCGAACCTTGTGGGATCCCATTGCAAACACTTTACATTTCTTCTTTGAAATCAATTTACCCAAATTGAGAGGTTCTTTAACTGCTGAGCACCTGAATCGTAAGTGTAGATAGATATTTCTATATCAACACCGCACAGCTTTCGCACCTCAGAAAAGGTTCCAGTACCTCATGGCGTTCAGTGAAGCATTTGCAGTACAGACAATAATTTGCATGCAATCAGCTACTTAATGTTATGCAAGGAATAGTAATTAACAACTAAGTTAGTTGAGCTTTCATTGCAACTACAACTAAATGACTAATTCTCAATCAATGGGTAGCAAATACTTATTCGAGTATCTTTAATTAAATTCGATCTATAATAGTTAAAACTGGTCACAATTAAATTACTTGAACAATTAAGGTACTTGAAGTGGCAAGCAACTACTTCTTCAACTTAAAAGACAAATTAATTAGTTATTCGTTTTGCAATTAACATTTACACACTTATATTCCCTAGCTTGCAAGCACAGTCATTTTATAATTATTTAATTCTTTTTGTGGGAATCCTAAGTAGTTTTTAGTTCTTACGAGTAGTAATCGAATACTATACCTAATTAATTGATAATGTGTTAGTTCGACCACTTTTTTTCAACTACAACTAGTATATTTGTAGAAATTATGATAGTTCGAAATTAGTTGCATTCTAATGATTGAAAACTTAATTTAAAATTTAGACTAATTCAATCACGATTGAATAGTTTACTTAGAAATCTAATTCACTAAGGACTAACGCACAAAAAAGCTTTCGGGAGAATTTGTTTGTAGTTGAAAATGTGTTTATGTAGACTGAATGGACTATAAATCTACTTTCTAATTGATAGGTTTGTAGTTTTAGTTTACCTAAGGGTATCGGGTATCTGAATCTTAGGAGAACTGTACGGAGCATTGATTCGATTTCTCTCATTAGAATGCAGCCTATAACATTTCTTCGTCACCTTAAAAGATTCAAAGCCTTCAATTGGCACCTTAGCTGAGTTTGAAAATATCCTAAGATATCATGACTTTTCCGCTTCCGAAAATGCGCCTACAACCTTTAGCTATACTTTCAAGCCACTGTCGTATCGGCAAGATAGCTACAGTTCTACTATATTGAGTAAGAATTGATTAGCTGATGTTGAAATCACACTCTTTAATCATGCTAATCTCAGTGCTCCTCAGCATTCTGTTTAAAGATTTATTGCAGTCATAACCTATGCCGTAAAAGTTAAGATGGAAGACGGTTGCAGATCTAAGATTGCGTGGGTTGTGGAGGATTCGGCGCACTACAGGGTATTCAATACTATTTCTGGTTACTGAAAAAAAGTTCAACATAAATTTTCCTAAGTTTTGGTCAGAACTGATGATTTATTAGCGGAAGGAAGGAAGACTGGAATGCATGAAAGGAAAGGGAATGAATGTACTTTAACAGAATATGGGGATCCATACCTGATTACCAAATTCTAGTGCAGGTCTAACAGAGTTAAGAAAATGGTAATATTATTTCGACATCGTTTTACAGATGTGACAGAGGAGATACATCTGTAATTAATAGTGCGTGACAGTCAGAAGGCGTTTATATGATATTCCAATGGATTTTCACGGCATCTCATAGGAATGTGACATCCTTCAACAGTGAAATCTACATCATTGACTATGAAGATTAATATTGGGAGACACACTCATCCCACAGATTTGCATTTAATACAGCCGAATTCTTCTTGAATGAAAGCCAAAGATTCCTTCACATGACAAAGATTCATTTGACATTTATAAGTCCTGACATGTGAGATGGCAGAATTTCTCATGTTAGTGAGTGTTAGGTCTCACGAATGAAACTTATTGTTGAATTCCATTTAAGGTTCAGCTGATCCCCCCTCCTTCTAGCTTTTCATTCGAAATGAATGTAATCCATTGATAACAATCACCCACCAATTGTCACACCTGGATCAAAATGGATGACAAACCCAAACCGAACGGATTTTCACCATTCTTCTTGCAATTAGTGTTAAGTGCTTTGTCTAAAGACCAACTCCTCCCCAGGGGTTTATTGACATTCACATGCGATTTCCACCCATTGTTGTAGCGAAATATCACTGATTAATACAATGCACAAGACATAACCGCCAAATACAACAAATACCCAAGGGGATACCCATTTACAAGCAGTCGCACTGAAATTGTTAATTTATTAACTTTCCGCCAATGCAATGCATCCCTTGAATACGAGCAACCAGACACTACCCGGAGGTAACCTCATCATCGGCGGTGTGGTCTCATTGTCAAGGGTAACTCTAGTTGGTTACATTTTTGGTCACATTCTCGTATCACTGAATTACCTGCGTGACTAAACGAATTAAATTCCCATTGTCAGCTCTCCAAAGGGGGTAAAAGGGGCTAAAAGCCAACATTTCCATTCTCTGTGAATTTTTTTTTCCTGTTTTTCACAAATAGTTTTCATTTTTCAAAATATTTATTATCTGTCAGTAAGTTTCGCTTGGTTCGTACAAACGAACATAGTTTGGAAGTAAATGAATGCATTCAGCAGACACTCAGGGTTAGAGGTAACCAGATTCAGACTCCCTCGTTCCAGGGTAGTATTGTAAAATACTGACTACTGCCACAGCGAGGGGTTGTTTATAGCGGTGATTAATAAGTTGCATTTATTCGTTAAGTGAAAGTCAAATGCACATTCATTGAGGACATTAATATTCCATGCCTGGTGTTTGTTTTCAATTCTAGAAAGGGCAGGCCGCTCATATGACAGTTGTCATAGTCGTCTGACATTTACAAAAAAAAAAAAAAAAAAAAAGACGAAAAAAAAACACCGACAAACTGAACAAATTTAATGGAGAAATAAGTCAGCCCGTATTTTCATCTGACCAAACATTGGCTCGATTCAGAGGGAGCCCAACAACAACAATAACAGCGAAAAATTTATGAATTTATGGTAATTTATCCTCGCTGAAATTAGGAAGGGGTTGCTGTTGTTGCCATTGTCTCAAATTACACGTACATATATCTGCGGTGTGATTACTTCGTAATACCCTTCCAAATATCAGTTGAGAATTTTGTTGGACATGTTGTTTCTGACGCGGCAGGATAACATACTCTTATGTACTTGTAATTGTGGAAAAAGATAAAATCCACACAAACATGTTTAACTGCTTCATGGGGTTAAGCCGTTAATCAAAACGAAAATATGTATGTATACATATTAATGACCCAAGTATAGGGGTAAATATTGACTGTCTTAACATGGAAGTGCATTTATCACAATTAGGGCACGCGTGTAAGAAAAGGGGGTGTCCTTTGTGTGTCACTAGATTTTCTTACCGAATCTTGTAGATTTGGAAGCGATATGGAGATCAATTTAATCAAATTACTTCTGGGAAAGACCTAATGGGGAGCTTTTAAATCAAAATGGGTGCGAGTATGTTGGACATGTGATCATTGGGAAGGGAGCTGATGCACTGGCATTGCTTTTCCAACTTTTCCAACTTTTCCCTGTTCAAGAGCGTACATCACTTAGATACAGATTTACCACACACTGCAGACTAAGTCTACAAATAATGATGGCGTCCAATGTTATGCGACTAAGAGTTAGGGATCCATAGAACCACGAGACCACCTTGAGTGTCGTTTCAGGCTCATGTCCTCCAAAGACTACGGCAGTGGTAGACCATTACGTTAAGATCGGCTATAATATTGCCAAATCTCTAGCTTAACCAACGCAGTCACCTAGTTCTGACGCAGAGATGTGGAGCGATTTGTCGCCATTTTCCTAAAAACTTAACACGTGCTCAGGCATTGAGCGTTAAATTCTTTTTAAAAAAATGTGATATTCTCACATACAGCCATAAATTCACATCTGCAGCTACCTTCAACGCCAAGGAAGGTAATTTGAAAAATGTACACAACGAGGCTATTTTGGAATTTCTTACCGACCTATGTAAGTGTGGACCATTCCATAAGCCAGTCCATTGAAATTCAGTGTCAAAAAGACCATGAATAGGGAAACTCTTGACCATGAATAGGGAAACCTTGACACAATCCTTTTCTCAAAGCTTAGCTGGACGTTAAATATTGAAAATTATAGCTTTCTATGCCTGAAATAAAGCCTTAGGAAAAAAATGGGATGTTCAACCTAGAATGACCCTATGAATCTATACAGTGGCCAGCCCTAAATATTACATCGATAGGTTTAAAAAAGTTCAAAGGGCAGATTCTGTAAGGACTACCGCGGCAATGAGGACATGTCTGACTGATGCCTTAATCATTCCTCTATATTTAATTTTGGTGGGGGCTAACGCCCCCATTTATTATGCTTAATACAAGCTTATAAACTAAGACTTAAACTAATACTAGGGCTTAAAGCTAAGGATGGTGAAGGAGATCGAATTTAAGGGAAAGTGTGCTGCGATTAAAATCGAAAACGGAAAGGTTGGAGTTTACCTTACGCAGCATACGGGAGATTGGTTCGTTAGAGCCATATGTGGTGCGCTGGATAGGTAGATAAAAGAGACGGGTGGAACGTAGATTACGAGGGTTAGTGTTAAAGAAAATGGAGTTGCAAAGAGGCATGCAATCGACGAAGCCTGAGAGGAGTCGGTGAATAAACAAAATGTCTGCTGCGTCCCTTCGTTCCTCAAGGGTATTCAGGTTAATGAGTTTGAGACGGTCTCGATAGGGAGGTAAGATTAGAGGATCGTTCCAAGGTAAACCTCGAAGAGCAAATTGAAGAAAACGACGCTGGATCCTCTCAATACGAGATATATGAACTCGTTGAAAGGGACACCACGCTTGGCTAGCGTACTCGAGAAGGGGGCGAACGTAAGTGATGTATAGTGATCTAGTCACGTACGGGTTGCAGAATTCTTTGGACCATCTTTTAACGAAGCCGAGTGATGAGTTTGCTTTAGAAATTATCTCATCAATATGCGAGCGGAAATTAAGCTGCCTGTCGCATAATATACCAAGGTCGCGGATAGATTCAACAAGGGGTATAGGTTGGCCGTCGAGATGGTAAATTCGTTGAGGAGACTTCTTGCACTTACGTAAGAAAGTAATCGATTGACATTTGGAGACATTGAGTTCTAAGCAGTTCTTGATGCACCAGGTGGAAAAACTATTTAGATCTATTTGAAGGAGGGTGGAGTCTTGTTGTGAGGAAATGGGTTTACAAAATTTGGTATCGTCAGCATAGAGAGAAAGTGTTGAGTGTTGAATGAGCCTTTGAAGGTCGTTAATAGTTAGGATGAAGAGGAGTGGACCTAGGTGACTACCTTGAGGAACACCTGAAGTGGCCAAGAAAGGGGCCGATAGGACAGATCTGAAACGAACATTATAAAAACGATTATCCAGGTAAGAAGATATCCATTTAAGCAAAATGAGTTCTAAGCCCAGGACGGACAATTTGAACAGGATTAGTTTATGAGATATCTTGTCAAAAGCTTTACTGAAATCAGTTGTTATAACGTCAACTTCTTTACCATTTTCTAAGGCTGAGAGAACAGAGGACACGAATTCTAGGAGGTTAGTGGTAGTTGATCTACCCTTCAGAAAGCCGTGTTGATTGGGGGAAATAAAAGATTTACACTGAAAGCTTAAGGCTTCATGCAAAATACTTTCGAGGAGTTTGGGTATATGGGAAAGTTTAGCTATAGGGCGGTAATTAGTGACTTCGCTCTTTAATCCCTTTTTGTGTATGGGTGTTATGAAAGAGGACTTCCATATCTGTGGAAATTCACCTTGAGAGAGCGATAATCGGAAGAGATTAGCAAGGGGGCGTGAAAGAGTTGAGGAACACTTTTTAAGAAATATGGATGGAAGGCCATCTGGGCCGGGTAAGTATTCATCATTAAGTTGTTGTAATTTGTTTTCTATTACTGTATGATCAAAGCTATGAGAAATAGTGGGGCCAATAGGGAAGTTAAGTAGGTATTTGAAATAAGAGGGATCCGGTACGAAGGAATTATCGGCAAAAGATTGCTTAAAAAAAGTAGCAAAAAAGTTAGCTATGGTATGCGGATCAGTTGATGATATATTTTCGTATGAGAGGGATGGAGGAAAACCGTCAGATTTTTTTTTGTAATTAACGAATTGGTAGAAAGACTTAGGATCATTTATAAGCCTTGATTGCGCACTATCAAGGTATCGCTGATAGAGAAACTTATAGAGCTGGGCGAATTGAAGGTATGACCCGAGATAGTTTGAATAGTCAACAAAAGAGTTGGACCGGAGGAAAACTGTCCATAATTTGTTTCTTTTGTTACGTAAAGAGCGAAGTTTACGATTATACCACGGGGGGCTCGTAGAAGAGGTCCTATTACGCGAAAAGGAGACATAGAGAGTGGTACCTATAGTAATATTTATAAAATATACAGCACCATGTAGTGTAGTCCGGCTCAAAGAATCCGACTGTATGAACCGTCATCTTAAAGGACGAAGTAAGATTTTGGAAACACTACCGAGCAAATTAGTGGCCTTCCCACTGACTATACCACGCCCTCTCTAAACTAATGGAAAAATAGATAGGTGATTAAAGACGAGTCGACAATCTATACCGATGTCTCAACAGTGAATAGTCGGAGAAATTGCCACTGTGGACGTCTAGGCATCTATATTCCAGTTATTGCTTTTCGCCATTAAAAGGGCTTGCCTTTAACTGAAAAACTCGCCATCACAGACCCAAAATATTGCTATTTTTACCAATAGCCAGGCAAAAATTAAAACTATTAATTCAGCTTCCAAGTCCTCCAAACTATTCACCTTCTTAGTTGCCATCGTATGAGTTTCAGGAATCAACTGGCAAAACTTGATTCCTTGTCACTGTCTTCAGTACTATCTTTGTGCTGGATCTTGCTCAAGGGCTAGGGACTGCTGTCCGTTCACTTGAGACGTCTCAAAAATCTTGGCCTAGGCCCTACAAAGATTCAGTTGGTGCAGGCATTGAAGCCGTTGGACTTGCTAAAACCAATGGGCTAGAAACCAATGTAAGATGATCTCGAATTTTATGACAAAATTGTGTTCAGCGACCAAATATATACTTTTTGCCTAACGAATACATCAAGAAGCAAAATTATCGTATTTGAAGTGAGAACAATCTCAGACACCATTTCAACCACAAAAATTTACTTGTTTCCAAATTTACGTGACATTTATGTGGACAATGTGATTCCAGCTGGATGGCCCTACTTGTCCTACGGCCAAAACCATCAGTTTAATGGACCCACAGGAAACGCTTTGTATGATAATTGCTAGTTGTGGTGCTCATATGCTCGAAAACATCTTCCAAATAAAAAGTTTTTTTTTTAACTGTGAGCACATGTAGTGTATTTTTATTTAAATTTATTTCTCAGGCCTTCTTAAAAAAAAAAAAATTTCTGTAAGTAGTGGCAGGAATGTCACACAGCAGATGACGAACATATTCAATTTTTTCTTCGTCTCTGCAGCTTCAGCAGTAATCGGGAAATCAATGTTAGCTCTCGTTTGCATTAACAAAATTTGAAGAACTATTATTTTATTTTATTTTAACTACTATGAGCTGTATGGAGTATACAGCGACCTTGACCTTGTCAGAACGATGTGCATTCATCGTCGGACAGGACCGATATGTCTTTGAATCTATGCCGAAGGAATAAAGCAATAAAGAAAACCATCGTCTTAAGTAATGAATACAAGAGAGTACACAACTCGCGGGAACTTGTGATTAAGTCCCAAATACACTCCTAACCTTTATCTTATTTGCCTACCTAATCTTGTATTTCTTACCATCGATTTAGAGGCAATATAATACTAAAACTTACCACTTATGAGCTATCGCCAGCGTAACACTTATTGCAAAACCCTCGAACTTACTCAAGAACCTTTTCGCAATAAAACAAAGTAATTCCTCCTAATCTTACGACTTCCGCTAAACTTTTCGACAATTTGTCATGATTTCAGTTTTACTGGCCCCCAAAAAGCCCTCGGGTTTTATTCGTAGTACGTCTTTCACTTAATTCGCTCCTCCCTTCCGTAGATTGTAATTCAATTAAAGTTATCAACAAACAAATAAAGTAATAACAAATCCACGCGCATAAAAAAATTATACTGTAATTATTATGTTCCGTTTTATGTTAGAAATTTTATTTGCAGTCCCAATCTACCAAGTATTTATTACTGTTAGTGTTTCGTTCCATGTTCGTGCGTCTGTTCGCGCCATTCGATGCCATTCATTCCGCGTGGAGTGATTTTACTGCCCTCTGTCGTTTGTCACTTTTTGTGGCATTTTGGTGACTCTGCCGCCGCCACCACCCCTGATACTGATACTATACAGTATACAGTGACTTGCTATTGGAATAGCCGCCATTACCCATTGCCATTGTTTTTGTCGGCATAACGGCATAAATGCTTTTACGGACTTTTGTTTATGATTTGCTCCATGGCACAGCTGTAAAACTGAGAATTATTGTTGTCATTATGGTCTTAAACTATGCGGAAACAGATTTCGCTTTCATTTTTGTTTTCACCGCTGACAGAATTACGATGACTGGTGGAGGAAAGAATCCGATAACCACTACGACGACCAGTATCTAAAAATTTATTCATAATAATTTTGACAGTAGCCGCATGGCAGTCAAAGCAAAGCTGTCAAATGTCACAATGACACATTTTATGATTTAACTATGGCGGACTTCCCTCCATACAGCTGACTGAACTTGGTGGTCTTAATTGGACATGGAAATTGCGTTTAATGGCACACAGGGATGGCAAAAAAATTATTTTGTTTATATTCTTGGTTTATTGTGCGTTAAAATTTTTGTTAAGTACTTCACTTTGGTATTCAGATTTGAGTGACTGTGCTGAGTCAGAAGGGGTAATTAGTAGTATGACACGTCATGCGTTTTTGGGTAGATTCGCAATGGGAGCTGCAAGTAATAATCATTAACGTTCTAAAGAGCTCATAAAGACGGCGGTTAATGTCGCTAGTAAACACAGAGATGATTTGTGCGAACATTTATGAAAGAGATTGTCAACAGAACGAAAAACATCCGTGCATGAAGGATGTGAAGTATGGTAATAATGTTGGCAGATAAATGTGTAGTTGTCAGCTAGTAATAGGATTGTGACTTGTTGATGGTTTTAACTGACCAACCATAAAGTTGGCCATAAGTTCAGCTTTTACTCAGGTGAGCAAATTATTTATTTTCTCTGTAAAAAAATATCACACCCAGTTGAGGTTTCTCTAATTGAAATTACAATTATACGTGTCCACATGCGAATGTGAAATTTTTAGTTTTTACCGAGAAGGTAGAGAAAGATGAATTAAGGGTGAGCCTCTACCTTTGACTGAAAAGGCGAATGACTTGCCGCTATTATTGAAGAAATACTTTACGTCTTAATATATTTCCTTCTCGCTGGAACACTTAGAAAACACTCCTTATTTTTACCCGTATCATCTCCCACGAGCAGAGGACAGTCACTGCAAGCGTCACATCTTCTGTTGTGTCATTTTTTCTAGCACACTAAAGTGCTTAGCAAGACCGTGTTGCTTTAATACCACGCCATTAAGCAGCCTATTCATTTGGTTTGCCGGATTCGTGATGATCACACTTATATTAAACCCAACCTAGGACATAGAGCGTCCTAACGAAGGTTCGGGATCTGATAACTCCACTCATAGCCTTGCCAACCAAGTTCAGCGACAATGTAATTTTCCATGATCGCATTGTTACCTGCAACTCTAACAAAACTGGGTGACTTCAGCCTTTCATGTGCGTTCAGAACAGTCTTGCATTCCCAAACCAGCTTCAAAGACATGAGAGAGAATGAAGAATCATTGAAAGTTGCCATCAAGTTTTCTAACGACGATTGATATCTAATATTGCCCTCCTCCAGAAGAGGACCAGATTTATTCGTGAACATTCATTTCCTGAATCAAATTTTGACGAATCTGAACTTTTTTTGGAGCCCGGCAAAAGAATTAGTGAAGTATTCTTTAAAAGCTCGTTCTACCAGACAACGAACAGGATATACTCGTAATTGGCATTACCATTCGCTTGTAGGGTTAACGGGCCCTCCTCGGAAGCCCCATGGCTTTGAAGTTTGCTAAACAGGATGACACCCTTGAAGAACCACGTGAATCAGATCAGTCGGCTTCCACTTTCTCATAAAGGGAAAAGGCTTAGTTCTGAGCATTTCTTGTGGACCAAATGCATTTCAGAGCACACAGTCGCTATGCATGATTCAACAGGCTGTCCAGTTACATGATCTGTTGAGAACGACCAACATGCACCACATCAATGGAGACAAGACGTCACTTTGCGGACAACCTCTAGAAATTCATCTCCGCCGTGTTGGCCGGCCGAGATACACTTGGTGTCAAAAAGCGCGTATTCCTTCTTGTCGAGTACATGTTTAATTCCACCAGATTTCGAAGCACTCTCTCACAGGATCTTCCGCTTTGGTAGACATGTTGCATCGAGCATAGAGAATGCATTTGCAAAATAGTTTAGCGGCGCACATACTGCTCTACCGTTCCTCACATTGTATTCAACATGAAGGACAGGTCTTGGCGAGAGTGCAGGCATGCTTCGGCACGTATGCTATTGCCAGTATTGAAGGTGTTGTCAGCAAACGATCTGTAACTTTTAGTAGCATTACACCGAAGATACATATCAGCCACGAAGTGTTATGTTACTAGGAGCTGGTTCTGATTGGGTTACCTGGAAGGCATCAACATGAGACAGAGAATCTCTGTTTTTGACTTGATGCAGGTCCGAGCAATTACGTAGCTCCTCTTTAAAATATGCTTGGTTAGTTTTACAAATTAATTATCTTCAACAAGACCGAGATTTCACATTCGATGTACCTATAGTCTGATATAGAAATCTATATCCAGTTGAAAATCACCTTAGAGTACCTGTTGAATAGAGCTGTATCCGTTATCAGGTCAGACGATAGTGTGAAGTCCAGGCGATTATTGCCTCTTACGATGCAGCATATGATTAGTCCCATCTTATTAGCTATTGCCCTTGGCGGTGTCGGCCATTCTGAATCTGAATGCAGCACGCTGTCTGCAACCACTAAATCTTGGTTGCAAAGCTGCTCAAGTTTAGATGGTGAGAGCGGATTAGGTACACAACGACAAGTTTTCGTGGTACATTACTCCAGTGTATGCAAGCGTCGATTTCAAAGGGCAACACCCAGGGAAATACTTAAGCTAATCTGTGGACGCTGTACAGCTTTCAAATATATCAATTCAAGAAGTCCTATTAATTCCCCCAACAATCTGCCCCTTGAAAAAAACACAAAAAACAGCAATCGACAATCTCATTGAGTAAAATTAAATCGGAAAAGAGCACTTCAGCCACAACAAACCGCCGTCATGTCGTCGTTGGCCCTTTGCATTTCCGGTAATTGCCTTTTTTGACTCCAGTCGTCAATATGAAATTTGACAAACCATATCCCTTCTCCCCAAACAGTAACTCCAGCTGGCGTTTAGATTGCCATATCGCCTATCCACCCATACACAGTGTTGCTAGCAACAAACAGCCCGTATCGGACAGCCGCCCAACGGGCCAGGCCATCGGCAACCAATTTACATAAAAATCGCATTACACTTAACATCCACTTTGCTAAACGAGCCGGGATCTACTCAGCATCAGTGTACTACAAAAATGAAATTGAACAGAACATGGGTGCTCTCCATTTCGGAGTCTGCAAAGCCTCCTTTCTGGCCTTGTTTCCATAGCCAGGTAGTGGCATCCACAAAATCAAAAACCTACAACTTTTCGGTGCTCAAATGGAACACCGTCATTCCTTCATTAAACTGTTCATCTGCTTTGAGTTTTGGCAACACTCAAGTCCAACCGTATGCAAAATCAGCCTTTCCAGCAGCAATCACTAAATGAAAGTCTCTCAGCGAAAATACCGGACACCGTCATCATCATCGTCAGTTTCATCGTCCTTCTATCAGTGTACTCGTATAATATGTATGTATCTCCTGACCTGACCCTTTCTAGAGTTGAATTCTTTTTTTGCCAATCGTTTTGAAATGGAACAAAAATATAATAAAAAAGAGAACTCGAAACTCATTCATCTGAAATAATTGGAAAAAGGCTCCCCGCTTTATCGGTAACCAAACAACATATTATCCAGATACCCGGAAGGCTGGCAAACGAACATACGAACAGAATCACAGTAGTCGTCATCCTCGTAGTCTCCGAAAAGTTCCTTTTCATCTGGTAACGTTTTTGTGTTGAATTTTCGGGGAATGGACGATTTTCCAACCACACACACTGTGTGTGAGTACGTGTGTACTGTTTAAATACAAAAAAAAAGTAAAAAAATATATTTCATTCATTTTTCTCTTTCGAATTGTCCTCGGCTAACGAAAAGGATTAAACCAGATGAAATCAGAAAAAAAAACCTAAAAATAGTCCGGATTCGGATTCGGGTTATAAATGAATGAGGACGCAGGAGTCAAGGGCAACAGCCTCTCTAACAAAGTGATAGTGGAGAGTTGTAGAGCCCGGCCCTAGGTCCAACACACAAGGGCAGACCATGTCGAGACGGAAATTATTTTCCATTTAAAGGATATTTCTCTTTTTTTTCATCATTTTCATTTTTTTTTTGGGAGAACACATTTTCCAAGTTCGAATCTCCATTTGGAAATGAAATGAAGGACCGGGACCGGTGTTTGCAAATGAGGATAGGGAAAATTTATTTGTGTTTTTGTTCAAATGTAGCCCGGACAATTAGAACGGAGCATTTTAGACGACAGGACTTCCAAAAACAGGTTGTTTTTGGGTACTCGTAATTCATTAAATGAAACGATGTGGGAGTTTTGAAGGTTTTGTAGTTTTGTATAATGTGAATGAATAGCATAGACTTTTTGAAGTTGATAGGCAGTAGAAGTAGAGAAATTCAATGCGAGGATATCCCTCTTTAGAAAGAAGATTTTTGTCCCGTAAAGAACTACGATTTCCCAACCAGAATTGACTTTGATGAAAGTTGGTGATTGCTTTTTCGACTTTCTCGGATAGACTTGGTTTTTCTATAGTACACACTTTATAGCCAAATGGAATACGAAACAACCAAATACGTATTCATCGCCTTGACGTTATTTTCTTGTTGCTAGAAGGTTAGGTTCGTTTTTGGAATGAAGTTGAAATCTTTTCTGCCAGCGCCTTTTAAGGGCTACAAACTTGTGTCTTTTTTGTGAGTCCTCCGCCTAATTCATGGACTTGATTTACCGCGGACTCGGGGCTGAATTGGAAGACTTTCAGTGTCAAAACTTTGGCATTCAATCTCTAACTATGTCGCAGACATCTAAGCAATTCACTGTTGTACTTTCTCCCTCAAATTCGGCAGATATGAATGAAAATGGCTAATAGCAAATGTGATTTAATGATGTCGTTGTACGATCCTGCAGCGGATCCTCAGTAGATAACAGCCTTTATAAGAAGAAACCTAATCCATCTTCCAACAGCTACAAAAGAAACAGTGACAACCTGTTGATCTTTTCTTCTGATAGTCATAAGCGTATGCAAGCAGCTGTACCAAGAGACGTGTTAAATGTTTTACCTCTGATGGTGGCCAATGTGTTTCCCACAATAGAGCTTGAAAAGGACACAATTTATTTACCATTTCTTCTATTATATTTATTGTCCACCGCGATGCGCGCTTGAGAAAAGTACCTTCAAAAATATATCCAATATCCTTAAAGCGAGTTTGACTATTGGCGGTGACTTTAATGGAAAACACACCTACAGGGGTTCTAAATGCGTCTCGCAAAAGGATCTTTAAAAACCGTGCAACAGGTTTGACAGCAGAAAATGAAACAAATTATTCGCTTTGAAAGGAAGTAAAATACGCTAAAAGTCATTAAGCCTCTGTGTATATTTACGAATGGGCGAAGGGAAATAAAGAGAAAGCGGATATATTTGAAGAAAGAAAGATTTACTTAGACGTGTTTCTTGAAGTCTCATACGCCTTAAAAAAGTGTGGCATAAAGGCTTGAAATTGATATTATAACAGGGCTGCCTTTCGACCTACATAATATACTAACACGGAAAATGAGCTTTCGCTTTTTACATAAATTTTAGCTGGCGTACCGCAAGGTAGTGTTCTTGGTCCGCTTCTACATCTCCTATATACCGTGATATACTCGTACAGCAAGAATAGGGGACTGTTTTAGCTACTTTTGCTGATGTCATTGCTATAATATTGTAGTAGGTAAAACGATTGAAAAAATAGCAGCTAAACTACAATAGTGAAAATGAATGAACAAAGACCTGGCGGATTATGCTCAATGAAACCGAACCTGTTCAAGTAAACTTTACTTACTTGTACAGAGACCTAGAGATTCCTACATTCGAAGCGTAAACAAAAATCGACTAAATGGGCACCTTAATAATAAGTCCTACTAGTTTTGGACGAAAGAAATCTGTCTTCATCTAGTTTTTTTTAAATAGCAAAACATGTAAGAACTTTCATTAACAAGACACTTGTCAAACACGTTTGTTTCATGGTCGAAAAATTGCTTGATAAGTCGAACCTTAGTTGGTTTTAATGAGTAAGAATATCACAGTACTCTGTTCATGCGCTTGCGATCGTCGTAGTGTTCAAAGTGGTTTTCATTTATGTAACACCAAGGTCCTTGTATGTTCGTTTTACTAGAACTTATTTCTCGATCTTTTGTGGTAAAGTGCCTACGGTACCAGCACTCCCCAACGCAATGTCGAGTACTTACGGCCTGATACGAGCATGGGCCGGACATTCACAGAGATAGTGCTCAGCGGTCACGTCGTCACTCTCACAGCAGGATGATGGACATTGGTACCCAAAACCGTAATGCCCCGTCATGACTCCAGTAAGACCAGTCAGCAGTATTGCCTACTGAGAAATAGCTAAAAAGTCGCTGATTCGGGTCCTGAAAAACTCTCCTCTGAGCTTTTCTCAGCAAGTTCACCGGCGATTGCATTTTCCGTGATCCCATTGTGACCTGGAAGTCAAATAAGGCTCAGAGAATTCAACTGCATTCAGAGAAGCTTTGCATTCTTGAACTATCTTGGAAGTCATGAGACAGTTCAACAAGGCTTTAAGGGCAGCTTGGCTATTGCTACAAATACTTTGCCTCCGCCACCGATCACAAACGATATTGCCTATATCTGTGCTTGGAAGGCGGCCCTAAGTTTTCCTAACAAGGAATGAAAACATAATTATAGTAGGTACCTATCCTGGTTTATTTATGTCTAACAATGGTGTCATATGTAATCCATCCGCAGGCTGAGAAAAGGTTGTAAAGGACCGCACTTTCTAACAGAGTATTCATGGACATCTACGGTATTTAAAGTGAAAGAGTATGTAATGATGAATGCATGGTTAATGGCTGAAATATAAGCACTATGTACCTCATCTACTAGAAAGGCGATCCTGTGTATTCCAAGAACTACCGAAGTAGGGTATAGGTTACATACGAAACTCTGCTCAAGTAAAAGTATCGGCTATAGACCAAATCTTGACACTATCCCACTTGGGGATAGGATTAATAAATTTCCGACTTTAAGGCCGCATCAGCTTTACAGACGGGATTCCGTAAGACGATGTCTTATTGCGTCATAATGCAAAAGCTAACCCAGTTTGGCAATAGAATCGCTATCGTGCAATTTCCTCAATTAATTTCCGAAAAAGATAGCGCAGGAGGCATGTCAAAGCAGGAAATCCTTCGAGCTGTTGACCTTTACTGACTACATCGTCTATGATGATTGAAGAGAAGATGAAAACATAAGGGCTGTCTATAAATTCGAAAGACCAAGTTTATGTATGATGCAATACCATAATTACCGTGAGTCATACTTAGATGTGAACGTTGTCCAGACAGCTAAAACTCCGACCACATTGAGCGAGTAGAAAACACACACAAACGTTACTTTTAAGAAGGTTTTCGAAATGCTCCTAGTTCGAACCATAAAGTGAAATAAAATATTCAGGATCAAGAACCAATTGCTCGTAGAGGCCGAAAAACCTGGTCGACTATTAAGCAATAATCTCTTCTGCTCCCAGCAGTAGTCCATCAATAACATGACGCACTCATGGATGGTTCTACTTGTACCAAAGTCTAGAGCGAAGTAGCCCTCACTAAATTGTGCGTTCTGTGTCTTTCAGGGAACACAGTTTCCCTCCATAAAGAACGTACGACCACATAACGTACTTCCGACAGTTTTTCTTGAAGACATTTCTCATTGGCATTCTTTCTCCATAGTTTAGTGCGGAAAATCCCCCGCCATAAATAAGCAACTTTAACTACGTAAAATGAACTGGGTGTGCCATACCAGACAGCCCTTGCATGCTATATTTCTTCACCACCACTGTCGAGTGCAAAAGCAAAACCTTTCAGTCTCACCCCTGGAGCCTACTTCCGGGGCCACATTAACAAACCCAGTGTTCATGAGAGTTCTCGTTGAAAGAAGTAAAAAAATGTCCAGTGCTTCTGTTTGTCCCCCCATAAATTCCACTCGCGCCACCATAAAGACGAAATCAGTGTCAGCGGTAGCGGTGGCGGTAGCGAATAAAGTTCGCATCGCGTTGGTTACAGCGTCGGTACTGCATACTCGCACCCACAGTCACTTCTAGCTGAAACCTAACACAATTCACAAGGACACACTAGTATGTAACGTACCTACGCACACAGAAACCATGTGATCTGACCATGTGACCCGAGTGAAAAGGCACCTACCAGTTTAAACCATTATCAAGAGCCCACCACCGACATCATGCCCACAGACGTGAAATTCATAAAGAAACTTTAATTAAATTTTCTGTTCAGGACACTCTCACCCTTTTTGGGATGTTGGCCGGGGCATTACAAAACCACCCTTCTACACCCATCACAGGACCGCATACTTCGTCAATTGCAACACTCTGGTTGCAGTCATTCGATCTCACTCCCCTGCTTGACAGGACTACAGTATTCGTATACTGTGGAACACAGGAGGCGTATGCGAATACAATTCTCTAGTGGTGTCCATTCTAGTCGTCGACGCCGCTGCCGCTGTCGTCCGGAAATTATGCAGAAAGTTTGTCCCGCTGCTTTTCCCTAGACATAAGTGTGTGTTTGTGTGTGTGGCTCTGTGCAGAGTTCATATCTATTTTCCTTTTTTTTATTTTTATTTTGGTTTTGTATTTCGTTGTTCCGTTATTTGCAGCAAACATTTTAACATCTAACGAGAGGACAATGGCTAAGAGACAGACAAATATTTTTTGTTTTGCGGAATGTTTCGTTTTCTGTTTATTTTCTTTTTTATTGCAATTTAGAGTATAACAAGGACCGAAAGGACAGGAGACAGGAAGTCCAAACAAAAACACGCACCTAATTAGGGCGCTTTGTGGACTTGTTGCGGATGTTGCAGTGACACAAAGAGACATAACAAGGAGTGAGAAAACACAATTTTTCTGAAAATGAAAAAAAAAAAAAAACGAGAAACAGATAACCCGGGGCTAGTTGTTGAAATGTTTTCATTTTTCATTTTTACGCCAAAGCATCACTATGTGAAAAGGAATCAAGTCAAATGAAGCTTTAGCTGGACATCTGTTATTCAGAGTTCAAGAGCTCTTTTGACAAGTGTTTCGGGGTAAGTTTCTTTAAAATGTGCAAAACATTTTGTTAGTTGGACCGGCTGACAAGTAGTCTTTCTAAATGGTCTTAGATGGAGTCAAGATAAATTAATTTTTTAAAAAGCTTAGGATGCTATCACTCTTTGAAGTTTGTAGACAGCCTGATCAGGTTCGTATTTGGTATATCCTCTCCATGTGGAGAGGAGCATTATGATCCAAAGTTATAAAGTCCAATGTGTGTTTGGGAAATTAGACAACCCCTTCCGTCTTTTATGTGACAATTAGTAATGGGAAAACTTGGCAGCTACTTCGCCATTTGGCGCAACCTTATCATCATATCAATGTACCCGAACTTCGGTCAGCTGCTTAATAAACTAATCCGCGATGCAAAAGCGAGGATGTTAAGTGGCAAAACTTAAGAGAAATCAGGTCTGAAAGCTAAGATGCAGCTAGAACTAGAATAGTCGCTGTCAGTGCTGAGAATATGGAAAGACTTCTTCTACAGACTGACGCTATCATACAAAACGAGCCGTACACCCGGGACGAAGACGACAGAGAGCTCCGTGCTCCTGACTTAGACGAAGTTAAGGTAGCAATATCGAAGCGAAAGTCTAAAAAAAAAGCAGACAGCAGCTTATCTATAAGAGACGGTCATAGGAATGCATGCCCAAAGCATGGAAACTCAGCACCGTTCACGAACAATCTAATTGATGCATACTAAAGCAGTTTTGGATCAGGAAAATCCAGCATCGATTAAATATTCACATTATCAAAGATTTTGGGAAATAGCCGCAATGTCTGGTTTTGACATTCTTGCCAAACTCTGCAAGTTGTGCAGGATGACTATGAAGGATTCTCCCTGGATAGTCGGTAATGAATTAACTGAGGCCTTCAGTATCAAGAAAGGTTTTAGACAAAGCGACGCTCTGTCATATGACTTTTTAACATCGCCCTAGAAAGAATCGTGGGCAAACTCACTCGTTGGATTTTAAATTTTTTTTATAATATGCAGTGGCAGCAGAGGACAATAAAGTCATGGATGCCGATGCAGAGGGTTCGATGGTAAGACGAAGAGCAATAATATGGCTACAGTTTCAATGTCCTCTAGCATTCGCTACAAGAAGGGTTAAACAAATCTCGAGAATTTTTTGAAGCCTTTTCAACGATTATCAATTTCAGCAATGACAAGAACCAAAGAAATCTATACTCAGCGGAAGTGGCCTTTAACAAAGTCAGAAGCTTATCTCAGCTGCAAGCATCACTATAATCCTACTTAGCGTTTTCCGACAGCAATCCATGAAGATTCCATTTTTCCCATTTGACTTGATTCTTTGCAGATTAGGCCAAGGCAAACTTTGTTCCGTGGGCATGTGAGGTAAGACAAAATACATGGTGAAGGTCTTGGAAGTATCCCACTCTCCTGCTATTCAGAGTTGCAGATCTCCTGCCACTCTACATAAGGTACCAAGACAAACAACACATTAATTTTGAGAGCCTAGGACTGTGGTTATCCAAGGAATTGGCAAATTTTTTATTGACGTTACCGTCCTGTGTGGGCCTAGAGCTGATAAGATGCATTCACAACGCAAAGAGTTATTTTTTTTCGGCTGACATTGTGGTAGACAATTCGTTTTTCGTCGCACGTGCTCATACGCCTCAATAATGGATTATTTTATTCGTGTTTGGTAAGATGATCGCAAGCGTTTATGAGCTTCGCCTTTCAACTCATGCTGTACCCAAATATCGAGATTCTTTACGAAGCCACGGCCATGAGTGCTTTCAATGGACACTTTTAGAGCGGTAGCAAGTTTGCTCTGATTTTATCGTCGTCAATGTCGGAAGTCGTACCGGAGCGACGAGCGCTTTGAATGGAAAACTCACCATCACGAAATCGTGCGTTTTCGATGATATTTTTGCCGTAAACTTTAAGCAACCTTTCCCTTGCCTCAGTCGCTTTATTCCCTTTTTTGAAGTAATAAACCAAAATATGGCGAATATGCTCTTTAAAATTCTCCATATGCACAGAATCGCACCATTTTTTTTTCTGTTTTAAAGTTCAGTGTCAACAGTAACACGCGCTCAAACATTTGACATATGCATAATGTACATGTCTCACGCTCAGATACAAATAAACGCGGGCAAAGCCATCTATTGCAAAAAAAAACGCAACGATTTTCTGAACAGCCCATTACACTAAAGTAAAACTAAAACAGAAGTAAAGCTATACAGAGCCAGGCAGAGTTCCAGAGCACCATGGCAACAAAGAGATAGCCTCTCCATAAAGTGAGGAAGAAACTGGACAACACAGTGCTTCAAGATTCACCAAGTCGGCAGACAAACTCACCGAATACTGTGTTCCAGTTCTTTTCACTAGAATCTGACCCGGTTAAATAAATTCGGAAAGAGGGACCACACCTCAATTTGTACCACCTATCGAGCAGAGTCCTCAATGGAAGATGGAGGCACCATTTCCCTATGAACTGGACCAGTATGTTCCGACAAGTAAAACCCACATTATTGGCATCTTCATCTTACCGTTCGTGAGGTGCTATCTCATTCGGTAGGTATTATCTCTGCTCCAGAACGCTAGGAGACATGAATGTTACAAGTACTCCGAAGATTGAAGTTAATACTCTATCAAATGTACGAGGCCACTCATCCTGCAAGCATAAGCGGCAAGAACAGCTTTGCGTGTAGGTCTCTGGCGTCACTCTCAACGACACGCCAACTGCTAGTTCGTTGTTCAACAGATCAGATTTTTCTTATACACTCCAAATAGCGAGAGATTAGACAATGATCTCGAGAAATTCATGTCAAGGTTGTTGAATACCTTGTAACCACTCACTCAACTATGGTTGAAGATTTGAAGGAACTGAATGCTACTGGCAATTTCGGTGGAGCACTGGTGGTGAAAATAGCAATAAACAGAGTGAGGCAAGAGAAATTACGGCGGTCTTCAAAGGCGTTAATTGATTGTGTAATATTGGCGTCGCCTATGGGTTTTATTATATCTAGCGAATGCATAGGGGTCTTGGGGGCACCTGACGATATGTGGCTTTGTACTCCAATGGAGATCCTTAACAACAATAAGGAAACTATCGTATAAGCCGGCAGTTAATCATATGGAATCGAAAGTATTATGTGCTTACATCACCACGACAATTCCAACAACAAGTAAGGTTCAAATTCCAATACATAAGAAGTCCTGACAATTTTTGCAACCACGAATCTGGACAACCTGACATGACGACGAATTTCATCGTCCGACTCAAGGTGATTTGGACGGAACAGAAAGGTGACCTTACATTTAGTAAAGAATGCAGTCTGCTGATTCGAAATTTCTCACCATATCAGCGTCGCTGCGACATGACGACCGCGTCAAAAAACCAAAACTGGTCCAGAGGGGTGTGATCAAATCTGACTAAGATTTCCGAGAGGATAAGCAGACGTCTTGCATGCATTGAAGAAATAAAAGGAGTTCAAGAAAAGCTGCTCCTTTCAGATTTCTCTCTGGATTTCCATGGACCTTTCCAAAGATAAACCCCGCTGGTAGTTGATCTTTGCGTATCATTGCTGAAAATTACAAGATCTATTGTACATAGTTATTTTTCGTTCTATGATATCTTGAGTACATTGTTTAATCCTTGTTCTGGGCTAAACCAGCAAACATGGCACTTGCCTCACTAACTTCCCATTTATGCTTGATGCCACATTACCCATTTTTTTTTTTTTTTTTGATATGACATCCCACGGTATCATAATTTACCGTTTTTAGATAGCAACCGCACCAACCTTTTACTCTTCTCCCAGAGGAATAATATTTTATAATTTCATGCTGCCAGACTAAAGTACCACCTTCACCACATGAAAACCCTTTTCTGCAAAGACCAACCAACTACCTTACTAATTCACCACACCACATAGTGCCGCTCCAGCGGCTTATGTTTGTTACATTTGTTACATAACATCCCTCTCCCAGGATCAAATAAAGGAGCACTGTAACCATTGCCTAGCAATTGATAAGATCTAAATGGCATCTGGCGACATATTAAAATATTACCACCCCTCATAATTTAATAATAAAAAAAAAAAGAAAAAAAGAAAAGAAGTACTTTCCACTCTAATATTTAACAATACACCGCTGTATGCATTAGGAATAACAGTTATTGCATCGAATAAGAGAAATATGATTGCAGTTCACTGAATTAACAGCCAACACCCTTCTGCCTTACTTGTTGAGGTTGGTGGGGGGAGTAGTAAATGTGTATGTGACCATGTCGCAAACAGTTCCTCTGTTGAATAATAAGATTTTGCATTTTGCAGTTCAGTACACATCCCCACTCTAGTGTAAGGGAACATGTTGCGGCACCTTTCCACCCCAAAGAAAGCCAATTTGCCTGATGGTTCACAGTCGAGAACAGGTTATGCATTGTAAAAGAAGGCCCGAGCCGAAGACGGAAACAGAGTAGACCCATTTCTTGAAGCACATCATGGGTACATATCAATATTATATTTTTCGATGAATTTCTTTCATTTCAGAGGGATGGGTGATACTGATGGCACTGGTACTGGTACTGAAGCCACCACCCTCTTGCTTTTATGATTATGATTTTAATATGAGAAATTTTCCAAGGGATGGCACCAACCCCCAAAACACTTGTATTCTAGTCAGCCATCGTATAATTTATGATTTCAATTTTTTTCTTTTTGTTTCGTATACCTCCTCCCTTGTCTAAATAGTTCATTAGAATCCTCCAATAACCAAATAAACACGACATGCTTGGGTTGGTTAAGATGACACGGTACCACATGTGGAAGTGTAGAATATGGGGTGGTAAAAATCCTGTCATGTGTTCGATAGACTTGGTTCCTAAAAAAGTCCAATCTATCTCTGCTCAACACAACTCTTTGTTTGCTTATTTGTGACGAAGAAGAGTAAAAAAAAAAAACACCGTAATGACTCTTCCGCACATCATTATTGATCCTGCTTCGATACACAGGAGACACATAGCCAAACCGCAAACACCACAAGGGGTTGGTCACGGTTACCTACTGTGGCAACTCACACAAAACGTGGCAAACCGCAACACAAGTATTCTACTAATTTATATGGCAAAAGTTTTCCCGATGCGTCTGGGCTGTCTTTCTGTCTCGTGACTGTCTCATTTGGCGACTATTTATGAGCAATCCACCAACTCCCGAGGGGATGTTTAATGGACGATTCTGAACGCTGAACATTGTCTAAACAGTGGATTATCCCTTTTAAAAGGCAATGCCACGAGGGTTGGGTTAGAGTTTACTTTAGCAATTTTATAGATTTTTACTTTCGTGCAACAATTGCTGTGAAGCAGCAAAACTGCACGTTGAAGTGCTGTCTATGTGATCAAAATTATTAAGAATAAGATGATCGATAATTTATTGGCAAAATGAATCTATTGTATTTGTATTACTTAAACGAATGTCTGGCCATCTGTTTACGAGTACTTCGCCAGGATATGCGAATATGAAAAGAAAAAAACTAAATAAACTAGCCGAATCGGGTGCGCCTGACTGGTTACGCTTGAGAGGTTTTGGTAAAGTTCAAAGAAAAGATTGTGGCAGGTGGGTTTATCTTTCCCTTTCCGTCGAGCAAGATAGAAGTGAATACATAACATACTTGAAGTGGATTGGAAAAAAGTCACAGGACTTTACCCAAAAGCTTCAATTAAGGATCTAAGCTGAATTAACATATTTCTTTTAATACGTACTCAGCGTACGCACTTCAGTTTATGTTGGAAAATTTGTTTCAGCCTTCGTTTGACTAAAGAAATGTATGGGAGATTGTAAGATTTGTAATCAGTCTTGCTAGCAGTGGTTCTAGGCTTTAGAATAAAAACAAAAACCATTAGCCTGATGTTTTAGTGATGAATCTCCTTCCATTAAGCAGATAGTTCTTTGTTTATTTAAAGAAAAATAATTTAGTTTTGACAAGAAGTTAAGATCAGGTCTGGGACACTTTATATAACGAAATTGTAGGTTGTACCGCATTCGCGGTTTTAAATTCTCACTATTCCTCACATAACTCAAATGATTCTGGACAGACTTTTTTCAAATTTTCATTAAATGCGTGCTACGAATGTAATAGATTTTGACTAGTACTGCAAGGATTTCGCAAAATGCCGAATTGGGCCACTAGGCTCCTAGACAATGTAGTTATTATCTCCTCTATGTTTGACGTTTTCTCACAAAACTCTGAGAATTGATTTCTAAACAGTGAAGAGTGGCGGCATGTATTGCGTGCATCGCAGCACTTTCTCGTGTGCCACCCCGATGTCCAACAAACTCATGATTCAAAGCATACCAGGTGCCTTTTCCGGTTTAACTAAAAGATGGTGTCAGCAAAAAGTCCGCAGCGTATTAATTTGACACATATAGTACGTCATTTTGTTCGTCTAACATTTAACTACAAACACACACAAGTTGAGTCCGCCAAAAAATTTGTTCTATCGTTCAGTGATCATGCCGAGTTTTGTGGCTGAAAAAGACCATTTGCCACACGTATTGCTTTTTTTTATTTAATCAAAAGAAAAAGGCTGTTGAAAGTCATGGTTTGCTGGTAGAAACATATGGTGAACACTCTCCATCAACTAGAACATGTGAGACATGGTTTTGACAATTTAAAAGTGGCTAGACCAAAAAACTGAGAAGACAAGCAATTGCAGGAGTTTTGGATGATGACCGAACTCAAACTCACACAAGAAACAATCAGCAGGTGTTTACGAGCAATGGGGAAGATCAATAGACTCGGTAAATGGGTCCCACACGATTTGAATGAACGTCAAATGGAAAATCGCAAAGTCACTTACGAAATGCTGCTTCAACGCCACAAAAGGATATCATTTGTGCATCAAATTGTGACGGGTGACGAAAAATGGATTAATTTTTTATTTATTTTTCTGCACCCGCTGTACTCCCCAAACTTAGCAGCATCTGACCATCACCTCTTCACATCAATGGGGCACGCGCTTGCAGAGCGGCACTTCAGCGATTTCGAGGAAGTTGGAAAATGGCTCGACGAATATATGTAGATAGGCGAAATATGTAGAAGACGATAGCAAATATTTTGAATAAAAAAAAAGACTTTCCCTAGAAAATTACGTATTTTTTTTTACCCGGTACATAAATGAACTTAACTAAATGGCAAACTCTACTAATGCTTGTGCAACCCTTTGAAGTGCTCACAGATGCTATCTACAAATGGAACTTGCACTAGCGTAATCTTGTGATTAATTGATTGTATTAAAGTTTGCCACAATGTTAGCAATTACGAGTACATAACGATCAGTGTGGAAGTCCAAATGACGGAGATCTTGAAATGTGAGATCTGACGTTGTTTTCAATACACACGTATTCACATATAGGGCCGCATAGTTAGGGGCTACCAGTATTTATGGAAAGTTTTCCCCCTTACTATTTAAAATCACTCTATCAGTTACTCAGGAAAAAAGAAGGTACCTAGTCCCAGTAATTGGGATCAGTTCTGTCTCATGCTTTGTCTTTCTATCAACATGATCTATTGCGGCGCAAGACAGCGATGAAAAGAGAACACATACGTCAAACCTCTGATAGTACACCCATTATCGTGTACGCGAACGTATACTGCAAATGTATGGAGATAGAGAATGAAATGTCGCTTCTCCCAAACAATGTCTGCCTGTATTTCACATATACAATTCCATTACGATTATGACAAGAATAACATAAACAGACAGGTTGTCACAACTATTTGAATCATGAGATTGTTGATCGTCGCGGCGGCGCACGGGAAGGGGGGCAGCGCTTCCTATAGAAATCAATTCCAAGAGTTTTGTGAGAAAACGTCAAACAAAGTGCAGATAACTGCTACATTGTCTGGCCGCCTAGTTGCCCAATTCGGCATTTTGCTCCGTCAGTTGCCTCGACTTGAAGAAGAAAAATTTCATCCTTGTACCGGGTGACTGACCCAGGATCTCTGTGACTCTGGAGTTGTTCGTATGTGTTTTTCAAAAATGAAGCCACCACTTCAGACCCTTCAGTCTGTTGCGGTCGAGCTTATGTCCGAGATGTAACACGCAATCAACGGGGATATCCTGTGAGATTGGGCTGTATAATCTGGTCAGCAGAATTAAAAGTGCATTCGTCAAAAAGAGGTAGCTTGATAACGCAAATTTTGACCTGAAGTGTAAGTCGATCAGACAACACCGAATAGACGAGGCACTAGTAGTACGGATAAGAGCAATGCTGGTGAATTGGACCTGATTTCGAATGCCGACTCCAGGCAATATGTGATGGCGCGAGAAAACAAGAGTTGGCCTTAAACGGCGTCACGTCTCATATCTACGCTCAAGCATATGCAGATGATGTAGCTGTACTGTCTGTTAGATCATGCCTAGCAACTATCTGCTATAAAGCGCAACTCGCCCTATAATTGATGCACCATTACTGGGTTTTAAGTTAATCCTCTTGGATCGTTTTTTTTTTAAAGAAGAGGAAGTTGAGTGGTTAAACTTATGAAAGCCATCACCATTCGTTTTTCTAACGAAGATAAATTTGGGTGGGAGTAATGGATAACAAACCGTTGAACTTTATCCGCCAGGATCTACAGGATTATGATAAGACCAATAATATAATATGTGTCGGTTGCCTAGTGCATCAAGATTCCTCGAAAATATGTTACTTCTGCTTTGATCAGACCCTCAAAGAACGGTCTATTTGAACTGCATACAGGCTGTGCCAAACTGGCTTTACTCTATATGAACTGATGAAACTTCCTTCGTTTAAAAAGAAGTGGTCTTTGGCGCAACATCCATTGGAACTCTGATGACCCTGCAGACTGTCTTTTGACTCTGGTCGTCTAACGCCGGTGTCTATCCAATTTCACATACCTTTACCAAATTGTCTGCTGGCGTCTGAAACAAAAGTGTAAATGGCATTGACACAATTGCAACATCTGCCTTATGTCTGTTTACAAGTACTTACGACTTTGCACAGATTTTTACAGCTGATAGAGACTTGGAGGAGAATTGTTGATAAAATACAAAACACCACAGCACATGGCTATCTGAAGAGGTTCTGTACGCGGATGGAAGAACAGATGCTGCTAATAGCACAGGTTGCAGGCGTCTCAGAGCTACATATCCGAACGACGAAGCTAAAGAGCTACCTACAGAAAATGAACGTAGCTCCGACGGCATGACTGGAAGATGAAGACAATATCCTTAAAAAAGATCAATATTTCCTCAACTACCTACGATATGAATACAATAAGTACCCAATTCGACCTGCGGGCATAACTTCGAGAGTGAATGCGATGCATACGTAACCGATCTAAGACCAAATTGTTCTTAAGTATTTGTCAGAGCTGCAGTTTATCAGAAACTCAAGCACGTAAGAGGTAAAACTCCCACATGCAAATTGTATTGCTAAATTCTTGAGTCAATTGTGAAGTAAAGCATAAACGACCGAATGTTTTCTAATGCTCGTAGATCGGAATAAAAGAACGATTTTCAAGCCCACGAACAGACGAGATCTGAAGGAGTGTAGAAAGGTACACCGTACGGATCATCATAGACCAACGTGTTGAAAATATGTCACCATCCCATTTGCTGTTTATATGATAGATTTTGTTTCCAGTTATGCCTACCATAAATTTGAGAAAAATTATGCAGAGGAAGCGGATGCTGATGCCCAGGCGGAGGACGCTAGGAGTGTTATCGTTATAACTGCTGTTCTTACCTGAAACACTCGATGGAAAGACTGTCATTCAACGACACTTTTTACTTTTTACATGACATCATGGACCTACATCTCATAATATGTTACATAATTTGAAAACTTAAATCGGGCCTAGTCCCTCTAACTTTAAAACACCCTTTGTTGGGCAAGAAGTGAAGAATGTTGATAATATTCTGTTCCAAGGAAGTGCTTCTCCTCTGACAAGAGGTTTCTAATTATCATTTGAGGCAGTTTGAATAGGTTGGAGTTGCAATATGTTGGTACACCACCAGACATAAGCTACGAATGCTTTATTCAGATATTAAGTCGCTATTTCCGTGTTGATGTAGCACTCGCAGTGCAATAATGTGTTTCACTTACAAGCCCGAATTGAATGTCTAAGAGCGTAACATGCGATGGACCAAGAGTCTATGAAGAGAAAGTACCCCATTGAACAGAGTATCGTGCAATGGAATGGCGTCGAATAGGAATCTGGATATTTGGAGGCTATTAGGAAGAGCTCAAGCGTCACAGCAAATGTAACACAATGCCATCGTATTTCTACAATCAATACGTATCTGCTACTAATTGTCAATTGGGATTTGTAAAACTCTGTCACGGTCTTTGATTTATATTTGACTGACATGTGTACTAACAAACATGATGCACTACGGTCCATCTAAAAATAAACTAAATCAAAAGTCCATGATTTTTTTCCCATTACATGAGTTAGGCCAATTTGTCTGAAAACGCACTCCAATCACTTCGAAAATCTTCCCATCTTATTTCTAACTTGTAAATCCTTTCAGAATTTTCCCGATTACGCCCAGTGGATTTGGTCAATTTTTTGAAACCACCTTTTCCTTGGGATAACATTTTTATTTTCTACCTTCAATTTCCAGGAAACCAATTCAATAATCCCTTTTAACAAAATTCCATACTATAAGGTAGGGGTGAGCTCCTCGGTCCAGAGATGGGACGTGTAAAATTCTGAAAAAATCCTTCTGCATAATATTTGTAAAAATGTTGAAATAATTTGGTTAATATCTACAATACCGAAAGAAAAAAAAATTCAATACAAATCGAAACCGCATTCTACCATGTTAAAAAAAGAACGAAAATGCCATAAATGAAATCTTTCTCTATTGAAGCGGCAACTACATGTAAGTACCTATGTACATACAAGTACATATATGTATACTGGGACTGCTTTCGTTAACCAACAAATCCATTTTCGCATTCGCAACCCCCTACACATTACATTATCCTAAAAATGGTGTTTAAAGTTCAGTACATTACACTCTCCTACACACTTGAAGTAACCAAATCCGCCACCCTCACACCGCAATCCAATGTACGAGTAAATCCTTTGCACTTTTACGATTTCTATTAACGAAATTGGAAAATTCTTTTATATGAACACTTTGCATTCAAATGGACTGCTACGCTACCCTCCTTCTAACGCGTTATCCTGTGTGTATAAAATGCTGTAACATATACTAATGCAAGCATCTATTACTCTACAATTTGTCTGGATTTCGAAGTGAATTTTCCAAAAAGCACTGGATTATGCACTCAATCTTAGAGTATGAAAAAGTCCACGGGCAACACTTCCCCGAGTTCCCTTTCTTTGATGGGATATCTGTTTAGAAATTTGCATACATATGAAAGCTGTAATGGTCTCTGAAAGGGGTATCCAATCAAAAGAAAATGTCAAACGAATTTAGAAAATCCAAAAATTACTACAAATTGATTTGAGAAGTAAGTAAAGATACTTTGGTTGCATAGTTAATATGTGGGAGATATGGATCAGCATTGGCGCCGAGAAATTTTGAATCCTTTCAATGATGTTCGGGAGCTCAAGCTTACACTGCTAAGAGGGTAAAAGGAATTTGTTGGACTCAGATTATTGGGGTTGCCTCTAGGTTAAGGGTTGTGCTCTCGGGCTACCCACGATCTGAAGTGAAAGAATCCACTGTATGGATGATTTTACAACAAGCCAAAACGAGCAAAGGTCTTAGGCGATGCATGTGAAATATTGAAATATTTAACATACGTCACGCAGCTGAACAACTTTTAAGTTCTAGCTCCCTACAAAACGGATATCAGCTCCACCCGAGAAGTGATGGAAACAGAAGTTGTCGTAACAGGTAGCACCGGTATAAGTCCTGACCTTAAGGCATGTACTCGTAGCCAACGCATAACACGAATTCTTACGATAAGTTCGCCAAAGTAAAACTCGTGAGGGTATCACGAACTATCAGAGGACAGATTTGGCAAACACTGCACCATGTTAAGATCACCTTCTTTGAGAGATTTGCCAGTTTTCTGTTAAAAAAAAAATTCGTCAGACTCAAGAAAACGGCTTAAACACACATTGAGCAGCCATTACTGATTTTAGGACTTCCTTGTAGCTAACATATGAATGTGAATATCAAAGAGCTGAAAAAGTGCACCCTAAGGATATATAACGCCCAACCACTTAATTCGTAACAGAGTGGTAGAGTCGTTTTTAGAATGGGTCCCCCATAAACTGCTCGAGTAATCACATAAGCGCATAAGACCCGTGACGGTATTGTCACGCAAGTTATCGAAGAAACTGCATTTGTACTGACCGACTACCACATCGGAACTCTGGTTTTCTTACACATGCAGCAAAATAGAATTTGTACAAGGCGCCACTGCAAAGACATCAGGGGGTACTCCGGAATCCTGCAAATAAAATGGAAGGCCATCGGCTTTTTTAAACGAGAAAGCACTCAATCGAGTTCTTACTGCAGAATTAAAAATAGGAAATCTGGCCACAAACCAAAAAAGCAGGACTAAGGATGAAAATGTACCAAGAACTGCACCCCATGTAAACGATTAGGGAGAAAACAGAGACACCGATGTACGTTGGTTTTGAATGTTTGGAGGTTACAATGACTAGTAAGTAAAGAGTTCGGAATGGCATGGGGGTTATTTCAGAGTACGTCTAAAGGATTAAGGATAAACTTATGAGCATTCATAGCGAGACGGGTGTTACTCAAAGTTAAAATAGTGATAGAACAAGATAAAGGAAGCGATATTATGTCTGTAGTGGAGGTTGTAGTTGATTGGGCAATATTGGCGTCGCCTATGAGTTTTACAGCATCTCTGAATCTTATCAAGCAACTGCTGAAAAGTTTTAGGGGCGCCTGACTAGATGTAGCCATTGCATTTCAATTTTTGGCTGATAAATGCTGTATATGTATCTATGCGAGATGAGACTAGCGGAAGTATTTCTTACATCAATTTATTGTAGAAGACCTATGCAGACATCGGCAGTTTTTCAGTCTCGGCAATGTAATGGACATTCATTTGCATTGGCTGGGTGTTTAAGTTTCGTTATAAAAAGAGCAGAGAATATCTTATTTTGAAGCATGAAATGGCAATCCGTTGGTGGTTCTCGTTCCCCTTCTACGACCGAAAAGGAAGCATGTGAGTCTGGCAATGAATGTAAAATGCACAGAATTCTGTCGTTGATAAAGGAATATACTGTGGCCGACAAGAGATCATAAATGAAAATTAAAAGGAGCAGCATTTATTTTGTGGATTTCAAACTTGTCTTGTTTTATAATCCAAGATCATCGACCTCAAATACACGTATCTTTTGAGAAAAAAACCAAAGTGTTATCAGCGTGGGTATAATCTTGGAAAAAAGGGACGTAAATGCAATAGGTCTGCAAGGCGAGAGAGGAAAGGATTTGCATCTTTTAGAGGCGGCCTGGAGAAATTGTATTTTTCTTCTTCTTGGAACGAGTTCTAAAGAGTAGAAAAGCCAATGCGGAAGAACATCTCTTCAAAAGAAGGCGAGATATACCATCTTGACCAGCAGATTTTTATGTATATCAAGTACTCCTAGTGCAATGAGAAAGTGGATTGGTCCGATAGAATGTACGACGGGCTCTGGAGTTATTGGAGACATGACACAGTCTGGAAAGTGAACTGACTTCTACCAGCAGATTGACCTTGTTTAAAGTGCTGACTGTCATTATAAATGAGTGTTGTCCGTTTGAACTGTTTTTAGTTTTCCTCTCTTGAGATGGTGTAGTAAGACGGAAAAATCAGTTCTCTGACCCTGACTGCATCTAAATCTCTTATTTTAATTTCACAGTCTTTGTCCAATGATTTAGGATAAAGGATCTAATTCCAAAAGAAATAGTAATTGCGAAGATCAATAGCGATCATGACCGAGAAAATGTCTGGGTGCTGATATACAGACTACAAAACTATTAGATTTCCGGAGCAGATGAACTCTTTGAATGAATGAATCCTTTGAACTGCGACAAGTTCAGTCGCAGCCTTCGATTTTATAAACACCTGAAACTTACCTAAATTTTCGGATGCTAGTTTCCAGGCGAAGCCAAAATTCTGTATTAACACAATTATGCATTCATGGATAAAGGAGAGACACAAAAGCTTTACTCAGTGTCCTTTCTTTCCTTTCTGTCCTTGACATTCGGTCACTTGAACAGTTGTCTGAGGTAGCAGTCCCAGTCTGCCTGATAATGTCGAATATATGAAGGAGGGTCAATAAGTCCGTGATTTTTTGCATGAGAGATCGTTTTTTCGGCAAAAATTTCTCAATATAGTTTCCTTAGAACTCATACACTTTTCAAATAATAAGTTTTGTCGAGGTCCTTGTATTTGTTTAAGTGATGCTTTCATCTCTTTCCTCCGGGCGATCCCTCAGATTTGATAGCAGGAAATAGTCCACTGAGAACTAAATGGAGAGAATATGTCGGATAAGGGAGGAATTCGTAACCCAATTCATGAAATTTTGCCACGACATCTACGACCGAACGCACCTGTATATTGTCTTGATGGAAGGGTACCTTCTTCTTGGCCATTAGCTGTCGTTTTTCCTTCAAATCGTCATTGAACCGGTTCACTAAGTTGGCATAATGTGCGCCGTGCATTGTTTTCACCTTTTGAAGGCAATCGATGAGTATACGGCCCAGATGGCCTCCCTGCCATATTTCTTTAAAAATGTTCTTCCTCTCTTTCCCTTGCCCTTTCTAATCTCTTCCGTCTATCCCTTTCACAAGGAGAATTTCCTCAGGTTTAGAAAACCTCCTTCATAACCCCGATCCACAAGAAAGGATCAAAGAATGAAATAACCAACTATCGTCCCATCGCTAAACCCTCCCATATACCCAAACTCTTCGAAAGTATTTTGTATGAAGCTCTAAGCTTCCAATGCAAATCACTTATTTCTCCTAGACAACATGGCTTCTTAAAGTGTAGGTCAACCACCACAAATCTCGTTGAATTCGTATCCTTTGCCCTCTCTGCCCTAAAGAATGGCAATGAAGTCGATGTAGTTGCAACCGATTTTAGCAAAGCCTTCGATAAAATCTCTCATCGGTTAATTATCTTTAAATTGTCTGCCCTCGGCTTTGAACCCATATTATTAAAATGGATATCCTCTTACCTCGAAAACCGTTTTTACAGTGTTCGTTTTAGATCAGCCCATTTTCCATTTTTGGCCACCTCTGGAGTTCCACAAGGCAGCCATCTCGGTCCCCTTCTTTTTATATTAACCATAAATGATCTCGATATGATCATGAAACACTCGTCTGTCTCCCTTTACGCCGACGATACCAATTTTTTCAAAACAATTTCCTCTCCCCATTACTCTTTCCTCCTTCAACAAGATCTTGATAGTTTCTCGATCTGGTGCCTCAAAAATTCTTTGGATCGCCAAATGCCAATCCATCACCTTCTCACATAAGCGGAACCAATCTCCTCCCCGACTCTATCTTCTCCATAACCAACCTATCTCCTCCGTACAGTCTCTTCGCGACCTCGGCATTTTGTGTGACAGCGAGCTCAACTTCCGTTTACATATGGATGAGATAATCCTCAAAGCCAACTCTGCACTAGGTTTTGTAAAACGGTGGTCCAAAGAATTCACCAACCCGTACGTGACCAGGTCCCTCTATATTACCTTTGTTCGCCCCCTCCTAGAGTACGCCAGTCAAGTATGGTCCCCATATCATCGTGTTCATATCTCGAGAATTGAAAGCATTCAGCGTTGTTTTCTTCGATTTGCTCTTCGAGGTACGCCCTGGGACGATCCTTTTAATCTGCCCCCCTATCAAAATCGTCTCAACCTTATCAACTTAAACACCCTCGAAGATCGCAGAGATGCAGCAGATTTTCTCTTCATTCATCGACTCCTTTCAGGTCACGTTGAATGCGCGTCCCTTCACAACTCCATTTTCTTCAACACTAACCCTCGTAATCTACGTACCCCTCGACTCTTCTATCAGCCAACCCACCACACCTCCTATGGCGCGAACGAACCAATCTCCCGTATGCTACGTCAAATCAACTCAAACCCTACCGTCTTTGACTTTCACTGCACCACTTCCTACCTCAAATCTGTTCTCCTTCCCAACTCTAACCAACCTTAGTTTTAAGTTTTAGTTTAAGTTTATTTATTTAAGTATTAAGCCGAATAAATGGGGGCATTCGCCCCCACCAAAATTAAATATTATACCTAAAAAGCTGTCTCCGTGATCTTGGACATACCTTGGCTTTCTTCGTTGCTGACTCAAAGTTTGACAGTAGACTATTGACAAATGATTTGATTTTATTCATATTTTCTATCAATATGTTGCTGAATACAATGTGTCTGCAATCTGCCTCAAGTTTTCCGCCTATCCCATATGGTCTAGTGGCTAGGATATCTGGCTTTCACCCAGAAGGCCCGGGTTCGATTCCCGGTATGGGAAGTACTTCTTTTTTTTTGTCTTATAATTTTTTCCATTTCAATGGCGAATAAAAGCCACGGTAATATTTTTACATAGCCGCCCAATTCATTAGACCACCCACACCAGAAACATACCAACTTACCACCGAAAGGTAGTTTGCTGCCCAATGGTGAGTGCCTTTATTGCCATTTTATTACGATTCTCGTAAATTTTCACAGAGGAGACTGGCAAAACAATAGCATAACAGGGATAGTAGGGGATTTCCATGAGCCAAGAAGCATACTACAAATTAAAAGTGTCCTTCCGCTGCGAGTTTTTTCGCCTCTCGGCTTGTATATGTATGGTACGAGTATGTACATTTTTTTATTTTCATTTTCTAGCTAACCCAGTGGCCTGTAAATCACGGTTAGGTAGCGCAAAAATTATGTACATCAAGTATCTGTGTTATTGTTACTCGTAAATCAGGATAACGATTTAAACCAGATCCTCTTTGTTTTGCCATTCCATTGGATGTTTGTTTTTTATGGTTCCATTTAGGACTCATTCGTGGGCAATTAGGTCGGCCAATAGACTATTGAGCACATTTTTCGCGTCATCAAAATGAGCTTTTGCCGGAAATTTAGTATGACAAATTGTTTACAAGCAGATACACAATACTACGAGTACGAGTATCTCGCATCTCATGAACAACAGTAGTAAATGGAATGGTCTTGGTCTGAGATGGATGTTGGTGTCGTTACAATTGAAAATAACAAATTCAAAGTCATTGAACAAATGCGCTTACTCGCACTCTGATTCTAATGATGATGAGTTTCCTCCCGCGTTGCACTGTAATTGAGATTTAATTAAGAAAATTGGTAATTAGATTCAAATTAAGTTCAGTGTTGCACACAGAGATCCCCGTGGCTTATTTTATGTTTTCTTCACTGAAGGACGTCGTCACATCATCTTCAAATGGAAAAGAGAAGAGAAGCAAAGGATTTGGGAATTTCCTTACGGTTTAATTAAAACTTCATTATGGTGCTTGCATGCATGAATGGCCACATAGTAGACAGACACATGCATACTTATATCCAAATAGTCAAACAGGGAAGAACCCAGGCAGATAGACAGACAGCCAGACAAGAAGACGGCAGCGAGAAGAATTAATTTTTTTTTGTTGTAAGAAATGGAGATACACACTTCATCCGTATGTAAGGGTTAGTAAGGATCATTACGAGTATGTACAAATGGAGGTGGTTTTCATTTTCTGTTTTATTGCAGATTCATTGCTCGAGTCGGTTTTAATAAGATTTAGGATGCACCTAGGTTCCTTAAAGGAAAACAATCCTCTCAGGGGCTTCAGACGTTTGGCTTTGCAGCAGATGCTAATTTGTTTTTTTAATTTCCTGCGAATGTTTACGAGCACCTACTCGCCCTTGTGGGGCATGTTAAAGGGATTTCATTTTGTCAAAATTGGAAATTTAACAGGTACTGGTTCTGTTATAACTGAAATGGGTAAATTGCTTGCAAACATGAGTATGTAAAAGCTGTTAAAATGGAATTTTTTTTATTTTCAATTCGACATTGTCATTGAGGAGAAAATGACAATTCTGCTTAAAAGGATCAGCTTGACGTGAATTTAGCGACTCTTAGTTCTATTGACTCGTCTGTCATTTTCTTCTTCTTAAATTCGTATATCTTTTGAAAAAGCTTTACGACGGGAGTAACGCACCTAAACGAGTTGTAGGGTTGTAAAGATAAATGGTAGTTCCGAACGTACCTTTAGTAAAAGTTTTAAAGTTTCATTTAGGTAGAAAAGAAGGACACATTTGTTGTAGGAAATGTCGAAGTGTAGTCACACGTCTAAGGAGCCCAAATCTGCACAAACCGATAAGTGAGCTACTGGTGTTTTATCTAGATTTCACTTCGTCATTATAAATTGTAAGACATAAAAATAAATTGACTAAAATTTAGGCCATAAGCCCGCTTCGATCTTGTCAGTGGAATATAGTCCACTTCTTCGAGTACATCGACTTTTCAAATATTGGATTCCAAGCCGTCAATAGTTGCTGTTTAAGGTCTACTCTAACTCGCGAAATCATCTCCTTACTGATTGCTAGGTCTATAAATCGGTGACTTGAATTGCTGTACAGTACGTGGTGCCATCCTGCTGTGATCACATCAATGTCATTTATATTTAGAAATAAATTTTCGTTGAACATGATCTCCATTATGCAACTCGAGTTTCGGTCTCATTTCGGAAAAAAAAGACCGATGATGCGCAAGATTGTGTATTTTTCTGGAAGTAATGATGCTTCGAAAACCATTTTAAGACTCTCCATTCCGAATGCTGCAATTTTGTTCATTGACGTACTCCTTAGTCCAAAAATAAGCGTTGTACTGAAGGCCACTTTCTGTGAAAAAAGTAGGCCAACTTCAACATACTCTAGAGCTCCATTCGATCTTGGAAGTAGTGCCTAGAGTTGCATTTTGATGCATGCTAATGCAGGGCAATTTCAAAGAAAGTGCAGTTCCTGAAGAATTCGTAAGGGTTACTCAATCGCTGTCGTCAAATTCGTGATCACGCTTGGAGATATCTCTTCGCCCGTTCAGCTAAGGATGGAGTATGGGCATCTAAATGTCTAGAATAGGAACTCAGAGCCTTATGATGTCTGATTGTCGTGGAATCCCACAGAGATGTCCTCAGAGAAGACTTCTGCGCCTCTGTATCTGTCTGTGAAGATGGAAATTTGATTTACTGATACAGACTTTGTGTTGTCCCCATTTATTCCTTTCTAGAATCAGATAACTGAAGTCAATGTTGAAGCCTTTTTCTTGAGACCATCGTTGAACAAAGCCAAGCGCGGAGTTTGCTCTTCTATTTATGGAATCAAACGGAATGAAACGACTAAGTCCTTGGGTTGATATATAGTAAGTTCGGTCAGGAAGTGCTGAATAAGATGGCTTGGGAGGTTTATTTTGTTGCACCATATTGAGAACCTATTGAGATCACCTTGTAGAGGTCGAGAATCGCAAAATTTGAAAATTTGTCTATAGATTTTCATATCATCGGCCTAGACAGATATGTGGGAGTTCTTTATAATATTTAAAATGAAAACTAATGGACCAAGGTGACTGCCTTGTGGAAGACCCAAATGCCTTTAATTAGTTCGGACAAACGAGAACGAAAATGGACTAGGTAATAGCGTTCTACCAAGCACTGAGTTTGAGTGATATTGCTAAAGTCAGTGGTAATCACGTCCACGTCTTTTCCTTGTTCTAGGGCATACAATGTACTAGAAACGAACTAAATTTTTCTTTTAAAGAACTTAACACTCAAGTGGGTATGAATGCATTTAAAGTGCCTGAGCATGTGTTAAGTTTTTTGCAATGAAAGAATATTGCATCATAAATGATGCTCTCAAAGTTCTTGGGAATGTAGGATAATTTAGCAATGGGTCTGTATCTAGTCTGAGTCTTTTTTTCATGAATAGGCATTATATAAGCGCTTTCCCCAGGGAGAGCGAAAGTCTAAACACATTTTTTCAGAATAATTGAGGGCAGACCATCCAGGAACCAGGAGAAAGATCATCTTTTAGTTTGTTAATCCTGTCTAGTAGCTTTGCTGGTGTTGTTTCAATATACATTAGAGATGTCTGAGTGCAAATGAATTGAAATATGCATGCCGAAAAATTTTCTAGGTACAATGTAACAATGTGTCGATAGCTTCCGTTGAAGAGGTTCTTAAGTGATACTTATAGTGTTTCTATAGCGAAAGTAGGTCTTTCCGGTGCAGGCTACTAAACGGCTATGCTAAAAGTTAGAATTGGTATCACGACCTTGGCGTAGACGAATTTCTAAGTTTGCTTTCGTACGAGACCTTCTTTTCTTCGCTTTGAAACATTTTTTTTTCACCTCAGTTTGTTGTCCAGATATCTGGTAATCTTCAACAAATTCAGAATAGTGTCATGTAACTTGGGTGGAGTGGTTGAGGGTATCTTGAAGTGGTGGAGAGTGCCTGCTGGTATTTTTCCAATACATAACGAGTGATATCGTATGCTACCACACGAGCTCCTACGTCATTTTATTAGGAAGAGAGCTTTGAGAACTATGTTCCATACTACAATTGGGATTTTCTCCAATTGGGTTTCTTTCTTGTCAAGCAGCGATCAAAGATTGTATTTATAACTCTACTGTTGAGGCTATTATCTATCGTACAAGCGTATGACGAATAACTTGCTCAAATAATGAAAAAAAAATAAATGTGGCAACGTAGGCCTTAAAAATGTTGAGCAGCCAAGTTAAAGCATATGAATTATTTTATATAGTATAACACATGCTAATAAAATTAAATATTGAACACAAGTGTATATATATCCCATATGGTCTAGTGGCTAGGATATCTGGCTTTCACCCAGAAGGCCCGGGTTCGATTCCCGGTATGGGAATTTATTTTTCCAAATTAGTTGACGTACAATTAAATTGCGCGATATTTTTTTGGACTGTAGACATTTAGAGGAATATAATATGTATAGTCCAGACAAAACTGACATTCCAGTTGGCATTAATTCCCAACAAGTTGGATTATTGTATAGGTCTTAAATACGTCATTACAAATGCTACGTCAAAAGTCCCCATCGATCCCGCGCTTGTGTGTTGTTTTTTATTCGAGGTCAAAGGTCGCAAATTTTCGTTTTTTGCGTGTATCTCTGAAACGCTGAGAGCTACAGGAAAAATGGATGAGAGAAAGTTTGTAGATCGCGAAATTCTCTACAAAAAAAGTATCAATACTGTTTTCCCTACGAAGTACCGTTCTCAACAACATTTACATCGAAGCGTGAAAATTTCGTTAGAAGAGCGAACGCCCAGCAAAGCCCAGGATCAAATCAGATGTGTTCTTTCATAGATTATTGCCCCATCTCTGTGAAATTCGGGCATGAAAGCGTTAAATAATAAATCTAATAATAATGATTTTATAGAAACTAAGTGTTCACTTCACGATAGTCCCTCAGAAATAGAAACTATTGATTCCAGAAAAGGTGATAGAATCAAAAAGCGGCCTCTTTTATATGATGATTATATATTGAGTGCACACTCTATAGTGTATACAATTCCAGTGATATTCAAAATAGTGAAGACAGAGTTAAATGCGATGATGTTATTAAAGAAGAGCTTAATTCTCTTCTGGTTAACAATGAATGGACACTAGTATACAAGCCTGAAAATAAATGCGTATTTACAATTAAAAATTATGAGAACGGATTGCCTTTAAAATACAAAGCCCGCCTTGTCGGCCGCGATTTTAGTCAATTCTGGGCTCTAGCAAACGTGCGGCCGCAGATAAGGTTGGAATCAGCGAAGCTGCCTTGAGAAAACACCTGATTCTGAACACTGCTGCCACTTCCCTTGGGCATTATAAAACAACGTTTACACGCTAGGAAAACGAATTATTGGAACCTGTTTTATAGAATGACGATAGCGACTGTTCGAAGGTGAGTCTTCCAATACGCCGAGGTGAACAAAATCCCAAACCCTTTTGACAAACAGGTGAAAATGGTTGGAAGAGATTGGATTGAGTGCTTCCTAAAAAGGCATCCTAACATTTGTTTGCGCCAATCCGTCCCGACAAGTCTTGCCCGGCAATAGGTTTTAACAAAGTTCAGGTGGAAAGATTTTATAAAAACCTAAAAGATGTCTATGAAAAGTTCAACTTCGACCCAAGCCGAGTATACAACATGGAATGAGCACTGTCCCGAAAAAAAACTCCAAGGGTTTTCTCAACACGTGGAAAGAAAATTATGGGTAAGATAGTCTCTGCAGAAAGGGGTATAATAATTACGGCTGTTTGCTGCATGAGTTCTACACGACATTATGTCCCCCCAGCCTTTATTAGGTTGAAAGAACAATTGCTCGATCGTGGCCCTAATGCATGCATCGGCATGGTGTCAGATTCCGGTTTTATTAATGGCACGCGTTTTTTTACAATGGCTTCAACATTTTAGGGAGCACGTCCATGCTGAAAAAGAAAAGCCAACCCTGCTTATTATGGACAACCATTCGTCGCATATTTCCTTAGAAGCTACCATATTTTGCAGAGACAACGGAATTTCAATCGTTACTTTGTAGTGCCACAAAATGCAGCCATTGGATTTTTTTTTGAGTTTTTCAGTCCTCTTAAAGCGTGGAAGAATGCGAACGCTGGATAACTCAATACCCTAAAAGAGCTATTAGTCAATTTCAAGTAGTGCCTCTATTCAAGCTAGCTTTTAAAAAAGCAGCTACAGTTGGTAATGTGGAATCATCCATATAATGACAGCCTTTTACAGGATATCGATTTTGAGCCAGCTTCCGTAAATGATTTTTTTCAAGACAAAGAAGACAATGTGGTAAGGGAGGAACTTCTGGAAATGGTTGGTTTACAAGTGCAAAACGAAGGATTACAGGTGTAAAAGTAACAGAGCCAAATCCTAATATTGAAGTGGTTGAGTCAGAAACGGCTGAGATGTTACAAGAACTGAACGAAAACGTTTCGCCAAACAAAAAGAGGGGTTCACTTTCGATGACTCAGGATAATTTGGTAATGTTTGAAATGAGGTAGTTATGGTGACATTTTGAGTGGTTATGTTGATTCTGATTGGCGAGGTAATGACGAAAGAGATAAAAAAAGTACAACTGGTTTTAAATTGTTTGAACAGTGTACAATATGCTGGAGTACGAAATGAGAGTTTCGTCGAATATATGCCTCTATTGGAAGCCGTAAGCGAAGCTCTATGCTTGAGGTCATTAGCAATCAGCACTAAAATTAATATTAGAACCTATAGTCATTTATGAAGATAATAATAGCTGTATAAGCATAGCAAATAATCCAACTAACCACAAAAGATCGAAACATATCGATATAAAATATAAATTTTCGAAAGAACAAATTGAAAAAAATATAATTAAATTATGTTACACTCCTACAAGTACAGCATCGACGTTTTCTGGCACAACAACCGATTTTTGAAGGCACTTACGAAATTCGTTACGGAGAGAACGACGCCATCACCAAAAGAGAGCTGATCGGCAGACTTTTGTAGAAATCATAAAAAATTATTGCACGAAAATGTTAAAGAGTTAATTCCATTTTTTGGCTAATTTTCAAGTCTCTATAGAAATCACACATAAAACTCGTATGACAAAACGTTACGAGCACGTGTACCACCACTAAAAACGTCAAAATTTATGATGTTGATGTCAGATTTGGTATACTCGTAACTACGCCTGTAGATAAACTTAAGTAACAACCTACGTACCGCTAGATTAGTTTGATAGAAAAAGTAATAGTATTGCCTAAGTTTGAGTACAATAATTTGAATCCAACACGCATAGGGCGTCGGTGGTGTAATGGTTAGCATAGTTGCCTTCCAAGCAGTTGATCCGGGTTCGATTCCCGGCCGACGCACATCTTTTTTTGTTTTTGTTGAAACACTTGTTAGTATGGCTTCTATTTTAGTGTGTTTAGTGTATTATTACACATTAGGGTATGACACGTGTTTGAATAAAGAGCAGAAGTTGGAATCTACGAGTACAAAACATGTTCATTTAATGTGTATCTTCGATTAATATGCGAAATACTTTCTACAAACATAAAGTATGACTGAAGATGCAGATACATACGACGCATTTCGAAACAGGAATCTCGCACTTTGAAGATGAATTGCGTCGAATATGGAGAAAGTAAGAATATTGTAGTTGGGTAGATATTCGCACGTCATTAAGCGATGTTCACTGATTATTGTTGCGACTCACATCAAATTGAAACATAAAGTATTACCGGTTTTCACCTAAAGCTACCATCTCGAGTTTCAAAATGCATCAGCAATCACCCATTGAAATTTTTGCGTTTAGGCAAAACGTCTATGACTTACTTGGAACAAGGGGTATACTTAAAAGCAGGTACTTACTGCCTGACATTTTATTTGTTGTTTCCTCTCTGTGCATAAATATATATGTATGCGCACTTGTGTTACGCTAAATATGCTATGGAGCGAAAGTAAGCAAATGCTTAGAGAAAAAGTGTGTACATCACTATGTTCCACTGTCGACTGCTTAATGGCCAGAAGAATACTTATTTACAGATCCCGGTTTGTTAGACCCTCTGACCTTTGCAGCATTTTAATCCGCGCAGCTTTAATTTTTCGTTCATAATGGGTGATTTTTTTAGCGTTTGGTTTTTAATTGTCAAAAAAAGCACAAGAAAATTGTAAAAGTGTATAAAATGTTTATTTGAGTTTATAGATTAATGCTTGCCATTTATCTTGTATAGATTATTTCATGTAAATTTTGGCCACAACTACGTTTTAATTGTTGCGTGGTCCATACGGAGAGTCCAATTTTGAATCACTTTTTCGAACCAATGTTGTTTTCCAAGGCTGATTTTGAGTGATTTGACGTATCTCCATAAAATATAGTGTAAAGGCGTCAAATTGGGCGATCTAGCCGATCAATTAATCGGTCCAAAACGAGAGTTAAATTGCTCACCGAAATTATTTCTCAATTGGTCCATTTAGTCCATAGCGCAGTCTTGTTGGAACCACATGTCGACCAGGTTCAGCTCGTGCAATTTGGGCAAAAAAGAGTTAGAAATCATTGCATGATTGCGGCCGGCATTGACGGTAACATGGTCATCTTTCAAAAATACGGGCCAATGATTCCGCCGGACCATAAACCGCACTGAAGAGTGCATTTTTCCGGGTGCATTGACAGCTCTTGTATTGCCTGAGGTTGCTCATCGGACCAAATACGGCAGTTTTGTTTATTAACATACGCATTCAACCAGAAATGAGCTTCGTCGCTGAAGATAAGCTTTTCTCAGGCCCACTCACCGATAATTCGAAGCTGTGGCAGGTTGTTCGGCTTTAGTTCTTGCACGAACTGTATTTTGTAAGGTTTTAGACCAAGATCCTTGCCTAAAATCTTCCACGTAGTCGAGTAACACAATCCCAATTGCTGGACAAATGGCGGTCATCGTTAACACTGGCGGATACTGCAGCAATATTTCCCTCTGTATGCACTCTACGCGTGTGCTTGATGGCTTGATGTGCAATAGCGTGAATTAAAAACTCTCAAGAAGCACAGTATGTCGAATTTTAACAAAAAAAAATTAATATGCACATTTACAAAATTCAGTGTTAACGCAGGAAGCCTCCAGAACATTTTCGTCGTCTTACGTCTGCCGATTGAATGCACGAGCAAAAACAACTTGATGAAGATTTTTCAAAAAATCCATCTTCAGTAACGAGGCCCATTTTCATCTCAACTGTTGGGCCGATGAAGACCCAAGAGAGATTGTCGAGAAACCGATGCATCTTCACAGAGTCACTGTTTGGTGAGGCTTTTGGGCTGGAAGAATTGTTGGACCGTTTCTTTTTGGGAATGGTGCCGGTAATGCTGTTACTTTCAATGGTGATAGCATTCATTGTACTTAATTTATAAGACCCAAACTGGATGAAATGGATGTGGACGATATATGGTTCCAACACATTATCTTACGAAACAGCGACGTCAATTAGCAAACGAGATCGCGCGATCTCTCAGGTTGTCATAAGATGAAGGTATATGCCATTGGACCAGCAATAATTCATAACCTAATGGACGAGATAATGAGGTATATTGGTGGAGGAGCAATCATGGCTGAATGTCATCCTAAATTTGGAAAAACGCATTCACATATGTCGCTGAAGCCATGCTGAACATTTGGCCGATATTATCGTTTTCACATACTTATTATCAATCAATAGGCATTATTCAGAAATCAAAATCATACCTGCAATATTGTTTATTTACTATTCTCATGGTGAAAACCCATAGGCCCACTCTGTATAACTTTGAAGCAACTAGGGATTTTGTCCTCTTCGACTCCTGATAATGTCAGTTCGTCAGATATAAAGCAGATTGGTGCAGAAATATGGCTGTTAGCGGTAAGATATCTTCGGTCGTTTTGAATGCAAAATTCTTCGAACAGTTTTAGATCCCGCTTGCATTGATGAGCTTTGGAGAAGATATGTACATAGCGAACTCTACAAACTGTACACCAACATTTACTTGTCTAGAAAACTGCGTATCAGTTACTTTGAGCTGGTAAGGGCACGTAGAGTGCATAAATATTAACGTCCAAGTCTTCGATTCCTACAAGGTAGGTAGTGTGCTCAGCGAGTTCAAGTGTCGAGCAATTTTGACCAAAAAGATGAACCTCGTTTGGCTAGGCCAGAATGATGATGGTGAGAAGATGAGCTCTTGAAGTCCAGTGTCTAAAGAAATTCCACTTTTACGGTAAGGGAACTCGCAAGGGAACCACCACTTATTCAGTAAAGAATCGAAGCTTGCGCTGAGCTTCCGTCGCGTCACAATCAAGCGCCGTTTTTGAACCGGATCGTTACCAGAGGTGAATTTTTGTTTTACAATAACATTAAGCGTCGTCAACAATATCTTAGTCCAGAAGACAGACCAGCACAACATCTGAAAGATGGACTTCACCCTGTGTCTGTATGGTGGGATGCAGAAGGAATAATCCATTTTGAGTTGTTGCCTCGTAACAAGGCGCAGAAGTCTATAGTCAACAGCTGTGCAGATTAAAGTAGATCAGAAACCGCCAGGTCTGGTGTTCTATTCCACCAAGATAACGCTCGCCCTCATACAGCTAGGGCCACCTACTCATTGTTCGGTTGGGAAAAAATGGTGCATCCGCCTTATTCTCCAGATTTAGCACATTCAGACTACCTTGATGGAAAAAATTGTAGATCTGGGGATGATGTCCAAGAGACTTCGCCAAAGTCAAACAATTTTTCTAGTGACAACATTAAGAAGTTGTCTCAAAAGGAAATTTTTGCATTTAGTGCAAATTAATTAGCATTAAACAGACATTCAAAAGCCGCGTAATATACTTTTTGTTACACCTCATATTAAAACAGCAAAAAAACCTAAACCTTCTGCACTAAATAAAATTTCTGAACCAGAAGAGAATTTTAACAAAACATGGCACCAGCAGTTGACCCATTGACAAACCCACCAAATAAAGTCTCACCAACCCCTCTACACCGAAAGCTGGATCAATTAACATAATTCTTTATGAAGCTTCTCGCGTACGGTTTTGTTTCTAAATAAATAATTGAAACCCGCACTTCTCTGTAATTTGATTAATTGATCTCCCCCCGACTAGCAATTCGAAAACATAAACCCTTCTCATTTGTAAAAATATATTCCCATTCACTAAATTAATTGTGTAACATTTTATAAATGACAATTAACACTTCATGAGGAAGTGCAACTGTCATTTATTTTAAAAATTTGTTTTGGGTCACGTAACCATCAGTAATTCCGCTAACACTAGACAGGAGCAACCCCATCAGCGCCGCGGGAGTGATTCGAATCAAAGAAGATTCATAATCCGGTCCACATCAATTGGTTATTATAAAAGTAAAAACCGTCAGTTATTACTTCTACCGTGACAATTTGATCGTCGTATACGAGTTTGTTTTGAAAATACCTCAACACGAAGACGATGTGAATTAAAAACGAAAGAAAATGCTTAAAGTAAATTGTTGTTGTTTCACAGTCTTCTACGTCATGTCATAGTCTCTGGACTATACACTACACAGCAACAGCGAAACCAACTGATAAAACATTCAAAGCAAACCAATAGAGAGCAGATAACTCGTTTCAAATGTCAGTGACTCATTTGGCGATAAAAATGAAATTTCGATTACAATTCACCTCAGCACGTGGTGTGGTTTAAATATGTTATTTCTGCCAACAAACACACATGGATACAACAGAAATGAATGACGAACTGATCGATTTCATGTGGATCAAATATAAAATTAAAAAAACCTTCCCATACCGGGAATCGAACCCGGGCCTTCTGGGTGAAAGCCAGATATCCTAGCCACTAGACCATATGGGATATATTTTATTTGGGGACAGAACTACATTTTACAGTAAGGTCATGCAAAACAGAAAATTTTCAACAACTGGTAACTGGTAACAATCTACGTGTGTTAACAATAACATTTAACTGGTATACTGAATTCAATCGTGACCCCAAGCACTTTCAGTTTTAAATAAAATACTTTAACGTTACAAGCTCAGTAACTGCTTCAATTACAAGTATTTAACTATCAAAGGACACCGCTGTAAGTTTGGCTTATCGCTTGTACTAGGTGGGGTGAAAAGTAACTGAATGAAAAACATTTTTTTTTCTTTTATTCAATATAGTCCCCTTTTAGCTTGAAAAACACACTTATTCCAGCGATTTTCCAACCTCTTGAATTCGTCCGAAAAGTAATTTTCCGGAAGGTCTGCAAAATACTCCTCCGTGGCGTCGATGATTTCCTCGCGTGAGCTGGATTCTTTATTGATGAGCCATCTTTTGAGTTTTGGGAAGAGATAATAGTCCGAGGGAGCCAAATCGGGCGAATACGGTGGATGCGACAGCAATTGAAGCCGCAAGTCATTGATTTTAGCCGTGGTTGCGATGCTCTTGCGCGCCGGCGCATTGTCTTGCAAAAACAAATTTTTTTTCGCTTCATGTGAGGCCGTTTTGCAGCGATTTCGGACTTCAATCGCTCCAATAATGCACAGTAATACTCGCTGTTGATGCTTTTTCCTTTTTCGTGGTAGTCTACGACGAGTATGCCATGACAATCCCAAAAAACCGACGAAAAAACCTTCCCGACCCATCGAGCCTCCCTCGGCCGCTTCGGAGCACTCGTGCCGGCTTCAGTCTATTGCCGGGCACTCATTCTATTCTCAACATTTACCAATCGACGCCAAAAGTCCGCCCGATTCCGCATCAGCAAGTCCAAACACTTTTTCGAAGTGCTCTCGCGTTCGTGTTTTTGGTCAGGAGTGAGCATGCGCGGCACCCAGCGGCAGGATAACTTTTTCATATGCAGAATATTGCCCAAAATATGGCGTGTGCGCTTAGTACTAATCTTTGTGGTATCCAACAGCCAACACCATTTCATGTATTTTTTTGACATTGTCCTCTGTAACCGCATCGGGGGGCCTGCCGTTGCGGACTTGATAGGTAGTGGAGTTGCGGCCACCACGAAACTTTCGAAACCAATATTTGACGGTGTAATCTGACGGAGCATTAGCCCTTCTCCGTTTTGCCTCTCAAAAAATAATGTTTTATGAAAGAACGAAAATCGTTTTTGTCCATACTCAACATGATGCCAAACACGTCAACAACAATCAGCTGTCAAAACAAAACTAAAGACAGTATCGCACTGAAATTTGGCATGTCTGCCTAAATATGAACGGACTTCAAGGCACCATAACCTTATTTGCAGTAGCAGCGCATTCTGCCGGTCAAGGAGGTTACTTTTCACCCCATCTAGTAAATGGTATTTCAATTAGAGGTTACACTTTGATTTATTAAGAAAACACAAACTTTTTCTCAAACAAGGTTAAATTTATATTTTAATCGACAGGCGAGGGATTGCCAATAATAATGAGAGACAATATCAGTGAGGTGACCTCCGTTGCACACCCAAGCTCTTTTGTTGATAAAAATGCTCATCATATTCTCGCCGAATTGCAGCTCTAACATATTTCATCGATTATCTACTTTGAGTTTTGGCATTAATCTCCTCGGATGGCTCAGATGCTATGATAGCGGCGGCCAATTTTGATCACAATTTCCACAAACAGCTCACGATTTGGTAGTGCAATCCAGACCCACTTCTTTTCCAAAGAAATAAGAAATGGCTTCTGTCCAAAACCTGCACCTAACAGTAACATGTTGTATATAGCGAGACTTATCGATGATCATATTAGAAGCCCAAAATGCTCCAAATTCCCTTATTAACACAGCCATGAAAATGCAAAAGTGCTTCATCGCTTAAAGTGATCTCTCAATTAAATTCTTGGCCAATTTCATGTATTTCCAGATTGACAAAATTACGTTTCTGCTGATGGTCGACAGGCTTAAGTTCTTGCGTCAGTTAAACCTTATAGGCTTAATGAAACAAGTCTTTATGTCTATCTATGATCGATAAACCTGTGTTTTCGACAAAAAATTCGAGCTACAGCACAATTGCAGGCCTTCATATCACTACTGCGTGCCAATAACTCAAATTACTTAACCAATGTGACAGTTGCTAGGTTAGAACGTGCTGAATACGTTATGCGGGACAAAAGTAACCTCCTCAAGATACATAGCAGTTACGTGCAGGTATTGATCGAGAATAGACACTGGAGACGCTATAAACAAAAACCTAATAATGGTAGTAACGGCTATGGTATTTAATTTATTGGAAATGTAATTTTATGTGGTTAAATATCTGGAAGTCCAACTTTCAATCACTTTTTTAAGCATCTTAGGCCGCATTACTCCGGCGAATGTTGGCTCCCAAGTCTTCTGTCCTCTAGTTTCTGGGCCTAGACTTGCGGCTTCATATGCCTACACAAAAAAATAATCCAAACTGGTAAATTACACGATCTTGTTGGCTAGTTCACAGGTCCATCAGTGAATTTCGTCCTGAAGGAAATAATCACCAAACGTTTCACTCACATAATTCAAGCTGGATCTTGTAAACTCGTAAATCAAGGTCTTCCTGCAAGATTATCCATAAAGTGGATGGACATCTCTAGTGCACGATATCGAATCAACTTTAACCTCAACTCTACGCCCCCCCCTGCAGCTATAACTTCTTCGGTGCTCACTGTACTACATCTTTACGAATGCGTATTGTGAACGTAGAACGCGGTATGTTTCCTGAACCACATTTGCATAATTTGCAAGCGCTCAAATAACCTGTTATTGGTAAAAGTGTTACCAATTCAAAAAAACATCCATTAGAAGATCGTAGAGTAGACATATCGGATAAAGGATTAGTAGAATAGATTTCGGAAAGTGAACTTGAAAGCGTCGAATTAGAAGTACACAACGATTCCTCTTCAGAAATTTCTGGACGAAGTTCGTATTCTTTTCAGGGATGAGCTGATATAAATATGCAAATAGTCCACCACGAGTAAATGTTCGAACCGCGGTGCACATAGTGGTTGCATATCTCACTTGTATTATCAAATCCAAATAGAGTATACACCTAATATATGAGTACTCAGGTAAAGAGAGTCTATTGTTGTCCTTGTATGTTCCTTTCACAGGAATTTCTCACTTTTCGCAGAATGATGACTAGGCACTTTAGTAGTAAAGGGCCAACAGTAACAGTACCCACCACATGAGAGCCTAGTACTTGCAGAAATAGTGGTCCGCTCTCTCACATCAAGCGTCGAAAGATGTTGTGTCTCTTATACCTTGTACACTTATGTTTTTAGCAAACTCGTAGTGCCCCGTCACAACGGCAATTAGCAGTCTACAGTTTAATGAGGGACAGTAGGAAAGACGCTCTCTGACCTCTCAGATACGTCGGGAAGTATTCTCTTGGTCTGCCGGCATCCTGAAGAATCGTGCCAAATGCATTAATGTTTACATTATGTCAAGGAAAGCCTTAACCTAACGTAGGTTCGGGGTCTGAAAAACCCCACTCTAAGCTTTGCCCGGGAAGTTAATGGGCGATTTTACTCCGCAGATGAGATTGAAAATAATTTTGGGCCATACAAACAACGCTTCTTTTGCCAATCATTTAAGTATGTATGAACTATTTGTTCCCTCTGCGGACCAGTACCTTGAGATTTGACGTGTCGGCTCTGGCATACCAAAGAGAAAAAAAGAATAGAGTAATACGACTATCATCACACTTTCAAACTAGTAGATCCAGAAGAGAAGACACGTAAATCTTTCTAGACCAGATAAAAGCCTGAACGTATTTCTTAGCTTTACAAAGACTGGAATCGATAGTATTGAAGAAAAATGTGCAAATTAAAATATTCCTGAAAGACAGGAAATCGAAGACGTCCTTTACCCTTTGAGTAATTTGGGTCAAGCCAATAAGCAAGCAGGGAGTAAAGGGCAGTCTTGAGGGTGAGTTTAGATGATAGTTAAATATAGGTTGAATGTAGCTGACTTCACTTTATATTCTCGACATGTTCATAGTATCAGTAATTCGTTTGGTGATGATGAATACGGAAGAGAATAACATTTCCAAGATATTGTGTAGGCATAAAATGAGATGAGTTGCAATATAGCAGGAGAGTCAAAGGTACCACTTAGAAGCTGACTAGCAAAGAGTTTCTCACCAACTTTATAACGTGTTTTAAGGCGTTGTAAGTCTTGATAGCTTCAAATCAAACCTCTCTTACTTGGAAAAACAAAGACTTTTACTAGTCAAGGGTTAGCTAAATTTATTTCTGTTTCTGTAAAAAGTATATTAAAAAAATGTACCTGATCCTGCTAGAGCTAGACTATGTACCTGGATGACATATGCACATGCTTCCCGAATATTTGCTAAAACACAAAGCGTCGAAAACTGATAATTCTGATCCTATTCCACTTTCACTATATAAATAAATTCACATGCAAAACTATACCGGCTCGGCACACAAACACTGTTACAATGTTGGCAATATAGATACATATATATTATTGACTATGTATTAAAGTGTACACACAAGAAACAAAGGCCAGGCAAAATTCTAGGTATCCTTTTGGTGTTTTACTTGTTTGGCCGCTGGGTATTCACTATTTCCGATTTCTTTTGTTTAGATAAATTATCGGATAAACTGAGAGCTCTGTTGCGTTCAAGAAACAGGTAGCGACTTAGAAAAATCCATTTTTAATTTTTTTTTATGAAGAGATTCGAAAATACTTGCAAAAGGGTAACGAAAATACGCGTAAAAACTTTATTTTGAGGAAACACTAATCACATCCTCCTTGCAACCATGGATTTTGTGAAACTAAGCAGTGCGTTTTCAAAGGAAATGACCAGAAGTGCTTAAGAGAACAATAGCCGAATCCCAAATTTGGAAGGGGTAATTTGTAGATACTCAATCCTGGCGAAAATTTGATTAAAAATAAAAAAAGGATGTATGTGTCATATATTGCACTTTAAGATTTTACTCACTTTGTTCGAGGTATTGATTATCTCTTACTTCTTCATGTTCCTGTTCTTTCACATTCTATTTAAATATTGTCTTAATGATTAAAGGAAATGCGTTAAACAAGTCCATCAACGATTCCACATAAAAATAAACAAATTTGAGTTCCATTGTTAATGCAGCCATTTCATCTTGATGTACATATATTTCAAAATTTGTATATTTCTAGTCGTCTACTCTATTCCTTGATTGTATTTTAATTGACACTAGTGCGCAAGCGACTTGTATTATTAATAAATTTATTTTTATTATTTCAGTTGAAATACGAGTACAAAATATTGCTGCAGTAAAAGCCCAACTTTGTTCTCTGACTGATCCACCTCCCTTTCTCAAAAGTGGATGCACCAGATGAAGCCCAAACCTTTCACACTAAGAATGGTCATAAGACGGTCATTGAAGCTTATTCCCAGGTGTTTTGTTTTTTCGTTTGCTTTGGAGAAACCCTTGGTCCATCCGTCTGGGACATCATGGCGTTCTTGTTTCTCCTTGCTCGAATGTGCTCGAATGAGTGATGGAGTTGTCGGCGGATGGCAGTGTCTTGTACCCCGCTCCATCTCTACGTTGGAATGCGGTGAACAGGTTGAACAGGATTGTTCCCAACTGGATCCCTGTGGAACTCCATAGGTGATCGTTTTAATTCCGGATTTGGAGTCTTGAATCTGTTCAACAAAATAATCGATTAGCGAACAACATCGTTGTGGGTCTACAGCAGTTTGTATATGGTTGAACATTTCGCCCGAAAAATTTATTAGCTAGTCGATAAGAAAGATATATATAAGATTCGGAAGTTGTTGAAGATGATTAGTAGGGATTTGATAGCCATTTGCAGTAGAAAGAAGTTTGATAGCAAACAGAAGATTGCTTCGAATTTAAGCTGTCTAGACGCGATGAAATTAGGGAAGTGCTCTTGAAGGTGTTCCATAAAACTTTCTTCAAGAAAAGGCTTCGCTTCTGCTTTTACCTCTGCTGTGGTGAAGAAGAAGAATGGTGTCGGCTTCTCCAACCAGCCACTTAATTTTCTGAAAGGCATCCGGTCCCGGTTTCATGTCTTTAAATCTTTTTCTGAAGTTCTCGCTGTGTGGTGTCTTATCGCTCTTTACATGTCCTGTTCCATGCCCGATGGAATGCCATCTGGAAAAGTGTATGAAGGCATTGTCTGTGAGAGGAAATAACTTCAATATTTTAACCAGCAAGAGTTATTTCTGTCCATCAGTAACTCTATATACTGCTGTTATAGATACTGAACGTATGTATCAACTTGTAGCTTTCATTCCACATCGGTTTTAAAACTAAACTAAAAGAATGTGCTTCACCTGGGGTGTTCTCCCCAAATGTATTCGCTGATTCAATGAAATCATAACTTCCACCGCAAGGTGTTAACCAAGCTCAATGAAACGAGAACCTAATTCAATTTAAAAATGGAATCCTGGTGTTATAACGTCATCTTGTCAAAAGGTGGGCCTGGCCTTTGTTTTTTAATAAACAAGCTTCCGGCTCTTTATCGGGCCACAGAGTAAATTTAATTTGCATTGTAAATTAACCTTATTTATTGGGAACATAATTCACCGATAAGATTTCAAAGGGTTCTGTTGTTTCTCAACAAGTGTACAAATATCAGTGCCAAATAAATATCAACGACGCCAACATTTTTAGATTGGAGTGTCCTGATGGCTGGTTGATATGTTGGGTTGTTGATTAGTGCACAGTCTTAGCGGTCGGAAAAATGTAGTTCTACCAAGGATTGCTTTTTTTTTCTTCAGAGGCGGCTTATTATTTTCCGAGATACCTATTCTCGTTGTGTTTGGGACAGCCTTTGAGGTTTACAGGGTGTAATATTTCTTTGGAGTATGTGCAGGAAGAGTTCTACATTAAGACTAAGGGCAACTTTGGTCAGGACTCCATTATGAGCTGTCCATTATGAAATGACTCTCCATGATGTAGGCAGACACAACGCGTGCTTCTAAATGTCGCTAAAAAATCAGTAACATGCTAGGTCCTAACACAGCTTGTACCTTGTTAAGCACTTCAATAAGCTATGACTCTACTTCATGCAACATATAACTTATGATAGCCTCTGCAATTGATCGAAGTATACCTACCTCAAGATGCAGAGAAATGAAAAAGAATCCTTTGCAAGGGCCAACGAAGGTGTTCGAGATAGTATTTGGAATTCGAAGTAGATAATCACTGGTCTCAGCTCTATTAATTACAAAAATTCCTGCCACGAAATGAGAAAAGATGGGCTATGGCACCATGCCATACTTCGCTTAATATAGATCCGTTTTGAGCCAACCATTGGTTGGGGGAAAACTTTATGAAGAAAAGCTGATCGATCTTACTTTTGCCGCAGTTAAATCAAAACTTATATACGAGTACATACATACATATGTATGTGAGACTAAGTAGATATTTTACCTTTTTGGTTTACAAGCTGTTTCGAATATTTTTTCGCTTTTGGTCCCAGTAATATTGTTGCTGACATAATTATTATTGACATGTAGTGACTCTAAAGTATTTGTTTGTACCACAGTTTTTCAGTATCCCATATTGTCTAGTGGTTAGGATACCTGGCTCTCACCCAGGAGGCCCGGGTTCGATTCCCGGTATGGGAAACTTTTTTTAATATTTTGCCTTCTCACGCCCACACGTAGAAAACAGTGAAATTAAAAAGAAAATACTGCGGCCTGGTGAAAGCACCAGATGTCAGATAAACTTTTACCGCATTGAAAAGACATTTTCTGTTACGACTTAGATATTCAAAAAACGATTCCAATATGCTTGTACATGCTTTTGACATAGACAATGGGATTGCGTTAACAGCAGAGCGACTCTGCTGTCATTGTCATTTAATAAATTGTTCATCATATGCTGTTCCCATTGTTGTCCTACTCATCCATACGCGTATCACAAGAATGCACGCTCGCACGCACTTCCTAACTGAATGTCCTGCCGAAGGCGGAAGGAACCCAAATCCACCATATCCCATATTCACAAACAGTTCGCCATTCGCCGGCAACAACTGATGTTCCCAATGTTTCCAACTCATCTGACAATATGTTTACACTAGCTGACAGGAATACAAAGAGGTCATTGATAATGATGCTCACGATGCTGCTACTGTTGCTGTTCCAACAAAAAACTTTCCCTTATCCATGCTGGAGGCTGCGGATAGAAGTAGTGGTAGTGGCAGTGGCAGTGGCAGTGGCAGTGGCAGTTTCAGTGTCGTTGGCAGTAGCGGATGCCTGCTGCCTGTCTTTCATGATGTTGGGAGCAAATGAAGTCATGTCATTCTTGGAGCAAAATTCTAACCTAACTTCATTTCGGTGTTTCCTCCTTTAAATATCACGAGGGGTTCCACCATATAGATTTGAAGTTATTGTACAATAGAACCCTCTGATCGATATTGATATTTGAACAAAGCCATTCGAAAGGACCACGCATTGAAACACACAAACCCTCGGTATTGTCGCCGTCCGTTGTCTTCGTTTCGTTGTCGGGTAAATAAAGGGAGCAGCCGCCAGCCAGCAACATCCCTTCAGTATAAGAAAAAACACACCTCCAAACATGGATACATTTCAAATCTAATAAAACACGACTGGGGGAACCACATCGTTTGTAGATACATTTTCGTCTGAAATGCCCTCAGTACCAAGACGTAAGTGTTTCTTGTAAGGCACCGTGGATGGTTAGGGGAATGAAAGAACATCCATCTGGGTGGGTATGAATTCTTTTGGATGTTTTTTTTTTTTTTCTTGCAGTTTAGTGTCCTTTGGGGAGCTCTTCAAAGGATATTTAATAAAAACACAGAAAAATGGGAAACAAAAAATGAGCAAAACAAAAAAAAAAGCACAAAAATGAAGATGATGGTGGACATCTAGCGACCGCATAGATACACCTAATCCTATGTTTATGTACAAAGTATCCTTGCATTTCTTGTTGTTTACCCTCAATTCAGCAGGAACAGAGAAAATTTGAACATAAAAAATCCAATGATTCCCGAAGGAGTTACAATGCACACAGTGTCAAGGAAGAAACACAAAAAAAACAAAAAAAAAGACCTTGACTAAGAGAAGCTGGGTTGGTGGGGGTTACTCGTAGCTATGATCCTGCGTCCACCTGCAGCTGAATTTTTATGTGGTGCTAACGCTGTGACCCTTTTTTCATTTACAAGAGATGCGCACACCACCACAGATATGGACACAAATGGAATAGAATATTTCCTTTATAACCGCGGGCAAAATGCCATTTTTGCCACTCTGTGCATTTTTATCTACCGAGGGGGGCTTGGGTGATGTTTTTCTTCCCGGTTAAGGGCTCCTTGGGGGCTATTGCGAGAAGATTGCATCGTAGGAAAACAAAACAAAAAAACCGAAAAAAGAAAACACAAACACGGTTTTCTGGTTGAGTAAATTGAAAATACCGATAATTTTGAGGCAAAATTAAAAACAGAATGTAAGCATGATTGCGGCAGTGATAGACCAAAGGCAAATGAAGTTTGGAAGAAGCTTATAGCTGGAGGATACTGTTTGGTGTGATGAAGAGGACTTTGTGCTCTCCATGGGGGTGAGTTTCATTTTATTCTATGGTCCACCATTAGGTATAAGACATCCATTGATAATGGTTTAAAGGCATACACAAATTGCAGATATAACTTCTACATCTTTATTTGAGTTTAAGACCAGGTAAGACACGGTCTCAAGTATAAGCCTTTAAAGTTCGCCGTATCATGTTTATCCCTTTATACTTTGCTCTTATCCACGAAACTAGTGATCCGTCTATGCCGTGTAGTCGACGACTGATACCAGCTACGGTGTACTATTTATGTTACTCAGCTCAGTTGTGGCTTCGGTGATAGGAGCTGGTTCTGATTAGGTTAGCTAGAAAGTAAGTCTCAAGCATGATACAAACCTCCAAACTGTGGATAAGAGCCATATGATTTTCTGAATGATTCAAGTCGGGCTAATTTGTCCCTTTTGATGATCTTGACCCACCTGTAGGTTCACTGAGTGTTTCGATCTTTTCGTAAAAATTTTTAAAAGAGGTATTCTCCGAAATCCGAATTAGCTCCTTTCTGCTTCGATCTGTGATTGCTTTCTTCCCCAAATTGATCTTAAGTGATTTTTTCTAATTTCTTTACGTAGTGCTGCAGATCCGCTTTAGACTATGGGTGATTTGACAGTTTTAAGAAAGCATCGCTTAGGTAGGTTTTGAACAACTTCCTTGACCTTTTGTTTGATTTTAATTTCGGTAGAGCACTAACAGACATGCTTATCACGTCCTTAAAGTGTGTCCAGTTGGTTTTCGGCGGATTCCACCTCTTCAGCAAAGGTGGAGACTTCGCCTCCGATTTTGAATTCGATACACCAATGGTCTGTAATATCCAGTTGGTAATCTCTATAGCGCACCTGTTGAATAGCGTTATTACTAGCTATTACCCGCTGTCTTACTTTCGTAACAAATGTTGGCTGTGAACCAACATTGTTGGCAGCCAACTGCAAATAAGCAGACGCAACGGCGAATTTGTGTCATTTTCCATTTGCTTCCAATCTTATGTTTGCCCAAGTTTAGATGATGAGAGTGAAGTTCTCGGTCTTTCTGATCGCTAGTCATATAGTGGTGTGAAACTCCAATATATGACAGGGTTTAAGGGTATTATGTGAAGTTTTGTATTCAATACGAAAAGCCTCTTACATGAGGATGCTGTAGCAGCTTTGGAATTTTGAAGATTGATCTGAGTAAATATAATATCTTGTCTGAACTCTTTTGGTAACAAAATTGAAATTAACCCTTCCGAGGTGCAGATAGGAACGAGAGCCATACTAGATTTAATGGTCTCGACAGAAGCTTTGTCTATGTCCACAACGAAGTGCCGTCTCAGTTTTTCCGATTCCTTTTCTGCCTGTAAGAGCAGATTTTCCAGTTATCAATTTCGAATCAAGGGTTCTTTCGTTTCACTGAGTTGCTCCGGTACATCAGAAGATTAGTTTCGGTAACAGAATTTCGGTCAAGAATTTGCTACAGGGATGATTTAGGTATGTTCATTCCCACAATTGATCAACACAGAGTCCGTACTCTCCGTCTTTTAGACTGTTGTCATTACTAGCTTTCCCAATTCGAGGTATTAGAGACGTGGTAACAGCATCCTCGTAGGTGAGGATGGTGTTTCGGGGTTTCCTTGGAGGTGGATTTTGCGGCGATATCAAAGTTCTATCCACCCGAACTGAAAATTTTGCGGGTTTCCGCCGGATCGTGTGTGTGCAGGAAGTCACTACCAGAATTGTTTCTCAGCGTGGATTTCACTACATCAACCGACTTCCGTCGACCAAACCGCTGGTTTTGTTTATGTCGATGGGCTTGCCGCTTCACTCCGTCCACTTGAATAGCAGCCCGCCTTTGTTGGTTGCAGCACTGGTTTCATCAGGGTGTTGTGCGCCGAAAATCCGTCGACAAAGTGAGTGCCAAAAGCTTTCTATCTATTTGCCCTGTTCGAGACGGAAGAAGAGTGTGGAGTTTCAGTTCCGAGAACACTTGCGTCCTTTTCTCAGTTCGTTTGTCTCACGTCTTCTTCTCCTCTTTAGTAGACCCTTAAACATGGTGGCCGTGGTGTAGTGGTAGTAGCAAACGCTTCTCACTCGGAGGGTCCAGGTTCGAATCCTGCCCATGGCAAAATCAATTTTTCATTGTATAATTGGAACTCAGACAAAAAAATTCTGCGTGTGAAGGCATACACTGACATGTAGATTTGGCTGTTATAAGAGTTTCAAGCAATGAAAAAAAATACTGGGAATTATATCTCGAATCACTCTGAGTGAAGAAAAACTCTCCGTCCTATTCGGACTCCCACCCCTTGGAGAGCAAACATAGAAACCAAACACACCTGAGTTTCAAACCACTACAAAAACACCTGCCTACTCTAATCTCCTTCAGAGCCCTAACACGCAGAACTTTTTCGGTACTCTCTCCATCGTTCCAGTTCAATCTATCGAACATATCATAGAAGAATCCGTTGGAGTTATCGGAATCGAGGGATCGAGATACTCCTGGGACATCGTCTAAATCGGCGGAGTTTTTTTGAGTATGCCGGTAGACGTCCTTAGAATTCGTGGCCCAGCCGCGGTCGAGAATACCACGGGTGGATTGTGGCTTGACTTGAAGTACAGTTCTTTTGGGTTACGCCCTATTTTTAACCATTTTATGTCTAGTTTGAACGTTCGATGTCTCACCTGGGTTCTTTTCAGAACTTTAGGGTCTTTGACTCTCAAGTCTTCCTTCCACGCACGGCAAGGGAGCCTAACAAACGAAGGGCTCTTTGATTTAAAACCATAAATATTGGACGTGTACCTCTAAGAGTAACTACCCTTTTCCATTAGACAAAATTTATATTTATCGAGTTAATAAAACAAAACCATCTGGCACTGCCCCTCTCATTAGTCATTGTTCATTATGTGAGTTAAAAGCTTTTCAATGTGTCGCAAAACTAAAAAAAAAAGTGTAAAACAAATCCTTTTCACCCTCCACCCCCAGATCCCCATTAGTTTAAGGAGAAAAGAAGGAACAACAAGCCTCGCAATATTGCATGTCATGTATGATGTACTTTGGAATTGTGTTCCCGTTTGTGTATGTGCATATCCGCACCCTGTTAAAGTGCAATCAATGTACATTGCATACAATCCTTATTACATCACTGTACCAGCACAATCACTCACTTAGCCTATATCGGTCCTGCTGCTGCTGTTGGCGCCTCTACTAGAACGCAAAAAAAAGGGGGGAAAAAAGGAGCACGTGAGTCCTTCTGGTCGCAGTTTATAATGAGCAACTGCTTTCCTGTCACTATTCCATCTTCTCGTCCCTACCCGACTCCATCCAATCACTTTCACCCTGTGAAGTGCTTTTCCATGTTGATTTTTCGACTTATCACAAAATAAGTTGAGTGCATTATGTGACTGTGCCACGCCTCCATTTTTACCATACTACCGCCACCCATTAACCCCCCCACCACTACTACCTTTTGGATCCCCATGCCACGATAAAGGAGTGCAATTTTCACGGCACGGCATGGAATTTTTTCCGGGAAATTCCTTCAGCACAAAAAAAAGAAAAAAAAAAAAACAAACAAGTAGCTCAAACCTTTGCTGGCTGGACGGACGTGAAGGGTCTTAATCAAAGCCACGTTAGACACTCTGTCGGTAGTCGAATATTTCCTTTCAGCTGTACGTCAAACCCCCCCCCAAAAAAAAAGCCCACAACACCGTTTCATATACATATTATCGGTCGTGTTCGAGTGGAAAATCGCTGCCACCTTCCAGTAGGTCAATGGGTTGCTGATGTATGTGCGGTCTTTGAGGGTGTGGCGGTAGCCATTTAATGGCGGATGTGCATGCAATCGTCAGTTTGATTTTTCTATTACCCACAGCTACCAGCCTAAAGGACTTTTCCGTTTTTTCCTCTTCTTAAGGCTCAAGTTGAGAATTTACGAGCCTTCTGGTCTTCGCGGCCCAAATGTATTGTACGAGTATGTACCTTGCAGTCATGATTTGTTGCATGTCCGTATATGTATGTATGTGAGTTTGTCTGAGATAAATAAATTAATATTGAACAAAAAGAAGAAATTATTAATGGACTTTGTGTACGGGAATATGTTTGGCCAACAAAAGACTTAAGTTCCATCTGGTTTTCGGGGAGTGAATGGAACACGCCGAAGAAGAATGGCTAATGGAAGATCTGCACGTGACATCGACAGCGATTTTGTCCATAGTCTGTAGTGGGCTGTTTCGAGATACAATACTTTCTTCCCAGTGTTATTGTTGGGTTGCAACAAAAAGAAGTGGGTGTTGTCGTACAAGCCAGCGGGTGTTGAATGCATACCGTGTTGATGGCTTTATTTGGAAAAAAGTCGCGCCGGATACTGCCAAATTCGCAGATGACTTCACATGAATGGAAAGATTGTACTTCTTGTTCATGCGGAAGTACCCATTGTGAGGAGGGCTCTTGGTAGTTGAATTTTTGGTAGTCCTTTTCATTGCTTGCATGTTTTGAAGTGTTGCAACTCACTGAAAATAGTTTTAGTTGAGAAGTTGTGCAGACACTGTGGCGGCGGGTCTTCGTGCGGAAGTTGACATTGACACTTTTGATTTTAAATGCGCAGTGAATTGGAAGTCGAAGGGTGTTCTCACGAAGAATACCAAAGTTTACTATACGGGCAGAGGAAAGGGACGACTTCACTAAAGTTCGATTGTACGAGCTCCTAGAACAGAATTATGAGCAATGTCATAAGCACGGCGTTAAGATGATCTTTAATAATATCAAGTTAAGAACGGAAAGCATCTTCGGCGGAACAGTTGGACAACATACCCTGTACGACACCACCTCCGTAAATGGGCTTACGGTAATCGAAATGTCATCTTAACTATCACACGCTTTCCATAACTCAACATCTACAAGGATGTTCAAATGATCAAAAAATAAAATCGATTGCAGTGCGATCGAGAAGCCATCGTTGACTCAGACTACCAACTTGATTTGGACAAGCCGAGAGCAGATGTACCAGGGAAAGAAGAACGCCTACAATCTCTAAAGCCTGCTAGAGCCTTTTCTGATAGGGTCTCCCAAAAAATTCGTGAAGTGCTACGAGTGGATTGAGTGCAGTGGAGACATTATCAACAAGCAATTACGGACGACACATCTGATGTGATAGGTTTCACCAGGCACAACAACTAAATTCTTATTTTGGCGCTGAGTGCCTGCAGGTATTCGTGAACTCTGATCGGAAAAAAAATTCTGAGGTTCCATTTGTCGGGCATACTTTCGTTGACCCAGATTTTCGAGATGAGTTGATGTACGAATATGCTCTTTACCCAATCATCACCTGCTGCTTTTAACAGCTTGGTAGTTAAACCATCGATTCCAGCAGCTTTTTTAGACTTGAGCTTGAAAACTTCTGTACTGACTTCATCTTGGTCGGGTGGAGGGAAATATTATCTGGTTGAATGGTTCATTCCGCCTGACGGTAGAATGTGGTTCCTCATCACCATTTAACAGTCTGCAGAAATGATCTTTTCAGATTCTCAGCTTCAACTGTTGTTTCACTATGAGGTTTCCTTCTCCATCCTTGGAGCTTTTTGTTTGGGCTTTGCAGCTTTGGCATATTCGTTTTTTTATTTTCGTAAAACTTCGGAACTTCATTCTTCTGGTAGCACCTTTCTAAGGGCTCGATCGAACGCCTCTCTGTTTTTTCTTTCAAGGAGGCTCTGGGCCGTCGTGTACATCCGCTGTTTTTCTAGATTTGCCAGTCTGTATTCGCCGACTCAACCAGGGGTTTCCTTGTTGAGGCGGATTAAAACTCAGTCGATCAGAAGTGCGCTCATTAAATTCTCTTTTGCAGTGATACTACTGATCTTCCATGTTCAATATTGGACGCATCGGACTACTCGATTATAGCCATTCGATGTTGGACTCCCTTGCAATTGTTAATTGGTTTCGAGCTATTTCATATATCCGCAACAAGATTATGGTCCGAGCCGATGTCAGCTGATCGGAACGTTCGGATATCCAAAACTCTGAAACAATACCTTGAGCCGATCAAAATACAAATCGGTGAATTTGGGTGACGGTTTGTTTAGAAGGTACCAGCCAGGTGCCTTTACGGAGATCAAGGTGTGTTAACCATGTGCTAGCTATAGTAATATTGCGTCTCGCCATTGTCCGTTACCTGAGGTGATGTCATGGAGGCTGTACTTTCTGAGTGTATTACCGAAGATGCTCTCCTTTTCTAGCTCGAAATTAAGATCGCTTACATGCCTGAGGCGCGAGACTTGTTCCCTAAATTCTCTGAGCAAAATCCCCCATCCGAATAATCGTTGCGACTACAGTCCTTGTCGGTTCATTATATCGCCATTCTTGAATGGCGGTTATACCATCTCGTCGAGAATCTTAAGAATCACCGCTGAAGGCGGTGCATCTGACGATGTAAGTGAATTCTATTACAATTCAGTTGTTTTCGGGTCTCGAGTTGTGACACTTCCTTTCGCCGCATACTGATGTCATGTGCGAGTGTTTGCTTGAAAGAGTTTCTTCAGAAATTTCTTTAAATGATACGGACACATCTATTTACAAATGTTTGCAGATTGCAACCGCAGAGTTGTTTTCCATTTCGGAGTAGTGAAGTTCATACCTATTTGGATCTGTTTTGGTTTTTTACTTAGCGAATCAAAACCCGTCGGAAGAAGTTACTTCTCCGAGGTCTATAACGAGTACTAGAAGGTTTGCGATAGTCAATTTAACTGCTGAATTTCAAGTGGTTACGATTCAATAATTTATTTCTAAAACACTGCTGAACTGTCTCTGGTTCTACCTCTAATAACCCTCAATTTCAGCTTCCTCTTCTTTTTGAACTGCTTTTCTTTGCAACTCTTTCCACAAACAAAACCCACCCAATTCATAAGGGTCAACGATTTTGCCGTAAGAACACTTAATTTCAACCCGCTTCCCTCAAGACAACACACAACAAAGTGGTAATCAAAATTTTACAGTCCTCCATAATCTTTTGTTTTATTAAAAAAAATTTTCCATCCTGTTTTGAGCCGAAAAAATCCGTTGCGATTTAAGCCCACGTAAGCTCCTGTTTGTTCAATATTTCCAGCCACCATCAATGGACCATCAAGGGTAGAACTAAAAAAATTAATTAAATCCCTTCAAGACGTCGAAATCGTCTTCGTCGTCGATGTTGTTGTTGTTGTTGCTGTTTATATGGTCCTGCAGGACAAGAAGAAAGCCACCTTCATGTACATTAGTCGTACAACGTACAGACACAAAGCAAAAATTCTTCAACTTATTACTTTAGTGTAGTCGTACCTTCGCCACTCGGATATTAGTGCAGAGCCATTGAGACGTCTGGGAAGTTGAGACGATCACAACAACAACACAGACGTTGATGGGCAATGGGTTACTTGCTTCAGGTGCTGGACCGGATGCCAAGCCAATCCTTTCGGCTGAATTATGGGTGATTTTGGCTTTTTCCCATTTTATTTTTCCTTACCATCTTACACAAGGATTTTTTCTGCTCCTTTTTGTATCGATTTCCATGGCATTTGTACCATCAATAAACCATAGAATGTGAAATTCAATGAAAGTTAACCAGTGGCAGTACTATCCTTGCACTACCCCATTGCCACCCGTTCATGAGCATTCATGAATATTTCCACACTGGGGTAAGATGCATCAGCAAACAGTGACTGAATGCATAAAGGGGTAAGGGACTGCAACGATTGCTGGTGTCGGGAGAAGGGCTCCTAGTCTATCGGAACGAATGTATGTGGAATCCAATTTTCCACTGATTGATCTTACACGACCGCATATCAAGTTGGTGGCTTTTTTGTGGCTGCTAGGTAATGGTAAAGTGATTGGATGGCCTTGCTAGGTAGAATGATACCTAGGCCAAGGATACGAATACGAATACGAATACGAATACGAATACTACCGACAGGAGGAATCACAGAGGAATTGATATTGGCATTGCATATGAAGTGGGGTCTCCCTTTCCTCTTTCATTGATCTAGGTTGGCAGTTAGTCAATCTGGCGATGGGTAGAATTAGGGGGTGACTGTGCAATGAGGCAAAGTCGTTTGATAGCCATGCATGCAAGCAAATAAACATAAACATTGTAGCAGCCCGGGAGACGGAATGGAAGGTTCAATGCATAGACTTACACTACTTACTACTTTACAGTCTAGGAGTACATAGTATGGGTAGTCTGATAGTTGGTTTAGCGATACCGGACGCAAAGTGAATAAAATTGAGAAAACACGAGTTGGGAGTCTTACTCAATATTTACTTTTGCAGCACTATTTAGGTGCTATCCATGAGGGACTCAAAGAGATATACATTTCTATCTAACTAAATATACGAGTACTTACACATGCTTACATATTTAGCCTTGAAAAGGCACATACAAGTGTGGATAAATCTGTTGGTTAAAATTACTATGGTCTCTGTTTTGGAATGGGGGTGGGTCGTCCTGGGAGCCCATTTTTGCCTTTTTGCCATCAAGATTGTCTGAATGGATTCACAGAATAAATAAATTAACACATAATAGGGAGTCCCAAAAACAATTCATGGAATATCTTATTCAGAGGAAAAGAAAGAAATTATCATCTCAAGAATTGGACAAGTTCTTCTAGGAACAAGGAACTGGGCCTCAGATACTTCAAAACACTCCTACCTCATAAAATCGAATCTGAAGCGAGTTCCAACAATTCTGCCATTCTTATATGAGTGTACGCGTAAGCACCGTTCACATTTTGAAGTAGATTGAGGAGTCCATTGAGATTTATCGATGCCATTGACATTTAGGCTTCTTGGCCAGACATGCCAAACCAATTCTATTGCCACTTCTATTTATTTATTTTCTTTCTAAGTTAGTTGCTGTTTTCTTGGATTTGTATGAGGCCAAAGTCAGTCCTAGGATCAAAATCAAAAGGCAATAGTCATGCACTATCATCGAAACACTAGTCTGAATTGTACCAAGAAACACTTGATTTTAATGGCAGGATACCTTTGAGAGTGCTGCTCACAATGTGAATGTTGGCCGGAAGGACATCCCTCAGAAAACAAGTGAAAAAAACAGATCCAATCACCTCAATACATAGGAGACCCATCGGGGACGCATACTCACGGGGAACAATTAAATATGTAATGGATGCGTCATTAACTTGTGACTTGACAAAGAACAACCGGGAAGTAACATTCCTTGAACTGTAGCACATGAAGAGGAAACTACAGATTTTTTCTTTGGAAGGCGAAATTAGAAGGAATTAGCAGGGGAGCTCTTTGGTTCCACAATATAAAGGCAAAGAAACACGAGAAAATGAAACAACTTCCAATCGGTGAAGCTAATGTCGCATTCTACGTTTAATGTAGTTAATGTAGTTTTGTGGAAGGCAGACACGAATACGAGGCTTAGAGAGATTTTCATATCGCCTTGGAAAAAACATTCGATGTAGTCTAAGAGGGTAACTTTTAAAGCCTGCTGTCATTTTTGACAGCCATTTTGATTAGAGAACACCTTAACATCTTTAATTCTTCAAAGGTGCGGAAGATCCACTATTGCGACAAATTTTGCGGAAAGACCCCAGCTGCAGCAGCCAAAGCCACCCGCCAGACCATGGCTTGCGTCGGTAGTTGGTAGAGTTGGCTCTTGAGCAACAGTCAACCTTTATTTCTGGAGTGAAGAAAATCCAGAAGAGACTTATGAGACTCTGGTGTGATTATCACGCTGGTTGTGTCATCGTTCATTTGTTTTAAAAATGAGGATAGAGCTCTCGTTACCATCAATAATGGCCAGCATTTCGGCTGTGGTTATGCAATAAATTATTTCCCGGAAATTACGGAAAACATGAATGTGGTTCCCCTACGTGCCATACTGCTCATGAAACTTACTGACTCACTGAAGACACAATTCAACGACAGAATTATGCATATTGCGAAATGGACAAGCGAATTTTCCACCGATATCGTGCCATTCGATGCCACTTGATTACTTCTTATTAAAGATTATGTAAAGGTTTTGGGATATGATTTGGCATATCAGCCTTGGAAGCCAATATTCATTACGTCACTGACCAAAAGCAGCCGATGAACTTGGGCTCTGTTGTAAACGATCAAGGAAATTGCGATGATAGTGTTTGTGTAAGGTGGCTTAAATGGCCTGAAAACTCCGCAGAGACCAACAAATATTGCTAAAATTTAAAGGTTTGTTATACACGATGTACGGTTAGACGATGTATGGAAAATAGAATGGAAAAATGACTGCAGTAGAAATGAAAATGTTGCGGATGTCAGAAGGTGTAACAAATCCTGAAACAAAAGTGCGTGCATTCGCAAAAGTTTCTATCTTAGAAAACCTAGTGGAAAAATTTTACCATATTCTACGAAGGCCATGGAAAGATCCGGTCCTAAGAGGCTTAAGTTCCAGCCAAGGTCCGAAGAAGACCGAAAGGGAAATAATTGCATCAGTCAGGTGCAAAAGCATCATCTAACGAGGAAATACAAAATTGAACGGACTGTTGGATGGTGCCAAGGCCCGGAATGTTATCCAGCACCACAAGTGGGGCAGTAGCAGGCAGATAGGTTGTAGTGTAGTGAAGTAGTTAGTGAAGATGAACTCGTAGAACATTAATCTCCGCAAACTCGCATTGCAACCGGACTTGGATTAGGATGCCATCTGGTTGCCAAAAGGAGTTCATCCTATAATGGACAACCTGACGCAATGCTACTTCTTACCGCTGTTGTATAACATTGTTCCACGGCAAAAGCAATGACTGAGTATAGGTAACAATCGACGGATAGCGGCTTATAAGTGTAAATTTGGTTTCATTGTTGCAAGGAAATGACACCATTCCACAATCTCCTTAATATCTTCGGTGTTTGTGTTTTCACTTCTCTGCCTTATTACGTCTAGTTGTTTTGGATTTAGTGAAAGGAAGGTAGATCCCCATTAAAGCTTTCGGATTACTCCACAGCAATGCGATCTCTTCTCCAATCCATTCAAGGAATTGTATCTCCAAATTATTTTTGATTTCGATATACACAACTCCGGGTGGCTTCGGTATTCTGGGCAGACACACCCGGAGACACACACAGTGTGTTGAGATCTTCGTCTAGAAGTACAACTTAACTTAACCCACACTTATGTACATCGGCCCTTGATATTTATGCCGTCAACAATGGTTTGTATTTGTCACTGTTCATCGTCGACGTGCTCTTCTTTCTTGGCTCATCAGACCACAGTCTTATATTTGCTTATTACTCATACATTAGCCATACCTTTACGAGTAAGCTGATTGGATCCCTTAGAGTCCAAAAGTTAGTAGAAATTCTCGGTAGTCCATCAAAAATAAAAAATTCTGCCTCATCCGACTATGGAACGCAGATGTTAGGTCATGAAATATCACGAAAACTTCGCAAGGATGGTTCATTGATGATCTGATGACACGTCTCATCAAAAAGTCGAACCATTATCTGCGTCGATCTGGCGAAATCAAGTTAATTGCACCTGATATTTCAAAGGCATTTGACAAAGTTTTTTAATGCGTCCTTTGGGATCGATTAGCTTCTTTTTCAATGGATACAAATTTCTTTCGGAACTCTAAATTCTGTTCATTTTTGATGGTTTTAATTGGCACCGAAACAATAAATGTTGAAGTGCCACAGGGCTCTGTTGTTCCTCCTACACTCTTTTTTTTTTTTTTTTTTAAATGCTCTCTTGCGCTGTGTGCAAACATTTTAAGGGTACACCAACTTGGCTGTCATGGAGCTATTAGACTTTTCTTAGCTACAGAGAACAGAAAGGCCGTCTTCAGTAATACTTTTCAGGATATATTGAACATGCTGAGACTGGTTACGTAGGTAGGGAGGGAATATTGACGCTTGCTTTAGATTTACTCTCGGAACAAATTGATTCAGAAAATTTTTGCATGTGATACGTTCATTCTCATACATCTTTTAATCTTTAAATGTTGAGAGTGCTAAGAACAGAAGTTCGTTCTAAAATAGAGAAGGCAATGAAATATTCGAACTAACTTATATACTGGTAGCTCCAGATTTAAGCTATAAATTAGGGAATCAATTGTAAGTGGAGTGGAGTAAATTTGATAAACCAAAGACAGTATGAGAGGTAAGGGCTGAATTGAAAGTTGATGTGAGGGGTCATGCATAAGGTGTTAGTGATTTGTTGATTTTCTTTTTCACTAACTTATACTCGAATTAGATATGGTGGTTTGCTCAGATTTCTTATTAGGATGATCTGTCCAGTTATAAGTATGCATCTTTGCCAAGCTAAAGGTGAAGATGGGTAGTCATTCATATCAACTGGTCAACTTGTAGAGACATATACCATTGCCTGATGATGATAATATATATTTGCTCAAAATAATTCAATCAGCGTAGAAATGGGGCCTTTGAAAAACAGGATGGTTTTCAACTGGTTCTTTAGACTGCTTTTGTCTAGGTTAAGAGTTTGTCAGTCAACTACCCTCTTAGCTAGGTGATTCAAATGGATTTCATTCAATTAAAATGAAGCCGTCGTATACAGCGTTATGTCGGATAAGTGGAATCAATCGCCCTTAGTACATTCTACAATTGTTTTTACATAATTTATTCAGACAAATTCAATAAATGTAAATCATTTACGGAGCTAGCCTCTTCCATGACACTAACTGTGACTACGCTACTAACTTCTCTATATGTATACAAAACTAGTACAAGTCCTTCTAACTATTGCAAGTTGGAGTATAACATAAACATCAAATCTTAGCAGGTTGAATGCACTTCTTGTCCCATACAGACTACTCAACAGGTGAGAAGCTCCAATAGCCCTTAAAACAAGCCCCAAACACAAAAAAAAACAACCATTTCCACGGTCTGTCCTAGCCAAATTAAGACAAATGATTATTTTCGTAAATAGATCCCCATCCGGCCACTCACATCCTGACAACGTTGCCTAGAACTGGAAGGAGTACAATTTGAATAATTCATTTGCCGCCTAACGAATTACGAGTACAACTGAATTCCATAAAAATTAACATTAATTTGACATCCCCTACGGAATTCGATTCTACATTATCAAGCATCTTACGATGGTGGCTGGGTGGTTTGATTCGAAGACAAAAAAAAACAGAAGTAGACTTTTATGTAAATAATTTGGAGGATGGTTACCCACAGCTTTCCTTCACGTTTCAAGACGAAGTGCTTCCTGTCAACTTACGCGCCATCACTTGGCAAATTAAAAAGAAAAAAACAAAAATCAAAAAAAATATGGTTGCCTCCTCTCTGACATTTCTGCCTAGACTTGGTGCTATGTAGATGTTATTAACTATTAAACTGAGACTGGCTGCTGTGGCGGCTTGGTGGCTCAGTGGCTCGATGGGATTCATGATTAATTACTAGCATCGATGATAAATGAAGGTGAGGTGTTGAACTGGCGGCACACTGATTCTTAGGCTCTACCTAATGAATTTTCTGTCTTCTTTGAAAATCACCCCCAACTCTCCAACTCCAACTCTCTATCGGTAAATTAAGTACTCCTGCACATCCCTCTGTCGTTTCATTCTCCTCGCCGAAGGGCTCAACCGACCGACAGCAAAGATGCCACGGAGCATAAATAAAAGGTGACAGGAATTAATATTCAAGTGTCCAAAAATAGACGTCAAAAAGTTAGGTTTCCCCCTCTCATCGCTCACTTTCTGTGTGTCAGAGATTCATAATTACACGTTGTGCCTGCTTGGGCATTGACGTGGAGTACATGGAGGAAAATTAGTGGATTACCTTGAGTCAATGGATTTGACATCTAGCCATCGTGACATATTACAATCGTTAGCATTAAAATCTTTTGTAGCTATTCCACCCCCTCTAAGGAGCATGCTGAGACTGGGATTTCTTAGTTCCATTGAGTGAAAGTGAAGGGAGCACCTCTCTCGGTGCCTCTGACAAAGGTTAACATCATGTATATTGCCAACAGGTGGCGCGCTATTTTTAGGCTCCATTCAGTCTTTATGTCGTAAGTAGTTCAATTTTGTAATGTTTTTCAACTCGCTAATCACATGCTGCAATGGGGGAAATGAGTTTGGGTTTTGGGCCTAAAATCTTATTTGACAGGGGTTGTCAAATTTGAATCCACGACTATGCATTAGGTGTTCAAAACTGAGTATGGAATCTACTTATACAATACGTTATCCAGGAGTGGGAGAGTGAGCATACTTATTTGTCAATTGCTTGTGTTGTGTCAGTTTTTGTCGCAATTAGCCGCTGTTACAGGCATAGCCTAGCCAACAAATGAATAAGTGACGCAGTATGGCACTGTATGGTGGTTGTTGGTAGGGCCTTCGAAGGGTTAAAATTGTACAGGGCTGAGTTGGTGGTGGTCCCATAGGAGATGTTTTGTATCTGAATGTGGCTTTTTGGTAGCAAAGATATTTTTATCCTTTTATGTTGGCAATAACTAATTAGGAAAATTAAATGATTAATTAAGGCGATGTTTAATTGAAGTGAAATGTCAACAGATTTGTTCATGCAAACATGGAAACATGGATTTTTTCGTCGCTGGTTATTTTTGGATTGGAAAGTATATGTGGACAAGAGGTTTAATGTTGAGGTACTCGTATTTCTCATTACACGTGCAAAACAGGGAGTGAAGTCTGTTTTAAGGAACACCTTTGTTGATATGGAATGGCGCTCAGGGTTCTTGTTCTTATGACGCAAATTTTGAGAAATAAAAATTAATATAGGAGAAGTTTGCGACCAAATACAACACGCAGCCACTGGACTTCGGTGGTTCAGTAATTCAAATTACCGCATTTATAACTTACGAAACAAACTCGTATCATAAATGCCAGAGATGAACTTATTGAGCCAAAAGATAGAATCTATCACACTTTGGAATGCTAGCGAGGCAAGTTGAAAGGTAATTTTATGCTTGCAGTTCACACTATCATCTGACTTTTTTTATCGATTATTTGACACCCAAAAGCCTTTGTTTAGAAAGAACGACAGTTAGTAATCGACAGTAATCGAAGGACATCACCAACTAGAATGTCATATTGGAAGTATTGGAATGGGCAGTGGTGACTTTGCTTGAGAAAAGGATAAAAAATTAAAATAGACTGGTTGTAGTTCTCAAAAAGGCCTAACCAGCCAGATTGGGAACACAAAGAAAATCAGCTCATTCCGAGACTGAGTTGAAATAGTTAACCACTTAGTCTCATGCTTGAAAATTAGCTCAAAGCCAATTTTTATTACTGGAACTGAGCTGATCGATTTCACCAAAGGAAGTTGAATATTAACCTTAATTCGTTCCTCGATGTGTTCAAGTCGCCTCGATCGATAGAAGATACCCAACTTTCTTGCAGAAAAGTTCAGACCAACTGCTGGCAACCCTTTCTCATCTTCTCAGTCTATCACAGGCCTATATATCAAACTCCCGACGACCAGTGGGAGTAGTTTTCAACCCGACAATCAGAAAGTATGGTTTCTCACTCACCAAGGCCAAAAAAGGCTCGAGTCGATTGGTCCAAAGAATTGTTGAATAAAATCGACCGTGGTGCTTCAGAAGACGTCTATAAGATAGTGACAGGCGGCGAATCATGGATCTATGCACATCAGTACGAAACTAAACAGCGGTCGATAGTATGGGTCTTTTAAGACGAGCCAAATCGAACAAAAGTTGCTCGCTCACGGAACATTTCTAAGCAAATAGTGGACTGTTGCTTCGGAAAAACCGGACAAGTCGCCACCGTGCAATTAGAGCAACGTAGAACGGTCAATTTGGAGTGGTACACCACCATTTGCTTGCCTGAAGTCTTTGGAGTAATAAGGAAAAGCAATCGCCGAATACGGAACATTCTCCACCACGGCAATGGGTCATCCGCCGTAGAGCCCTGATTTGGCACTCAATGACTTCTTTTAATTCCCTCAGGTCAGAAATAAAATGCGAGATGAACGTTTTTCGATGCTTGGACAAGCGGTTGATGCTTTTGAATCGCATGTTTTGGAGTTACCTCGGTCGGAATAGAAGAAGTGTGTGCTTTAAAAAACAATATAGCTATTTGCGATGATAAATATTTGGCTTTAATTGTGTTCTCAACACTTGAGTAGCAGCTACATATACCGAACGTTTTGACTTCCATCCCGCTAAAGAGCATAGAGTGAATGGATGTCGCATATGTTCTTTCAAGCTTACCCGTTGGTTTTGAATGTTTGCAGGTTATTATGTGTGGCAGAGCATTTCATTAGCGAGTTGTAGAGCTTACGAAAGAGTTACAGTTTTTCAGAATAATTCAAAGCGAGACCGGTGTTTTAGTTAGAGGTTTGAAGGGGCAGAATAATACTGGCAATTTGAATGGAGCCTTGGTATCAATTGACTATGAAATATTGGTTTTACGAATGATTTTTATCACATAGTTTTGAATCCTATTTCGCAAGGGCAGAGATGTCTTATTTGTACATGAGAAGGCCAATTTCATTTTGCATCATTTTTGGCGACATCAGTTTTGAGGTCATTCCATCGTAGGTTGTCATTGACAATGGAATGGATGTTTTTCGGTTCTGACGATGCAAATGCCATTCATGGGTAATGGCTAGATGTTTAAATTTTGCTTTAACGACAACAGGCAACATTTTGTTTTGGAATCATTAAAACTTACTCTGATAGAGGCTAACCAATTAGTTATGTTGTAAATAGTAAAATTTAATGAAATAAGAATACGCTGCCATTTCTGTTCTAAAGATGAACGGAAAGGACGTGAGTGAACGAATATAGTAAGCCGACAATGCAGACAAGAGATCATTAGCAAAGATTAAAAACAGTGCTAGAGGCAAAACGGAGCCCTGAGGTACATTAGGATTTATTTTTTGAATACCGGACTTGGAAGCACCCAAGAAAAAGAAAAGATGAGATTCGTTGATCCCAAATCCACGCATTTAACCTGATATAGCTTAAGTGGACTGGATCAGAAGAGAATTACAGGGGCATTGCATTAAGCATTGCTTACGAATTGGGGGTTTATCCACCTCAAGAAGTACCAACTAATCTATCCAGTTACCTAATGTCTGATCCAGTATTTTTCGGGCACAAAGCCTGATCATTCGGGTGGAAGTTGTCATTGACATTTAGGAAGCCACTAAAGGCTCGGCTTTATGTACGATGAAATCAAATCAGAGCCGCGAATCTTGAGCGAGATCACTATCAGGTGTAGAATGTCCATGTGTGTTGAGTGACCATAAGTCAATCTGAATAAATGTCAAGCTGACCGAAGACCAAGATGGCTAGGTTCTTAGATATTTCTCTGTTTAAAAATCGCATTGAATGAAAATAAAGCTGACTACTATAACGAATCAACTAGATTCACCTGGTTAACGATCACTCTAGTAAAAAACCATTCTGATCAAGTTAACTCAAGACTGGTTGATGGGCCACATCAAATTAAGGCTTTGTTGCCTAATTTTCTAAAAAAAACTGATCGAGTTGGTTAAGTTTTAGTCCTGATATTCATTGAGGGTTAGAGAGTTCGGTCTTAATATCGATGTTCATAGAATCAAACGGCTAATGGCTTTCATCATAGTTGGCCTTGTTTAAATATTTCTGATTGATGACTTAGCTTATTTCTTCCAGATAATTTTACGAGAGATAAGAGAGAGGAGGTTGCAGCCCCGTATGCTGTGTATGGCTTTCGATCCCGCCTGCGCAGATATTTGCCTAAAGAGAACGATTCAGCGCTTCATTTTATCTTTTAGAATCTTAGCACCATGGGGCCGTAAAAGGGTAGCTATTAAATTATAAATTAATAGATTTGTTGGACTTAGACAGGATACTCTCGGAATGTTCATTTAATGCACAGGATATTCATTTGGATCGAAACCGATTAATTACTTTCATTTAGTTCTGCCCCTGTTAAACAGCGATCTTATAGTACATTGCTGATGTTGTTCCCTGCTCCGAAACATTCTTTTTTATTCCAAGTGGTAAAAATTTCCATTTCAGAATTGAAGTTTTCTAGATAATCTTGAGCAACAATTGCCGCTACCCCATCGCAAAGTTAAGGAGGAATTTAATTACGAGTACTTCCAGCTGCCCACAAATTTATCAAGGAAATGAATTCGAATAAATTTCTTAAAGTACCGCTCAAAGGGTCTCAGAATTCCACTCGTCCTCATTTTAGGAGCGGTGTATCTGGTAATACCACAGACAAGCTTCAAACAACTTTGGGTACACCTACCAAAGGAAAGAGCCTAAGGAAGGAACAGAGCACTCAGTGAAATTCTTTTATGCGGATAAAGCCCTTTCACAAAGTGGAAGCCTCTTCAGTATTCTCATCAATGACCACATCAAAATCTCAAAACACAAATATTCGTCAACACAACTACAGAGACGAAAACTCTTCCAAATGAAAATAATTTCCAACTCAAAGCCACCACTAACTAAAGACAGTGGACCTACAAATTCGTTGGTTTCTTCCTCATTTCCTTTGAGTAATCCTTCTACTGCCTTCTACGGAGGGCATCAAATACCCGTTGAATTAACTGAAATGTAAATAAGACCATTTCATTGCAAATGCATTGATATGGAAAAGCCTACTCGTATCTCTGGTTAAGAAGAAATGTTTCTCCATCAAATCCTCATCACGAAGGGCCGTCTCTTAAAAGAGTTAATAACCACAAGGACAAAGCCAGCCAGCAAAAAGAAAAAGAAAACACCTAATTCGTAAAAAGGAATATTTATTTAGACGTGCGGAATAATTTCATCTGTTCAAACGTCACTGGCACTTCAAGAGAATTTTCCACCCACGTTTATCTGATGTTTCATTAATCTATCAAAAGATGTAGAAATCCCCCTCCCCCCCCTCCCTTTTTTTCAAGCCCACAATGTCACCACCATTCGAACACACACAAATTGCTTATTCTCCTTTAACACCGGAAATTCCATTACGATTGTAATCCCCTTCAAAGGAAACTTACAAGACAAAACTAGGTTACAGTTTAAATGGATTCCGAAGTGAACTGAAAATCCTTAAGACACATTGCTCTGTTGAAAAGTTTTTTAACTGAACTCTTGTCCTTTCACCGCAGGACTTGAATTGTTTCAGCACTTTTCGAATAGTTTTCTTTTTATATTTTTCCAACGGAGAAGGGAAAGACGTAGAATGAATTCAAAATAAAATAAAATAAAGGAAGACACTTAAGGACTTGTTCTATTTGACCATTGGGCTAGGGCATGTACCTTAAGCCTTAAATGAAAGGGTATTCGAAAAAACAAAAAAAATGAGAAGGAAGTTATTGTCATCTCATTTGAAACTATCCTTAGCGAACCCATCAGTTACTTTCCGTTTGAGTTCAATGAGTTTTGGGTTTCCCGCTATGAGATAGATCGACATGGGTAGACGGAAAAAAGGAAACTTTTCCAATTTTATTAGAAAATGTCTGTGAAGGACATTGAAAGACTGAAGAGAACATTGTGTCGAATGTGGAAATTCTTGTGTATTTTCCAATGAGTTCTTGGGTCACTAGGCTTCCGTGTCTTTAACCACATGTGGGGTCGTTTAACCACTGGAACTTTCTAAGACTTCTTATGAGGAGCTTTCTGAATATATTGTTTACGCGTTACTTACTTTCTACTGTGGCGCTACAGTCCGGTGTGAACCAGGGCTTCATCTAACGAACCTCTCCAGTTAGCTCGGTAATTAGCTAATTGCCTTCAGTTTCATATCCATGTCGTCTGAGCTTTCCTTCTAATTGAGCGCACCACAGGCCTTCGCATGTCCTAGCCATCTCAAACGACTGATGCGAAGTTCTCGGACTAGGTCGCTGTACAGCTCGTATAGGTTGTCGTTGAATATTCTCCACTAGGGCCCATAAAGGCAAAGGGGACCGAAATATTTCGAGGAATTTTTCACTCGTAACTACTGGGGATTTTTTCGATGTAGACCATGCTTCAGCGCCATAAAGTAGTTTGGGATAGGGCTTTACTACTCAATTCCCTTCTTAGCCCAAAGAAACAACGATTGGGAAGAGCTGGTCTTCATTTTATTTCTACGGAGGTATTGTTGGCAGAATTTAGAGCAGAGCCAAGGTAGACAAAGTTCATTACTACGTAAAAGTTGAGGCTATCCACTCTGACGTTCTGTCCAATTCATCGATGGTACTTGGCTTTGCCCTCATTTCCTGCTTTTTGAGTTCTCGCCTCAGAACTAATGAACGCATTGGCGATTTCCCGCCGAGTTCTCCGAATTATCTCAACATCATCGGCGTGGGTTAGTAGTTGCACAGACCATTGGAAGATTGTGCCTCCGGTCCTGGATTATGAGTTCTGCACAATTCTTTCAAGTATGATGTTAAAGAAGTCACATTGTCTAAAACCTTTTTTCACATTAAAGGTGTCGTTTTAGACCTTGACAAACATAGACGAACAACTTTGCCAGGAATTCCAAGCCAAATTAATTGGGTTTAGTGTTTCATCATCCGGAGACCGCCATATATTGAGATGAGGACACCATATAATTGCTAATAGGCTTGCAATAACCTTAATTCCGTTGCCAGATGTGAGGTCATGTAAGCTATGCTTACCAGCTTTCCTACCAAAGATGTCACCTTTTCCTATCTTGACGTTGAAATCGTCTAGTTCGAACATTCTTTGATGATGTCGTCTTTGTATTCCGTGGGTGAACGAGCGCATTTAGCCTTGGTGCGGATTGCCATAAGATACTTGCTCACGTGTGGGAAGCTAGCAACTTCTTGCCTAAGTCTGCCGCATATGGCAAAACCGCACCCCAATAAGGGGTGTTTCTATTCCCAGTTTTTCATCCTCCTTGGCCCATCCTGTTCTACTTCCCGGATGTCAGTGATATCTGCATGATAGCAAGTGCCTGTTAAGGGTCCGAACGTTGCAGATCCGAAGGTTGTTGTCCTTGTTTGACTTGATGGGGTAGTCCGTTCGTCCGGTGGTCCAATAAGGGTTCTTCAGGCACCATCTCATTTTTTCAAGACTTTGAATCTGTGCTGAAAGTTACTTATTCACCTGAGCTCCGAATATGTCGCGATAGATCAAAGAATGCTTCTTCCGGCTTGGCACTGGATGCGCCATTGGTGGAATTCCTCCGCTGCGTGTCTTCTTTCTGAGGACCTCTTGTTATACATCTGAGGGCCATTGTCCATCAGATCAGCAAGAAGTGCCTCATCTAGTAATGTGTTCCATGCGGTGTTCCGTCAGACTCAGACTGTCAGAACCCACGGTGAGTTCACTACTCGATATCAATCTAGCAGGTACCATATAGAGGTGATGATGGTTTTCTGTCCACCTTGATTACGCAGAGGAAAGTTATAAAAACCAGGCTCTAAAGCGACTTTTTCTTATTAAATTTCTGCTGTCGAGTATCTGTATATCCACTTATATTTCATGGGCTTCCAAAAGATATGAACAATCGTTCGAACATATGAATAAATATCTTTTCGCCCTTACAGTTCGTATTAACATTATATTCCCCCTAAAACAGGTTCTCCATTCATCTAGAAGCAAAAATAATTCTTATGTCACACATTGCTCTATTAAACACAACATCTAATAGAGTCACTTCCGTATCATCATCTATATTTCACACGCATACACTACCATCATCACCAACAACGATTGAAATACTAAAGCGAAGCAACCCAAATGAAAACGTTATCCTTAAGATGGATCTTACCTCTTATTTCAGTCTGAAAATCCGCCATTTAATATTGCCATCACCACCATGGCATCACCATCACTATCATAATCATCAAAGAATCACACACAAAGAATCACTAATGCAAGGATATGAATAAGCTAACAACCATTAACGCCACTAGCACCGTATTGCAGAGAAACGATGCTGTCATAGACGTATAGATACCTTGTATCTACGATCCTGCTATATACTCGTACTCGTATTATACACCCTCGATGTGGGAGAAATGAAAAATAGTTATGAAAATTAATGACAACATTAGCAGTACCAAATCTAGTCTACACCACAGCAAAGGCGGCCCTAAAGAGGTGCTTAACATCGATGCGGTTCGTTAGTTTCGTATTTTCGTATTTTCGTGCTTTACACATTCAAGCAACATCGAGGCAGGGTGGGATGCCCTGTTTAGAGTAAGGACTCAATCCATCTGCAGTTCTGTAGAACCGAACGTCTGCACGACTCAGCTAGAGCTCATTTGCATATGCAAGAAAGCGATTAAACAACAAGAACCTGTAAGCATTGGGTTCGAATACAACACCAAGTATGTGCTAGAATGAGTATCTAAAGTATCTCTGGCTTATCTACAACTTGAGAATGTGGCTTCTATACACATAGATACTCGAAATCAAATCCCAATAGTGATTAATCATTAACAAAGCAAGTGATATCGCATTTAGCTGAAAGAAACTATCTACAGAGATACACAAGTGAAAGGAGTTAATGGCTTAACTCGCACCTTCATTCTCATTTTAATGGGACATATAACTTTGGTTCTTCCATGACTGCCTTTAGCACAACTAATTAACAGGCTAAGTGCATCTTGAGACGATACTTGAGAGCTATTCGAATCCGTGCTGGTGTTTCACGCACTATCGTGCTAATAAATTCATTTCCATTTATCGTTTGATTACATCTCTAGATGGTTGGGATTTGGTTTTAATGTAAGATTGGAGAATGGTACTCGTAGATGGATGAGGATTTTTTTTTTTAGCACTTCAGATGGGTTATAGTTTTGCACAACTGTTACGTGAATGGGGGTGTGAGAGGGAAACGAACGAGCCTGAGGTAATTTGAATGAGTCGCGTTAGACTTTGTCGGTAATTTGTCGGAAAGATAAGAGATTAAGGTCGACGGGTATCTGACAGGAATTAACAAAAACCAGATATTATGAATATTTGTGGCTACAATTTAATGTGATTTTATAGGTCTATGTGGCTTAGAACTTTACATTTATTGTTCGCTGGGAAAGACTGATGTAGACTTTTATGTGCTTATTGTTTGAAAGTTTAACAGATGAGATGCTCCCCAGTTCTAATATTTCCATAAGGACATGATTTTTGTCAGCTTCAAATGAATCTGGACATCATCCCAAAATGTCAAACAATAACTCTGAGATAGGAGAAGACTTTGTCTATCTGGGCTCCGTTGTGAGTTCAAACAACGATACTATCGTATAGATCAACCAAAGAATCATTTATGCCAATTGGCGCGGAAGCATGGACATTAAAGTGGACAAAACTGCCCTTGGTTGCTACGAGAAAAAAATTCTTCGAGTGGTTCCATTTGCATAACTAGAATTTGAAGAAGAGGGTTATTATTTATCGGCTCCGATAATTAAGGTAACACCGTCCCGGTCTGCGGAATCTCAAAATCAATTCCGAAGGGACAACACGATAACAGAAAACATTGCCGTAGGAGGCACGCTCAAGTTGAAAGGAATCGTAGGCAACCTGGGGTGAACAGATGAATGGGATTAGAGCAATATCGCGCTAAATGGTGAGAGGCACTAGCTCCATCTTAAGTCAGATAGAGTAAGGAATCACTACCTCGATCGTCTTAAGAGATTTTTATCATCATTTAGCGATTCTTTACTAAAGGCGTATCTTGCCTGACCTCACTTGCTGTTATAAGTACTCGTATCTGAGATTCAGGTTGGTGAGGAACTTAGAATGAAAGCTGCTTTCCTATGTCTCACACTTTGTTGTGGGTTTAAAATTAGCAATATCCAGTAAACCAAACAACAAGAGGGGAGCTTAGTGTGCGTACCAGATCAGGGGAATTTGGTGGATATTGGATGGTAGTTGTGTTGCTTTTGGCAAGGAATGCACGCATAATCAATGCGTTGTGAAGTGGGGCGATAACGTGAAGGGAAATCAACACCATTGTAATCCATGAAAACACGCTCCCTGATTGAAACCGACATGGTTTCTTCGGTCGTGCCTAATTTTGAGCATTCCATTCACTGGCTTGATGTTTGATTTGCATGTCGTACTCATAAACTCACGTCTTGTCACCAGTAATGATAGCTTTGATGAATGTTGGGTCGGAATCTATTGTAAAGTCCACACGTTGCATTTTTTGTAGAAAATTTAAGTAATTCAAAACCAATTGATTGGTTAAAATGTCATCAATGGATCCAATCGAGAAGTTGGTCATATCTGCTAACTCTCTGTCAATTTGGTGATGTCGATGGTATGCCAGCATTGTTGCCATCGTCGACGGCTTCACGGTCACTTCTGAAGCGTGCATGCCATCGAAAACAACTATTTTTTTGTGAAGTGAATTTGAGGCTGACATTTGGTGAGGAAAGTCAAGATCAGCTGTAACAATATAACAAAAGACAAATTCAATTTAGTCAAACGAAAACGCCACACATTGACTATTGCGGGAATAAGGTGATATGTGGCTAATTTCCCAGCAATTACACAAAAACCAAAGCCTACACGATTTGGGGAGCTCAGTCGCTAGTGCAAACTGTTGATACTCTTGATAGACTTCCCAGTCTCCCCTTTCTAGCAGACAGGGAGTGAAAACACGAAAACCTGAAATGAACTTGGGTTCGAAAATGGATGAGACTACATCGAAAAGTAGCAAACAAAAGGCTCGGTGAGTGGGCTTCTTAAGCCTATAAACGCATACAAAGCTCAAGATCGGGCAGCTTCCAATCGGGAATCCTCCTGAATAGATGCTAAGTCCGATATTTCGAATTCTGTAGCGCATAGATCTATTTTTATCATTTCTACCATTCGCAGGGAGAATGATGAATAAAACAGCTTCCCCAAAGGGTGACCAATAAGAGCTGGAACTTTCTACCTTTAAAATCCCTATTGGATTAACGGCTATCGAATTGAAAATCCCTCACAGTATCAACAGAGCTAGAATCATTCATGTCAAAGGACTCATTTCAACAACCAGCCGAGACTGACTCAAAGAGCTCTTCAGCAATAAGTGAGCACCATATAACATCGGGAAGCAACCTAGGTCCTATCGACAAAAAAAGGACTGGTTGATATCTTTAGGCCTAAGAGATTCTCCCCTGTACTTTATCTAACTGACGGCAAAATAGAAGGCAACCTGATACACTTCAATCCCAATTTTAGCAATATGGAGTGGGATGTTAATGAAATAGAATGCACAGCTGATATAGAATGGTATGGAATTTGTAGCCGCACTTGGCCACACATCTTCTCAATTTCAACTAAGTACAATATAAGTTTCTGATGGGGATAACCTTGCAAAGATGAATATGATCTATCATAAATATATCTTCGTTATAGCAAAGCAGCTAGTGCTAAAAAGTTTGTCTAATGAATAAGACGAACGCTGGCATCGCACTTGGTTAGACCTTGAATTGATTACATGCCCAGAACTTCAATGTACCTTCCAGCAATCTTTCGCGATACTTAGTTCCATTAATCTTCAGATGACAAGGATACTAGTGAAGTGCTACTTTCGCCGGACAGTGCGACCCGCACCATTCGGAAGATAGATTCTCATATTATCTCACTGTTAACCAAATCCGATCGTTTTGTTTGCTTACGACTTGCTGCATGGTGAACAATTTCTTGTCACAGAACATGTTTGGGAATGCGCCTCTATCGGCAAGACGCTTCAATGCTGTTTATTCTGCTTAGCGTCGTATCTTGTATGGCTTGATTTCTCAGTATGCGTTCGATACTCCGATGCGATATATGCAACCTTCTTGCCATCTTCCCTGCGTTTAATTCTCCTCTTCACCTTTTGCATCGTTGCGGGTCCATTTACACTCCTTTTTCGACCAACACCATAACGTTTTGAATGCTGCCAGTATTTGAAATGTTGTCATTCTCAGTACGATCATTCGAAAGCTCGCTGTCATTTGTATTTTGACAGTAACAGCAACTTGAAGTTGGTAACAGTTTAATCGACTCATCTGGTAATCTCGTAAAAACTGCTATTTGGCCTTCTTTACCTCTAAACCTCTAGCAAGAGTGTTGGGAAGTGATTATTGGATTATTGAATGGGATGGGAAACCTCACAGCGGAAACACCTAGAATGATCTTCAAACATCCTTTTAACAGAAGAATGTCCATGAAGATCATTGAGTCTAACACTGGTGGATCAGAGACCTACAATCTGAAGCTTCAAAATTCAAGAGCATGGTGTGCTGCGTCAAGTGGCGCAAAAAATAAACCGCAATAAGGAAAACCTTATCTAGGAAATCTCCAGCCGAAGGATTTGTATGTTTTCCTGATGGTACGAGCAGCCGAGCTCTTAAACACATATTCTTACTTGAAAATCACTTTTCAGGACTTTTTTTAATGAATCGGAAATCACCGAAACATTTTATTCCCCTCTTTCAAATATTCTGGGTCAGATGGAGTTATTCAAAAGACGAAGTGGACTGAAATTGGTTTTCTGTCTTCCACGTCTTTCAGCTTTTGGTTTTGAGCTCAAACTTCCTGTTTGTACCTTAATCCTGACCTATGGTGCCGGGTATAAAATGCACAAAAGTGAGATTCTATTGAAGTATATTTAATGCAACATCCATTGTGTATGTGGCTTCAAAAGTCGGTAGAAGTAGAAACCCCTTTAAAACTCGAATGTATGCTATGGCGCCATGCAAATTCATGTGTATCATCCTTCTTCAAGAACACTCCTAATTTTATTGCTCCACACAAGATTAGTTTTATGACTTGTAAAACTACATCTACTTACTCGTAACACAAGCAGTCGCTTGGAAAGTCTTGCATTCTTTGCATTCGAATGAAAGAGTGTGTACTTAAGCGGGAAAGATCCCTGCAATTCTGCATAGACGTCGTAAAACCTTCAATACGGTAGTTTTCATTCATTTACTATACTCGTAGTATGTTTATCTTCCCATGACAAGATGAACAGAAGGCAGTCTCGAATTATACTCGTACATAGAAATTAGTAACTCCTTCTGTTGTTTGGCTTTGTGCTTCATGTCCTTTCATCCATGTGAATCGGTTCAAAGGAAATAGGAATGATAACCAAACATTACCACCACCTGTTTGAACATCTCCCGGTACCTGTTGTCAAAATTGGAAAACATAAAAAAAGCGAGAGAAACGAAAATCATTTGACCAAAAATAAAAAGGATTTACATCTACTCGTAATTTGGAGCAGTAATTTTTGTGTCCTTCGATTTTGAAGGGACACAATATTAGTCATCAGATGTTCATCACACCATCAACCTGTCAAATATGTCAAATAACTCAAAAGAAAGGATGTAATAAATTAATTGATTTTCATCCTTTTTATGTCCGATGACAAGCAGGACAACTGCTCCAAAGATACACGCATTCACACAAAGCATGTCATTTGTGGGATGCGCACATGTGAGTCCTTATAAATCAATTGTCATAATCAGATTAACAGCTGAGTGGTTTCGATTTTTGCTTGTGTAGTTGTCATTGCTCATTGATGTGTTGCGGTCTGTCCTAGATCCTATGCTGAAGAGAGGGAATGAGGATATTTGTAGGGTTAAGAAATCAAAACAGATGTCCTACCCATTGGTCGATTTGAAAAGGATTGAGCGCCGAAGCCCATGTAATTTGATTGAATTGCGAGTAGTCGATGAGGGTGGGATCGTGGTTAGAAAAAATTGTGGGATTCCATGATTTTCCCGTTCGAATGAAGGAGATCTGATGTGATTGACTGCATTCGGTTGACTGGGTTATGGTGTGATTGGTACTTTCCGATAGACTAAGACAAGGATTTGTTAGGACTGTAATTGCCCTATAATGTCAGGTTTTCAAACACTTTTAACTTGACACAATCAAAATATAATTTCAGGTGATGCGCGTTAATGGTATTCTCTTTTGAAATTTGGATTTAATGGTGATTATAACCATTTTGTCAGAATTCAAGACGATAGAAACAGAGTCTCGATGAAAACGAATATTTCTAAAGGTAAACTTTGAAAAACTAGTAGAGAATCTTAGTCCGTAGTTCTTGTGATCCCAAAGGTAAAAACAACGCAGGCTTTTGCCAATTTAAACCAGTTTTCACTGGTTGACCTTTGGCATCTCATCACCTCCAGAAATTCAACAGTTGGCGTATGAGATGGATGGTGTAGTATGTCATATGCAAGATATTCCAGTGTTCCAGGAAACAGTAGACCAAGACAACAAAACCTCTTAGAGTCCTGGAAGGACTTTAGCAAAATGTTGTAACACTACTGCAGATTTTCGAAAACAGCGTATTCGGTATTCAACTGAAAAATAGCGAAGTTGAAGCCAAAGAAAAACAAAGAGCTTCAACCGATGTTGCAGCAGTACGAAGGTTGTTTTGATAAGCCAGTCATTTGGAGAGATTTTTACGGTCTTAGACCAATCCAACGAGAAGATCCTATAGTACAATGAGATGAGTGATGAGGTTTCTGTGAGAGGTACGGCAGTATAGCAACAAATTGACTCCAGAAGTACAAAGGTAAAGGAACGAGTGTCAAAGCCTTTTCATTTGCGACAGCCTTAATGTGCATTGAAGCCGAATTGTGATTCCACCAACAATTTAACTATCAATTCTGAAAAAAAAACTACGAAGGACATTTATAGTGAAATGTCCTTCAGGGGAAAGCCAAACTGCAACGACGACATGGAATGCTTTTTCCACTAACATGACACAAGTGTCCAAAACAGATCTCTTAGGCCTGCACGACATCATATTTCTGAGATTCCTGAATGTCCATGGTAAATTGTGGCAAAAGATTCCTTTTCGTTAGACCGCTAGGAATATCTTCTAGTAGCGGATACGTTTTTAATGTCAATGGAAACAGCGTGACTGAAAAATTTGTCATTATTGTTCGTTGTTCATATTCGCATGAAATTCCTGGAACAGCTCGCATTGATAATGGGTCTCATTTCGCTTCGTCAGGTTTTGCAATGTTTTGTCAACAATGCAGTTGGACTCATGTTATGCGAAGGAGAGATTCACTATTTTTAAGCAATTAAAAAACATCTAAAACAAGAGTCGCGATCTACACTTGACACTGATGGAAGACCATTTCAACTGGTCATAGCCCCGCCGGGCAGTTGCAGAGAAGGTGGAAAAAATATTTTAATCAAACTTCGAAACCGAACTTTCAGCCAAGCTCAATAGACATCGAGGGATGTTATAGAACTGAAAAGAGTAGACAAGAAAAATAATCAAAAGAGTAGAATCAACATTATGAGGTTCGACACAGTGTGTATCTCTGAGGAATGATTGTACAACACTGTACGTTTCCAAGATCCTTCAGCGTCAACTCATAGACATGGTATCTTCGTTGCAATTTTTTCCTTTGGCATAATCGGACCATATGTCTCCTTTCTATGAACCAGCTCAAGACGTGTCCTGATCACGAGAAAATAGCGAGAAGTAACCGGCGGCATCCCAGGATGTAGAATGAGAGGAAACTGTGTGTCGTCGACCTTTATCGAAGTCTTTGGTTTGGTTATTACAATGAATGTACAATTTGGACACAGTGCAGTCAGTAGCGAGGTCTTACCACGACTGATCAGAAATACGTACGAGAATAAACACATTTTCTTTCCTTTCATTCGTTCGAACACTTCGTCAACAGCACTTGCGCGTATACTTTTGGGAGTTTCGCAATGTGTTTCAGCGTTTTGTTACCCTTCCCAAGTATACTCATTCCTTCCCAACATGTCACCAGTTTCGTGTGAGCAGATTCCATCCCATGAGGGAATTTGGATCATTATTCTCCCATTTAAGTGCATACACCTTCCTGCACACTAATTGGTTTCTGTAACTGAAGCTCATGTACTCTATGATCACGTCTTAAAGTTGCTTGTCAGCCTGTCTATGTCTAGTGTTGGGACACCGGTAGGTACAGCATGCTTTTCGCAGGCATAATACCGAGATATTTTGGGAATCTGCACTAACGAAAAATACAGAACTATATCAGTTAGGATGAAGAAACAATCAGCAGATCTGTAAGACGTGGTCATTAATATTCACCTACTCTAATACTAGGACTACACCAGACCTCTGCAGGCTTTCAGCTGACTTGCCACTGACTTGCCAAAGTATAGTAAGACACGATTTTCAGTTGGTGGAGGCAAATACCAGCACTACACCTAGCCCCAATATGTTCATCTAGTACTCGATGGTGATCTTCTTCTCATCAGACGAAGAAGACATTTATGTTTTACAATTTGTATTATTCCGTCAACAAAGTCGGTTCTTGGCGAAATCATAGTTCTCCATCAGAACGCCCGTAGGAAGCCTGCTGTCTTTCCTATTGAAGGACAGCATGAAAGTCGCTCTGAGATACGTTGGGAAGCATCCGTTTGGTCTGCCGGCAACCTAGAGAGCAATGCTCAGTTATGCTCATATGAAATCCAATATCAATGTAAGCCCTTACCGAGGTTCTGAAGGTTTGGTCCTGAAAAACTCTTCTTAGAGTTCATTGGTGATTTTATTTTCCGTGGTCCCCTTGTGACGTGGGGGCCAAATAAAATTCAGTGAAGTTTTGCATCCTCGAACTAGCTTGAAAGTCATAAGAGGGCTCAGCAAGGCTTCAAGCGCAGTTTTCTATTGTTACAGATCCAGGGACTTCGCACTCTCCATCGATTCTTCACAATATTGTTCGTTCCCATCATAAATCTGCTTGGGAGACAGCCGTAAGTTTTTCTAACGAGGAGTAAAATCTAACGTCCCCCACCTCCAGAAAGACATCAGCGCTTCATACAGAATTGGTTTTGGAACCATCCGTGAAGACCCGATTATATTCCTCTTCTGGGTCAGATTCTGACCAAATCCATTCCTGGTCACAGGTCACAAACAAAATTCTGGTTTCATTGCATCAGATATCATCAGTGTACCAGTTACGAATACCGGGGTAAGAAAGATTCATTAGCTGATATAGAGCACAGCCTGTCGTGATAGGGGAAGCCCCATGCAGTCTAGACAGACCGTTCTTTAGAGTGACGTATTTAAAAGCTTATTTTACACTATAGCTGCCGCATAGGATATAATTGGCTTTATCATATCCGCGTAGATTCAGATCACTCTCGTCGGTGAGAAGCCTCTTGTTCTGCCGAAAGCCCCTTTAGACTGTTAGAAGGACGTAGCCGCCTTGAAGAAATGGTTAGCTTCGTTGAAGAAACAATTGGTGACGTCTTTAAGCACTAGATGAGTCAGATTAGCTTTCATCCTTGTTGTAAAGATATCAGCCTCAGTTTTTGATCAGAATCGTTCCTTCTGCCAACCAGATTTTCAAGTGCACTCTCGCAGGATGTTTAAAATTGGTAAAAACGTTGCATTCTAGACAGGGGACGCATTCGAAAAGCAGTTTTGCGCAAATGTAATTCGACCATTCCCTTCTACTATGCTCTTCAACAGGAAAAAGGCCAGAGTGGCAGGTCTGGTGTTCTTGGCAAACGTATAACCAACTTTTCCGATCTTCGGTACTAAAAATATTCCCACAGTTCGCCAGTGAAGATTCTCTTCAGAGTTACAAGCAGCTGGTCTATATCCTTTTGTAGGATGCCGATGCCAGCCAAATTAAAGCCATCAAAGAAGCCACAGCGTGTTTGATGTCGGCATCTGATACCATCACTGCTGACAGATACCAGATACCTAGATCGCTGACCGGGAATGTGTCCTCATTACTAGCGTTGGAAGGTGTTCAACTGTTGAGGCACGTTCTTGGTATTGAGAGAACCAAAACTAGTTGGGATATGTTACTTCTATGAAACCTCATACACATGCGCCCGCCTTCTGCAACTCAAAACAGCCCTACACTTAGGACGCAGGTACATCGGTTTGCTGTATTCATCAAAGGAGTTGACTCCAGATTAAGTGACTGCTTGTATCTCTACTTAGACATACCATTAGCTCATCGCTTTCTCAGATAAATAAGGTGAGCATGGTCTACGAGAGGTCAGAAATTCAAAAAGTCACGGATTTATTGACCCACCCTCGTAATTCCATCAATCACTTATGTACGGATTTGTGTGGTCAATATTTAGTATGCATCATCTAGAAAATTTTTTTTAACTTGCTGCAACTAATACTTTCAGCAAGATACTCTTGGGTAAATAAATTCGATATTCTTTCTCCAATCCCAATTCTCGACTTCAGGTTACTACTGCTACTTGTCCGTTTGAATGTATATTAATCAAAATCCTTGTTGCAGATACTTATGCAATGTATTCACTCATCGGTTAGTTGTTAAAAATGTTATGGTGTCGATCTAGTTTCCTATGAAAGCATACAATTTCAAAGTAAACACCATCCGTAGCAACAGAAACCGACCTCAATAAGCATTCCAAACATTGCACGTATACAGATACATAATCAAAGGCAGCAGAGTTTGATGTGTCATCAATAGTGAAATGAAATTCAAAATTAATCCCAAAATAGAGGTCATAAAGGCAAATGAAAACAAACATTTTGCAGTGACACACGACACGACCAATGCAACTATGTCACTCCATTTGTATGCAATATCCTTTTGTCACATGACGACCTATGCCACATCACTTTCGCATACGCATTTCATCGTTTAATTGCCTAATTTTCCCCTACATGATGCACGAATATCTGAGCTGGCATTTGTACAAGTATCTGTGGGATATTTAGCAATGTTTACCAGAATTATTTAACAGGATAATAAAAATTGCATGTCAACTCGCATAAGGGTTGGGGTTTTACCATAAAATCATTTTGACAGAAGGACACTCTATAGACTTTAGAGAGGGTGTTTACTTTGCAAAGGACATGCTGTATCTATACTCGAAATGAAATCGAACATTTGTGCAAACAAACAAAAAATATACTTTCCTTGCAAATGAGAGGGCCATAGTTGTTTGAACTTCAGTGACATCAGAGAATTTTTGGTAACAGATGCGGGATACGACAACAATTCATTCCTCGTAATTTTTTTTTTTTCGATAAAATAGTGCGTTTGTTAGGGATTTCATTCCTACTTTGAAAGCGGAAAGGCTTTGGTTTTTGGTGACAACCGTATTTGAAATAATTGCCTAGGATTAGATGTAATTGAAGGGAGCGTTTGTCTTTTCGTATTTAGTCAGATGTGAGTTCGTTTTTAAACTAATTCCGTCGACCACCCAATTTAGCTCTATACATAAATCTTTCCTCTGTTTGTGAAGTTTAACAGGTACAGTTCGCCAAGGGCAATTCAGTGGTAAAGTGAACGGAGTCTTGACTCATTTACTGTATATTTCTAGTTTTTAAACCTCTCGACGGAAAGGCACGTTTAAGCTCTTATATGTAATAACAGAAGTGATTTCCCAGCTGAAACTATGTCAAGAACGTTGCAATTACGAGTATACGATTCCTATCGTATCTCGCTTTTGGAATCAATGGCTTGCAAACTACCGTTCCGTACAGGGTATTAAGGAAAACCCAACATAGTAATCACTTTTGCAATTCATCCAATCAAACCACCCTTCGAATAGTACGCACGCTCGTGTACTCGTATTACACCGTACCATCTCGTAAATTTTACGTCAGCGTGACCACATTAGAACACTTCACGCTTTCGGAATTTCCTCCGGAAAACACTCGACTGGTAAACACATTGTGTCTTGCACATTGTAAACCGGATCTATTCATCCGCAGCAATTTGAATCTCGAAAGCGCCTACCTAGTCCTCCATCGCCAGAGTGCACTGGTCAGTGCTCACTTCAATTGATGCATGAGAGTTACTGGCAGTCGGTCCTGCCTCTGAAATTCGCATTATTCTCCAGTTTTCACATACAAATTCCGTGCCAAATATTCGATTGGATAGTCTTCTCTTTCGGCCAACACTCAACCGATCCAGATGTAACAATCAAGTGGAACCCTCGTCTAGGAGTGCCTCAAGAGGTTTGTGCTTAATATACGTACATATATACACGAGTGTACATTGATGGATGCGTTCGATGTAGCTTGCGGTTGATTTCGTTTCGCTAAAGCGACAGGACATTCTGTATCGAAACCCTGACCAAGAACACTCTAAAAAGTTCAATTTCAGTGTGCATACACCCCAAGTTCTGCCACATTCACATCATCATCAGCGTCATCGTCATCGTCATCGTCATCGTGGTATTCGGTGGAACGTTAACTACTTGAAAATTCAATCAAATCGAATCACGTACGTAATTAAATTAATTAAATGTGTGAGCACTGAGTACGAGTAGTTTGAGCAGGACGTGTAGCGGTCGCTTGATATGATGGGCCACTTCGTTATCCTTTCCCTCTGGTGCTATACTCTGGTGCTGTGTGTACTCGTATGTTAAAATCCTTTATCAATGTCGCTCCCACTTGTGAACACTTTACAACATCCCACAGCACGGGATATCGTATGGATCAAGAAGAAAAAAAATAGAAAGGAAGTAAAACTACTGCAGGACGACACCCTCATGCTAATTTTCGATGGGTGTCCTGTTCTGTTCATTAGATGTCCTTAGATCTCCTCCATCTAATCAGTCAAACGTATGCAATTTTTCAGAACATTAAACAGTTTCATATTACCACTTGTGCATGGTTGTACCTTAGAAATACAAATACCACCACCCTTTTACTGTGCAGGGTGCAATTACAAGGACTTTTACTGTCGACCACCAGGGCTGTAGCCGGACCAAAATGCTACAAGAAACTGAAATACATAAACATGCACACAAATGTTTTTGTATTCTTTTCTGTTCTGAGTGAAAGACGTAGAGAAAAGAGGAGAGTATCCAAAGGGTATCTACATACGAGTACTATATGTATGGACGTGAATATGTGTATAAGTAAGGACATGGCAGACTTGCAAAAGGACATATGGGTGAGCTAATTAATTAATTGAATGGCTGACCAGTAACTAATTTATGGTCAAAGGACAAGCCATTTTTGTATTTTGTTTTTTTCGTTCTTTGACATGGGCTGAGATTCGTCATGGACACTTGTGCTAGAATTCATGATGTGGCTAGATGACGGGGTGGATGGCGTAAGGACAGCAGTCATGTTCAGTTGGTTGAGTAGAAATTGGGTTTGCTTGTGATTCGAGGCGGAAATTGTGACGGCCAAGAGAAATTAATTCCGTTTATGGATTTCGGGAAAAGGTTTCTAAGTCATTGAACACAGTAAATATGTTGATTGCATGCGTTCCAATGTACATGCTTATGTATGTACGTAGATAGAGTCGGGTATGTGCGATGTCTGTCTTTAAGTCCCGTCATGATGTTTTGATTATGACAGATTCTCCGATTATCAAATAGCGACGTACAGTTGGAGGGTAAGGCCTGTGCAGTGATGTAGAAACACTCTCTGATTTACAGCAAATTAATGCATTCGCTGTGAAATATTTTGAGTTAGCATGAGATGGTTCATGACTGTCGTTTAAACTGGTAGGTAAAGAATATCTAAGGCGTTGTTAAAGACCATGGTACTGCTTAAGGTTAAGTGTGTACATATGTATTGTATCTTAAAAGTTATCTTAAAGCAGTACGGCTTATATACTACTACTACCATTGATGGTAATATAAATGGATACGCAACTGAGATGGCTGTTTTGAACAGAGTTCAAAAAATTCAGCCTCATACCAGTTTAGCAATCCGCTAACCCTTGCAAAGACATGTACAAAATATGTTTACTGCCCTACAAGAGCGTAGTCTTTAAGATTTATCAGTTCTTAAATGCATACCCCAGTCAGAACCACCAGCAGCCCTGAGTATGGAAATTACTTCTGCCGGAGTCGATATCGTAGCTGTCTTTTGGATATAAACAGAAGAAGATGCACTAATTACATCTTTACACATGTAACCCGGCGATCTGGTAGTCGTACATTAAGAGATCGTTGGTCAGACTGGTTACATCATACTACCTACTGAAAATAATCAGAGACCACGTCAGCAGCAGGAAGGTAAAATTTCATACAGACGATGGGGATAAATGCTAAGAGTTTCGGACTACTCCGCATGATGGAGTTCTGCGACTAACATTGCCCGAAGGAATAGAGAATTCGCCGACGAAAATAGAGCCCGTCACGGATATGTTGCAACTAGCCGACCAGAAGATTGAAGCTGAGCCAAACAAGGAGGTCAAAGGTTTCCCTCAAATATCTCGAAGTGATGCTCGTTAACAAACTGGGCTTCGAGTCCCATGTCAAGTACGCCAGCACATTAAAAGGCAGACTGTAGTTTTGCTGTGGTAAAAGACTTTGCCTAACTGGTCTCCGCTTTAAATTTAAACAACGTCACAACCATAGAGATCACGCTTGACAATCAATTGGAATAAGAGTGCAAATGAGAAATAAGTGTCACGAACAACGGACAAAGCACTGTATCATCCACATTATCAAGCACATTATCATCCCAGCTATACTGGATGCCCTTGAAGGTTTTGAGGCAAAAGTTTGTTGAGTGATTTACTGTGTGCTAAAACGGAATTCGAAGAAGACGATATGAAAACGAACGTATGGATAACTACCATCGGCATTGATCGATCCGGCCCGTTTGTAATGGAAAACCTCGCCTTAGGTGTCATACTCAAGAGGAAAGGGATCATACGCCACATGTTGTGTGTAGCCGGAAGTGGAAAACGCAAGCTAAACTATTGTAGATATTGTAGAGAGCTATTTTCTGAGGGCCAGATCTATTTACGACTGTAGGGCCATCTAAAGTACTCGTAACTGAATTATTATAAGATGGATGTATTCTTTTCCCATTCGTTATGTGCTAGTTTGATCTTGAAGTGCATATAGGACTGAAAATTCGGTGCCCTATTATCGTTAGGGTTAGGTATACCCCGTTGATCATGAGTTGGGATAATTTTCTCCCGGAAGGCATGTAGATTTGGTAGATTGATCGATCTTAGCAGCATCTGCTCAACAGAAGTGCACCTTTCAAAAAGTTTACTTCGACGTTGATGTCAAAAAGACATCACAAGGAATTATTTCTCCCAAAAATCTTTCTCTCCTAAAGATGACCCTTCGTCTTGTCAACTGACACTTCTGTATCCAGTGGTGCCTTTAAAATTCCACCAAGAGTTTATCCACTTGAAAGTACCCTCTCAGGGGAATCTTTCTCTTAGCAAATCCTTCATCATTTATCTTTCTGCGAATTTCGAAATTTTTATTAATGGAATTTTAAGCATTCGTGAAATGCTGATTTCATGATTTTTATTATTCACCCCTACCTCACAAGGCTACACCTGTAAATAAACACCCCCAAAGAACCTCCACCCCACACGGTGGAATATCCCTAAGAAAAGCCAAAAAAAAAAAAAAAAAAGTGAAAAGTCATCAGAATTTCTAACGTTCCAGGTGATGAAAGCAACTGTTTGTGGAAATACAAGTACAAGTTTGAATCAGACCGGGGATAGGACCATGGAGGAAGTTCTTTGATGAGAAGGGCGTTTTCTGTTAGGATAATAATAAGAGCAGGATCTAACAATATTGTCTGGTGGTTGATTCATTTTTTCTCCAACAGAAAAAGAAAGAAATGAAAAAAAATAACAGAAAATCCCGCGAATTTTGTAATTTTATTTTGAGCCATTATTCTTTTTTTTCTTTTTTTCTGTTTGGATTCGCTTTTCGGTTGTTTAGTCCGCTGTTGCTATTGCCGTTGTTGCTGCTGCTGCTACTGCTGTTGCTGGTGGCACGAATGCTACTGTTGCTGCGTAAATTTTATGCAAACTCAGGCAAAGATTACTTATGCAAATTTAATAAGGCGAAATTATAGGTTAAATAGGTTCACTGGAGGGTACTGTCTAGAGGTAGCACAGAAAAGCGTGGAGCCTTGGTGGGTTAGTGGTATGGTAGCGCACATACTCGACGTGCGATCTCATCACGGCACCACCACGGATGTAATGCCATGATAAATTATGCATTCAATTATTTAATTATATTCTCGACCGGATTGCTACAATTCTATAAACAAAATCTGTTGCGAATAATGAGAAAGAATTTTCTCAAAAAAAAGGAAAACCATGAACAAATTGTCTTTTTTTTGTTCTTGTTTTTGTACTTTTTATTACAAAATATATTTTTTCCCAAACAAAGCAGATGTCTGACATTAAGGAGATTTATTCCCATACAGAGGGAGGCGAGCATAGATATTCGGTACTTGATATTAGATACTTAATGAAAAACCTGTTGTAGGGAGTTTTTTTGTTTCTTATTATCAAGTTTGCAGAATTAATAAAGGTCGGGCTGTGATTAATAGAAGATATATAGACTGAGTGAAGCTGCTACTTCATGATTTTGAGACAGCAAACAATTTGCTGGCTTTCGATTGGTAAAGGAAATTATTCTTTCAAAATACGACAGGAAAAGCATTTTTGTAGACTGTCTCTTATGTGCTTTTACCTTTCTCTGTATTAAAATATTTTGTTTTGTATAAGACCTGGGTGTCAGCTATATCTTCATGGTTATATTGCTAACACATGGCGCGAATTTTCTCCCTACATCTTCTTGAATTATTATTTCAAAATATGCACATATCTTAGAGCTTGCTACCCGCTGGCACGGAGATATTGGTAAACTTATTGTCTGCACTCTTAAAATGAAATAGCAAATGCTTCATGAGCATAATTTTAGCAGCACAATGATCAGATGTGAATTACAGCGACAGAGTGTATTACAATGGATTAATTTTCATCATTTCCATTTGGTAGATTTTCAAAGTTGTTGCAGAAGACTTTAAAAAATACCAAGGCAAGACGAATATAGGCTCATGGGACTACTGTGTCATATCAGCTTAATATAAAAAGATATAAGAACTTCTAAACCGAACCAATTGGAGCTGATTTAATATATCCTTTGAACTGGTCATCGTGGTTCCTCTCTAACGACGTGCATGCAGTGCTGATATGATCACAAACACCATTCCCTTCTAAATGAGATCCTTTAGTCCTGATTGGATAAAGTGTATCAAACCGGGTGCTGTCAGGGTTAGGGGAATATTTGTTTTTGTCTTGCAAGACTAACCCTATGGAGGAAAACCGAAAATAAAGGCTCCGCCATCTAACGTTTTCTTTTTCAACTAGTGCTTATTTCGTGAACGGTCTGATTTGACAGATAATTAGTTTTATCCTTCCGCTGAACGAATATGGTTGTGTATATGCTTGAACAATGCTTGGAAATATTGCGACATTACTTTGAAAATCATGATGCCGATTTTGCCAAAAAAATCATCTTTTCAGATGAAGCTCATTTTGATCTTGGCGGGTATGTAAACAAGCAAAATTGTCGCATTTGGGGCACAGAAAACCCGCACGCATACATTGAAAAGACGATACACCCAAAACGAGTCACTGTTTGGTGCGGATTTTGGTCCAGAGGCATAATTGGGCCATTTTTCTTCGAAAATGAGCAAGGAGTGGCCGTTACAGTCAATGGCGATCGTTATCGGGCCATGTTGAACGAATTTTTGTTCACAAAAATTGAAGAGGAGGATATTGGCAACATTTGGCGCTACGTGCCACACAGCCGAAGCTACACTCGATGTTTTGCGCCCTGTTTTTGAAGATCGCATTATCAGCCGCAGAGCTGATGTCGTTTGGCCACCTCGGAGCTGCGATTTGACACCGTTGGACTATTATTTGTGGGGTGCCGTAAAAGATAAGTGTTACGCCGACAAGCCAGAGACAATTGACGCTTTAAAGGACAATGTTCGTGAAGCCATTGGTGAAATACAGCTGCACACAATCGATAATGTGCTTAAAAATTGGACCGATCGTGTAGGCTACTGCATGGCCAGCCGAGGCAGCCATTTGAATGAAATTATTTTCCATTATTAACCGGAAGGACACAACTAATTATCTGTCAAATCAGACATGAGCTATGTGTTACCGTTCACGAAATAAGCTCTAGTTGAAAAAAAAAACATTATATGGCGGACCCTTTAGTTTAAGGAACCCTGGAATAATTGTAAGCCAGTGAATTTCCAATACGACTATAAACTGGTAGTAAAAACTTTTAGACGTTCGTCAAAAATATTAAAAATTCTGTCTCACCCTCCATACCAAAGCTCATTTATAATGACAATCCAGCTGTGAGCTATTTGGAGAAGGTCAACCTACTTACTGCATATTTTGCATCCAATTCAACACTTTCAGATTGTGCTTAGTCTCCGCCTATGATTGAGTGCGTCGAATCTACAATGGGACGCATCCACTTTCGTGTAGTAGCAAGAGTACTTAAAGATCTTAACATACACAAATCCTAGTCCAGATGTTATATCACCCCTTTTTTGAAGAGGTGTTCTTCTACGCTGGCAAAACTACTACGTAAGCTTTTTCATCAATCCTACTCTTTATTTCAATTAGATTTAAAGCAGCATTTATACAGCCCGGCGAATCTTCTTCACTTTCTTCCTACAGATCCTTTGCACTTACGATCCTCCAAATTCATGGAAACGGTGATAAACTGTCCGAAAAACGGCCGGCAATACGTTAAGACTGATACCCACAAAATAAATGCTGGTATGCCTCAGGGCTTCGTTTTGTCTCCTACAGTTCATTTTTATCAAATATCTCTTGTATGCAACTCCTTATCCCTTACTGATGACAGTACTCTATTTATTCCCGAATTTATGTCCCTGTTCTCGGGTTATGGAACGGAGACGCAGCTTATGTCAGGCCTATTAAATCCCGATGTTCATAGCATAACTAGTAAGGGAGCCACGAACAAAATGAAATATAAATGTTCTGAAACAACTCAGCACTGTCTGCTGTCATGAGACGAAATTTAAGCCTGCAGCTATTATTCATGAATTGCATTGCCGATCCGAAAATTCGAAATATTTTCCCCATCTGATCTGGCCTCAATATATAGTGTTTATCCTCTCAAAATTGGAATACAATGCTCAAACTTGGTTAGGTGCTCTAAAGTCCTTTAGATGGAATTTAAAAGTGAAGCTAATTTTACAAAGTCAATTGACATCCTCAAATACTAGTTAAAATACAATATAATCAAAATTCGTCCTTTTAAGCCCGTTCAACCATTACACCCTGAAATATGGTGATCCTTTTTTCAAACTGTATAACGCAGTGCATCCGAGCTCTTTATTTCTTAGTCTTTATAACCTACAAACATTCAAAACCAACGTATATCGGTATCTCTCTTTTTCCCTTCCTAATTTTCCATTTTAATGTTATACAAAGGCTCTTGAGCGTGCGTTGTGTACGAGTAACTAACAAAAATACTGGGTTGGCAAGAAAGTATTGTAATTTTGGTTTTCACAAATAGATTGAGTTATGTTTGTTGATTCTCGCTTTTGGGGATGTTATGTCTTTTTTTCTTCTAACATCGGACTTACTCTAGAAGCAAATGGAGCTTAATTTGGCTAGAACAGTGTCAATTTTAGCATGATGTACACAAACGGATATTTTTCTATTGCTATTACTATTTTTCCGTAAAGGCAATGAAGTTCCTGGGGCTTAAAAACAGATATGTGAAGTTTATGGTGCTCGTATCAGAAATGGTTCAAGAAATTCAATTCTGGAGATTTTCCACTCAAAGCTGACCAACGTTCAGGTAGACCAACTGTAGTTGATGATGACCAAATCATAGATGATCGTAATTGAATCAAATCGTGATAGGATTTCATGGAATAGCATGAATTAGAATGCAATCAACGACATGGCTTCCAAAAAGCTAGAAGTACGAACCAGCTTCTTCGGGACTTTGCGAATTTTGCCAACACCAACTGAAGGGAGCGACACCATGTGTTAGTTCTATTCAATGACTTTAGCAAAACTCGATCACAACAATCTGATCGAAGCTATCCAAAATAATCCGGAATAAGGGGAAAATTATCGTATTTGTTAACTGATTACCTAGAAGGAAGCACCTTCCTCGATAAAATAAAAACTTCCTGTAGCAATAAACAAACAGTACAGTTTGGGGTTCCACAAGGTTCAAAACTTGGTCGTCCTCTTTTCATACTCTCTACGAATGAAATGTTTCGGTGTTTGAAAAAAAACACTCCGTGCTCCTATGCAGATGGTTAAAAATAATCTCTAAAACATCCACTACTAAGCACTCGATGTGTTTTGAAACAACAAAATTTAAATATAGCCTTCAAGACTTATAGAGTAGTGCCAGTATGCTTTGAATTTGTAACGAAGGTCTAGACTTACGGAAACTCGAACATAAAGTGCCGTTTACGTGAGCTGTTTGCGTTGGTAGACTGAAGTAACTATTAAAGGTGTTAGGTAAGACAAGTTCACCAGTCTTAGTAGGATTGACCAGTTTTCAGAGCCCTAGTGAAGGTACAGTCTAAAATATGTTTGATGAGGGAGTTAATTAACAGTATACGAGTATAAGATGCAGAGCATCACTTTCCAAATAAACATACCCAAAACACAAAAAAAAAAATTTGTTTTTAAAAAGAAAATTAAAACCAGGCAAAATCGTTTTAATCTTTCGAAGACGTAGGTAGCCGATAGGTCGAATATAAAATGTAGCTCGAAGAAAGACGTAATTGGTGGCTATTTTACGTCAACACTTAACTCGATATATGTAACGCCACTCATCCCGATCAACTGGAACGCTTTGGTGCACTAGTGCTGGGAATGTCTGATCAGTGACCATACTAGGGGTAAAGGGTGTTTTTTTTTTAGAGGTATACAAATTCAATATAAAATAAAACACTTGAAGCTAATGTTAATGCCTATGATATTAGCTTTAATAGATAATTCTATGCCATTAGTGCATGGTGCGCGGCTAGTTCGAATGAAGCGCAATAGTGAATTCCAATTTTCGACAACTTTATCGAGCAACGGCGAATGTTGACTTCCAAATCGTCCAACGTCTCTGGTTTATCAGCATACACTAATGACTTCACATATTCCCAAATAAAGTAATCTAAAGATGTGAGATCACAGGATCGTGGAGGCCAGTTCACAGGTCCATTACGCGAAATTGTGCGCTTAGCAAATTGTTCCCACAATACATTGATAGTGTCGCTCGCCGTGTGGCATGTTGCTCTCTCACGTCAATGCCATTCAACTGAGGAACGAACAAATTGGAAATCATGTCTCTATAGCTCTCTCCATTGACAGTAACATTCTGGCCGGCATCGTCCTTAAATAAATATGGGCCGATGATTCCACCAGTCCATAAAGCACACCAAACAGTGATTTTTAATGGTTGTAAGGGCGTCACGACAAAGGCTTCTATCCATTGAACCAAAAATGATTATCATCGGAGAACAAAATTTTGGGTTGAAAATGAGGATCATGCTTAGTCATAGTTGGGGCACGCGGTTTCACATGCGTGATCTTATAAGCTTTTAAGCCAATTTTTCCATCACAAAGTGGATGGGCATTGCTCCAATTGCTATGTACGATGGCGAATCAATTCATTCGGATCCTCCTCGCACTGTTCTTCGTCTTTGGGGATGTTTATTATCCATTAGAGTGTACGTGGTGCGAAAACGATTAATCGTGTTCTGAATAACTTCCCCAGATGGACGATTATGTCGACCATAAAATGGTCGTAACGCACGATAAGTTTGGCGAACCGAACCATGTTTTTCAAAATAAGTATGCAAAATTTGCAAGCGTTGTTCTGGCGTTAATCTATTCATCGTTAAATGGCAAAAGGTACAAACCACATATCCAGTTTCAACTGTCAAATTGACAATCTGTAGAAACAGTGTTGCCAGTTTAAAGACGAAACCTTTCAAAAAAAACACCCACACAATAGAAGAATTAAACAATATGAATTTTGATAACAATGCATAAATAAATGTGAATTTGCAACGAAAACAACGCAGTCCTCGATAGTATAGTGGTCAGTATCCCCGCCTGTCACGCGGGAGACCGGGGTTCAATTCCCCGTCGGGGAGGTACTTTACTTTTTTTTTTCTTGCTAAAATCACAGACTGCGTCGTTACTGGGTCGTTATAAATGAATTGCAGATTTTCTTGTGTCATCTTGGAATCAAATCTCACATTTCTTTCCTTTATGAACACAAGGTGCCATTTCTCTCGATCATGCAGGCATATCAAACGAATGCTTCTGGAAATCTGTAAGAATTTAACGGCCTTTCTACTCTGTGAAGAAAGACTGAACACTTCTTATTGGCACACTCAAACTGCCCAAGTCTAAGTCCAATGAAAATGCTCTCTTTTTGCTTTAAATAACAGTTTTTAAGTGTGTTATGGGCAAATCGAGTCACATCTGTATAAGCAACCACATAATTGCTATCATTCTCAATAGATACAGCAGAATTGTCATATGTCAATTCACTACTGTTAACTATTCACGTTTTCAGAAACTAGTGCATCTTCCTAACTATCATACAAGGCCTTATCAAACCAAAGGCTGTCATTAACATCTCCGTACATATATTTCCAGTCAGGCCTCGTTTCGGATTGCAATTTTGGCCAGTATAGTCCGAATGAATTGCCGTAATCACCCCAAAAGGACATGAGATTTTAACTACTTCCTGTCGACTTACCCTAAATAGGTGCTTCCTGGCTTCGTTTAGACTTCATTACTGTCCAAAGTTAAATCTTATTTTCAATTTAATTGTCTCTTTCACAATTCCTTACGTATCAATCGATAAGTCCAAGAAAACCTCCTTTATTGTGTTATAGATGTCCTCTCTCTCTCTCTCCCCCCCCATCCTTCCCTGATCATTCATACCCACTTATTAGCACTTGGAATGAAATCTTGCCTCCTCAACATGCAATAGGCTAACAATACAATTTATCGGCATCAAATCTTCCCCACTTCCAAGTCAATCAGGCTCAGTGTCCTTTGATAGTTGCCTCGATAAAATTGGCAATTCTCTGCGAAATAATTGGTCTGTACCGTATTTAATTGTGTGTGCACTGAACTTCACTTCACAACTCCGGCTTCCAATCTTATCTGACAGTCATTAACGTCAATCCAAGTTGCGTGCAAGGACAATTACAAAAACTTTTAGCTGACATGATGATGCTGGAAAGAGATAATCTGCTCCAGAAATAGAAAAGAAAAAAAAAGAACCTGTCACAAAATGAGTGAGAATCTAACACCAGGAGTTGCTCCAATTAACAAGACACCCCTATCACTTTCGTAGCAGAAAAATAAGTTTCACAAAAAGAGGAGGAACATGTATCCAAGAAGGTCAAGCAATCGATATCAACTACAATACAAAGAGTGTAAGATGTATTCGTAAGACTATCAAGTTTTCGGAGGGAGTTTTGTATCTTAGGGTTGAGGGTTGGTACGAGTACGAATTTCACTTGTAAACGCAATGAAACTTTTCCCCTTCTCTACTCGTATATCGCACTGTTCATCACTATCTTTCGGCCCGCACTGGCCATCTGCCCATTTGGTGTTCGGTTTCAAATTAAACATCTAAAGTTGGTAACACGTTGCTCAGGGTGGGCTAAAGTGGACGTCACATGCAGACGACGCCGATCTTAAGTAATATTAGCTGTACGACGACTAGTACATGTTGGCCGGGTGCAAAGTTCAATACTGCTTTCAATCTTACTCCAAGGGTGGCAGAGAGAACACATACTCGTACCGCCCTAAGGGTATAATTTAAGCGAAGAAAAATGTTTACCGGTTTTCTTAAATTTTTTTTTGCCTCGTTTTCGATTTTTTCGATTTTTCCTTTTTCTGCAATGAAACCGATAAGGATACGGATATGGGTTGATGATATGGGGATGGAGAAATTGCCCAGAGGGTGATGAGCTTAATCAAACTTCCAACCCCCTTAGGTGGAATTTGTTCATGCGTTTAAGACGTTGTGCTTGCCACACGCAGCGCAAGTTGCAATGCATTACGGCGTTCTTTTGTAGTCGACACATACGTCTTCTTCTGCGAATCTTCTGGCAATCCTAATGCGAAGCCTTGTACAAATCCATATGTCGATTATCCTTGGTGTTTTATTTATTTTGCGTTCTGTGGGATGGGGGGCTTAAGTGCCTACCTACTGCTTTAGTTACACATTCATATGGATACGGTTGAATTTAAAAAATCGATTTATCATTCGCATAAGTAATAATGAATAAATTGGTAAATACTGCAAGGGATGAGATAAACGGGGTTGTTACTTATATTTCAGTAAATCCGTTTGTTTGTCTAATTACGTTTATGGGTCGCAGATAAAAGTGAAAAGAAGGGAAGATAATTGCTACAGGACACTTTGCTTTAAATGAATGGCTGATTGCTGTTCTAATGTTCTGATTTTAGTAAGTGCTGTGCCGTTTCATAATGGTATCCGTCTACACGTGGCCACGTGTCGTTTAGCAATATTAATCGGGTCCTGGCCTTGTATACTCCAACCTGTTCGAAAGTTGGCGATGGGTCCAGTTCCAGTCTTCTTTACGATCAAGAAATAGGATTGTCCCTTAATTCAGTTCACCTGTGGAATTTTCGGTGATTTTCTGAAGATTTGGAGACTTTGGATGCATGAAGGCAACCAATTTACAATATAGTGTACGAGTATGTGTGTATAACTAGCAAAAGCGTGAAGACATGTTACGATGTCAGTAAGAAGTCTAGTTTTTTTACTGAGGGAAAACAGGAATGACGCGAACCTCTTAGAGACGTCGGGAAGTATTTGTTTGTTCTGCCAGCAACCTGGAGAATAATGCAATCTTGAGTCATGCTCATATGACTATTAATGGAGGTCCTAACCGAGGATACAAGCGAGCACTTTATATTCAAAGATCTGCTTCCTTGTGTAGAAAGTTCATTGGCCATTTCATTTCGCGCGATCCCATTGTGACCTGATACCCATACAAGACTCAATGAATTCGGTCTACCGACTGCGCTCAGAGAAGTTATGCATTTTTTAACAAACTTGTAAGTTCTGAAAGGATTCAGCAAGGATTAAAGCGCAGTTTGGCTGTCGCTAGAGATGTACGAGTAGATACTTCTGGCACTGATTCTTTACAATATTCGTATATACAGTTCATTGCCATTGACATTGACATTGACATTGGGTGTATCCCCGTTTGAAAGAAAGACGCAAGCTTTCGCTGTCGTGCTCTAGAAGAACACCAGCGCGGCTTTCTAGATAGGTTTTTGAGCCAATTATTGTCCTTTACTGGCTCACAGGGGAGAATAGGAGTTTTATTGTCTTTGAATCAGGCGGCACGTCCATAAGATCAGAGTCCAACGACAGTCGGAGCGTAAGGTTACCTAAACTCCATTGCGTGTTGTACTAAAAACCACTTCTTTCCTGATGGAAGAAGGCTTTGATAGTGCAGCCCATGATATGAATGTCGAACGGATGGAAATTCATAACATACCCATGCGAATCAGGAAAAGCAGCTATGCAACAGAGACAAAGAGTTCTTTAGAGTTTGCGTAAAGCAGCAGCGCCGTATTTACGTTAAATCTTGTTCCACAAGTCAACCGAAACATAATTGGTCATAACTTAGTAATGTAGATCCAATCAGCCATTTATTTAAGGACCATAATCTGTGAGAAACCCCGTGTCTTGCGGAGAGTTCCTTTAACACTGATAAAAATCCGACAACACCTTGGAGATCTTCGATGCGACATATTTGGGCCAATGAAGTTTGCTATTCAGAATGACACCGAAATACCGAGCTTCGTTGGAGAATCGTATGGAGATGCCTTTAGCACTAGATGCGTCAGACCAATCGGCCTTCCTCGTCTCGTGGAGAAAACGACCCGAGTCTTGAAAGGATTGACTGAAAGTCCATTTTTATTATACGAATCGTTGATTACGTCTAAGGCTGCCTACGATTTACACTAGACAGTCGCTGGATATGATACAATGGACAATATAGCTACATCATCCGCATATGCCTGAGTGTACACATTATAAACATTGAGAGCGTTGAGCAGTAAGTCGACCAACATGCACCATAGCAGTGAAGATATAAGTCGTCCTCATAGTTGTGAATGTACGAGTAAGAGGCCCAGTCGTCAGTCGAAACTCTACTATATGCCGCAGACTGTCTGCGAACGGGTTTCGGGACTGAAAATCCCTACTCTGAAGCTTAACGTAATCTTTCAATAGCGGTGTAGCTTTCAAGGACCCTCCGCTAGAAGGCAGGAGGTTTTCAATGCGAATAAGAAGTTTGCTAGCGAGTCAGCTCGTGAAGAGGACAACGGATTGACTATATCTCAGTTACGATTACGCCTAATTCCGCCTATGCTTTAGTGCAGATATTCCTTGGCACGATCCAACATCCAATATGTGACGAAAGGACATCAATTTTAGTAGGAAAAATGTCAGACTGATAGGTCTGAAGCACTTACATACTAACTTACTTAGGTGTCGGTATAGTCTGGGGTGAAACTGGGTATCAACCAACAAGCCTCTCCAGCTGACACGATTTCTTTGCGGCTGCCTCCAGTGCCGCACTCCAAAACTCTGTAGGCCAGCTATCTTAGACGTTGGATCTATTTACGTCTGATTAGACCAATGTCTCTGCATTGCACATACATTTCGTGGGTAAATATCTTCCTGCATTTCCAGTTAAACCAAAAATCGCACGCAGTATCTTTCCCTCGAAGCAAGAAGCTTCGCCTTGTCTAAAACCTTTCTGAATATTGAAGCTCTCAGATAATCCATTACCGACTCCATAGTCAATCTGCACAACCTGACGAGCGTGTCAGGGATGTCGAAACAAAACATGGCGTTGTGTAGGTTGTCCTTATGCTTGAAGCACTTAGACAACTTTTATTCATCATTGTTTATTATTTGTATAAAAGCTACACCTGCTGTTCCTTATGAACGGTATTTGGCTGTGGCAGGCTAGCAATGAAGATTCTCTTCAGAGTTGGTAGCACCTGATATACTCGTATTATATAACTTTCGGCAGCAGAACTGGAATTATATCATCGCTGTCAGGCGATTCGAAGCAATCAAAGAACGCAGCGGCATTGTTAATAACTTCATTTACTACTGCAACCGATGCCGGATTGTATTACTATCGACTACTTGCAGTTCCGGTTATATGAGCGTCTTGTGAACCGGCTCTGATCTGTGAAATAAGTTTCGAGCTTGAGACTGAGAATCTTTGCTTAGAAGAGGTGCCATCAGAATCTCTGAGTGTTCCCAGCCCAGCTAACTAATCATTTTAAACACCAGCCTGCTGATTCAGCCGACTATTTCGATCGTTTTCCCAAAATTTCTATATGAGACACTCTTCGAAATTCGATTCGAATGCCAGTAATTTCCTTACGTAGTCCATTCTACTATGAATCAGGTGGTCTGCTGAAGTTTCTGCTGGCTTGCAACATCAGTTCAAAACAATTGGTGAGATATTGTTCAGCTTCTGAGCAACTTCCTTTACGTTCGGTCTCATTCTGAGGTAAGGAGGGGTTTTAATAGACTTACCAAGTCACTTTTTGTCATTGTGTCCAGTCATTTCTAATTTTGCGCTTGCTTCTGCCCTAAAGAATCTAAGCATTCTGCGTACGCATCCAAACAGTCAATCACTACGGCTAATGCCTTTGGTGGGGCGGTTTTACCAACTCATATGTGAAGTTAGCTGGTGCAAAGACGAACTACTGCAAAGTTGGTACTCCTTGTCAGAATTTGCAGACAATACACAAGTTGTCGACTTCAAAGGTCAACTTAATGTGGATATTGAGTGTCAAGTTCTCATTTCGGCAGGACATGTATCGTTTCCGAATCGATGCATGAATCCCTTGATTTATCGCTGTCAGTTTAATAAATTGTCTACATGTCTGTGCACAATTTTAAATGAAATCCAAGTTCAAGTGCAGTTGGTGCACAGTGCAGTGTTGACTAACCCGTCCCTATGGAGCAAGACTTGTCTTGTAATGAATTTCTTAGACAAATTGTCGACTACACCCAGAGAATTAGATCATGTCAATAAATTCTCTCCTTTGCATCATCAACACCATTAGTATGGTGTACAATTGTTATATTCAATTCAAGTGCAGCTCCTCCTTGTTTTCGTATTTGCAAATTCAGCATCCTAAGACTTATTAGAAGGCTTCTCCTGTACTCCTTCTGTGTTCCTTCGAAACTACAAGTCGAAGTCTAAATACGAAACTGCACATACTATTGTCCACTCGCATTTAAGATCAAGCAACATACAAAGACAGAACATCCTCCTGTCCTTGAGGATATCAGCAGCACCGACAACACACAGGCACAAATGTCGGCCATAATAAATCTATTTAGTTTGTTAAATGCTAACATGGTGACTTGTAAATTAAGGTTTTGCATTTCGGATTAATAACGATTTATGCGCCCGGCTAAGGCTTAATTATACCAACAACAAGGACTCCTACAAATGCCAAGTCACAGTGGGTGTTTGGTGAATCTAACATAAATTGGTGTGATGGCCGCCCATACAAAACAGGGGTATACTCGTATATGGTATGAGTAAGGACAAGCAAAGCCACAATGCAAAACCAGCAGCCAACATGCATAACATCCTGTCAAATAGTGTTCAATTATTTATTACACGAGTGTGGACATGGTAGGCATTAATATTGCACACGGCGATTGCCATATACGGGTATGTATGGTATGTACTCTTATGTCCTTGCATACTACCACTCTCTTTGTCCGGATAATTGGAGTGTATTCATTTGAATTTGACATTATGAGATTCGAAAGGAGTACCACCGTGTCATCGTCACCGTCACCGTCATCAAATATCTGCAAGATAATTTTCTTTATTTTTTCATGAATCCTTCTCTCTTGTGCTCGTTGTCGTAGCGATATGCTGAGGTTAATTTTCTCATTCACGGTGGTTCTTATATAGAAGGACGATTATCATGGAGTTTTTCTCCTATGTAACACGATACAGGTGAATTATTATAATTCTAGGTGTGTCGCTTAGAATCTCTGTTGAATTTGCCAGGATACTAGCATATGAATGGAGGAAAAAAAACAAGAGAAAGAAAAAATGTAAGTATAGTCCTTATTTAGAGAGACGGCTTAGTTAGCAGACACCGGATGAGGTGGGTAATTATGTTTTATAATCAAATTGCTGCCACTTTGTAACAAGCGGATTAACTTTAATATTTAATGGTGAAAGCACGGAACTTCTGTTCACTGCATATGCATGATGAAGATCTGTAGGACGGGACTTAGAGCTGCTACTTTTTGTAGCGCTATGAGCCTGCATTTTTGATGATGGTGTAGCACCTACATTTAAATTTGTAGAGGGCAAGTTGTAGAATGAACATATACATGGCCTATGGGTTCATTTAGCCTAAGTACGAATAAAATGGTAGTTAAGTTAGGTTAGGTAGGATTAAAGTAGCAGCTAGTCCACATGAGGCCCGTTGTGATACCATGAATCTCAATATCACCACATCCAATGCAGAGAATTAAAGACCGTGGAGAGGTGCTTTGGAACATATTTAATCCTAAGTCAAATCATTTGCCCTTTTTTTTGCATGGCCATTATTTTGGACAATTTTAGAAGAGACAACATCTACTGGCATATTTACTTACTTTCGAAGGATTTATGACAATTCCCATTAAGGAGCTAATGTGCGACTTTACAGTACAAAATCGTCTTGCGTCTCAAATCACTTTTGGGCTAGATATGGTTAGATTGCAAGTTGTGTCATTTGACCAAATGGTAATGCCTTTGTCTACATTGCTTGAAGATGAAGCGTAAGTAAGCGAAGTATGGATGCAATGACGGCAAAGAAAACGAGAGGAATTGTGCTTATTATGCAAATGCAGGTGGTAAATTTTGATGTCTGTAATATTACAACAAATGAGTTCAGCTATATGGATGCGGCTTCTCATCCTTTTTGGCACGGCACCCGCCTCTCTCGGTCACCAACTAGAGTGACTTCCCTAAGAGAAAATATGCGGTTACTGTTGCAATTGACGTCATTTATAAGAACGGATGAGAAAAAACTGGCTGGCACTCTTCAGTGCGACAAAAGTGCTACAAATCATCAGCCTTATTGATTTCTACAGGGATAAGCACAACGTCCATGGAGAAATTAAGAAAATGGGTTCACTCAAAAAGTCAGTTTTCTGAAGGCAGGATCCGATGTCGCCGATTTGCGAAATGAAATATCTGATTTTAGGGAACAATTAACGATACTTAGCCGTAATGCTCAGAAGACACATTCAACAACATGTTCACAAATGGATGAAATTCCGACAAGAAAAAAACATCAAATATTCATGTCCATGTCTATTGGCCAAAGCGGGTTGCATTTCAGCCAATTTGGCAAGCAATATGTCGATTTCCTCACAATATTTGATAGCGTTTATCTCTTCATTTTCGAGGCTGAAATAACTCAAACGGAACTTTCCAAACCAATGTCGTATAGTGCGTTAGATTACCGCTACATCTTCAAATGCGTCATTAATGTTTTTCATTGCCAATGACGCATTATGGCCCATTTTAAATTCGTAAAGGAAGAGGGTTCGAATTTGAACTGCCTGCACCATGGTAAATAATTCCTAGAAAAAAATAACGGTACTTGTAATGAACCCCAAAATTGTCACACGTCAAGCACACGTACCACTTTATTTTATAAAAAAAGAAAATTTAATAAAAGGCCGGAGATTTATCGTTTGCTGATATGCTTCGGAAATTAAAGGCGGCTTATACACTTCAAGAAGTAGAGACGAATGCGAACCTAAACCGAAAAACTGCAGGCGGAGGTTTCCTGCTTCTGCTAAAATAATCGGCAAAACCAACAACTGCAGCCAATAACAAGCAAATTAGTGTTGCTAGGATGCAAAGATAACAACGAAGTGACTTCTAAGCAGGAGATCTGCGTTTCCTTAAAGAATCAAGTGAATTTCGAATTCAAACTCGCGATGATTTAGAACGTGGGAAAAGCTATGGTAAAACGCAAATAGCTACCAAAAACCTTTCTGCCGAAATATCGAACCAGTTACTGAAAATAAGAAAATTTCGGATTGGCTTTGTTTATTGTTAAGATGTTTCGGCTTTGGACACTTTGAAAAAAGTTGTGAAAGCCAACGGGTGTGGGCAATAGATTAGGGGAAAACGGCCACAAACTAAAAGACTGCCAAATTCTTCGCTTTGCAAGGTCAAACGTATTGAATCTGCACATACGATTCGTATATCCGGTAGCAGGAGATGTCCAAAATATTAAAAAGGGCTCGAAACTATATCAAATAAAATATGGATATCCTGCAGCTAAATCTCAATCATTGCGAAGAATCTAGAGCAAATGGTTTTCGAATTCAAAATTGACATCGGAATTACCTGATAGCAATACTAAAACTGGCTCACCGACATAACAAATAAAACAATGATTTGGGTTTGCGAAAACACTTTCTTTCCGGGATTCTCGGAGCAACCTGAGGTTTACTTTATATGGACTAAAATAACCGATATTCACATACCGTATATAGCTGATATATCGAAAACTACAAATTATCTTCGATAGACTTGTTACCGACGCTATTAGCAAGATTCATATCATAATCGTGGCAATTTCAATGCATGGGCCTCAGAATGGGGCAATTCATATAAATACAAATCGTAAAGAGTTGGCTCTTCTTGAGGCACTTTCCTGTCTGGGTATTGTATTAGCTAACATCAGATCTACAAACTCGTTAAGCTTAGCAAGATCAGGTTCTATCAAGGGTTTTCCAATAGGGACTTGACAACTTTGAATTTAATTTGTGAACGCACTCTTTCAGTAATCATCAAACTGTCACTGTTAATTTATTCAGCAAACTTAACATTTTCATCATGGTAAAGTACACGAACGAGCAACGTCTGCAAATTATAGAAATTTTCTTCGGAGTCGGTGACTGCAACTTTAAGAGCGTTAACTCCAATTTTCGGTCGTAATTCTCGCCCTAGTAGACAGGCAATAACAAGTTTAGTGCAAAAATTTGAGTCTACATATTCGTTGTGTGATGTTGCCGTGTCAGTGGGACAACGGGTTTGTCGAAGTATCGAAAATATCGCTGCCGTTCAGGCGCCCGTAGCAAACGATCCAAATCAGTCAATTCCACGACGTTCTTATGAATTGGGCATCGCTCAGACCAGATTATGGCGTATTTTGCGTAAGGATCTTGGTTTACACCCATACAAGATCAAACTGACTCAAGAATTGAAGCCGATGGACCATTTGAAGCCACGTACGTTCTCCGATTGGGTTCTGGAGAAGATGCGCCAAGATGATGAATTTCATCGCAAAATCATGTTCAGTGACGAAGCTCATTTTTGGCTCAATGGATTCGTCAATAAGCAAAATATGCGTTGTTGGTCGGGTGAAAATCCACACGTGCTTCATGAGTCACCACTTCATCCACAAAAAATAACTGTTTGGTGCGGTTTGCATGCCGGCGGCGTTATTGGGCAATATTTTTTCGTCGACGATAACGATCGTCACGTTACTGTGAATGGTCAGCGTTATCGCGCCATGATCACCGATTATTTTTGACCCGAATTGGTAGATATGGACTTGGACGACATGTGGTTTCAACAGGATGATGCCACGTCGGCCAACACGCCGACGACGTTGGAAGAGCTCAGAGCCAACATTAAACGCGAAATAGCGGCCGTTTCGGCCGAAATGTGTGAAATGTCGTTGAAAATTGGGTCCAATAAATCGACCGCTGCAAACGTGCCCGCGGTGGCCATATGAACGAAGTCGAGTTCCATTCATAAATGTTTTGATTGTACTTCAAGCCGATAATAAAGTTTTTGAAATATCTCAAATGCTTTGCATTTTAATTAAAAAAAAAAAATTGTCAAGTCTTTATTGGAAAACCCTATATAATAATCGTTGTACGCATAGCGATCATTATGCTATTCTGTTTACCACCGGCTGTGGTTCAGCAATCCGCACTAAGCGGCAAACACTGAAAAGGCCAAACTGGAATGCCAATACCCAAGATGAACATATACTAAGTGTCGCCGTTTGGAGCCAATAGTTGAAGACAGAACCGCAGGTAATTTTGTAATCCAGGCGTCAATGCAGAGGCTGGGAATGGAAAAACACCGACCACCTGAATACTCGTACTGATGCCCAAATCCACAGAACTAAGATCGGTATGCCACCGAATAAGAACAACTTACCAATTAATTCTAGTAAACGCCTTTGCTTTAGAGACCTCTGCGAACAACTTAATCACGGTGTGTGGGGCAAAGCTTACCAATGAGGCGTGCCATCGCCAACATGCCCGGTGCTGTAGCGCAAAGAGTTTTGAACCTATTTTCTCGCTAAGAACGTACGGTACTTAATTCATTACGAGAGTACGAAATGATTACACGCGAAGAATTATTGAAGGCATGTAGAAAGGATGGCGACAAAAAATCACCGGGACTGGATGGTATTTTAAATAAAGCCTTAAAGATCGACCGAACTAATTTGTCTTGAAGAGGCGGTTTTTTCTCAACCTTGGAAGTACCTATGGCTATTGCTATTGGAAGAGAGAAAGTGAAACTCAAATGATCCTTCGTCTTATCGTCCTATTTGTTTGCTTGATACTGTGGGAATAATCCTTTAGCAGACCTTGCCGGCGATTGAAACAGTACTTGGTCTATTGTAATACTTATACGGTTTTCGTAAGTCACGGTCATAAGTAGATACAATTAATGCGGAATACCTAGAATTCGAGAGGCTATACAGAGTGGGCGCTATACAGGAGGCACCGAGAATCATCATAACTGTGGACGTAATTCGGTCAACTGGAAACCGATTATGAACTGTCTTTGTTGGATTGAAATACAGGACCAACTCTGACTATGGCTGTATGCCACAAGGGTCGCTCTTAGGCCCTCTACTATGGAGCATTATATGTGATGAAATTTTACGCCAGCCTTAGTGCACTATGAGCTGAGAGTCGCTAGTGCGTTTCGAACTATTTTTCATGATATTATGCTCGTCGTATCGTTGCCAATATCTTTCGACATACTTTCTGAATAAATGGTAGAACTCAAAAGCGAGACAGTCCAAAATCGCCGGGGAAACAACGGAACTTGGTAACAACAATGGAACATATCCTTAAAAGGAAGATGGACAAATCGTCTTATACTAGCGATGGATTAAACGGAATCATGGCCAAACTATCTGGCTGTTTCAGAGTGGGATTCGGCCCATTGATGCTTCATGTAAAATATCTCCAAATATCTCCGTGACCGGGTTCCCAGTAAATATGGGTGCTTAACTCATTCATGAAGAATGTAATGGCAGTTTTCAAGCTACCCTGTCAAATCTGGGTTCGGGTAGTTAAAGTAGGTTGCTAAAATTTCTGTCAGTTCTGACATTTCTCCCACCGCTTCATCAGTTTTTAAGCTACAATTATAAAAATGGATGAATTCTCTCTGAATGAAAAGGCATTCATCCAACCCTCCTTACTTGTGATTCTAACACTAAAAATATCGTAAGTCCCAAAGCGCTGCTGATGCAAATATCCCGGTTAGGCCATAACTTCTGGTGGAAAAATCGAGTCTACAATGACTACAGCCTCATTGCTGAAATTACTATAGAAAGAAATAATGAAGGTTTGAGGTTAACCTCCATTGTTGTATATTTTGATTCTAAGTCCGTAAACCTCCTTAAGTATCGCCTATTCAAAATTCGGGGATCAGAACAATTTCCTTCGCTCGTTTGGGAGGGCGCATTCATAGGCTGGTAGAAGCAGGCTAAGAGTGATGAGCGATAAACTGAATAAGCCGTATCTTATAAGAGATAGTGATAAAGTTGGAAAAGTTTATCTCTACTAGTCTGAAGCTGATATCCTGCTTCGCTGATTTTAAAAGATGGAATACCAGCTCCAGCTCGATTGTCTTAACTGTTGATTGGCGGTAGGTCGGCTAAGAGCCGTGTGCATACGCCCTCTCAATATTAAAGGCTGTAGCCGAAGACTTGTAGTTTATGAGATTATCTGTAGCGTTTCCTTTTGGCTAGAGTACCTTAACCCTATTTTGAACACAATTACTGCAGATCTGAAGTTTCCAAGGACTTCTTCCAGCCTCTTAATTTACCAGGTGTGACTATGGTGAATGCAAAAATTGTCAACAATATGATGGAAACAAAGGGTAGTGTTGATTCTTGGGAGCAGACGATGCTGCAGAAATAGAGCTCTACTCCTTATATATAGTATAACTTCTTCTCCTGTCATTTTAGCTCCCTGTTAATGAACATGTATACACATGATTCCTAGCGAGCTTGAATTCCACCAGAAGGCCACACCCTGTTTCTTAGAATAGTATACTTAGTTAAACTACGGCATAATAATTAAAACTGCAGAAGTACAGTCTAGCTAAGTTTACTACTCAAAACACGTTCAACTTTAAAATCACTTTCTCTTACATCCCCTTGAAAGAGATCATCATCCTAACCACCGACCGGTAGCAATAACGATTCTTTGGATCTACTTGTTGGCTACTCTCCAAAAACTTTTTCCAATTCCTATTTCCTATTGAACGTGAAAATTTCTGCATCACTCCTGAGGCTGCTTCCTGGTAAAGAATTTACCATTTGACCGTCAAAAAACTTTTACCCCAGCCAGACACAAAGTCTGAACGCGAAAGAATGACTGGCTGAAGGGTGGAACCGCACGCAAATGACTCATCAATCAAATATGCAACACGAGTCGTCGTGTATCCTTGTAAGAAGACGAGGGTGCATCAGTACGGGTAAAACACAAGCCAGCAAGTCCTTTAAACTATCGCGAGAGTATAAAATATTCTAGACAAGTCGTCTTCCTGGCAAATGATATCCCCCCCCCCCCCCCGATCTATGTATTATTAGTTGTAGAGCTCTGAAAGGGTTCTGATGGAAAGTATCACGCGTGTAGTCTCGTCGCTAACATCAGTGTCATACGTGGTCGCCATGCAAGTTGAAGGATTTGCCATTGCTATTGCCAAAGTGATGATTTATTAAAGAGATCCTGGTAAACCCCTGCCCCTAAAACAACAATCAATATGAGTCGTTCAATCAAGCGAATGTCAATCAAACGTAGTTACTCGTTACTATACAGATGCGGATACATTTTGCATCTGATGGACGACGGAAATTCGAGAAACAAAGAGTACAATAGCCGGAAAATTTTCCATAGAGGGGTGACATTATTGCCGCGGCATGGGTGATAAGGCGAATCAAATATTCAAGCACTTAAAGATTCAGAGATTTGGAGATTCATACTCGTAGATTCCAATAGCAACCAACCCTCTAACCGAAGCGAATGGCACGGCATTCAAAAGTAATCTGTTGAAGATTTAATTTAGATACTAGAACCCAATTCATTATTCTCTAGGGCAAAGCTGAACAGAACTCGCTACCACTACCATTACCCCCGCATTAGTCGTAGCGACTTTTCTTCTGAGTTCTTGGTCTCCAGTGATTCATATCAATGGCTATGACTATGCACGACTATGCATAGTTGTCGGGTTTGGGGTGATTCGACATAGTTCCCTTCCAATTCATCTTCGTTTGTGGTTGTAATGCGATTAGGAAAGGCAATCTAAAATCCCGGCCGCATTGTTTGGTTTCGTTATTTTAATTATTTTTCCTGCCGAGATCGCGAAAGTCAAAAAGCTTTTCGGTTTGCCGCTTAGATACAAATTCAATGTATCTATGACCAAGGACGCTACAAATTCGCTAATTCCCTAGAGAGATTATAATAGGCTTTGACTATTACAGCCGACTTTTATGTTCGACTCAAACTATCTTTATCATTGAAATGACATCATTCTCGGTGGCCAACATCTCTATTTGGTAAAACACAACCTCTACATACAAGAGCTAATGCCAAGTAGTATACCAAAGTGACAAGTCCGCATGATTAATGACTTCAATTACAATCCACACCCCTGAAATTCAGATTGCCCTCAAATCTTATTGAATTAAATGGCGCATTTCCGGGAATATTTTCAAAACTCTTTTAGAGAACACCCCTCCGATGGAGTTCATCGCTAATAGAGCAAAAGTTTGCCATTCCTGGAGTAGATTAGAAGGACCAAGGCATGACGACAAAACTCATACATCATCTTTGCCAGATACATTCTTCCACAACCTCTAACGTCGACAGTCTAGAACTCGAACTCAGTTTCGAACTCGGACTCATAGGGCACATTCGAGGAAGATTTGTGTCCATCCGTCATCTATGGCAAATGAATGGTGTGGAGAGTCTGAAGAGTCTATATCCTTTGGAAGGTTTTGCTTAATCATGCTCATCTCTCAAATGATGAGCATCATCATTATCGTCATTATTTTCTTTGCTTTATTGGCATCTTTTTGGTTCGAAGCGCTTGGTATGGATACCTTTTGGTTAGAGGAGCTTCCTAGCTTACGTGCTCATAGTTATGTTTACAATTTATTAACTCCAACATTGACATATCGCTAGGGGTGTGGGGTTTGACGTTGGACTATAGAACTTAATACACGGCTCCATGTTAAGTTAATTTTGTCCATATACCATGGTGGACAGAGTAGTCAGTATAACACATAAGTCAAGCTAAGTAGGAGGAAATTGAAGAGATAGCGTTACTCGTAAGATATTTAGGGTTGTTTGTGAAGTTTGCAGTAAGCAATTCTCTGGACAACAGTTTTCGACAAATGATCTGGAAACTGACTTGCAGAATTTGTTGTGTTTCTTGTAGCCGTAGCAGGGTAATCCTTTTTCGTGATGACATCTTCATGTTTGACAAGGTGTTCTTGGGTTACTTTATTGTCCTTTTTATTTCACATGTGATATTTTATATATTTGTTTTGATATAACGTTAAATATCGATGGTTGGGTGTTGCGGAAATAGGGTATAGGGTAGCCACTGAGAGGTGTCAACCTGGCGATACCCAATGTTGCAATTGTTTCTACACATCAATTGTGCTTATTTTACTTTCCAGTGGCATTCATCGGCTGCTGGTCAATGTCCATCCGGAATCCACTTGACAAGCTTATAAGCGCGTGTGCTGACCAGCAGACAAAATAGCAGCTCTATAAACGGGACAGAGTGTGAATTCCCCAGACGGAATCAACGGTGAAATAAAATCCTGGAACAAGACAAATGAGACCTTATCCGGGCTGTTCCGACATATTTGGAGCTAGGGCTGGTAAGGATTTCTGAGATTAAGTCAGCATCTTGGAAACGAGATGGTGGCGAATGAGCTCTTAAGGGACCAACGGCAGCGCTTACATCCGCGAACGGGTTACTGGCTTCGGTCTAACCGAACCCCCGTCGTAGGGGTATCGATAATGGAACTGGCCCTCTAGGTTGGGGGTTATGCCACGGGGTAACTGACTGGCCATGGGAAATATAAACCAAGTTACGTACCAACAACAAGCCTCGGTTACGGACGGATCAACTGTCGACACCTCCTGCAAACAGGAAATAAGAACAACGATCATCGGATCTGCATTTGGAAGTTTAGGTCCCTTAATAGGCGACGTCCAGTCGAACACCTAGCGGAGGTCCTGGACTGTTGAATAGCAGATATTACCGTCATCCAAGCAATGAGATGGGATAGGCTGGACAAAAAGACGATGAAAAACTGCTGCATCTATTATGGCGATTGTTATCGACGGCAAAAGCAGCCGTCGTGATGCGTGCGGATTTGTTGTTAAAGGCAGACTTAGGCAAGAAGACTAGAGTTTCCGGCTTGTGACAACCTGTAACAATGCGTATTAAGGCTAATATTTTATAACATTAGCCGTATATGCACGCACGCGATCACAGAAGAGAAAGGCAACGACACCAAAGATGGGACTATGATTGTAGCTATGATATTAAGATTGTCTTCGGCGATTTTAATGCGAAGCTAGGAAGGGAGGGCATCTTTGGTAGTACTTTTGGAAGGTATAGTCTGGACGACACAACCTCCGATAACAGACTAATCAACTTTGCGGCTGGGCGAAACATTGCCGTAGCTAACACGCGGTAACGACACTCCATTTTCACAAGGGGACTTGGAGAGCTCCTGATCAATCAACCGTCAACCTGATTGACCACATAGTTATCGATTCAAGACACTCCTACAGTATTATGGATATCGGAACGTTCCGAGGGGCTAACATCGACTCGAACCACTACTTTGTTGTAGCCAAGGTACGGTTGCGGATATCAGGAACATCGCATATTGTGAGATACTCGTAGCCAAATCCTTTTCCGATCGTGTCTCCCTTAAGACGTTTTGTTGCCAAAAAGTCATTAAAGATGCCACCTCATTAGAGGTGTGCTGGGTTTCACTCGGCCACCACAACGAAACCCCTGGTTTGATGATGAGTGCCACCAAGCACACGCAGGTAAGCAAGATGCATACAAAGCGGCGTTGCATATAAAGGACGAGAGCTGCTAACGAGCCCTACGAGGAGAAGGGGAGAGAAAACTGAGAACACTGACTTCTCAGGAGGAAAAATAAGGAGTATGAGAAGCACGCGGTCGAAGAAATTGAGAGATGAGCGTTGGAAGTTTTACCTAAAGGTAAGAAAAACAGCCACGAACACAAACCCTGAACTAAAGCCTGTAGAGACGAACAAGAGAACATAGTAGTAGAGTTGAAGTTGATGCTGAGGATTTGAAAAGAGCATTTCTGTATACTGTATAACTGTGATGACAAACCAAATACTGCTGTGAGCAGAATGAACCTTTCAACATGGACGATGTAGATCAGCAATTCCACCCACCTGACCTGGAGAAGCGAATATAGCCATACCTAAGCTTAATTCCAACAAAGCTACTGGAGTTGACGCCCTGACTGCCGAGCTCTTTAAAATCTGCACGCAATGACTTGGTAAGGAGCATACACCAACTTATCTGTAAAATATTTTCGGACGAAAGTATGCCTGATGAATGGAACCTCAGCATTGTTTGTCCGATCTTCAAGGAGCGCCAACTATAGAGGCATCAGTCTACTTAACATCACCTACAAGATCAAATCGGCCGTATTGATCCTGATTGGTCCATATCAGTGTGGCTTCAGGCCAGAAAATTCCACCATCGACCAAATATTCACACTACGGCAGATCTTGGAAAAATCCCATGAGCTCCAAATCGATACACGTCACCTGTTCACAGCATCTATAGATACGAACGATACAGAGCAAAATAATTCAAGTTAAATATTACTTTGGAACTGTATATGGATTGCATGTACAAATCATGTCGCAATGTCGAGCACAGTTAAAAGTGTGAAAATACGAGTATATATCAATATCAGGAAATACCTGCTTGCTCAGCTTAGTTGATCATTACTAATGTCAGTAATCAAGTTAAGAGGATTAGCTGAATCATATGCAGTACAGAAAAAAGTATAGGGCCAAGGACGGATCCTTGTGGGACCCCTAAATAGATAAATTTATAGTTGCTGGAATATTCTAAAATATTATTTTTCTGTATTCTATTCATGTGAATGTGAGTTGTCTAATTTCATAAAAAAAACGCCCATAACAAGATGAATCGAAAACTAAAAGAGAATTAACGCCTCGTACACAAAGAATTTTTTTAGGAACAAAATCGACCAATCAACAACAGACCGTCAACTCTGGAAAAATAGGAAAAATATACGGGAAGTTGGAATTCGTGGACACAATAAAAACATTGATCATGACTTGGACCTAAATTCCTTCAATTCAAGTTTCCTTACCCTTTTCCTGCCCTTAATGTTGTTCCTATAATTCTGCTTGATCTTAACTTTCTTGACAGCGCTTTTAAATTCTCCTGAATTGATGATACTGAAATGGTTGTTTATTTGTTCTTGGTCAAATCAGAGACTGTCGGCTTTGATGAAATCCATCCCAAATTTTCCATCTCCGGTACATTTCTTCAACCTAACACTAACAACAGTCATTTACCCTTCTCAATGGAATTATATTATTCCGATATCCACACTGCCATACTTCTCTAAGTTATTTGAGAGGGTGCTTCAAAGGAAAATAAGCTACTGAATATATTCATTCCAAGAACTTACTGCCTCCAATGTAGGAAAGCCGTAAAGTTTTACTCGATATCAGGGAGTCTTTGGATTTTTTTTTGTACTCCTGGTTTCTCGAAAGCCCTCGACAGAGTTAACCACACTAACATTTTTCGAACTCAGCAACAAATACCATATGATCTTGCCTAAAACTTATACAGCAAGCTATCTCAGTGGGCCAAATGTTGTCTGACATCATGTACAATACTAGAAGAGTTCCACAGGGCTCCATCCTGGGACCTCTTCTGTTCTCGCTTTAAATGAGATTGCCATTGAAGTAACTTCATCTATTCAAATGTATGCTGACGACGCACGTCCAACTCTAACGAAGTTGTCCTCTTAGTACGATAGAAGACGCTTTGCACCAGGAGCGTATACCAAGCTGGTCAGAAACAAATCGTCTTTTTCTAAATCAAAATATATCGTCATATGTAAAAACCGCTTAATCTTTCATACTTCCCAGATATTGTGCTATGTGGCTAGCCATGTCAGCACTACAGTTGGCAAAGTATATGGATCGTTAAGCCAGCTCTAGATGTCACAATTTTCTGTTATAGTAAGAGAAAACTAAACTTTTCCTTACGTTTTCAATATTCGACGCTTCAACAGAATCTCGCATTACCCGAAGCTACTATTCGTGTCACGTGTCACTTGACCATCTCATGCACTATCAATCCCTTACATACCTTTCTAATGTGATTCAAACCTAACAGCCTAGTAATCTTTTCAATAAGATAAGATGTATTACGTCTGATAGGTTTCATATTACTCATACGTAACATCTGATTTTTATAATGTCTATCCGCCTGTTGAGCTCCTTACCACGGCTTGTAGCAAAAGCAACGTTGAGTCCTGGATCCCGCTTCGAATTTTAGCAAGGGCATACACTAGCAGTTTCCGGGAAAAACCACGAAAGGGTAAAGCAACCACTTGACGCGAATTTAAAATGGTGCACTACTGCCCTTTGGTCTATTAGGCAGTCAGTAGCTACCCGCCTAATTGTCGCTCAGGCTAGATATGACTCAAGAACGATTCGTTGTTTCTTTATGTTACACCCATTAGCTTTGAAATCAAAGCCCTGTCGGATTTTGATCTTTGGTTTTTACGATACTGAGTATGACTACTCAGTTCTGAGGGGTCATTCCAAGTAGACTGCTAATATTATAATATCCTTCAGCAATGAACAATCGGCAGTTAATACCATCATGTTGCCTCAGTAATTAAAATTAGCGAATAGCCACTTGGAAATCAAATCTACCCGCCTGGTTAACCATTTCCGAGTTGGTGGTTCCTGCCATAACCTCATACGAGAAGTAATTTAAGCTTGAACCCATATTAGCCGCACATTCCAAAGTAGATTCTATGCAGGCATTCCCCATTTCAACTTCAATTTTTCCCTTCATAAGATCTTCAAATTAGTGGGATATATCATTACAATCCAAATAAAAACTGAAACCTAATTAAGGTATTTACCGAGGTCCTTTCTTACCAGCTCAAACGTTCCTAGCTCCCTCTACCTCATCCATTATTCACTTAATCCTTCCATTTGTCTTATATGTGTGTATGATACGAGTATCTGGAGCATGTGTGCATGCTTACATAACTATATACCGACATATGTACATATGTACTCTTATGTAGGTGAAACTTTTCTAAGTAACGCGTACATACTCGTATTCGTAAAAACAAACTAAACTTCAAATTTCATTTCTGGCTTTTACCAGCACTGGGAATCCCTTTTCGTGTGTGTGTCGAAAATCCTTAACGTAACCTTTTAATTACCCCCTTCGACCAGGCTGAGCCGTCGACTCCTCTGTGTCGGTTGGCTCCATCGAGAAGAGCAACATGTGTATGCCAGCAGAGCTCTAATTTTATTTACCCCACATGTGTAATTAGAATTACCGAAAGTTTCGGTCAGTTAATTAAAATGGAATTATCCTTTCCATCCTCCATCCCATAAAAGAGCAAAAAGGACGAAGAAAAAATGCAAAGAAGAAGAACCAGATTTTCTTTGGAGCACATGTGTGTCTGTCTATTGGGCCGAGATGATAACATAAATTCAAGGTGATGTCGAAATAATGATCCCACACCAAGGAAGTCGAAATGACTTTCTGTACTCGTATGTGATGCCATTACACACGGCGAAAAGTCAAATCCTTTTTAAATTATCTTTCTTTTTGTTTCCCTCTACAGAACAAAAACAAAACGACAAAAAAAAGAAGAAATAAAATCGGAAGAAAGGAAAAGGAAGGTTCGCCATTATTTGCAGGATCAACGATGAAGCGTGTTACATACGAGAATACGATGTGGCAGACATAGGCAGTATAATAATAATAAATAATTACAATGGCATTCTTCCTTTTTCCTTTTCTTGCTTTGGTTTGGTTACCCCATTATCCTTTTGGTGTGTGTATGATTCTTTTAATATCCTTAAATGATAGCTGAATGAGTTCAACGATGAGGGAAGATACCTTAAGTAACCGTTGTTGACTTTTTCTGCTCTCCTTCGGTTGAAGGGCTTTTTGTTTGTTGTTCTTGTTCCTTCCTCCTCGCATGAAAGAATGGAATTGGAAGTCACAGCAAAAAATAATGATGTGAGATGAAAGAGGCACATGGAGTCTGCTTAGCTAAAAAATATTTGTAACCCTTAAGAAGGAGTCCTTGTTCCCTCGAATACACCAACATATGTATGGTTATGTACCAGTATCCTTTCAGATTTCCTTTTTTACTCTGATGGGGAGAATGACAATTGCCGAACTTGATGCTTTTTGAGGATGAAATTTAGTGAAGAGGCGGCGGAGCACTGTCGAGTTGATAATTATTGAGACGACTTTTGTGAAATCATACATTGAGCTACTCCGTTCCAGAATCCGTGACATGATTATCCGGCATACACGAGTCAAGGAGCAATGAAAATGGCTGGAGTAAGAAATCCTTCCATATCTTGGCCAAAAGAGCTACCAAAAAATGGGGTTCATTTCACATCGAAAGAGTGCTTGTGAAACTCCTAAAATTATTGAATAGCAAGATTGTAATAATTATGGGGAAAGAATCTTGACTGCTTGTCAAGACCCTTTTGACTTGTTTAAAACCTGACCCTGAAATACACTCGTTTTTTTGTCCGAGAGCAAGCGATCGAGCAAGTGGAGAGCTCCTAATTCAGGAACATATCAATCCAACATGATCCAAATAGAAACCTTGTAGATGAGCAAGTAAATGTAGCACTATTGTACAATAGAGTCACGCTTACCACTGAGGACGTTGAAAATGACTCCTGCAGATCGTTTGTTGGGGACAATTGAAACTCTGTTGCGAGTCAAAAAAAACTATTGAACTCGATGTATAGAAGCCAAGATTCCTGTTCATTAGACCTTAATGAAGAAAAGATACCAATGCCTTAATTTAAGGTGACCTACCTGCCGAACAGAAGATGACTTGGTAGAGAGCATACGTCGTACACAATATGATATTGAAGGAGGTGTAATTTGGGGAACCTCTTACTGGAGCAGTACTGACCTTCACTGGGTGTGGGTAGACCAAGTGATTCTGCTAGTTTGTTTCGATATTTAGAAGTTATCGACAGTGAAATATTGCGCCACACGATGCAAAGCTAATTTCAGATCTGCACGTCTAGCGTTTTGCTTAGTTGCTGTAAAGGGTCCTATATTGCCAAGTTGCGACCAATGATGTCGATATTGTCTTAAAGAGATTGTCTCTTTTGTCATGACTTATGTACAAGCTATTCCAATATTTGTTGTCAAAATTCTGTCTATGTCTAAAGTCGCTCTAAGGAGCAGTTTCCACAGTTTCTACGATTCCACGGGATAGCGTGGTCAACCAAGTGATGCTGGACGAGAATTAGGCCACACTGGCCTTTTTTATCAATGGATCTAGTGCAAAAGGTTCAGAGATAATAAGACGATGGAAGGGATTTCTAATTGCAATACGGGATCCCTTCTTCTGTCTTAGTACTTACCTCCCCTGGCAACAGTTTATTTTTCACACATTTTTCAATGCAGCACTTGTGCTTTGTCGGTGTCTACTTTCTTGTTGAATGTACCTGAGGGGACCTACTGTATTTTGGTGTTTATGGAAGGCAGTGACATACCCATGAGTTTCCTGCCTAGGTGCTCACTGAATGTTCTTGCAACTCCAAGCATTCTCACGAGTCTAAAGTTAAACTTTTTATTTTGATGACCATAGCCGTTGTACGGATGGTCAAGGTCTGTCCTTCATCGATCAGTACGTTGCCGATTTTGCTGACGGTTTAACCATCTGGATCGGCTGAGCTAATTTAGATGAGATCGGTATCCGAAAGAGATATCGCTATCTACATCGATAGCCAGGGGCTGTCGCACAGTACTCAAGGCACTATGCAGTCAGAATCGGGTAAGACTGTCCTGGGTACCAGGACACTGCGGTATTAAAGAAAATGAACAAGCGGACGAACTTGCAAGAAAAGGGGGGCAACTCGACAATAATGAGGTTGCTAATAGGGGCACTATCGAGGAAAAAATCATAAAGACTGCCAACTTATGCCAAGGCTCTTTGGCCGCTTTTTAGCAGCAAAAGATCCAGGAAATTAGTAAAACTAAACAGGGATAAGTTTAGGACAGTAATAAGAATCCTGACAGGACACTGTCCCTGCGGCAGCACGCAAAGTGACTCAAATTATCAGATACGGATATCTGCAGATTCTGTGGTGATCTGCAAGCCATTGAGAACATAACACACAAACTGCGTGAATGCGAGGCAATATCACGGAATCGAAGAAAATTTTTAGGGACGTACTTTTTCGAAAACCTAGAGGAGATATACGGCACGAACTTCCAAGGCCTTCTTGGCTTTTGCCAGAAAATTGGGTGTTTCACCAGGGCGAATGTTTAGGTTTTTGTCATTTGGAGACAAATTCAATTGGTTCCACAGGGACCGCGATGGGCCCGTTTTTGTGCCTAGTTTAAACTAACCTGTTTAAACTAACCTAACCCAACTCAAAAATGATTCTCTAATGGGAGCAACTCGTTCTAAGGTCATGAAGCATTATCAAATGCAGCATCGTTGTGTACTATTAGAAAGCTACCCAGCAGGCACTGCAATGAAGTGAGAACGTAAAAGTAAAATGGTACGCCAATGAAAAGCAAAATCCTTTTTATAACTCCGCACCTAATAGCGTTAGTTGGACTAGATTTTAGTCTCTATCCACTGCATTGAGTTGTTACAGAGCAGTTATTAGTCAAGCAAATGACTAAGTACGATTTTTCTGCATGTAACAACTAACTCACCCTGCCAATATTCAGCACAAGCATGACGTTTTGAAATTACTTGAACTTCCTGTCGATAGTTCTAAATCATCCTCTTCTCCATACTCTAGGCTCCAACGCCAGGCGTCAACTTTCTTTACATTGCTAAAAATATAAGGACAAGGTACCCAAGTAGCTCCCACTATGCCATTAAGCCAGACAATCTAAAAATACCCCATCCCGCAATCACTTACTTGCAAACAAAAAAACTTGGTGTATAAGTGCATCAACAAACTACTTAATTAAGTATTCGCCATTTGCCACATTTGCTCGTGTCCAAACAAAAGGATTCCATTCAACAAGTGACAGTGAAAAAACAAACTCCTCCACCAATATCCACTCGTGCAAAAATGCTAATGAGCACCACACTCCCATTTCAAGGTGGCACCACATACATATATGTATTCCACGCTACCGGAATATTAATACTATTACCAACTACCCGAGCAGAGCCTGAGTATTCGAAACAGCATCGGACATTACGACGCCACGGGTACTGCCAAAGCCAGAACCAGAGCCACTGCCATAGAGTCATGTAACCAGGTAACCGAGCCGAAACCAACATCGATGCGCTTCCACTCGGAATCGCGTAACGTTTATTAATTGAGATGTTCATTTGGAATCGAATAAATTACGTTGCCAGGGAAATACGAATACCTATATGTACCTACACCATCCACATACACCTAAACAACGCAAAATTTAACACAAATGAGGTCTTCTCCATGGGCGCACAAAATAATGATCACAATGAAGGATAATGCTGTGCCGTAGTGAAAGTACTAAAAAATACTGAAAACAATGAAAGCACTGAACGCACTCACGCAAGTGAGCCTGTTTTTTTCTTTTATTTTCCATTTTTTTCACTAACAAATTGAAATAACAGCCGAAAGGACTTGTATTTGCACAGATACCATATACCGACAGACAGACTAGGTGCGGACTATGTATCAGAATGCGTTGTGTACGAGTATTTAAGTTTAACTGCAAATAAGAGAAAATTCCTTTTGCCTTTGGGGCGGTCGACACCCAAATGATTCCATCAGCATTTAAACGTGAAACCAAAGTACTTTCGGAATGGAATGCGCTCCAATGAATCCTTCATACCTAAACCACCTTTTGCTGAAGCCAATCCAGCCCGACCGCAATGTATTGGCTTTTCAATTCAGAAGCAAACAGCGTTCCCACTTCTAAACAAAAATGTTTTGATGTTTTTTGATTCGGAAAACACTTCCAGAAGGAACTACCTACTGGTGATTGGAATCGCACTAGTGATTGGACCCTGATATATGAAGCTTGTCAACAAAGCCGGCACATCCAAGAATTTCCTGAGACTCACAGGAGACCGATGATCTAATAAGCTCTTTCTAGTATCGGCTAGGAGCTCTTGAAATCTACAAATTGTATTTCTTTATGCCAAAAAATGTCCAAACTAATCTAGAGAACATAAGTTAGGTTAAGTACTCAAATTTTTTACATACACTTTCTGGTGGCAGATTTAGAGGTTTGGAAAGCAAATCTTGTAGTAGGGTCACAGTTGGTGTTGCGAATATGGAAATATTTTTCTGTAGACTATGTAACTGCGAAGAAGCCCAACATGCCCCCGTCAGGCAGAATAGACCATTCAACTTAGACGAAGTTAGCCAAAACTTCCATCCACCTGACCAGAATGAAGAAAGGATAGCAATATCCAAGCTAAAGTCCAACAAACCAGCTGGACCTGACTCCTTACCGGCCATGGTATTCGAGGCTGCTTTAAATGACGTTGTGGAGAGCATGCACCAACTCATTTCTCAGATCTGGTTAGAAGAGTGTATGCGTGATGAGTGGAATCCCAACACCGTATGCCCGGTCCACAAAAAAGGAGACCTTCTCAACTGTGCAAACTATAGAGGTATACATATGTTAAGTTGGATACACGATCTTTTCTGCCATATTGTGTGAACGTCGCACATTAACTGATCGGTCCCTATCAGTGCGGTTTCAGACGAGGAAAGTTCATAATCAATTAAATCTTCACACTCTGACGATATCCACCATCTTTTCATCGATTTCAAAGGCACATATGACAGCATTTCTAGAGACGAGCTATGTTGATAGAGCCATGTCTAGTGAAGAATAACGATTGAGAACGCTCATCAAAGTCGGTAACGATTTAATCGCGACCTGTGATGTCAAAACAGGTGTTATACAAGGTGACTCGCTGTCTTGTGATTTCTTAAACATTAGTGAACATTAAAGTGAACACTGTAAGCACAACCTTTTTTTTTTTTTTTTTTTTTTTATAATGAGCGCGCGCTCAAGGGGTTTGAGTACCCTTAAGGTGATTGTACACAGCGCGGGCAAAGGAAATTTAGGGAGGAAGAAAAGAGAGGTACCGATGTACATTGTTTTTAAATGTTTGCATGTTATAACGACCAGGAAATACAGAGATCGGCAGGGCATTCCATAAGCGAGTTGTACGGCTTAGGAACGAATCACGATATTTTAGAGTACGTCCGAAAATGGGCTTGAGGGTATACTGATGAGCATTCATAGCGAGACGGGTGTTACGGTTGAAAGTTTGAATGGGCGGAATGCTACTGGCGATTTCAGTGGAGCACTGGTGGTGGAAGTAGCGATAAAACAAAGTGAGACACGAGACATTTCGTCGGTGTTCGAGGGTGTCCATTGATTGACTGATATTAGTATCGTCAATAAGTTTTATCGCACGGTTTTGAATCCTATCTAGCAGGTGCAGAGATGTTTTAGGAGCACCTGACCAGATGTGGGAGTTGTACTCCAATTTTGGGCGGATGAATGCCTTATATATTGAGGCCAGATCAGAGGGGGTAAAATATTTCTTACATCGCTTGAGGAAACCTAGACATTTCGCAGCATTTTTGGCGACATCAAATATGTGGTCATTCCAACGTAAGTTGTCATTGACACACATACCGAGAATGGAAAGTTTTTCGGTTTCGACGATGCAAGTGCCATTCATAGATAATGGCTGGGTGTTTAAATTTCGCTTTAAAGACAGCAGACAGCATTGTGTTTTGGAAGCATTAAATTCCACTCTATTGATAGTTCCCCAATTGGTTATGCTGTTGATATCGGAATTTAATGAGCTTAGCATACGCTGCCGTTCTCGTACTACAGCCGAAGAGCAGGGCCGTGAGTCCGGGAACGAATATGAAAAGCAGAGAGTACTGTCATCAGCAAAGGAATATATTGGATTAGAAGTAGTAGACAAGAGATCGTTAATGAAAATTAAAAAGAGTGTCGGTGACAGAACAGAGCCCTGGGGCACACCAGCATTTATTTTGTGAATATCAGACTTGAAACCGTCCAAGACAACTTGAATTGAACGTTCCGAAAGGTAATTTCTAATCCATTGAAGAAGAGAGTCGTCGATCCCAAATGCACGCATTTTCGACAAAAGAGCCTGATGCCAAACTCTGTCAAATGCCTTAGAAATATCAAGTGCAACTATCTTGCTTTCGCCAGATTGATGTACGCTTTGGTTCCACTTTTCGGTGAGACATGCCATCAAATCACCAGTGGACCTGTTGCTACGAAAACCGTACTGTCTGTCATTGAGAAGTTTTCGTGTTTCGAGATATTTCATGAGCTGACGATTTATCAGTGTTTCCATGACCTTGGAAAGAAGGGACGTAAGTGCAATGGGTCTGTAGGAGGAGAGAGAAGATGATTCGCCTTTTTTAGGGACGGGCTGGACAAATGCTGTTTTCCATCTGCTCGGGAAGAGTCCTAAAGTGTAGGATTGATGAAAAAGCTTACGCAGTGGTTTTGCCAGCGAGGAAGAACACCTCTTCAGAAGAAGGGGAGATATACCATCTGGACCAGCGGATTTATGTATGTTGAGATCTTTAAGTACTCTTGCTACCACACGAGTGCGAAAGTAGATTCGTCCCATTGAAGATTCGACGCACTCAAGTGTAGGCGGAGACAAAGCACAATCTGGGAGTGTTGAGCTGGCCGCAAAGTGTGCAGCAAGCAGATTGGCCTTATCCAAAGAGCTGACAGCTGGAATGTCATTGTAAATGAGCGTTGGGATGGAGGATGAGGCGGAATTTCTAATGTTTTTGACGAACGACCAAAAATTTTTACTGCCTTTGGGACATTGCAGTATTTTTTGCCTCAGTTTTTGGTCGTATAGGAATTTCACACGCTTAAGAAAGGCGTTGCAGTCATTTCTGGCTTGTTTGAACTTTTTTCGGTTTTCCTCTGTCGGGTTGGTCTTGTAGGACCGAAAAAACATTTCTCTAACCCTGACGGCCTCTTTACAGTTCGAGTCGTACCATGCCTTTTCTTTTGGTTTGATACTCTTCATCCGATGAGGAATAAAGGATCTCATTCCAAGGAGAATGGTGTCTGTAATCATATCAGCAGCGGCATCCACGTCGTTATCGAGGAAGCATAACGACCAGTTAAAATTCCTAAAGAAGCTGTTAAGACCGCTCCAGTTGGCTTTCTCGTATTGCCATACGGTTCTTTTAGGAATTTTTTCTCTAACTGTGTGGTCGGTGTACGAGAAATTAGCTGATATGACACAATGGTCCGACGAGCCTAGAGGGGAGAGCACATCAATGGTGTACTTATCAGGGTGAGAAGTTAAAAACAAGTCCAGGGTGTTGGCGGTATGACTATCAACGTCTGGTATTCGCGTGGGCTCATTTACAAGCTGCGTTAGGTTGTTTTCCGCAGCGAAGATCTCAACACACCGTCCTTCGGGTGTTGTCTGTCCAGAATGTCGAAGCCACCCAGAATTGTGTATATTGAAGTCGCCCGTAATAACGATTTCAGTATGAGGATACAGGGATACAATTCTTTGAATGGAGTCAGACAGCGCATCAAACTCGTTAAAGGTTGAATTGCTGTCCAGTTTGGGGCTTCTATAAATAAAGCAGTAGTGTATAATTTGCTTACGGAGATGGAATTTTAACCACATGAAGTTGAATTCCGGATTGGAACATGGATCACATTGTGGTGGAGTTTGGTAAGCTACATCACTACGCACATAAATGGCGAGACCGCGGTGAGAGAAGAATAATGGCACTAATTCGTAGCCAGGTAGCTTCAGATCAGAATGATCTGAGAGGTGTGGGCGGGGATCTACCTGTGTTTCACTAAGTGCCAAAACAGCTGGTCTGTACTTACAGACGTGGACGTACGCAGAAAAGTGATTACTTTTTAGCCCGCGTATATTGGCTACGTCTACCCTGAATTCCCTAGTCATAATCACAGACAAACACAGAAAACACAAACACCGACGATACTAAGCAAGGCTGCGAAGTGGAAATTCTGACGTTGGCTTACCGAATCAAATTGTTGTAGGTGTTATGCCCTTACAACAATATGAAACAGTGCACCAACAAAATTTTCACTCACAACCCCGCTATCCATCAGTTGTTACATACACTCAGCCACTGCCCGTACCGTATGGTAAATACAGTAACGGCAGTGACTGAGTGCAAGCAACAGTACTTCGACTCGGAGCGGGTGAGGTGGGATACCCGCACTGTGTAATATTCACTGTCACTGCACTGCACTTCTTCTTTTTGTTTTTTTATATATTTATATTTTTTTATTTTTTGACAGAATGTGACGATCAGCAGCTATAATCTACCTTGACTCTGCTATGAATTCTGCCAACAACACCTCAGTAGAATTAAAACAAAGAATCACTCTTGCCAATCGGTGGTTCTTTGGGCTAAGAAGGCAATTGAGTTGTAAGCTCCTATCTCGAAAAACTAAAGAGACTCTATACAAGACCTTGATCACTCCCTGATCATCCTATCGAAAGCGGATGAATTTATCCTTAGTCGTGTCGACAGAAAAAGCCTTAAAAAATATTCGCTAGCATTTGCATTGACGGACTTTGGAGAACGACGAACTATACTAGCTGTACAGTGACAAGACAACGCAATAGAGGGAAACTTCACTTTAGGTGGAGCGCACGAGTAGAATGGGACTTGGAGTGCGCAACTGGAGAGACTTGTTAGTTAAGGTCCAGGTTTATGCCGAACTGTAGCGCTACCTAAGTACAATAGGCTAAGAAGTAATCCGTATCTGGAAGACAAAACCTGCTTCGACATGAGTCAATGAGTCGCATCTGTGCAGCAGTAATAAAACCAAAACTTGACCAAACGCGGCAAATGTAATAAATCGGGCAACAAAGCCATTGAACCAAAAATGTCACCTGTTACCGAGGATGATCCTAAAATCCGGATCTTCTACCATCTTCCATAGAGCGCATCAACGAAGGTTCGACGTGCTTGATGGTCATTCGGTTTTAGCTTTTGGGTCAATACGATCTTATACCCACGTCTTTTTGCAAAATACGCTAAAGCAACATTAGGGAGATGTCCAGCCGTTAAGAAAAAAGCGGAACCAATTGATTGCGGTACGACCTACCGACTCGCGCATAGCCGCAATAACTTTTCACTCCTGACTGTCTCATTAGCACTAAAACACTAAGGGGTGAATAAGCCGGATTCATTTACTGACATTTAAGAAACTGAATAGATTTCAAGCGCAATTGTATGTAAATGAAAACCCGAATACAAATTGGTGTTGAATAAATATACTAGATGCGAGCATCACCACAATAATGCGTGCTCTTAGGTCACGTATTTCCATTCCTTTTTTTCTACAAACATAAATGAAACTTTGGATCGAGTTAACGATAACATACTAGAAATGAAGCGAAATCTCTTGGAAGAATATTGGTCCAAAGCCAATTCTGATTCAGAGCTTAAGACAGTCGGGCATTCTTCGGCATCAGTGCAGAAAAAGAGTTGGTAACCGATGAGTTCCTATCAAGTCATGCCATTACCCTGAGGTATGTCGCTGCAGACAACTGGCACTGACTGACCGACTACGTAAAATACACGTGGAGCGCCAACGAATTTACTATTAACGACCGCAGTAAACGGACGAAAGACAAGGCTCTTTGGCTATGGACGTGGATTACGTGCAGTCGTATAATTAGCTGAAGCCTAGACTACTATCAAAAGAAGACCGTGGCAATGACATTCAAGAAGTGTGATGGGACAGGCTCAGACAAGGAAAAAGGAGATGTGGCATCTACTATGGTATCCAGATGGGCCATCAGAGGAAGGCTAAGCCAAAAAGATTTCAGTAACTGGCACCGACCGAACGCCTAATTGCAATTCGCACCAAGGATAGGCTATGAAATCATGTTTCTAAACAAAATTGATTCTATGGGCTACTCGCCCAAACATACGAACAGTGTTCTCAGCACGACGTTAAGAAAGTCCTGAACGATTTCAACTTAAAGCTGACAAAGTTTTTGGTGGTGCATCTGATGGGAATGTTCTGCACGACACTATCATTGAATGTCGATTCGCACTAATAAACTTTACGGTTTGGCGATATGTTATCATAGCTGGTATGCGATTCCCACACATCCATACAGAGAGAGACCTCGCAGTGTCCTGTTCAAAAATTATATTATGATCAACTTAAGGCACAGACTCGCTATTCGGTGTTTCATACTTCTGGAGGAGATCCAATGACTTGCAGATCTAACAGAAGTATGTAGGAAGTACGATGATGAAAATGTTCTAGTTGTGTTACAGTTGGCATTAAGAATCTTAAGGATTGCTTCTAGAGGCTGAGGAACTATAATGAGGAGCATCATTCTGTATAGGCAATCGGCTGTGCTCCATGTACGCTGTAAACCGTTCTTCAGCGGTCTGACTTAACAATGCAAATTAGGCATCGCAAATCTGCCACCGAGGACGTGTGTATTCTTCTTAGGACAATTCTTGGGAACGAGCTTTAAATCGATACTCCTCCTCTGTTTATTGATTTTTAGAGACAACCTATTTGTAAATGGAGTTCTGTCGTATCTTGCATGGGTGGCTGTTCCACATGAGTCCTCTTACAGCTATTGAAACCGAATCGCAAATGAATAAGGTTCCCTGACACCAATCGCTGTTTTTTTGAACAAAGAAGGCAACTGAGCAGTAAGTCCTTCTAACTGATAGCTGGACTAAGTTGAACGAATAAAAATCATCGCGCAGGGAAAAAACTCTAAAGGAGAATATCCCCTGAGGTGTCATGCTAAAGTATGCAGGGAACTCTACAAGCATAATGTGGGGAGCTATAGGCGATTAATTCAAGATCTCCCCAAATGGAGAGATCCGATTTTTAAGATCAAGGTACACACTTCTAGCTCCTTTTAAAGTAGATGTAATGCAAGCATGTACAACAATATCAATATGTATCACAGAAAGCTTTTTAGACCGCCAATCGAGCTCTGAGTCGAAATGGGACTGCGTAGTTTTAGAGGCAACGCATGACATCCTCATGATATCTGCCTTTTCAAATGTAGGAAGACAATACAACACTTCCAGTACTTTACTTAGAATCACAACCAGTAAACGATTCTATTTTACCAAAGTGGGAACACCACCTAGATACGTACATATGCACTGCGTGCGTCCAAATTCAGAAATGAATTTCATACAGCACTCGAGTACATACATACGCAAGCATGCATGCATTCCAGTTGCGCTGATATCCATCTTCAAAACTCCTCACTCGTAGAATTTGATACAAGGATAACGCAGGGTTTTGTTTTTGGGTTTAAAATTCCTTTGGCCTGCAATTGTTGGCTATTAAACTATAATAGTCACAAACCACCGCAAATTGAGGATCCAATAGGGAGGATCCTCAGTGTCTCGATACTATGTGTGGTGGATCCTTTCTGGCAATAGAACTGAACCAAACCAATGCATTTTAGCAGCTGTCATATGTACTCGTATTTGGTTGAGTATTTGAATTTTAATACTCCTGCCACTAAAGGATATAAAACATGTGTTCTTCTACCCACCACCCAGACTGGCTTTCTCTACTGGAGAAATCCATTTCGCATTCTTTTGTTGATAAATTGATGAAATATTCATGTCACATGCAGTACTCTTGTGACTTTAATGGTACATCATATCCTTTTTTAAGGATCGACACAAGGAACACATCCTACGACGACGAGGCGACGAACACATCATAACAACAGCACGAACAGAAAAATGAAAACGAAAACGACTAGGAGCATTTGAGCTGTCGGTTATACGCATTGTTTGGATGCAAGTATATGTGTATATGGATGGATTTATGAAACGGGATGCTGCTCTTATGCTCTTTCGGCATTCGAAGTGAGTGAGAGGTGGGTTTGTCGTAAAGTAATGCAATTTGCAATTTTCTTGTTCCGCGCGACACACATCCTTTGGTGTGTGCTTCGATTTTCGTTTTCCGTTATTCCATACTCAGTATTCGTTATTCGTTATTCGGTTATTTGTCGTTTTTCGTTAAGAGTCCTTTTTTATGGGTTGCGTTGCGCCATTAAAATGTGTGGATATTAATATAATATTTATTTTTTTTTGTTCAGTTTCTGTTGGATTGTTGTTGGTGGGTGGGTGATCCTTTGTTGCAATATCTGAGTAAGGATGGTTTTCATATTTCTTCTTTGTCGTTTTATTAAGGTTGTAAAAGTTGTTTGTGTCAATATAGTGGATTGGGTGGGAAGGATTTTCATTTTTATTGACGGCTTGTTGGAAAATGGGGAAAGCAAGAAAAGTAGGATCCGGACTTTTATGTTTGGCAAGGAGATATAATTTTTTTTTATTCTCGAAGAAAGATTTTGAATGATGAAGGTGTTTTGTGAGGATTTTTAGAGAAAAAAATAAATAAAATGCCTGCAGTGAGATTGACGAATTAGCTTAGAAGATGACTTTGGCGGAGAAAAACAAATTTCGACAATCACGCGGCTTAAGTAAATCCCAGATTCAAATTAGACGAATACGACTTGAATATCCTTTGTGAAATACAATTAATTCAAGCTTCATACAGTAGATACGTGTAATATTAGCAATGATAACGATCTAGAGGGTATTGTATTCCCAGCATTCCGGATATGCATACCTTCTGGTCATTCGATAAATGACGTTTATATCAAATTTTCCGGATAGTGGGGCACTCAATATTGCGGCTGCTCTGGTCATCTGAATCTAGACCTGGTGACTGCCGAAGGTATAGTACCATACTTATGCTTTTTATAAATTGAGCAACCAAAATTGTATTTAAACTTTAGCATTGATGGCATTATTGTGGGAAGAGAGAGATACCTTTAGATTCCAAGTACCTTGAATAGGGCTGCCGATTACACACGCATGATAACAAATTTTAGTCCTGCTATATTGCACATTGTCATCGAATGCTTCTCTGATTGGAGTACTTCCACTGTCACAATCCGCATTAATGAGACAAAACTCGAGCGATGAAATTGGAACATTTATACTCTAGAAGGAGATCTTTTAAGCTTCATTGCTATGAGACGATGATTGAAAGAGGGCTGAGAGAAGTTTGTAACTCAGCTATCAAATGTAGAAGCCAAATCGCAAAGCTCCTATCGGCATATCTGTGAACAGGTAGAATTTAACAGCGCTTGCAAACTGGATACATGTCGATGACCAACAATTACTATTTATAATCTGCAAAAGCCAGTGCGGCAGGTGGACCCACATGTTAATTCTCATCCTCAAAACATGGAGAACGAGGGCAGGAGGAGACCTTAACTATCACCGTATACAATTCCTGTGCGATTATATCGCCTATAGCAGATATCTCAATAGAATTGGGTACGATAGTTACGTTGTGTACGGAACCCCCGAATGAGGAGGAGGATGACGGGATCAGAGGACGACTGAAGGGAGATCGTGTTCAAAGAGCTGAAACCTTCAGAAGAGCACAAGAGGTGGCCTCGAAGGATACACAATAACTCCTAATCATCCGCCTGAAGTACTACCTAACGAAGTCACACTGAGAGAGTGATTACGAGTTCCGGGAGAATCATAACCCGCGATGTTCGATGTAACAGGCCATGTGCCACACGCTACCATTCTAAGACCCTACTACGAAAGGTTATATATGCAAAAGTTTTATGCCAACCAATCCCAGGAGAAGCGACAATCGTCGATTTTGAAAAGTCTTGTTCTGCCAGGAGCTGCGAGTCTAACCGGAATATGAAGAAGTGCAACGAGAGCTTGCTGTTGAGTGCCGGTAGGCCAATTTGTTAATTGAGGAGGCGTACTTATTTTCAACAGAAAAAAAAAACAATTTATTTCTGATGCCAGAACTACACCAAACTGACACGAGACTCTTTCGAACAGAAAGAAAATCACTCTGAAGAACCAGTGTACAAAGTGATCTATCTACCAAATCATCGGGAGTTGTTACTTAGAATCGTCATACTGACGACGACTGGACTACAGTAAGTGATGTGGTGGTGGTTCCAGAAACACAATCTAAAACCCATACTTTGAATATATAGGTGCTGGAGATTAGGTCTGGTCCCATGGCAAATCAAACTTCATGAGAATAACTACAGTAGATGCGTACAGCATTCATACAATCTGCGTTAGACGATCCACACAGATTTCGCAAAACCCGTTTACGAATTAATCATTTTTTAAAAGCGGTCAAAGCTTATTCAAAGTGACTTGAGACCGTGCAAGTGCACAGAATGGCTAGATTTAAGACGATTAAAGTTTCCGATGACTGTTTTCCTCGTTGTGACTTACCATGTACATTGGTTGCTCCATTCACACCATAATCAATGTTGGATTGAGTTTGAAACAATATGAAGTCCATGAAAGTCGCCCGTAGAATATGGGATGAAACTTTATATATTCTGAAAGTAATCAATCAACTCGCATCACTTCCAATTGAGAGAATCCTTTAACAGCTTAATTCGTACTAAATTACAAATAAAGAGTGGTAACCTATTTCGAAGATCATGAAAGTCAGGTGATGTTGTAAAGCGCTGAAAGCAATACATCATTGGTTTTGAAATGTATTCTCAATCGAAATGTGTTCAACTTATGAAGGTATAACATTCTTGACATCGATGATGCTAAGTTAGTTGAGGAATATCCAGGTACCGAAGATAATAAAAAGGCGTCGCGGCACTTACTCGTACATATTTTCTTCTTTTTTAGACAAATGACAAGTTCAGTGTATTGCTTTTATGCGGCGAGTACCTACAGCATGTTGCGATATTAGGCCAGAAAGTCACGCATATAGTGCTCCGTGTTGGCGTTATCCTCACAGCAAGCGTCACAGGATGTTGTGTCACTTATGCCTAGCACACTTAAGTTCTGCAGTGTACAGTATCTTATAGTGAAGGACAAGAAAAAAGTCGCTGCCCTCTTAGAGATGTCCATTTGTTTGATCTGCCGGCAACCTGACGGGTCTTACGAAAACAAACTGCCAATGGAAATCGTAACCGAGGACATCCACAGTTCTAATGCAGAAACCCTGTGGGTCACTATAGATGCAGATATTTCTCCCCGTTTACCGATTCTATACAATATAGTTCATTACCATCAGAATTGCGTATATGTCCGCTTGGAAGACAGAGGCAAGTTTTTCTAGCGAGGACCAGATTCTAGCCAAAACCATCACAGGGCACAGGGAGAGTCGATGTCGTTTTTTTGCGGAAATAGGAGCTATAGTGACATTGCATCAGACGACATGTCCATAAGATCAGAGTCAAAAGCCATTCGCCGAAAGCCCCATGCAGCCTAATCAAATCGTTTTTTTATACGCAGAGGAATCATTGGCACTGGCCATGCACTTCTAAAGAACCCTTCTGGCTGTACCTACCAGATTTGTAAGCGCAGTCCCACGTTGATAGAAATGCAGAAGATATATTTGGTCTTGAAGTTCGATAATTGTCTTGCTCTTAAACATGACTGAAGCCAGACTGACTAAGCCTTTGGCAAGCATGTCTTCTTTTTTTTCAATTCTCGGGCTCGTAATCGAGTCAGTACCCGACTAGTAGCAAAGGAAGAAACAGCATATTTGAAGGACTCATTCATCACCAGTGCCGATGACGGATATCAGATACAGCGTGTTGTGTTACTCAGATCATCACTAGAAGTTTCGGTGATTGGAGTTGCTTCTGAGCTGGTTCTAATTAGATTTGCTGTGAGTATAAATCCTGTGATGTCTTTGCTTTAAACAGAGCTTTCACCAGTCTGCTGGTTGCACCAAGTCTTTCGATCTTTTCGCAAAAGTCCTTATAAGCAAAAAGACTGGTTCCGAACAGCTTTCCTCCCTTGACGGACTCGTCGAGCTCCACCTTAAAACGCGTCCATCTGGCATTTGCATATTCCTCATTCGATTCCGAATTCGATGTATAATACCAGTAGCCTGACATCAAAGCCTTTGATAGTACTTTTCAGTCGGAAATCTGTTGAATAGCGCTAAGTCGATTGCTTGCTGCCGTAATTTAGTAAGAAATGTTGGCTGAGAGTTAACATTGATGACAACCAAGTCAGATCATGGGAATATGATTGGTGCTGACGTCGTATCTGCTGGAGCCACAGAAGGTATGGGAAGGATTAGCATCGCATCATGTGATCAGTCATATCTTCCCGCAATCACTGTATTTAATGAGAATGCCTACTGCTTTTGGTAGGAGTTGGAAAAATAAGCTGACGATAGGATGAATTATCCACTCGTTTCGTAGCTTATTTTTGCAGCAATAAAATCTTGGTGACAAGATTACAAGGGCTAAGCTGATAAGAGCAAATTTGGCACAAAAAAGATAATTATAGTATACATATGTCCAAAACCATAGATGGGTTTAATCAGCCCCTATGGTTCCTGTATGAAAATTATAATTAATTGATACTGAGAGAATCTCTACATGAAGCAGAGCATTACTTGAGATATCTCCAAATAGGCAACCTCTTGGTGGACTCACATATTATGGTATGAATTAGTTATTTTCGATATCTCGCTGATACTTACTTTGGTACTCCAGTTAACTAATTTTTGTAAGCTTCACCACAAATAAACTTAAATCTTCTAGGAACATTTCCCTCCATATCAGCATCGTGTTCCCTTTAAATTTTTTTCTAAGGCAAAAAATTAGCTGTCAAATCCTTCCTGAAGCGCCAAATAAATCTCCTTGTTTATAAACACATCCATCCAGGTCATCAAACTCCATTTTTAATTCCAACCCGGGATTAGCCGTCCTGCTCCTGCTAATAATTTAAGTGCAAAATCTTATAATGATCCTTCGTCCATTTGTGAGTGCCATTTCTTCAGATTTGTTTCCACACCAACAATGCAATGCAACATTTCTAAAAAAGAAGCAGAAAAAAAACCATCACAAATCCGTTCAATTTGCCCTGAAATTGGAATTAAAGCGCTTAATTCACCCGAATGGACACCAAAGCTAAGACATTGCGCGCGCAAAAAAAAGGAAAAAAATTGAAAGCAATTTCCCTTTGCTCACCCTACATAGCAACGGTAAGTGGAAATGGAAATCCTTATTAATGGTCCATCAGGGAAGACAACTACTAGAAAGACTACTCACGACCTAATTCAGAATCGTCTTGCACCATCCATAAGTCCACCTTCTTGCATTAGTTCCAGCATATATATTTTATTTTTATTTATTTTTTTTTATGAAAAGAAATCCTAGTTTGTCCGCTCTCTAGGCAGTGAGTAATGTCAACTATCGCGTGATGGATAAAAATGAGAAAAATTATCGTCCTGCCTCTTTGCGTCTACATATAACACATGAAAATGACATTATGTTGCACCCTCCGCACGATATACGATTTTTTTATGACACGTTTATGGAAGTAGAAAAATATATTTAAAAAAAATATAAAAATCCTGTCGGATGATATAGCATGCACATATGAGTACGAGTATCTACGACTATCTGTTGTGTGGCAATAAAAAAAAACTCATTGCAGAAATGTCCTCCGAAAAATGAAAAAAAAAATTAAACTGAACAAGGGAACTTGTAGTGTGACACTTGTGTCCACGATGGAAAGGATCAATGACACAACATACACGACACTGATAACAGCAGCAGCACCATAAATTACTCTCGTCTGTTTTTGTGTTATTGCAGCAAACACCAATAATCATGCTTTGGCCGGAGATAAGGACCCTTTTGGGCTTGCCGAGTGTGTAAGCGCATTCGTTCTGGATTATAGTTATGACCAGGGTTGCCGCTCTTAAAGTTGCCAGTGATATTCCCAACCAACATTTATGCAATTTTTCATCTACCAAAGGTGTTACAGTGGTATTGTCTAAAACTCTTCATATCAGTGAAGAAAGTTACTGAGCTTGCTTGAATTTTGTGGAAGGTGGCAACCGTGGTCGGGTACCTGGTTAAAAGTCACCATTTCCCCCATAGCTGATTCACACATGGGGTGAATGAACCCCAAATTTCAATGCAACTCACATTTCGCAATTTGTCATTATACCCCATAAAATTGTGTACGAGTGTATCCTTTTCATCCTCGTTACTCGTGTCGTCGGTATCGTACTACAATTTCGAAGTGACACATTCGCCCTGAAAACAGTCCCATCGCTGTAGCTGCGGTGGTTTCTCTATTGGATATAGGTGGGAGTGGTGGTGGTGGTGAATCCTGGCAAAACTTTAAATAGATTTCTCAGGTTTTTGGCCAAAAATTTAGAAGGAGTTTGGGTAGCTTTTGCCATTAGGATAAGATGTTACTCCAGATCATACGCAGGAGTGTAAAGTGTGTTTGTTTGTTCGCATCCTCTGGCTTGGCTTAGAGATACAAAGAAGTGCAAAGTAATGTAACTAATTTACGTTTTTCTTCGGCAATGACTTTGCTCCTTATCTTGGACCGATCTTTAGCTATAGCTGTGGCAGAGAAGCTGGAAGTAACGTTGGCAGAGACTGCCTTGTCGGTTTCATGACGTTGCCGCTTCTCTTTGGTTGGTTTCGGTGGTTGGTTTTGCTGTTCTTTTTTGGGGTTATTAGTGCCCTTTTGTGGTTAATTAGGACTTTCTACGAGTAGGAGCGTAGCTAATAATTATGACTCCCATAGACGACGTGCGACAAGTTAATTTGCAGCCAATGTTGGGGTTTTGTTTTGCGGGGTTCATTGCCTGAGTATCTGGTTGAATGTTTGTCAGTTGTTTTTCTGCTTCAATTGAAAATTGGGGTGTGCTTTGGGGATAATCAGATTGATGGTATGGGTGCTTGTTTTTTTTGCTATTTGTGTGCGAATTATTTTGGTAGTTTTTCTGGCATTAACTTGTTGGAAATCGGATATATACGGATGGATGATTGAAATAGAAGACTTGAAAGGCATTGCGAGAGATCTTTGGAGATTGATAATTGTTCATCTATATTGACGTTAAAGTGTGATTCAGTTATAGTTTTATTAGCCTCATGCATGAATGGATTAGAAGGTTGCTGAAAGGCTCGGAGAAAGAGAGAATATTATATTGTCAGAAGGATCCTGCTGCAGATGGTACCAGAGCGATAGATCTGAAGCCTAACATGAACATTTCTACTCTCAAGCTAAAAAAAATTCCAGATACACACTGAATTCCGGATTTCGTCGAAAAGCAACAACAATATGGTTTGCAAAAAGGTAGAAGCACTAACCAGCACCGAACTTGGTTAACACTAGTCTTGTTCATTGGCACTAGTTTTGTTCATTGACTTTAGCAAAGCTTTTGATATGTCAGACTATAACAGACTGAGATCGAAGTTGCTCAAGAAACCGAGATAAGAAGAAAAATCAGCGTGCTGGTTAACTGATGACCCAGAACGAAGAACCCTTCTCGTAAAAATCGAGGATTGCGGTAGCGATGAACAAGAAGAACAGTATGGGGTTCCACAAGATTCAAAACTTGGTCCTCTTCTGTTAATAGTGTTTACGAATAAAATATTTTCGTGTTTGAAGTAGAGCCCTCCATTCGCTTGTGCAGATGACAAAGCGATCATTATTTGCCGCCGTCGATGGGAGCAGCCCCGAAATTGATGAGTTTTACGAAATCACTAAATGGTGCCTTGACTATTGGTTAGTAATGAATGCAAAACCAAAACCCATGTATATCTGAAGTTCACAGTACCCATAGGATGTGCTATGTTGATACAATTATGACAATTACTCTCGGTGGGATGCTCAGATAAATGATTTGCGTGATAGGTCGAGTGTTTGCGGTGGCCTGTCAGTGTAGACATGGAAGTTATGTATGGAACACAATATACGATAAAATGTGCCTCGTGACTGATGGCACACGTTGGTCCTTTTGAGGAAATTTTCGATAACTTTTTGGCGTAAGGTCAGCTCAATTACATCAATGGCGCGGAGAATTCAATCTTTCAGCTCAGGTATTGTTGTTGGGTTATTGACATATACCTTTCCTTTCAAGAAACCCCAAAGAAAGAAATCCAATGGCTTCAAATCGCATGATCTTGGTGGCCAAATCACATTACAACGGCTCGAGATATGTCTCCCTTCAGATTTTGTCTTCAATAATTACACTGCTTATATCTCGCTGTGTGGCAGGTTGCGCCGTCCTGTTAGAACCACATGTTTTTGAGATCCATTTCAGATCCATTTCAAAAGAAGTTGTTTATCATCTCATTGTAAGGAACGCAGTTGACGGTGACCGCATTGTCAGCCTCATTCTCGAAGGAGAACGGTCCAATTACTCTGGCAGCCCAAAATGTGCACCAAACAGTGGCTCGTGGTGGATGCCTCCGACGTTGATGGATCACTCTTGGATTCTCAGCTCCCAAATGCAACAATTCTGTTTGTTGATATAGCCATCAAGTTCGAAATGCGCCTCATCTGAGAAGATAATTTTCTGCGAAAAATCACCAATCATTAGATGTTGAAGAAAGATGCGTTCTGAGAAGGTTCGGCGCTGTGCGTGGTCTACTGGATTCAGATGTTGTGTCAGCTGAATCTTGTAAGCATGTAAACTGCTTCGTGAAAGTGTTAATTTGTGAGGTGGAATGGTTCTGGACAACATTCTCACTGACTGCTACAATGTTTTCACTAAACCGATCTGCACGAGTACGGTCACAGTCATTTGGCAGCTTTCTTTTGGTTTGAATTGACAACCGCCTAAAATTTCTCAATTAATTGGACCACCGAAAAATCCATGACATTTTCGAATCATCTCCGCAAAAATCTCCCCATTCCGATAGTGGATTTTCACAATTTCTTTGTGCGTCCGTGTAGTACTCTATGACTAAGTCCTAATGTCCATACATGACAGCTGTCAAACAACAACAGACATAGATATGGTGTACTGGGTTGGGGTATATTACGCCGCGAAAGCGTAATAACCACCGAATACATCAGCTCATGAGCAAAGTGCGTCGGATTTTTAAACCAAGATCGTAGAGTTTCAACAACAGTTTCATCAATATCTGTTTTCTGCTGTTTTTTTTCTGACCGTTGGGTCTCTCACAGTTTGACTACTGAACTGAAGAAAAATGACAGGACATCACAACACCATTTAAATAAAGATTTTCAGTTGAAGTTAACATCCCACCAGACTACGACTTGGAGCCAATGCGTGGGTTGAGTTTTCGATCTCTAAAAGGCCTTCCGGCAGTAGATCAATGGCACTGACAAGAAAAAACATCATTGTCTTGGCGATAATGTCTACAGCTACAGTTTTAAAATTCTTTCCAGAGGAACAAACGTCATAGGAAAGACCAAACCTTAAGTTTCAAGGACCATCAACTTTACTAGAGGGAGCTTATTATACATTAAACCAACTAAAGAGGTTGGCTAGTTGGTGCTTTTGTCTATCTTAAAAAGTATTGCCGCCGACTTTTAAACTGTTATAGTTTAAACAAGAAAGGCTTCTCTGAATGCAGACGGATGGTGAATTCTCAGATTCCTGTTTAAGCCCCAGGTTGCAGTAGGATCACGGGACACGAAGTTGCCAATGAACTTACTAGGAAGGTATGATTACATGGAAGAGTATCGTAGGACCCGCATTTGCGTTCGAATTGGATGCGTTGTTCATCTGCAAAATGTCACTTTCCAGCTGTCCTTCAGTAAGAGACTGCAGACTGCTTAATGGAAACAATATCCTCCTATGCTTGCTGCGAGATTAATAACGACTCAGGGGTGAAGCAAATCTTCACACAGTGCAGAACAGTTCACTTAGTAACAAAAATGATTCGTGATAGGAAGGCCTTCAAAGGTCAAGTTATCACCCCAAACCACATTGCTGAAGCTCCCACCATCCTTTTAAATTTAAAACTCCATCTATCCACCATTCTGACTCTAATTAGTCTACTAACAACTTTGGCGTTTATGGCAAAACCCATCTCAAGTCCCTCACATGATTATTTTTCAATTCCAGAAACCCCCAGATGAAAAACCCTCTAAATAACCATCATTATAGCCAGCATCACGGCCACCAATTAAGATTTATTACACCCCAAACCATAGCATACCAGGACCGTCGACCATTGGAAGGGACCAAGACCACACTAACCAAGAGATCAGAATCATCCAAAAGCTCCACACTACCTCTGGATGAAAAGCGCTCCCACTTAAGAGGGTTGTGCGCTTTAACACATTTTTTTTTTGCGTTTTTTTGCACAATTCGTTTTTTTTTCTGCGCCCATCACTGAGCTCCTGAATAAATGTTGATTATGTGTTGCTCCCTCGCCCTTTGAAAAGTGATTGAACGAAACCCGTGTCGGCTTTAAGCCAGAAGCGTCAGAACAACAAAATATCGCTATCATAACAACCTCATGTTTCCATAATGGGATCGAGGTCCCAACTCCCTTTACAGCAAACGTCTGAATCCAAACAAGACTCGTATTCGTACATATACATACATGTAGTTCCATTTGTGTATGTGGAAACGACCGAACATCAAGCTAAAGCCAAAGTCCAAGCCAATAATTTACGTTATCCCTGCACAATTTTTCTTTATTTAAGGGGTACCGCCCAGCACAATCCAGCCCCCCACCCAGTACTCATAAAAACAAAAAACCAAAAAAAAATCCCCAAATGGCACGGCCATAATAATTTGTCAAAACACGTTAAGCAAACACATTCTCTGTGTGCTGAGCTCTGTGCAGTTCTGGTCAAAAATTCTGCACAGTCTGCCCCTTTTCTATCGCTTGCTTTCGTTCATATGTTTTTCATTATGAGTGAGTTGGCAGAAAAAAGGCCAAAAACCTTCGAAACGTTGATGGGGTGAGATGCCGAAAGGGAGGAAGGGACCAAAAAGAGATGTCGCGACCAACAAAATTGGCATTTGATTTTGTTTGATTATGATTCCCTTTATCGGTCATATTAAGCTATGGAGAGGAGGGATATTTCCTATTTGTTTAGTCCTTGGAACTGGACTGGGCGCAAGGAAAACAAACCTGAGTTTATGTGACTGTGACTGTGACTGTGACTGAGTGTCATAGTCACAAGCACCATCGCCGTTGTCGCTCTTGACGATGTCGTTTCCGTTTCGTCACTGAACTTGATTTTTGTTTTTTGTTTATTTTTGGCAAAGTCCAAAGCCCTCTTCTGATGATGATTCCCTGAGCTGTTGACTGTTTGTTTTGGTCTTGAAAGGCACACGAAAGTAAGTTGAAATCATATTTTTATTAAAATGTCATTTGCAGGACTCTGGCTGAAAACAGAATGAGGAGACCAGCACTCCTTGACATGTGTATGAGTATAGGTTTGGTGTGGGCAAGTTAGACAAACAAAATGATTTCTTGAAATGTCATGAGCATGTAGGAGACTGACGGCAATATTTGACAATTGAAAATGTGAGACTGTTTACAGTCATAGGTGAATCATAAGTTTAAGGTTTATGACCGTAGTGAATCTCTTCACAAGTCTCAATAGCGCTGGAAACTTTAAGTTGGGATAGTTCAAAGGTACACCATTTTTTCTTCATCTTTTTGTCGGAACAGTGTATTTAGATAAACAATTAGTCTATTGTACATCTTGTAGTGCCTGCAGTCCAGCACCAATGTTATCAGTGCCGAGTATCTGTACCCCCACACTCCACAATGTCATCATAACTGTCACTTCAAGGAAGTTGTGTCACTTATGAGCATCACATTTAGATTATCAAAAGTGTAGTGCACCGTGTATGGTCTTTACTACTGAGGGACAATAGTACAACAGACGCGTAGCATATAATTGTTATTATTAGCAAAGCTCTTCTTGGTGGCAGGCCCCATGTCTTGCAGAGAACTAATTTACACTGCCAAAGCCGACAGTATTTTGCAGGTTTTCGATAAGTCAGGTTGAATCCAAAGAAGTTTGTTAACTAAGATGACACCCGAGTACTAGCTTTTGTTGGAAACGAAACCAACAACCTACTTAAATAAAGTGCTACTTGTGCTATCATTTGTAAGATCCGGTCTGCTAGGCTGTTCCATTGACATATCTGGAGGATTTTACTATCTATGACACCGGTATATCACTATAAGTGGAAGCCATACACCGCTGCAAAGTGTAAACCTCATCCATCCAAGAAGTACGAGAGGTAAGGCCATTCCAAAAAGAGTATGACCAACATTTGGAATATATCTACTGTTGGGATAGAGGATATATTGTTGTTTACCGTCACCAGGCTGACTCAACCCGTCAAGGCTTTCACAAAGGAAGAAGACACATTTTCAAAAAATGTCGACCAAATGTACGAGCACTGTCTTAAGCACGAAGTAAAGACCATCCTTAATAGTTCTAATGTCCCACTAAACCATCCAGAAAGCGACCCTATTGGCTTAATTGACCATATTGTGGTCTACGAAAAGCAAGGCCTGAATACCCTGGATGCCCCGTCAGTCGTTGCAAGGAGATGACATTGCTGTGGTAAAAACTAACTTATTGCAATGGAATAATGAATCTGGGTATCCTGGGTGTAGGGACACACAAAAGTTCTGCGAGAGCATATAAAACCGAAAGTTTGCTATGCTCATGGCAAGTATCCTGCCATCATTATGAGAATAAGATCAAGATAAGGCAATATTGTCAGTAAGCCATCATAATGTGGGTTTCCGAAGATCAACGAAACATGGTGTACCGACATTTGAAAATCGCTACTCGTGAGGTTAAAGGATATGAGTAGCACTCATGTATGTAGTAAACTGCACCCAAGTAATCTTCCAGCAACGCATCATGCCTACGCAAAAAGTAAAGGCACGGAAGCAGCCCTGCTTGAAATAGTCAACATGATTGAAAAAAAGCCTCTGCGATAAAGAATACATACTGGTTGCCCTTCCTGACATAGAAGAAGCTTCTAGCAATATAAATATCCCCATATTACGAACCTGATAACCTGTATTCCCCGCTACACGAACACCGATGCAACTCCAGACAGCACCGTACTGAGGTTCACTACATTAAGGAGCACCCTTCAAGTAGGAGTGATATCATCACTTCTGTGGATGCTAGTTGTCAATGAAATACATTTGAAGCTAAGACTCAATTATGATTTATGCCCTTAGAATCCTCGGTGAGTAAGCCAAGCCCTGTGGGCTGGAAATGAACCAGTTAAAACCAGAGCTTGTGCTGTTCACAATTTGACCTTCCCTCCATAGATATCATAGGTATCTAGGTACTAGATAGTCAACTGAGCTGGAAACTCAATGATGAGAAACGTGCAAACAATGCCATAATCGCAGTCGTATATTGAAAGAACGTGGGGTCCTAATCCCAAGACTATCCTATCCTATCGTCAGACCCATTTTAATACAACGTCGCTTGCCAGACTGCAGCAGTGTCTTCCAGGCTGAGATATTGGCTGTAGCAGAAGCGGCCAGACTTGCAATCCATTGACAGCAGGTATCAGTATCCCGATTTGATAAAAAAACTGGAAGGAAACGATACAAATTAAAGCCAATGAAAGGTGGGAAAACCTTTCGAACTGTGAAACTTCAAGACAATTATTCCCCGAATTCAGCAAATCCAGAACTAGTAAGATTCTCTTGACAGGTATAGCTGAACTCTTTACTCACATAATCTTCTGCGGGCGCATCCAGTAAAGCTGCGCCTAACCGACGACATCGCTTCAGAAGCTGTGGGGACGTGGCATCATGGGAGGATACCCTACGTTTCATGTGCCACTATAACAGCCTCAGTAATTTGAGACATTCAGCTTTAGGGGGTTACTACTTCCATGCCATCTGCAGTTTCATTAGCATCTCTTTTCAGGTTCGGAGGATGGCTCATAACTACTCTAGGATCACATATCAATCGACGCGAGATGGAAGGCTGAAACTACAATTAGTAACATCAATCCAATTCCCATCCTCTCCCAATTCCCCTGCCCGAGCATCACAACGCTATGACAGAGATCTCCCAGGCCTAAGTGCGACGAGTTACTATAGTGTCTTTCGGCTCCAAATACCTCATCACCCCGCAAACGTAACATAACTTAAGAACATCGGGGTCTCCGAAAGAAATGAATAATGTCTGCTGGCTTTGCAGGGATCATACACTAACTTATCAGTACAATACAGAATATAAAACCGTATGCTGTTCGCGATCCTGGATAAGAGAGACTCTCTGAATTGAGCCACTAACTAATGATATCGCTGACATCTTGTGCAAGATTTTGTCTATCGCACCAAGGTTACATATGGAACTCTATTCCGACAACGATCTTGAATAACGATACAATCAATGGCTGTTTCTTCGCACCAAAGCTAATCTCTGGCTTGAACAACAAAGAATAAGTCATATCACCGCCATTATATCCGAATGACGTCAGGTTGGTTTGTAAAGATAAGACAGCGTGGTAAAAGACTGTCTTGCTCTACTGATTTAAACCAACTTTAGGTGAACAACTAAACGTTCTTTGATTTGTCGATTGAAGCCCAAGTCCAGCCCAGAACGTAGCATGGAAAAAGTTTGTACAGCTTTTCTTTCTTGAAGTACAAGTCGTAACAAATATTGAGTCGCATGGAGCGCGCGGCGTTACTTGGTTCCCCAGAAAACTCGTGATATATGCGATCTTTCTTTATTGACAATTGTGTATTCAAAACACAGTGTCAGTGCGAGTATAACATATGTATATAGTATGGTCATTTCTGGGCAAACATTCGCAATATGTTGTCTCTCCCATTAGAGTGTAAATTCCTGTCACAAATCATTCTGCATCTAAATTTTAATCACATTCTGATCTACTCGGTTAAAAATTACCCCACATACCAAAGTAATCAATCTTCTCCTCGGCCCTTTTCAATTTCATTTTATCAAATGCGCACGCATATCTTACGAGCGACCACGGACCCCCATTAATAAATCCACCAGCAGAAAGCCTCTTTTACTAACTGAATAAATAATTAAAATAACTTACCTGCCAGATAACTGATATATAGTGTATTTGAGGTTTCTTCCCTTCCACAGAAAAGTGGACCGTTTCATCCCCATGGTGAGTCTGCCACCACTTACCAACCATAAATCACCTTGATGAGTCTATAAAATAATTTTTATTACTTTAACCGGACGTAAGTCTTTATTAAAGTTGGTCCAATTGGAAAATAACAAACCCTTCCTTCTACTCTAGCCACATTGGAAGACCAGAAGATGGCCCCAGCCTCTCCTATAAAAAAGACGAACTCCAGGGATGGCCCTGTGCCATTCTCGGTTTTAGGGCCACGACCACATCCAATTATCCAATGTGCCACGAAATGGGAAAGCAATAAAATGCTTTCAATACGCAGGTGGCCGCTCGTTACTATTCCGATTCGGAATAGCTACGAGTACACGACTCCTCTTCTTCGACACATTCGATTTTGATTTAATTTGTTGTAAGGTCCATTAAATAAGTAGGATCAATGATACAAGGGTGGTTCATAAAAAATGACTTTTACTCGAGAAAGCAGTTCTGTGGATGATGTTTATGGTTCAGAGAAGGTATTTTTTTTTGTCGAGTTACTATTGGTAGCCTACCTTATTAGGAATTTATTGGGAACTGGCCACCGATGAAGTGGTTTCCATGGGAAAACTTTGTAATGAGATTGCCGGCGAAGGCGTCAATAAATACAAGGAACTTGGTTATTGGAGTACTCCCGAATAATCAGAGGATTGGGGTAAGATGGAAATAAATATAAGCTGTTCTGTTTCCTGTGTTTTTCTCTTCAATCAGATAGTGGTGACAGGGGGCACCCCCACGGCAATTGATTACTTTGATTCTGCCAGCAGCGTAGTAGTTGATTTACATGCCAGCTGTAGTCTGCGGTAACAGCATGGGTAAACCCTTATGCATATGAAATATGATGAACCAGGTAATAGCCTCCGATAATGACGGACTCACTATCCCCAATAAAGGATTAAAGGACAACGTTGAATGTTCGAAGCTTCGAGTACTACAAAGCAGACATATGTAGTTAGCATGTAAGAATTGGGCCGGTCAAGAAGAGGATGTAAAACTATGATGTCTACTGTGATTTAGGGAACAAATTTTGAGCTTAAAAACGATTCGCATAAAGTCTAACTTCGCCAACATAACCCTCAACCCTCATAGGTGCCCACACTCCAACAGAGGAGAAAGATGACTTTACCAAGAACTGCTGCCATAAATTTCTCGACAACACCTACGAACAATACCCTAAATATGACGTGAAAATCGTCGATATTAATGCCAATCTATGCAAGGACGGGTCCTCCGGAAACGACTTACTGATTTTCTGGCGGAACGTAATGAAGCCATAGCCAGCATACGGTTTCAATTCATGGATGTAGATAAAACGACTTGACTGACAATTGGTTAACAAAACTTCAGCCAAATTGATCCTATTGGAATCGATGCAAGGGGCGCATGCAAGTCCTCCAATTGCCTAGCATTCTATCCGTATTTTGTTGTAGCCAAGATATGAATGCGTAATGTCCGTAACAGCTCAAATCGATGGCAAGAGACCATCATATCGAGTCTACTTTAGCCTATCGAGAAGTCCGATACCACCAGCACCAAATACAGAATATCATTGCCATCGCCATCAAAGAGCTATCAGATAGTTTGAGCCTGCTCTAGCAAAGAAACCCTTCTTTCGATAACGATTGCAGACATGAAAATCTAGAAGAACAGCTGATGTGCAGAGCGGCCTTGAAGAAAATGCTGAAAGGCCCATGAAAAGATTATTTCTGCAGACTGTTAAACATTGATGATGAACCACATCCTATCGTCAGAACAATTTCACCTGAACTATGAAAAGCAACATTTCTGTCCACCTGATCACGATGAGGTCAGAACCGCGATTTCCAACCTTAAGTCTAACAAAGCTACCTAGCCTGATGGCTTAACTGCTTATCATACACTAATTCATCTCTAAAATCTGGCTCGACGAAAGGTTGCCGCCAACAATTGGAACTTCAGCATTGTTTATCCGATCCTAAAGAAGGGAGATCCGCTGAACTATGCCAACGCATAGTATAGCATCTATAGAGGCGAGCGATCCAGAGCCATGCCCAGTTTTGGCATGCCTGCCAAGTTCATTCGACTATGCAGAATGACGATGGAGAATGCACACTCCTAGGTCAAGGTTGGTAATGGCAAAACTGAGTCCTTCAATGCCAGAAATGGACTAAAACAAGGTGATGGGTTTGTATTATGATTTCTTCAACACCATTCCTGGAAGAATGTTAAGTTAATTGCAAGTTAACTCTAGAGGTACCACCTTTCAAAAGGCAAACTGCGAAGGGAAGAACACAACGAACCGCCAATCAAGCGACTATTGAAACAGAAGCGGCACAGATGGACTAAGCGACCACTGAGGGAAAACCAAAGTTTATGCTGGCAACACCCAATATCATCGCCTAGAATAAAATGTCACGTTAGGCTTCTACGACTTTGAGCTAATAAGCGACTTTATCTGCCTCGGCTAGGCTGTCAATTCTGACAACGAATCCATAGCAGACATCATGCGAAGAATCACTCTTGCTTAACGGTGCTTCTTTGGGATCAGAAAAAATAGAAAAGCCCTCTCTTGTGCAAGCAAAAATGAAAATAATTTTTGGCCCTTCGAGCAGTTTTGAATTCCATTTCATCAACGGAGAATGGAGGAGACGTATGGCAATGGCGACCTCGTCAGAAAACTTCGGATAACCCATCTCAGATGATTAGAGCGTCTTGAACGATTGGAAACTTTCGTCCTGCCTGGAATATTTTCGATTCCAACGCATTAGATGACGACCTCATTTCAGGTGGTGCACAGAAGACCTAAGTCAACTTCGTGTGCGCAATTGGGGGATAAGCAAAAGACCGCGCAACTAGAAAGGACTGTTAGCTGAGGCCCTGTTCGACTATATACTAAAGCGACATCTAAGTAAGTAAGTCAGACAGTGTCCATTCACTGCTGTCTTTGCATCCCTGCTTCGACGAATTGGCCAGTCTATCAATTTCTTGGTGCAATCAGAAAATGTTGTCAAAAATCGCTGAATTAAACTTTGGCATATCACTAAACTGCATGAATAAGTCTTATTCCGCAGATCTCTTTGTATCTCATCACTTATGAGCTGCTTCTAAACTTTACCCACGTCAATCTGAAGCATATTTCGATCGTAGGTCAAAATGCGAAGCGATTGCAGAGATTCAATTGACAATACTGGTATTTAAGCAGTTCCCTACCCGAAAACTTTCTGTTTTCAAGGCTAGTTGCGTTTTCATGCCTCATGCTGCCCCCAATATGTGTACAGTCCTGAATACTCTTCTAGGGATAGTTGCTTATGAATGAAAATGCTTTTCCAAATTGAAACTTCTACATGACCATCAGTGAGATGAACAAAATTGGTATCGGCCTTGAATTCGCTCATCATTAGGCTATGGCTTTAATTTCCATTCTCGCTATAAATGAATAAAACTTTTCCTTGCACAATTAAGTTAACAAACTGAATAAACAATTAAAGAATTTGCTTGAAATTTGTATTCTTATGACATCCCACCTGCTCCCCATCCTTGTTCACAAACATGTTCACAAATATTCCGGACGTCTCCGAGTGACCATCTCATTTAAGACCCAAATGAATTCCAATTTCCCAAAAAGTTCTCTCAAAAATACTTTTCATTCTGAATTTTTGTTTTAAATGTCCGCCCCCCATAACCCCTCATGAGCACACGTGGAAAAACTTTAATCTGCCTGTTATGGGGATGAGATACGGGTAAACGAGTATTAAAACAGACATAGGCACTCCTCACCTGGCTAGCCACCAAAAATGTGTCAGTTCTCAGTTAAAAGAATAAATTGAAGCTGAATGCTGGCACTGGCATTTGTACTAACACTGGCACTACTGGCATTCAGCTGGGGGAAACCAGGACACCAGATAAAACACTCTTCCTGCTGCATACCCTCGAAGCATTTGGAGAACTGCTTCAGCATTCTCTAGGTGCTATCTTATGGTAACGATACCGTACCATACTGACTGCACTGCTGCATTGCTTTGTGAACATTTCTGAGATTTATGAAATTTTGTTGGCTTGATTCTCTGCTGTGATGTTGGTGGCAGCGAGGTCGGTTGGAAAGTTTCTCTACGAGTGTTCTAAGCATCGTAAAATGCAACCATACTCGTAGTGGGGAATGTTAGATAGGAAGTTCCTAAACACCAAATAAAAACCATGCGGGGCTTATTTACGGAGATTAAGACAAGGTACTGTGTGTGTGTGTGATTACAACAGCAACAATATGAGATTCAACCCCTTAAACTACAATTACTATTCAGTCACGTGGCGTAAAGTACGAGTACGAGTACGAGTACTACGGATACATGTGTGCAATCGTCATAAAAGGGATTTCTGGCAAAGATTCAACCACATTTCTATAAGTGGATGGTGTTTTGCCGCCCCCACCCTGTGCACAAGAACAATCCAAATACAATTAGATTTCGATAATTCTGAACGAACGACAATTCAGACTAAGGGTGTCCACCACCACCCGCCGGTGATGGAAACTGGAAATATGAGAGCACAACGATTAAGCCACGGAAGGATAACATAATCCATTAACCCTTTTGAAAACCAGGAACAATGGATTTCGCCCTAAAGCAACTGTGATGGATCCCTACACTACATAACCACAAAAAAAAAAAAAAAAAAAAAACAATAACGCCCGATTCAATGTACTTTCATCATCATCAATCTCCATACCACCCCTAGGTAGGGCTTACTCTGTTCGGCATTTTTTTATAAAATCCCTTAAAATTTGAAACATAATGAAGCATACCACCCTCATACCCTTTATGTGTGGTCATTTGCTGATTGATAAGGCGAAAAGGATTGAAAGGGTCACCCTCACTTTCGATTTTATTTTCCTCAAACACTACCACTTTCTGTAGCACTCTACTCGTAGTCCTTTGTTTGGAATAAATTCCATCGAACACAAAGAGATAGAATGAGATTGATGGGCAGGACATTTGTTTTTGTGGCCTCATATTACTCCGAGGAGAGACATTAGAAGGACACGAAACAGATTTCGAACAGAGAGTGTGTGTAAGCGCTTTAGAAAGGATGATCCCTTTGCGGACATGTGTTCAGCGAAGATTAGGCTCTGGTTTCATCACTTTTGAGTAAGTTAGCCCGTCATGTGTGAGGAGTCTGCAATGGATAAGAACAATATTAAAAAGTTTGTAAAGTTTTCACTTGTATATTTTGTTTACTGTATTTTTTGTTCCTTTGAATTCATTGGGATGTTATAGAAGAGGGATGTTGGCAGGATTAGAATTGGGATTTTCTTAGTTTTATCTACTTGCAACGTATTGTGAAGCAGGTTGCTCTGGTAGAGGTTTTGAAGTCGTCCAAGGGCTTGTTGAAAGATACTGAACATGGACAACATGAGGAAGATTTATATATCTGGCCGGTTATATATCTTTCATCCAATAGGTGCCAGAATGAGCAATAATCAAACAATAATTGTCAGTCTGTTGCGTATCCTTACTTCATGTACTATTGAATTTAATACTGTTTTCTGGAGTTTGTAATCGGAGAAAATATATTTGGACGAAAAACCTACGATCGGCAAAGGGAATCCAAGGAAATATGCAGCGCTCGCAGCCCTATGCTCAAAACAGAGCAGATAAGGCAGACATTCATTTGGAGTTTCTTAGTGAAATCATTGCGTGGGAAGGGATAACCCTGCTATAAGGTATACATAGTATACATTAGATTATAGAAACCTGGCTGTATATATCCTGTGTTCTCGATTTGTTTTATGAAGTCTCTATATGAGCTGCTTTAACGTACTTGAATACCAGGTTTATAGGATCTCCAACACTATGTCCAATAAGGGCCAACCACTGCACTCACATCCCCGAAGTGGGTTAATGGCTTTGGAATTTGGTCCGCCCCCTTTTGTCCTAGGGGTCCTAAAAAGGGCTTGGCCCTCCAGGTTGGGTGTTATGCATGGGGTTAACTACTCAACCAAGCAAAAAAGTAATTGTTACGAAGCGACCAATAACCTAGGATAAGGACTAGTTCACTGTTGCTGACCCTGCACAACGAACAAAGGACAACGACTGCTGGATCTGCACATGGACCTAACAGGCCGTGTGCAACCGAACAATTAGGGGAGGCCCTAGATTGTTATAAAGCAGATATCACCGCCATCTAGAAAGTGCGGTGGGATGGGCCGAGGAAAAGAAAGATGAAAAACTGTGATGTGCACTACGGTGATTGCTATAGGGAACGTAAGCAGCGTCTATTTGGATGCGGATTTGTTGTTCACGTAAGTGAATGCCTTATACCCGAATACCCATATCAAAGGTAAATTCGCTAATATCAGCCTTATATGCACGCACGCCCCAACAGAGGAAAAGGACATACTCGTACTACCAAAGAAAGTTTCTACAATGTATGACGTTGAAAACGTCCAGGCGACTTTAATGTCAAAATTGGACAAGAGGACATCTTTGGTAACACAATCGGAAGACATAACCTATAGTACACGACACCACGTCTGAAAACGGACTTAGGCTAATCGATTTAGCTGCGAAACGTAACGTTATTATAGCAATCATACGGTTTCCTCATCTCAATATGCACAAGGAAACATGTCAGACACCAGATCAGAGAACTGTCAACCAGATTAATCATGTTGCGGTCGACGTAAGGCACTCCTCAAGTATTTTAGACGTCTGAACATTCCTAGCGGCCAACATAAACTTGGACCACTACCTAGTTACAGCCAAGGTACGTCTACGGATATCTCAGATGCCACAACAACGGGGAAATACTACATATAAGTAGATTTAACGTTGAAAGGTTACCTAGGCTGCTGGCTCTACTAAAGGCCGAAATATTGATATAGGGCAGCAGGAGATGACTTGGTAGAGAGCATACACCAACTTATCTCCAAGATTTACACGGATGAATGTATGCCTGGTGAATGGAACCTCAGCATCCTTTTCCCAGTTTACAAGTATCAGCCTCCTAAACACCGCATATAAAATCTTGTCTGTCGTATTGTGCGAGCGCCTGAAACCATTTATCAACCATTTGATTGGACCCAGTTAAGCCTGTATAAGTCCACAATTTACCAAATATTCACACTGTCGATGCTCACCACCTTTTTATTGATTTTAGACGATTTGATACCCCTCCCAAACTCGTCTGCTTGTGTAGGATGACGATGGAGAAAGCACGCTGCTGCATCAAGGTAGGTAACGACCTAACCGAGACTTTTGATGTCAAAAAAGAATTTCAGCAAGGCGACGTGCTGTCATGTGACTTCTTCAACATCATATTTGAAAGAATTGTGCAAAACTCACAGCCCAACATAAGCGGTATGATCTTTCAAAAGTCTGTTCAATAGCTTGCAGGTGCCGACGATATTGATATTATTGGTAGAACATAGCGAGCTATCATAGAAGCGGCAAAAATGGGTCTAGCGATAAACGAGGGCAAAACAAAGTATATGCTGTCAACCAGAAGGGACACCCAACATCGACGAATCGGCCAGAATGTCACAACCGACAGCTATAACTTTGAGGTAGTAAGAGACTTTGTCTACCTCGGCTCTGCTATCACCTCTGAAAACGACATCTAGTATTCAGAAATCAAACGAAGAATAACGCATGCCAATCGCTGTTTCTTTGGGCTAAGAAGGCAACTGTGTAGTAAGAGCCTTATAATCCCAGTTCCGCTCTATGGTTCCGAAGCATGGACCCTTTCTAAAGCTGATGAAGATATCCCTGGTCGTTGTGAGAGAAAAATTCTTCATAAGATATTTGGTCCCGTATGCGTTGATGGGTTCTGAAGGGAGACGATTCAACTATGAACTCTACAAGCTGTACAGCGACATCGACCTGGTCAAAAAACTGCGCATTGGGCGTTGGACGTTGCTGAGGCATGTAGAGCAAATGAACATGGGGATGGGGACCTCAACCAACTTGGAGTTAGAGGGAGTTAGCCAAAGACCGCGGTAATTGGAGAGTCTTATTGGTTCAGGCCCAGGTTCACCCCGGACTGAATAGAGAGCCTTGATCGCAGCAGACTGTCTTAGCTGTAGTGACATCGTTTTTCGGAAAACATCGGAAAACATCGGACCCACAATGACCGAAGGACAACACCAAAAGTTTGCTGTGCGATGATGACTCAAAAATACCCCTTTCGTCTTTCCAGATAAACCTCTTCGCTCACATGGCTTCTTTGTTAAATCATATTTGATGTATTCGATAGAAATCTTTTGGTCTCACCACCTATTTAGCATACTATGCTACAAATAAACAACATACAAAACTCTGTCTCTTTTAGGAAAATGGAAAAAACTTTTCCAACAATATTATTAAAATACCATGTGGCAATCATTGTCGCATATCTACCCTATTTAGCCTTCATGCAACTGCTTAACTGGCCCATTAAACTATACGCCTATCTAATTTACAAATTCAGAATTCCTGTCGAAAAATTTCCATAAAACAGCCATCCTCGAGCCATTCTTAGTGCCATATCAAGATCAGACTTCTAATGAAGACATAAGGCATCAAATCGTCCATAAAACATTAAAAATTGAGCTCCTAACATCCCAATAGCTCTTCGGAACACCCAAAAAATTTTTCTTATCAGCATTTTCCATACCTCTATGCCCTCTCCATCCCGAACTACAATATTAACAAACGGCTGCGTGGTAGATTTTTACAAAAATAAAATTTACACTCGCATATAAAACAAAAAAAAAACCTAATTAAGTCATAAAACCGTAACCCAGTTATAGCATCTCCTCTGAGGCATCACTTTAATTGGTGACAAGACGACGACCGACGATGAAACTGTTTTGCATTAATTTAGACCACTTAGCGGCCCCCAGGCCAAACCAAACCCAATGGACAAGTTTAGCCTTAGCCAGCTAATAGAGTCATTAATTAAAATGGAACCAACATAGGCGCCCTGATGGTGCTGAAAACCTAGAAGCGGAAATTATTGCCATTGCAAATGGCATATGCACTGAAGCATATCCCGCTCGTATTCGTATCTTAAATCATAAATTTCAATAAAAAACTGAAGGGACTCTAGCCCAAAAGTAAAATGATGAAAAATTTGACAAAAGAGGAGAAATTTCTTGGAAAAATAGACTCACCCTGATCACAAGACTCGTACTGTGTAGAGATGGGCATTTTGGAGTAATGAGTCCATTAGCGGGACCATAAAGTCAATCCGATGGCACGGCGGTCATTTTTTTTTTATCACAATTGTGTTCAGTATGAGTACGAGTTTGTGACACGTGTGCGGTTCGCGTAGCCCTCGAATGTCATTTTAGTTACAGGATGTGCGAGTGACTGCAGTCCGGGGTGAACTGCTTTCCTTCCTTCCTCAGCCAACCGGCACACTGGCACGGGTACAGAGGAGTATTTTTGGTAAATCAACGAACTAACAAATAGCTCGACGGTTGTAGCAATCATGGTAATGCATCTCATTAATTTTATTATCATCAATAGAATGAGAAAGGACAAGGCTTACTACTACAGTGTCCTGGTTTAGTCTGCCTAACAATGGCTTTGGTTCGGAATCCAGCAGCGCATTTGGCTTTGTTTGGGGTGTCATTGAGGTAATGAGGATATTTATTGGGATTTCTTCTTGTTGTTGTCAAAGTTTTAGTGTCCCCTAAGGGACAATGAAATGAAAATCCTGCCAGACAAAAGGTTGACAATTGTCGTTGAACTGCATGCGGTAGGTAAGTTAGTATTTTTGGACAATTTCACTTTCCGGATGGTAAATGCGCTCATTACGAGTGTTACTTGGTTGAGAAGGATGTCCGAGGATTGGTTACACACGCAATCATTTCCTGAATGACATTCGAGATGAGGATACTGTAATTGATGTTGAAGGGGATATTTATTAAAAAGTCAATACATCAATGTACAAGTATGGATAGAAGTGTATTGATTACCCTAGGGGCACTGAAAGTAGGGTGAGATAGTTAGTCAATAACCCATCGTCAGTTGGTGTAATATGTCAAATTTTATTGACATCATAGTTCAAACCGAAGAAAGCTAAATTTTACCTAAACAATGACTACAGAGTATGAGGAATATGGGGTGCATTGACTATCTATTAATCAGCAGAGCTATTGTACATTTGAGTTATGTAAGTATGTTGTTATGTATGTTAATATCTTTCATGTCTCTCTGTGGAGTGATTGGACTGAAAATATTCTATCCGAAAGGCTTTACTCAACACTCTATATCGACCAGCCTTGACCAAATAGGAGTTACACGCTAGACTTTATCCACACTTCACTCGGAATCCTTTCAAGTTCATCGGAATCGAATATCGAAGTCGACGTGAGTGGTAATCGATTTTTTGAGCCCAAATTTTGCCAAATTTTCTTTTTCTTCTTGCCCTTAGCGGCTCTCGTGAAGACATTTATATATAAGATGCTGACTGGAGGGATGCCATAAGATACAGACCGACAAACCATTTAAGTTTTGTTTGGACTGATCTGTAATTTCAAGGCTATTTTGTGGTGTGGAGCTTTGTCACCGTTTTGTGACTATCGTCGTGACCGTCTCTGTTTGAGTTAAAAAGATATCGGACTAAGTTAACCTGACTTGAGTTAGGTTACCATTGAGCGGATGTGAGTAGATAGCACTAGATATCATTGGTAAAAGGTGTCAGTCACTTTATTTCCTCCCATTCTGCTGTCATTCTTCAAGGATATATATTCAACTGGAAAGCATCGTCTCAAAATACACCGGAGAGTTGGATAAGAATAAACCAGACTATGGATAAATCGGGCGAAGTTCATCGCAGCTGCCATAAAGTACACCACGTGTTAGGATTCGAGTTGCTAACAAAAAATCGTCTCAGATCGAGGGTAATCAACTTTATACTGGTCTGTGTGTTGTCGATTACTAGAGCTAAATAATTCATTATGAGCTTTACTCGTATATGCACAGGTCGGGACCGAAAAAACCAAGGGCAATGCAAAGAGGACTTTTAACGAAACTTATACCGTGGAGCATTGGGTAAGTCCCGCGACTACTCCCAGAAAGTGTGGATTCCCAACAAATCGGGAAATTAGTTTGTTCTTCTAGTTTCACCACCGTTTCATAGGGCAAAATAAACCCTAGAGAATAGACCTTGGCCCGGCCGGATTATCGCTTCAACAATTAATTTTTAGTAGAATTTGCAGCTACAGTAAGAACTTATATTAGATAAGTAGTACAGAGTTCCATAATAAATAGATCCTTTTTGCTAGACGAAATGCCTATCACTGGATTGGAAATCAAATCAGCCAATTATGCGGTCGAAAAAGACAAACCAACATTCTCGTATCAGATGTAGGAGTTTCAAATGCGCTGACAGTTTTTTAGGTGACTGCCTAGTTCATAAAAAATACGCTGTGACAGGGGCAAAAATAAAAGTTTAATATTGGATGCCTTTGCAAGCCTTAAATAGATAGAGGCTATAAAGCGCGCAGGCTTTTTTTTATAAACACAAACGAGCAGCGCATCCAGTACCATGCAATCATCATGAATACAATTCCAAGGAAAAAACACAACAAAACGAGCTTTACGTTAGCAAGCTCTTCGTTCAAATCTATCAGTATCGGGGTCACATAAACCAGTTTGCATGAATTAGCTCATCATTTTCAGCAGAACTTAAGTGTCCACAGATGAAGCTTTTAAGTACTATAAGACTTTACCCACCGTGGTCTAAATTTAAGCCTTACACAAAGCAGTGCCCCTTTTTTTATGGGAAAAGACCGCTCAGATGAAGTATGTTCCTTTTGCGAAAATTTCTCAGCCCTTGTTAGAAAAATGAGTCAACCCTTTAGAGTGCCAGCATCCACCACAACAACACCGAATATCTGCATACTGATGGGAACGTATACGGAACACTCACAAAGAGAGTGCTCCGTCGTATCGGGTCACCTTCAAATCAAGCAGTCCATTGCCTTTCCTATTGAGGCATACTAGGAAAGTGCTGACTTCGTAAAGAAAGCGAGTTATACCATCTTCAATTATGCTCACTGGACGCAGATCTTACCCCCACCGATTCTTCACAATATAGCTCATTTCCATCGATTTCGTATACGTATTAGGCTTGAAGAACAGAGACAAGTCTTTCTAACGTACAACCTAGACCCGTTTTGAGTGCCCGGCCCCAATTCGGGCCAAACACATTTCTGCGGACAAGAAAGATCGGTTTCTTACTTTCGCAGCAACATGAGTTCTGGTGTCATTGAATTAGACGGCATGTCCATAAGAACAGAGTTAAAGGACGAGTAGACTGTCGTGTAAGTCATCTGCAGTACGTAGAACACGAATGACATTCTTTTTGTAAACTAGGGATAGACATGAGAGTGCAGCAGATTGCATATGATTTCAGGAGGAGAAAGATTTATCAGTGCGACTGGAACCGAACCTTGGGTGGGGTGGGAAAAGCTTCCATATGTGAAACCGACGCATTTGATAAAATTCGATTCCCCAGTCTTACCGAGAGCTCCTTTACACTGTCAGAATGCCGGCAGCGCCTTGGAGGTTTCCGTTTGTATGAGTACTTGTATAGTCCCCTAAGAGGTTTGTTATCCAGAATCCCATCCAAATTCGTTGCTTTGAGTACTAGGATTAAGTGAGTCAGAACAGTCGGCTTTTTCCTTCTTGCAAGGACAGCAACCTCAGTTTTGAGAAGATGGAGTGAAGGGTCACTTTTATTGCATCAATCGTCGATCACATTAAGGGTTGCCAGCGCTTTATAACAGCCAGTCGCTGGTCCATGATCCAACAGACAGAACAGCTACGTCATTTTTATATTACCGATTGTAGGCATTATAACTATTGAGTACATTAAGCAGTAGCCGGCCAATACGCATCATTAGGTAAAGACAGGACGTCGCGTCGGTTTAAGGGAGCCTCCTGGTAAGCCCACCGTGACTTATTGTTGACAGTCAGTATCCGCAGTCTGTGTCACCAGCATTGCTCTTATCGACAGAACAAAATAAGATTCATCAACGCCGTTTTGCCTGGCAGCAGAATCTTATAACTAGACATGTTGCGTCGTGGGGTAAGTATGCATTAGCAAAAGAGTTTTGGGCACAATTAGCTCAACCACTCTCCCAATGCTCTTGACCATTGAAGGGTAAATAGTTTGAAGTTATTGGTGAACATGTAGTTTCGATTTTTATATTTTCTATGTAAAGGGGTTCGGTATGTTGTCCCAGTACCAGTTTAGCACTGAGGATTCGCTTCAGAGTTGCCTATAACTGGTCTATTGTCTATCTTCCTGTTGCATAATTGGATATATGCTATTAGTGCCAGGCATCTTGAAGCCTTCAAAGGAAGTGGTAGTATATTTCATGGGCTCATCCATCACCACAATCGATGACAGATACCAGTTATGGCGTGTGGTGCTGCTCAGATCACTTGCAGTTTCTGTGATAGGGGCTGGTTTTGATGAGGCTAAGTAGGAAGTGAGTCCCAAGAATGAGATGGATTGTCTCTGATTTTGGCTCAGTGTAGGTGCCATCAGATCTTCTGAAGTCCTTTTCGATTTCGATCTTTTTGCAAGAGTCCTTATAAAAGCCAGTCGCGTTGTCGCTGTAAATCGTATGCCATGTATGATAATCTCCATAGTGTACCGTGATCGATAATTCTAGAACATGACCACGTTTCAGGCAGGTCCTTCACTAGGATAAATACGCGTTGAGTGTGTATGTTAAAAGGCAATTAACTGAGACGAGTCCTAGAGCTGCAGCCAAAGAGCTGGACGCTTAACATCACTAAAATGAGTCGCTTAAACATTGGGATGATAATAATGAATGAAATCAGATGAGAAAATTAAGGGCAAGCTTTATGGTACAACTTGTCGGCATTGAGTAGGTAGTAGCATTTTCCCTCGCTCTACATAACATACTCGTATCTATTAACAGTAGATGCTACTAAGTAAATAGAACTTTTAAATCGACTACAATGTTCACCAACTCGAAATGTCCAGCATTTGTTAGGAACTGACCCTGCAACAATAACAGATGAATTGTTTCCCATAAATGTCACAGTTACTATTGACCCAAGTAACGATCCCTTTAGGTGTGAATGCGTTATATGTACATATATGCCGAGTTCAATAGTTTGGAAAACTTCATTAAAATATCCCCAAGGACTACCAAACCGGGTATACCTACAACAACATACGTGCATTGATTCCCCACTTAAGTTACACAAGGAGAAGTGAATTCCATCTGCCAAGCCAGCCATTTTAGCCACCGTAAAATTTACACAAAACGAATAAGAATAAGAATGAGAATAAGAGAATAATCTTACAATGTTTTCGTGACTCCCCAGCCCAGGGGTTCGAGAAGAGCCATTACAGCCAAGACCAGTATACCAGCCAACGTACTCGTATCTACTAAGAAGGTAAAGGGAAGAAGCAAAAAAGAAAGAAAAGAAAATAAAAAGGGCAAACACGAATGAAATATATCGACTGGAATAAGGACACTACATGGCACATTGGCAACCGTGTCGACTGTCGAGTCCAAGGAGCTCCCCTGACATTGCCTCGATATGGGTGGGTGGTTAATATAGATTCAGACCTAGAGGTTACACCATTTTCTTAGAAAGATATCATTCACATGCGTATCCTTGTATTGTCTGCAAAATTGCTGCTCATTCGTTGTCCTTTGAAATGGTAAAATATTTTCTTCTCCATCACCATACCGGGGACAGGCCAGTTAACCACCCAACCACCCATTCGGCTCCTGTGTCATTTTTTATATCATTCAGCAGTACGTGTAACACTTCTGAGAACGAACAAAAACAACAAACCTGAACTTGGACATTGAATTCCTTTGGAGTCGCTATTTGTGTAGTTATAGTAACACATTCATGGATCGCAAATAATTGATGGATCCCGGTGCTTGCATTTGTATGTGTTCGACTTTAGGTGGATATGTGACGGACAAACAGATAAATAAAACATTTATACATACTTGTTCATACACACACATATGCCATTGTTATGCTATTTCGGTTGTTATGTCGCCAGGATGACAGAATATTTAGCCACAGCCAAAGGAGCAGCGTACTCGTACTTGTACGAATAGTCATTTTTTTTCTTATTTAAGGAATTTCCCCCCAATGTCAGTTAGAGGACTTAACTGCCATCGAAAGGGGTACTATGAAGGGCAGAGATGGTAGTGGTTATGCAAACATTACGAAGATAATTGCAGGTCTAAGCGTTTATAGAGGTTCTGGGAGCTGTTTCCCTGAAATGGATTAGCGACAGGTTGATGGCGGTGATGCACGAAATTTCAAGTTACTTGGAATTTTGCCTACTTTAAAATTTATTCGAAATGGGTCTTGTGTGGGATGATTGTGGCAGTTCTCCACGTGGTGTTTGGGGTCATTGAAAAATTGTACGTGATTAGGTTGGGTTAGGTTAGTAAAGCAAAACGTTGTTTCTCAAAAAGTCAATACTTGGTTGCTTCACATTGAAGGTTACTACTTTATGCAGGTATTTTGCTGGTTAAAAAATACTCAGCGAATTCTTCTATGTTGACCATTGAAAATCTATTTGAGTCCTGTAATCTTGCTCCAGTGGTTTGGCAGCGTAGGGGTGCTCCATTGCTTCTGATTTCTGATTACTAGCCAGTGCTACATATCTCGCTATACATATCGTATCTGCATTGCTTCTACATTGCTTCAATTATTCTACAGATCGCTCTACTTGTACTATGGATCGCCTCATCAGACAGGGCGAGAGTTTGAAGATGGTTTCTATTTGAGTGATCTAATGGTTTGTCATTCACTCACATCTTTGTACCTTGACTGGAACTCGGGCTTCTATTGCTCTTTGGACCGGATTTTTTGATTTTTGTGTAGCAATACCAGCTGATGTGTTCAGTTTTTTTTATAGGAACTCTTCCCCGTATCAACGCTTTAGTATGCATTTTGATTCCCGTCGCTCATATTTTGTCTTAATACATTGTCTTGCACTTATTCACGTAAGCGTATTTTAAAGTCGGATGTGTGAGTGTACTGTCAAGCTACTGCTGAGTTTTCGTCATCCAAATTCTATTGGCCGGCTGAACCCAAGTATTCCGCGAAAGCTGCAATGGAGGTCGGTTTCTCGGTCTTCATATGAATGATTTCTAAAGCTTACGGCGTCATCATATCAAAAGATAAAAGTAATCCCAATGACGATGAGCTCCTTCAGAAGGAATTCTCGCTTCACATTGAAAGCAATTTTCGTTTTAGCGCCATCGTATATATCGCGTACCATACTTAGACATATGTCTAGGTCTGTGGTATTTCTTGAGTTCTAACGCTGTCCATGTTAGATCTCCTAAAACTCTGTCGAATGTTTTGCCCAGTTCGATGAAAATGATGAGCAGATCTTTCACTGTGTCACGAAATCCATGATTTTTGGATCGCGTTGTAAGTCGAGGTGCCTCTTACAAAGCTGTGTTGATTACCATGAAGTTGGATTCTATAATTCTGTCGATTGTCTAGAATGTGCTCATATATTTTCATTGTATGCCATATTATGCCATATAACCAAAGTTGCAGCTACAGTTGCAGTTTCTCGTGTCGACTTTGAGTTTAAAAACGCAACAATGGAGACATTGGTGGAGGCAATTGCTGATTGCTATCTGCATTTCGGTGTAATCTGACCACTGGTTTTCACTGCATTCAGGTTTACTATCTTGCTGGTTTCATCTTGTGTATAATCAATCCGATGGTTTCTTTTCACGTCTGACAACTTCTTCATTGTTTAACATTGTCAAGGGCCCCTACTCGCAGTGAAATTACTCGTATTTCGGCAATTGGATCCCTAAAAATCTGAAAAATATTAACCCTTTGTTTATACTTTGAGATAGATCTCTTCTGAGGCGCCGTTGTCCGTTTATCGATTGTGAGTAAAAACCCTCTATCCCAATTGAACGCCGCCAGTACAGTCTATCTTTTTCTTTCTTTCTCCCGTTTCATTTCACGTTTCATTTCTTAGCGATTCTATCTTGTCGCACTACCTGGTGGACTTAGAAATATTGCTTATAGCGTTTCCAATACAATCGTCCCAGTATCATGAGTAATATTCTCAGGAGTAAGGAGAATTTCCTTCTGGTTAAGTACTTAATAATTTTCCAGGTTTTCGTAGATCTTTTCACTGCTATTATTTTTGGATTCATTTGCCAATGATCTTTCCTTATATCGGTCAAATCTACAACTAATTATCCCTGATAAAGCTGGCATCCTATAAGGAATCTTTCGATCTTTCGATGCTTAATGATTGCAAATTCAAGTACTTTCAATCGTATAGGTCAAAATTCCATTCCGAGAAAATGATATCGGCTAAATGGCCGCCACCAGAATTGATGCCCATTTTGGCCCGATTTGAGGCATTTTCCATCACTCTTGCCAGAACTTCTGGCGATAGGTCCTTGCGTTCTTGACGGATATTCTCTGACGGCTTCAAGAGTCTGAGACTCATTGAAATAGACTCGCGACTTCAGAAAACCCCACAAAAAGAAGTCTGGAACGGTTAAATCAGGCAATCTTGCCGACCAGTGCAAAGGCCCGATGACGCCTTTAGCGTAAACAGCACACTACGGAGTAACTTTGAGCGGGAGTGGGTTATACGGCTTATTCACATGTCCATAGAGATGGAAATAGGCCTCGTCGCTTATGATGATTTTCGATGAAAACTTGTCTCACTCGTGGTCGAGATTCTGGATAGCTTGAGCGTAGGTTACACGCACTTGACCGTTAACAGCTAATAGCTGATGTACTGTCTGCACTTTTTAAGATAACATCTTACAGTCGTTCACCAAAATTCGCTGTAAAGACCGTCGATTGAAGACCAATTGAGTGAAACGTCGTTTGGTCGATACTTTGATGTTCAACCACATCTGCAATATTCTCAGCAGAACGGCTGCTCCGGGGCTGGCCACACCTGACAGCATCTCATGTTATCGCATAGATGAGCGGCTGAACGTCATAGTGTTTGTCCAGTTAATATCGGACGACCGGGAAATCTGCGCCGAAATTCACTCTGCCCCAACGCCACCGACGACTTATTCCGCAAAAAACGATCGTAACAATTATTACGCGTTCTTTAGGAGAATAACGTTGCACGTCCTTTTGACGTGTATTTTATACGAGTATCTGTTTACTTCATAAATGTCAGAATCGAATTGACATTTGCCGGCATTTGCAAAAATTATAGCATCTTCCAATAGGGTGGTGGGAGACTCATTCGTAGAACAACTTCATAAGTTCACAGCTAGTGGACTTTCACCTTTCATAAGCGATCAATTGCCTGGAACTAAAAGACATCTTGTGTCTCGTCTGTCCACTGAGGGTGAATGTTACTCAAATCCTTTTTAATTTTTGGACGAATGACTCTAGCTTTTCATTTAAAAATCGACGAAAATTGCATGGACTACAAAAAACAACAAAATAAAAGGATAGACAAAAATAAGCGAATAATCGTTTCAATAATGGATCGCTGCACTAATATTATTAACCACTTAACCCAGTTATTAGTTGGCTATCGTGTGGTAAGCAAATTAATGGCAATCGTTTCTCTATGCGGCATGCCAATTTGCTTTAACCTAATTTTCCGCAAAAACCATTCAATAAATCTCTTGATTGTGATTCCATTAACATTTTTGAATAATTTGCTCAAAGTGCAATCGGATTGCGCCTGGTTACGCATCCGTGGCATAGCGTTTTAGCTGCCACAGGCTATGATACGAGAATCGTACTGCAGCGATTATTTAAAAAAAATATTTTTATTATTTTTTTTTTTAGTTTCTTCTCCCATTATCATACTTTCGAGCGTTGTTCTGCATCGGGTCTATGTAGTTTGTTCACCGGAAATACCAATTTTTGAATTATAATCTCTTGATTGTGATTAAATAGAAGGTTTAATGTGCATTAATGAGCAGTTCCCTGTGGGACTGAATTTATGTGCAGACGGTAATCCTTTTGTTTGTCTTTTTGTAACTAATGTCGTACTGGACATTTATTAGGAATCATTGATTGTGCTGTACAAATGTTTTTTTTGTAATTGGATTAATGGATTACGTGGGAGTGAGAAGAAATGAGGACTGTTATCGGATTAGTGATATTTAAATATTAAATATACATATCTATGCACTCGTATCTATATACATATGCAACAGGATTTGAAAACGGATAGTGGAAATGTAAATAAATGATGGAAAAGTAAAGAATTTTTCAGGCGAAATGGTTTAGAATTGAGCACAACTGCAAAATATTTCTTAAGAACAAATAAACAGAAGCAAGGCAATATTTTCGACGTGTAATCACACAACAAAATACGCAGGAGCTTCCTAGTTGATGGCTTAAGCTAACTACTTCTACTACAGATCATGCCCCGAATAGTCTCTAAAATATGGTCGAACGAAAGCATGACAATCGAATGAAACTTTTCCATTGTAAGCCTGATCCTGAAGTAAGGAGTTTTCTAATTGCGGCAATCTCCTTAATATTGCTTCTAAGATCTTCTGTGGTATTACGGAATAGCCGAAAGTCCTACATCGAGCATTATGTCGGATATTGGGAAAGACCCTCGAATTTGAAATCAACGCCTACCATCTGCATTATTTGTCCATATTAAGTCCACCTATGAAAGAGTATTCCGGAAAAAACTATGCTAGGTCACGTCCTTGTTAAATTTGCCTCGATGACCATAGAGAAAACTTGCTGCTTCATGATGATCAGGTCATGATGATTCTTCCGACACCTTTAATGTCAAAAGGTCGTTCCGACAAGGTGGTGTACTGTATTGCAATTTCTTTAACATCATGTGTGAGAGTATTTCGCGAAACTTGCAAAACAAGACCACAGGCATAATCTCCAATAAGTCTGTACTACCTATCAGGATGATATAGACATTATCGTCAGAACACAACGAGATGTTCGTGAGACTGGGAAGATGGAAGACACACTGTCATCGAGGAAGGATACACAGCATTGACTACTTGGAATAAACGTCGCTACGGACAGGATCTTGACTACCTATGCTCCGGGGTTAATACATATAAACAGTGACAGCAGTTAGAAGAATAACTCTCACAATCGCTCTTTTTTGGGCTCTGAGCCCTCCATAAATCAGTGATTGTCCCAGTCATTTTTTATGGCAAAGAGGCAGCTATTCAATTAAAGGCAAAAGTTCTTCGAGTGATCTATGGATCTACAAAATGTGTACCTTTACAGCGACATGGGCTAAGCTAGAAAAATCAGAATGCATGAATGTTGTCATTGGAGATAGGTGCTCCACAAGGAGCACTTCTTAAAGGGAATACCACATGCATCAAGTTTAGAACTAATTTTGTTTTGTATTTTTGTAAACGACTTACCATGATATGCAAAAAATCTTCTTAAAAATTTGAACGTAGATGATGCTCAGGTTCATATATCCCAGCCAGTGCACGATATGGTTGAAATAATGGGAAGAGTAGTGGGCTGTAAATATAAAAGGAGAAATTTCGTCACATATTGAAACAGAAGCAGGAAAAAATGGTTTAGCAGCCAATGAAGAAAAAACAAAGTGCATTATGTCAACAAAGAAAACATTGACTCCTAGGACTAAACGTCATGTTGGGCAGCCACAACTTTGAGGTAGTAATGGATTTTATCTACCTCATCTCTGCTGTCAACTCCAACAACGACACTAGCACAGACATTAGTAGAATCACCCTCGACTCGACTTACAAGACAATTGAATAGTAAATCCCTCTATGGTGCAACCAAAAAGGTTTTATACAAACCAGTGATCATTCCAGTCCTGCTTTACGGCGCAGAAGCGGATTCAAATGCACTCGGGCCGTCCGAGAATAAAATCCTTCGGGTAATTTCGGTCCCATTGCATCAACAGAACATAGAGAAGACGTCAGAAAGGCTTGAATAACACGGCTATTTCATCATGAGCACATGAAAACCATAATCTCGGCCCGGCATATTTTGGACTCCAACCCAGATAAACAATGCAGTAGACGACGACCCCATTTTAGGAAGGTGATCTTAGTCAACTTCGCGTGCGCAACTGGAGGCAGCTAACAGAGGACCTGTTCAAAAAATAATTAAGTAATGCAAGTCTCTATGGAAAAGAGCTACATACAGCCATCTCTACCATAACTCCTTCTGTTGTGAAGGATATCGGTAGCGGGACTACTCCGCTGCCCAGTGTCAACATAAGTCTTAGTCAATTTGACATGAAGCCATCAAGCGACTTCTAACGTTGGGCTTGTAAATATTGTTTACAGTTCACAAGCTAACACAAGAGACAGAGCTGCATGATACGTAGAAATCATTCAACTGTTAGTAGGGCATTAGTGAGTATTGAGGCAGAAATGATGAAATTAGGGGTAACGCCTAAGAAAGAAGATGACAATGAATAGCTTTATTTTGACATGGTATAGACAAGTAAAAAACAGCCCTTTTCAACCGCTTTCCAAAACCTGAGCAATGCAGAAGGTTTTTGTGCAAAAAAAAAACATCATCATTCATGCCCTATTATTCGGGACAGATGGATGGACACTCTCCAAAATGGATAAACGTTTTCTTGGTTGCTATCAGTGAAAGATCATCCGTGTGGTCTTTTTGAGTTGGCGGGATATGAAGTAGAAGTAATAACAAAGAACTCTATCTCCTTACAGAGAGATGAATCTGGCTAGGAGGATACACATCAGTGCTCCAGGACAAATCTACGGTATCTCCGAAGATTTTACCTAAGGAATGACCGCTATCGTCTCTCGTTTCTCCCCCATGATGCTGCTAATTATTGATTTCTGCCATCGATGGTTTTGTTTGCTCTGCAAATGTGTAGATAAGGTCGACGAGTTATCTATTCTAGTAGTGAGGTCATGCGAGTACTGGAACAAGTTCCCATGGTATAACCAAAACCTTTCATTGGTGTCCATAAGACGCACGAGTATCTACACATAACCGCCACAATTCGGGCTGATCTATCTAAAGAAAGGTAATACGACTGCTTTAGTGTATCCAGCATATATGTATACAGGACACTGTGTTATCACGAAATTAGAACCGAACAGATCTCAAAAATTGAAAAACTGAAAATTTGTTAAGGCGTTAGGGTAACATCATGCAAAAAAAAAAAAAGATACAAAAATGCTCTCCCTTTCATTCAATTTTCGTAGGTAACCAATTTCCCGCCACATACAAAAGAAACCATTTAGCGCCGTTTTCATTGGAACAAATTCATCTATTCAAATCCATTTCCATCTTCCGCAATTGTTACCTAACAAAAGAGTGAAAGAACGAAAGAAGAAAAAAAAAAATAACTCGCACACGTGCTTTGCTGACAACTTGTCAGTCTTGACTTTCGTAACAAGAAGGGTGTCCCTCTCCCTTCTCGATTTAATCCTTTTAAAATTCTGTCAAATTGCATGTAAATCACCTTTCCCGTAGTCTTTCCAATATCTTTCCAAATAAATGAAACAAATCTACCACTGACAGTTGCCCAAAAAAAAGATGTTAATTTGAAAAGTAAGCGAAACCGCTTTTGACAGAACGATATGCTCGTAGTACAAAAAAAAAATGAAAAAGAAGATAAGACAAACTGTCACTCAGACCGTAGATTAGCGATCTAACAGAACGAGCAACAAACACTAACACAGACCATGCATCAGTTGAGTCATTTTTAAATGTCAGCACTGTTTTTCATTTTCTCTCGTTTCACTTTAAGACTTGTCTGCCGACCGGAAGCCGGGGTTGTCTACCCTTATTTTTCATCACACCCCCCAGTTCTTGAGAAATGCCCAAACTCCCGTCTTTGCCCTAAGTGGCGTTTGTTTCAATGATTCTTTCGTTTAATTTTAAATTTAAAGCTGTAGTCGAAGTTGAAGTCGAAATGGAAGTGGTAGTGGAAGTGGAAGTCGAAGTCGTAACCCTCACCGCAATTTTTATAAATCGACGGTGGAATATGTCAGGACATCTTTCTTTCTGGTTTTACTACTCTACAAAGGGATACAAGACCGAAGGCGGAAAAGTATCCTCGGCGGACAGAGACAGAGACATAGACAGAGATGGCAGAGAGTAGAGCGTAGAGACCCTGCTCGACTATGTCTCGAAATTCCCTCGGGCATGGAAAACTAATTAAAGTTTCTGCTTTAATGATTTTAAATTATCCGACGTCCTAAAAGGACTTTAAGTGGTTCCTAAACGTGTCTTTGTTTGTTGTTCGCTTGTAATTTCATTTGGAATGTGCGTTTGCTTTGTTGTGTAGCGTACTGGCATGGAGAATACAGAGATTTGGTTGCATTTGGAATGGGAACGATCCGTTCTGTACTTATGCATGGACGAATGTTATTCGGAAATTGATTCGTGTCCTTTACTTAATTTTTGGGGAAGGTACGAGTATTGCAATGGAATGTTGTAGAGGTATGTTCAGCATTTGATTTGAGGAAATTTGCGAAATGTTGCATTACAAGGATGTATTCGGGTACATACCCACGTAAAAGGTAATTTGAGTATAAATTAGGTTTCTGGGTTGAATACCATTTGGAGGGCACTAAATTGTGGCTCTATGGACTCTTTGAAGGCTCTAACCATTCAGGCTATTGAACTGAAATTGTACACCACATACGTACTGGTTCAGGAGAAGAACCATGTGACTGGCGGTTACTTTGCAAATGCTACTCATATATAAAAGTATAGTCGAAAATAGTCACAGATGGCCCGTAGTGCTGTAAACATTACCACTCCAGAGGTTGGATTGCATCCTGAAGGCAGTTTTTTTTACACCCAAGAAGCAGCCAAACTCGTGAAACTTTAAGTGAAGAACAGTGAATTTGTTTGCTGGATTATACACAAGTTAAGAGTCAATATCGAGATAAACTAACTCATATACAGCATAAGTCAACTCGTTTCAAAACAGCCTGCTCCCTAAGGCCCAAGAAATCCTTCTATTTCTACAAATTCCCTTTGTGTGTTGAAGTTATTTGCTTCTTAACATCTGTGCAGCTAGCTTATCTTCATTTATTGCACATTTTCTGAAATTGCTTTCGCTTTGTTCTAATTCCCATTGAAAACATTCGCTCGTCGGTCTTTATTAAGCTCCCCCGCCCTTCTCTGCAAGAAGAAATCTCATTCGGAATGCGTGGAACTGCTTTTAGAACTGCACGCACTAAAGTACATGCCATTCCATTATGCACATGCATGCTCATTACTCTCTAAAATTAATCTGCGAAATCCTTTCGCAATCACTTCCCTTCAAACATTCGTGCATCTTAGTTAAAGCAAACATAAAAATACGAGTCCTTTTGTTCGAAAAAACACTTTTGATTGCAACCACTCCACTACCTAAGGACATGCAATTAACCAGTCGCATAGTCCCGCATTGAACTTAGAGGACTCTCTAAAACAACGACAAATATATCGTAGTACAAAAAAAAAAGTAATTAAAATTGTGCATGTTCTGGAGATCCTTGCAGGTGCTCATTGACGCATAATTGTAATGCATGTTTTAGAAACTAATGATCTTATCAGATGTTGACGTTTATGGGACATGGGTCTTTATATTTTCATCGGAAAAACAAAATAAAAAAAAGGAAACAAGAACTCTCAACGTGTGCAGGGACAAGTGTCCTTTTTAATGAGAGCAAATTTTCCACTAAAGGACCTTCCTTCTGTCTATTGGCGTTGCTTTGCTACTGCTGCATGGACATAAAATGCAAGTGGGTTTTTTTTTATTACGTAAACAAGTAATAAAACATCTTCAGTCGTTGCACTTGGTTGGATTTATGACCAACAGAAGCGTCTGCACGATAGGGAGTCGAGTCGTCCTTTTGACCCGATGATATCTTCATTAAGGAAGTGAATGCAGCTACCATAGATCAATGTGCATCGACCTTATTTATTGGCTGCTCTTATCAAAATGTGAATTGAAAATGGTTGTTTCCTTGAAATGAGTCGTCGTCGGGTCAAAGTACAAACAATAGTAAAAAGGACACACTTCGACGTTTAAGGGATATAAGACGACTTTAGTGATTTTTGCCGATGTCCATGCCTTCTTATGGTGCACTTTATAAAACTTAAGGAAAATAACTCAAACAATTCAACCATCTTTACGAGAAGAGAAAGGACATGCTGCAGGAAAGAAGAATCTTGGAGGCAAGTCTGGGAAAACATCTGCTATACACAATTTAGGAACAGATTTGCAAGGATTTCTAAGTTTTAGAATAAACTTTACATTCGGTCCTTGTTGTCGCCTCTAACCAGGAGGATGTGGAGCTCTTTGTTGGAGCATTATTATTGTCCATTCGCTCGATGTTTTGACTTTTTAGAGTGCATCCCCATCTGCTCTGCCTTCCTGCTTATCGTCCACCACTCCATATACTTGCAGCAGAACTAGCAGGATCAATGTTTTGCAGAGCATGCATGGAGATTCGGCCGATCGTTGATCTGCAGATCTGGAAACAATATTGATTACTATGTTGAAGAAGGGCTTAAGACGTTCACAAAATACGTTAGATAGTATCTTATCTTTCTTGAAGACTGCCTCTCTTCTAGAGCTGTCCAGTCATCGGACATTTGAAGCATGCGCGCTACCAAGATATCACCTTAATTTCCGATAAGCTTGGATAGTGGAACATCGGAACCAGAGGCTTTGTTGTTTTTCAGGGAATTCTTTCTATGAGTATACTGGGAGGCGGATGGCTTCTTCATTGACTGGAAGCAGGTTCCATTCTTGACCTATCTGTTTTTCTAACTCATCCATTAGGTAGCTCCTTTATCATTTCCTTCGATTTTGTGACTTTACTTCACTCTGTTCGATATCCTTTAGCTGAGATGTTTCATAGCCCCTTTTATATTTACGCAGGATTCTCTTTTCCTCCCTTCTTCTGGCTGGATACTCTTTCAAAGCTGCTCTACACATTGTCAAATGGATTCTGTTTGTAATTTATGTTCACAGATACGTAGAATAAGAATAAGTCACTACAATTTGTTTACGCGTTTATGGACGCACACGAGACGTAACTCAATACTAGAACCTGGGAAGTATTGCAAGGAGTTTAGGAAAATCATCTTTCCCATAGAAGACAAACAAGCGAAGTGTTATTGTAGAGAGCTCCGACAAGGCAATAGACTCCGGAGGCCGTTAATTGGACCTAGGCGGCACTAACACATGATAGGTAGTAGGGACTAGAAGGAAAATCAAAGCGTCCAGTTGGAAACGGGGCAAAATATCATCTGGCATCATACTGCCGTACCAAAGTTCCTGAATGTAGCTCATGCTTTAAAAAGTAACAATAAATCAAACGGCAATCGTAATGCTGAAAACGACGGTATTGTTAAATTAACTTAGAGTGGTCCTCATTAAGGTACACCATACCAGTTGTAAGTACATTGTGATACAATTGAGAGAGAAACAAAAAAAATTTGTCAACATCGGTGATCTTCATAGAGCTCGGAAGTTCTATCTATCTAGGGACTACATTCTGATGCGTGGCAAGGCAGGTTAGTTGCAAAGGAAGTGCTCTACAGTTTTCTCATCCTCTTTATTTCTGTAGCTCCTACAGAAATCGCTGTAAGGATCGACACAAATTATGTTAGCAACTCATACGTAGATGTTTCTTTTCCGGAGGTGCATCATCTTCCTGGATCGCTTAGAATCGAGTATGGGATATATCAGTCTAGATGTCTAACAGTTGCTTCGCGGAGTCTATCCAGACTGGCCTTAGAGAGCGGTTCAAAGACAGTCATTTGTTTGGCGCGGGGCACAGGTAGTGCTACTCGTATGTTATCAAGATGTTTACTATTGGTTTCAAATGATCCCAGTCTAGAAAGTTCAACAGCGACCCAAGGTCTCGGAACGCAACAAAACGTGATCTTCTCCTGTTTATGCAGCTAATCTTTGTTTTCTTGTGAAGCTTCGTTTTGGCCGGATTTACGCTGAGACCACAGCTACTTGTCCAAGAGGAGAGTTTACCGAGACATAAAAAGTGACGTCGTCTGAGTGCTACCACTTCACAAACTGTGCCCTCCTATTCGGTAAGCAGTCTATTGATGATGAGAAGTGATGGTTGAGAATATGTCAAAGTTGTTGAAAGGTCTCTCGATATCAAAGAGAAGGTGATTTGTAATGAGTCGAAAGAGGGAGTGTAATGCTGTCTTAATTGGTTTTCCTTTTTGGCAGGCACGCTCTAAATTCGACAGTTTTCTATTAGGCTGCACTTGACGTGGAGATCGAATGTTCTCTCGGAGGTTTTTAGGAGGGAGGATGAAAAGCTGGTTGGTCTGAGATGTTTCGGGAATATATAGGATGTTTTGTCTGCTTTGGGTATAAAAACTACGGCCGTATGCGCTAACAATTATTTTAAGAGTGTTACGGGGAAAGGGGTATTGGCGAATATTCATATGCAGAAGCTTTTACTTTCAGAGGTTTGCTCCTGATGTCAGATTAAATAATCACGGTCACTTTACAACACGCTCTTCCATACATAATATCTTGACTTAAAAATATCTTTATCGGCTGTATAAAGCTGGACTACGTCCCAAACATATGGAAAGAAATAAGCGCGGTTGTCATTCCCAAAGCAGAAAAACCTAGTCACCCCTTTGCTAAGGATTACCGAGCTACAGTTCTCTTTTCGTGTCTGTTAAAAAATGCTGGAGAGAATCTTAGATCCACATGTAAGAAAAAACCTCAACAAACCAATCTACGCGGTTCTCAACGTGTTTACCTTAAAAGTAAACCAGTAGAGACGCTACCATAGAAAGAAGTATACACTACAAAGAGTACACCATGGCCGCCTTCCTAGATATCGAAGGAGCATTTAATAGTGTAAACACCCGATAATATAATGACAGCTTTGGGCCAGCTCCATGTAGGAATGACTATAGCACAATGGATTGAGAACATGCTAAAGACCAGATTTATCAATTCAGAATTTCGGGGAAAAATAGTCAGGAAAACTGTTGCAAGAGGAACTCCACAAGTAGGAGTGATATCACCCCTTCTGTTGTAAACGAAATATCAGTAATCAATCAGCGAAGTAATGGAGTCGGCCTTCAACACACTCGTAAAATGGACAGCACAAAACGGTTCAAGGATAAATCCATCAAAAAGCGAACTAGAGTTGTTCACAAGAAAAGAAAGGCGGAATAGTGTAATCTTCCTAGAATCAACGGTGTTAGGATACAACTTTAATCCGAAGCTAAATATCCAAGAGCATCACAGGCAGCAAGCTTAGGAACATTAGGAGGATTCTGCACATTTCAAAGGTTCTTTGGTAAACGTTGTGTATAATACACGGGATACATAGTTAGACCCATCCTTACCTATAATGCGCTGGTTTGGTGGAAAGCTGTGGAAAAGACTAGCTCTCTCAAAACATTCACACAATTTCAAAAACTAGCGAGTGTCAGAGTAACATTAACATTAAGGTCTACTCAATCTCCTTACTTTATACGTCTTCACGAAGTGCAGTGAATACATTATGCCAAGAGTGAGCTTTGATACGAGTTTCTCCAGATCTATAACTTTGTGGACAGTCAGGCAGCCAAAAAAACTTTGGCAAGTGAAACTCCCAAATCAATAGAGGTACAAAAATGTCGCCAAACTCTAGGTAGAGTCTGGGAATCTCATCGAGTGGGTATCTGATGCGTACCTGGACACACAAAAGTGATGAGCTAAAACAGGAGTAACACACAAAACGACATGAATACATATACCAATGGGAACCTTGAAACACAAAACAATATGGATATTCAGAACGGCTTTGTCATCTCACGCTCCCCTTGGCCAAACTTAGAAAGCGGGAGAACACGTACCGTCGGCTCAATAAAGAAGACGTCCGTATTGCTACAGGTGTCCTAACTGGCCACTGCCTCAGAATAAAAGACTCTTTTCAAGATTGTTGTAGAAGCTGTAGAAACGAAGATGAAATGCACTCGCTGTGCCAATTACCTGGAATACAAGCTGATAGATCTCATTAGATTTGTTAAAAGCTCTGTCTACAAGGTATGTAGTTCCCACCATATTTATAATTATATAATATGCAAGCAATTTCAACGAGGAATCACAATAGATCAATAGGCCTCTGTCTCATCTGAAGGAAGAATTTCGCAAATTTTCAACAGAAAACAAGAAGCCGCATGCTTTTTCTGGTTTAAACGAGATACGGATTCACACTGTGGCTCCTTGAGCCAGGATATGAGGTCGCTAGTACTCATTTTAAAAAAATTTCTGTATTCAAGTATTTGCTTCGAGATTTTAAGGAAAACAAGATCTCCACTTCAAGCATCAAGCAATAGTGAATTCTAGAAGGTGTGGGCGGACAAACTGAAAGTTCCGGTCGACGGGTGGTATTGATCATCCTTCCATTGCGGTTATATATGATATGGTGATGAAATGGGTGAGCAAACTTTTTAGCCAAGCCATGACACATTTATAACGCACTAATCGAATTCAACAAAGAGTTTGGATGACTCAAGAGTGCAACATGGGAGAAGGAACTGTGATGTGCAGAAATATCATAAAAATCCTCAAAAATCATGAATCTGTTAACCACATCTAGTACCTTAAGAACGTACCTTAAGAACTCAGCAACTTGAACAAACTCCACCACGATTTCTCACTGGAGTTGGAGACTTATAAAAGAAAACTAAAAGAGGAAATTTAGTCAGCGCAAGACACTGGTGTTTCTTGGAAGCCACATATTTATGGCAACAGAAAAAGAAATGATGTTAAAAGAACGTTGCCAGGACGATTAAGTTTTATGCGAAATGCTACCGCGCACAAAACCACCATATTGCAAAAGAATCTCATAAAACCGAGTTACACTCTACCACCTCCAATTTAACTCTGTCTCCTTAGCTTTATTTTCCTTTTATGAGTCCTAACATCGATTCTTTTCCTTATGTCAACCGCTTTACGAGTTCCATTTTTGGATTTCCAATTTATTTCATGGAAAGTGAAACTTTAAAAGCCCATTACCCTAACCGCATGTCATTTCCCTTCCAAAAAAAAAAACACCTCAGAAAAGAATAACTACAAAAACAAAACACCTATCAAATTAATTTATCTTTCCCTTCAATAATTTGTTTTTTTTTGTGTTTTCTTTTTATTCATATCGCTCTTAAGCAAGCACCTACTCGTACATGCAGTCGAGTTCCTAGTTTGCTTTGAGCCTTCCATATACGAGTACATAGCACCACCCCTGGCTTTATGGCCAGGCATAAAGATAAACCACTTTCGCTCAAAAGCGATATTATAAAAGCAAAATGGTTAAATAAAATATAAGAGAGAGAGGCAACAAACAAACAAACAAAAAAAAAACGGAAGTTGTAATCTTTATTATTCGAAAAGCTTTCACTTTGTCACAAACAAACACACACGCACAGAAAATCCCAAGGAAGGCCAAAACCAGAAGCAGCCAGCACCCCGTGTTTGGGGGTGAAATTACCTTAACCCCATAAAGTGTGCAATAAAACGTATCAGCGCGCACATAACCTCACTTTAAGCCAACTTATACGTACGATTACGAATTTGCATTTATTCATCATTGCTCATTACGGTGGCTTGGCGCGCGACGACGTCAAAAACTGTTTCGGTTTGATTTTATTTTTAGGTCCGTTTCAGGCCCGCTTTATCGCGGTTTTCTACCCTAACGACAACGCTCTGAAGGACAACTTATTTCTGGTTTGCTAATGCGGTGCATGATATTCTGGGTGGTGTGAGACCCGCCTGACAGGTTGTGTGACTTGTGGTGGTGCTATCTAAATTGAAGGTCATTTTTCAAAAGCCGAACCTGTTGGGGTCGAAAGTTTCCCAGCGACGGTTTAAATATTTTTTACAGACAATTTAAAGCGGGTTTTCTAGGAAAATGAAGGAAATGCAGACATCGTATCAGTCATGGGGAAATAGGTGTGAGTTACCCTATATTTGGGGAGTTGTGAGTGTCATATATTTGTTAGGTGCGTGAATTTGGTGGAAATTGGACGCTTGGACATACATACTCGTATCCCTATATGACCGGTTCTTGGAAACCCCATTATTCATTTGTACAATAGGTCCCCATAATTGTTGTCACCATCTGATAATCATTAAGTCAGTTATTCATACTACTCGTATCCATTGTCCTTTGTCGTAACCACTCTGATCAATCTCAATAATTATGTAAACGATTTTCATACCACTCGTTTCACAACACCGAATGGAACAATGGAACCATTTTCCACCAAGGACACTCATAGACATGCATTTGAATTAAAACAATTTTGTTACGAAATATGAGAATACCTCAACGGTTATTGTGTGTCCTTTTCAGAGCTTAAGGGTTGTCTTTTTGTGTGCGACTATAGTCTGTAGTCACTTTGTTAACAAAATTCAGTTTCATTTGGTACGAGTATATGCGCGCACCCTTAAAATTTTCTAAAAGCCATCGGCACGCATAATCCCTCAGACACGTGCTTCTGTCACATGCCAATCTATAAGTTGGTTTTGGGTTCTATGTCCTGTAGGGAATCAATTCCTGATGGATTTTTGTTTGGCAAATTTTTTGATGAATTTTTTCGATAAACTGTTACGTGGATTGCAAGGAGGGTAACTGAGTTTTAAGGGTAGTGGACTTTGTTTTTTTTTTTTTTTTAAAGAGAAAATCCAAAGCATGTGGAAGTTGTGTAATCTCTTCCCAGATTAGCGTCGTGACAATATTTAAATTGGCTGCTGTCGATGAAAGGTTCTCCGGTGAAGGTCGGAATTAGCTGACTGAGAGGGTGTAGAACACTTGGTTTAAATCATGAGGAAAGTGTAATATGTCACCAAGGTGAAAAGTATAAAATTTGCAAAACTCTATCGAACTCGTTGGTGTCTATTCAAAAATTTCAACATACTCCTACTATGTTCAGGTCTTGCATTAAAAGTAGAGAATCGAGTCTTTTTTTAAAATCGCCATGGTTATTGGCATTGGATCTAGTAAGAACGCAGGGCCGGATTTAAGACTTCCCAACTACTGTTAGATACCCTTTCAACTCAGTATTCTATTGACTACATCGTGAATTACAAAAGGTCTACCACTTTCTTCTTATTATCAAGGTTCCTTGGGTTACTGCCAACAGAACATTATTTTGCATTTAAAAGCAATCTCACGCAAACCACGGCTTTTGATGTCCAGAAGAGGAATGGCGGCTTCTTAAATAGTTTCCTTAACAAATTCGTAAGGCACAATGTTCCAAGTGTCTCTGAAACAACTTGAGTATGCTGATGGCATTAATATTATAGGAAGAATGCAGCCATCTGTCTTTAGTGCATTTGTAACTCAAGCGGAAAGAATGAGCACAGCTATAAATGAGGGCAACTCCAAGCATATGCTGCCAATAAGAAGGAACGTACTTCCGCGGTGAATCGGATAGTACTTCGCAATAGATTGCTATGCTTTTGAGGTAGTAGTGGATTTTATCTATCACAACGATGTCTATGACATTTCGTCGGAAATCAAACGAAGAGTTACACTTTCCAATCCTATTTCGCTGACCTAAAAAGTCGGTTGAGTAATGAGGCACTGTCAAGAAACACCCAGGGGATTGTATATAAAATAAAATCATACCATGGATGATACGAATGTCTGATAAGGATACCCTTGGCCATTTTGAAAGCAAGAATTTCGAGTGATTTTAAGGTAAGGTATGTCCAGTGAAGTGCGTATAAGTCGTCCGAAATGGCTGGGACATGTAAAGCGAATGAGTGTTAACGCGTCGGGCAGAAGAGTTTTTGATTCATTTGAGGGACTTTCAACGTGAGGAAGACCTTTTTTTCGTATCTGCCTCAAATTAGTAGAAGCGAATCTTAACCACAATGGAGTGCGCAGCTGGAAGCAGATGGAGACCATATGTCTGCAGTTGGAACAGTTAAATGAATGAGTTATATGACCATTTCGGGCGTTAGCGCCATCTAACTACTAAGCAAGTTCATGCAATATTTCAAAAGTCATAATATAAACCTTTACTAGATATTATTAGCGGTGATCCCTCCCTTGTAATTTGTTTTGCTATCATATTTTTAAACCTGGTATATTCTTCACTTTTTATATGCTTCCGCCATATATCAACACTAAATCTATACTCACAGATTGACTTTATGCTGATGCTCAAAGCATCGTTTCTCAAGACTCTGGAGAGCAAATTTAGTTCGGTCCAATATCGCACTGTGTGCACGAATGGACAGTAGCATCTCTGTATTTCAAGCCTAGAACTTAAATAGATACGCTACCAACAAGAACATTTATATTCTCTCTTGCAGCAAAGCGGCCCTTCTTTCTACCAACGCTTTTGGGATAACCTCAAAAATTATCTGGGACTGCATTATACTTCTCAAAACACAGTCCATTTAATCTGGGTACCATGTCAGAGTGGTTATGATGGTAATGAAGGAGAAAACGAATTGGCTAGGAAAGTTTCGCCCGTCTAAACTTCATATTGTCACGACCATTCTGCGGGTTACCAATTAGCTCCGTAAAAAGCTATGTAAATAACTGGCTAAAATATAAGGCATTCCATTACTGGACCGAAACTGAAGGTAAAAGGCAAGTCAACAACGTTTTACGAACCTTTTCTCTCAAAAGAACAAAGCAACCCCTATAGCTTTCTAGGGGTCAGACACACGCGCGAAACGGATTTTTAACGGGTCACTGCAGAGGCAAAAAATACCTTATGACTATGGCAACAGCACAACACAACAACCGTGGCATGCAAAACGGGGAACAAGAAACAGCAGAGCATATCCTTTGCCACTGTAACCGCTTAAGCAGAACACATCTACGTCTTCTAGGTAATCCTGAGGCAGAAGATATCACTGCAAGTTAACTCAAAGATATTGCCGAGTTTATTAAAATTTCAGATGTCAATCTGACCGTAAATTACAGTTTTGTATTTTTCAATTTCGTATTAGCAATCATCGCGTAAGGAATCTCTCTCCTCCACAAAGCAGCCACGACGATCTCACCATTCAAACTGCTCAAAGGTTTCACGCTATAGGAAGTAGTTAAAGCTCCGGCCTATACTCCTCGACAAGTTTTTGTTTTCTGTCGGAACAAAGCAGTAAGACAAAGAAGTAGTGAATTGTATTGCTTGAATGTTTCTAAGCCTTTTGTGGACGAATGAGTAGACGCTTCAGTGATGAAGTGCCTACAGTACCAACATCCACAACATCAGTGCCGTGTACCTACAGCCTGATGCGAGCGTGGGTCGGACACTTACAGAGATAGTCCTTAGTAGTGTTGTCATCACTCTCAGCAAGCATCGCAGGATGTTGTGTAAATTACTTTAGCACACTCAGGTGACTAGCAAAAACGTTGTGCTCTAGTAGACAGTCTACAGTCTATCCAACTGAGGGGCAGGAAAGTCGATTACCCCATGTCGGGAAGCACGATATCTGATGTTATACTCATATTAAGCCCAATAGATATACTGGCAGTCCTAACTCAGACTCGGATCAAGGTAATCTAACCTCTGAGGCTTTCTTAGGAAGTTCGCCGGCGATTTCATTTCCCGTAATTCCTTTGTGGAACTCAATAAGACTTCTTTCAGTTTTTCAACAGTGAGACGGTTCAAGAAAGTTTTAGGCAGATACTTCGTCCCCTTAATATAGTTCATTACCAACGGGTTTGAGTATACCTCTACTTGGAAACGCGATTTTCTAGCGATGAGTAAAATGTAACGTTGTCGTCCTCAGGCTCAGGTTTTTGGCCGAAACTATTCCTTAGCACAGGTGAGGTAAATTTCTCATTTTCGCAGCAACAGGAGTTATTGTTACAAGAAATGCAGTGCGTGGTGTACCAAAGAGTGCAGCTCATGGTATGAATATTCTAGACCAGAGCCAGGGGTGATTGCAAAATCCTCCATCCAGCCATGATAAATAGTTCTTCGTCCGTATTTTCGTGAACATGTATTCCTCCAAACAGCCGACGAGTAGAACATAATTAGACCTACCATAGCCATGTAGATCTTAAGGACCTTCCTCGGTGTCTTACCGAAAGCTCTTTTACACTGCCAAGGCTTTCGATTTGACATAATTAGTCTTAAGGAGTTTATTATTCAGGGTGGCTCCTAAATTCTGTTCGTCGTGATCACCTCAACCACTAGATGAGTAAACCAGTCTACTCTCGTTTAGAGAACAACTCAGTATCTGGTGCACCAATCGTCGATCACGTATAGAGCTGCCGGGGCCATTAAACAGATAGTCGCTAGGTCTCTATATGTCTTTATGTAGGTGTTCAAATTATTGAAAGCGTTAAACAGTGAGTTGAAGAATGTGCACCGCTCGGACGCCGCCCAATGAAGAACCACCTCTTAGCTGCATTAGCCTTATCCACAAAACTAGTGGTTCGTCTATACAGTGCTATTTGGCCGAATGTCAAATGCTGTTTCATGGATAGTCCCTTAATGTCGATGAAAGCGGGTGTCGCATACGAAGAGTTTGCTTAAAGTGAGCCACTGGATCCTTAAACGATAGACTCTCAAAATATGCTAATCGATCTGCTTCCATGTGTGTCTGCTGATAGACACGTCGTGTAGTGGTTTCTCTGTGTCTTATCGATATAACTCTGCCTTTGGTTGTTACAGACTTTCACATATCTCAAGAGTCGCTGTGAAGTTATGAATTCAGATCTGCTGATTGCTTCTGCTTCTGCTTCGAGCTTGAGATGGTTTCTAAATTGTTTTTACACTACGGTATTGCGAAATGTTTCCTTGTTGTACATGGAAATAGATAACTTCCTGGCACGGGTGCTAGTAACAGATTCAATATAAAGGTAAGAGTATATTTGAGCTGCCTTAAGATTGTGATCGCATTATATTCTATTTCGGATCCTCGCCAGAGGAGAGTAGAGAACAGAAATAGAGTGATCTGTATTAGAGTATATATTATTGTATATACGAGTATATACTCTCCCTGAATTCAAGGAAATTTGACGTGTTCCTATCGTTTTGCGGTGCGGTCGCTGCGTCAAAACCAAACGAAACTTATCCTGTTTTTTAATCAAAGGGATTTGTCTTTTCTACTGTAATTGAAATCTCTGATGGAATTCGCAAATGGCTTCGAAAGGAGGCCAGAAGTATGGCTTACTAGTAGAGGTGCAAAGTCTTCAGCGGCAGAGGCTCTTTTGCCACTGTTGTTCTGAAGAGACTCTTTCAATCATCAGAAGATGATACTTTTACGAGGCCCAATCAAAGTACCTCACATTTGTTTGTATATACCAAGGGATTTGTTACAGATTTTTATTGAAGAATGTAGTGCATAGTTGAGTCCTGTCAGAGAGGCGAATTTATTTTTAAATCTTAAACTCTTATTTTGATTCAAGTTCGAGCTATCCTACATGAGTATTTGTGTAATGTGTAACGTATCTGGTATGCTTATGGGAATATATTTTGGTCTTACACTTGCTAATTTACCTGTCGCAGTTGAATGTTTTTCACTCATGACTCTCAGATTACTAGAATATAACTTATCTTGTGACGATGATCAGGGTTTTCGTAAAGTTATAAATCATTGTGCCCTTATAGTTCGGAATTATGGTTCTATTATGCTATCGTGCTTTGACTAAAATCCTCCTTTATAAACTTGAATACAAGAAGAAGAGCAAACCATCTATAGCCCGCCCATAGATTAGCCTAATGGTACGTCAGAGCTACTGTCAACTTTGCTTCGATAAAAAATGAACGTCATTTCGTACCGGTGAATTTATTTTAATTAAACAATTATTAATAGCAAACTGAAAATTGACAAAGCTACGAGTATATAGATCTCGCTAGTCCATTTACAAATAAACTGCAGCCATTTGTTTCCGCACCAAACCCCTGTTCATGTTTGAAATTCAAACAAATGCCACAGCATTCCCCAAATTAAAAATGAAAAATTAAATTAATACATCAAAAATTACAGCAGACGAGGGGGAATTTTTGAAATGAAACTCCACTCGACAAGGGGGATGGCTTTCCTTTTTTTTCTCAATATCGCCCACGGGGTTGTAACTTGTGCATGTATTGTAGTTGCCCCAAACAAATTCCTTACCTGAGCATACTCGTAGCTGTGATAATTTCAAGTTATTGCGGCTTTGTGCCACGTCGTTTGCCATAAAGGATCGTTCTGTTTTCATTTACTAGAGAACGAGAGAAATGGAAAAATTATTTAGTCACCCCCCGCCAAACGGACGATGCTGGTTGAGGGGTAGAATCCCTTCATCGCAAATAAAATTCCCTTTGATCCTGTTAATAATTAGAGTACGTGATTTTATTTAAAAAGGAATCTTGGCGTTAATTCCAGGGTCGCATATCAAATAGTTTACGAGTGTTTCCCATTCCCCGACAGGGGGGCATTCAGACAGAAGGTAAGCAGGAAAAGTTATTTTTTTTTATAAAAAAGAAAAAAGAATCGCTCTGTACAGTGACTTGGAATTAAGTTCAAGGAACACCAGTAGTACTCGCAGAGGCACAAGTCGTTGGCTTTTTGCTTTTCTTAAAATTAATGCCGACATTGACTTTTAATAAATTCAACCGGCGTTCTGGATAAAAAGAAAAATTTCATTTTTATCCCGGTACGACGGGGTGTTAAATGGAACAACAAGTTTGATTTTAATCCCTAAGGATAGAGCATATATATATATGTGTATATAATGTTCTTGGAGAGAAGGGATTCGGGATGAAATACTCCACCCGCACTAATTAATTCCGGGCATCAATAATAAATGCGTGCACTTACTTGAGCCTACCACCCTTTGCTTATTCATATTCGTATATTCTCAGATCAGGTTACGCACTTGTTTAACTCACTAAGGGTGAGTTCTAATTATGATTCTGATTCAGATGCTGGCTTGATGCTTAAACTTACAACGCAACACATTTATGCATTCTCATAATGCATTTGGTTCCAACTAGGGGATGAAGAACAGACACTCTGCACACCATGCATGCACAGACCAGGTCCATTTCAGTGATTTTGTTGCTTGTGCTTCAGAAGAGCCCGAGCCAGGTTGAATATTATACATTAGTCACGCATGAGTGAAGCACGCGAGAATCGATGCACTTGCATCAACAAGGACATTTTACTAAGCCACATACTTCAACCCTCGTGGATTCGAAATCCAGTCGAACACAAAAGACACACATGCTTACCCTAAAGACACAGATTTTCGTTTGCTTGGTTGCGCATGTAGATCATGTAATGTGGGCGCAATCGATTTCATTTCGTCAGATGTCGGTTTAATCAGCTTTAAGGACAACATCGCAAAGTCAGAAAGTCCTTACAATTAAAAGAAATATCATAATAAGAGAGAAGACAAAGGATCACATGTCACCCATAGTGATGCAACGATGCTGGCTGGCGTTATGGTTTTTAATTTCTTAACAATTCACAGATGCATTATGAGTTCACGCAATGGGCCACGTGTCCTGTTTTTTTTGTTCCTTTCCTCTTCCTTTGAAAATGAAAATGGAAAATGCAGTGCAAGTGATGTCAGTGTGTTGTTCGAGTAACAATGCACTGCAAACAATGGAAACGTGTGAAAGAAAAGTGCACGGAAATAGTAGAGAAAATGAATGACGAGAAACGCACTTTTGAAGTACGGTATGCTTTTAGGCGTTGTGGTTTACATTTCATTTAAGTGTGTATGTTGTTATGTGCGCTTAAGTTACAGGCAAAGGAATTAATCACAAATGTGAACGACTGTTTGCAATCCTTTTAGCAAATTTTCAATGATTTTTTCAATCAAGGATTTTTGAGTAGAATTTTCAGAGAACAATTGAGAAAAAAACAAAAAGTCCTAGATATATGTGAACCCTATCCTTGAAAATAAAAGAATTCATTTTATACATAAGTTTTGGACCTTGAACCCATCAAACACGAATTTAACGTTTCGAAAGTAACTAGCTTCAGGCCTGGTAGAGGTAGCATGTTCTGGCGATTGTTGGTTCGTAAACAACGAGAAAGGACGTCTGCAGCCGAACGCTTTGCAATTCTGCTCTAATCTTAGGTTTGTGTCAGGGAAAACTGGCAATTTTTTCTGAGCTGAGATGAAAAACAAGGCAAGTGTCGATTTGCTGTGGACTAACAAAAGTAAGAACCCAATAGCTCCAGATCGGAAACAATCATCGCAGATATAGAGTGATACTTTGTTGACGACCTTTTTGATATCAAATACGGACAACAGTGGGTGAGGACTTTCCTCGAATTAGGTGCTTAAATTTGAGAGTAGATGGACATCAGTGGGCTGAGATGATGTTGTCCTATGTACGTCCGATATATAAGAATGGAACGGGCAATCATCCTTTGGTAGTATAGATAATATTGATTTGCTTTTTTACTCCATCAGCTGGGTAGCTCCAGTGACATACATATGTTTAGTGAGGACGTACCTATATAACGATCAGCAGATGCCTTTAACATGATCGAAGAGCGTATTTTACTTAAAGTTCAACTGCAGCAGAATCAGCAAAGAGGAAACTCGAATTTGAATCCCAGCGAATGAGCTCTCTAATGCTTTAGGTCCCTGTAATGCATACGTCCTTTGACGAGATTTATTAAGAAATCATATGAATGATCGGTTTTGAGGTCAGAATCTCTTCCTGAAAGCCACCGTGCATCAGAATACGAACCTTGATGGTCTCAAGATATAGCGTACTGAGATCCATCTAGATAGAGATCCATCTAGATAGAGGTCCATCTATGCTAATATCATGAAGTTTACCAAAGAAAACTCGTTAAAAATCCCTTTGAAAAGCCCAGACGGTTCTTTTCTGATATCGAATGAAGATCAGCCTAGGATGTAGAGGGTGCTTTTTGAAATGGTGTTGTGCCAATTATGCTTTGCTTGCAGGGTTTTCTGTCTAATGTGGCGCAAATGTCTCGAATTTGTATGGAGGACAAAGTATTTCCAAATATGCACTGGCTCGCCTATCATTACAGGGATTGCAGCAGAATCCCTTCGTAATTTTTGACAACAGCGACTGTGAAAACAAATTCCCAAACAGTGGAATGAAAAAATGATTATTTGGTTACCGAAAAAGAGAAATGTGATTGATTTCAAAAACGATCGGAGTAGCGTTTGGTCCAAATGCAAGATTCTTTTTGAATCACGTGTTATTTTGACACTGACAGCTCTTTCCCGCTCGAAATCTTGACTGTCAGTCCATATCATACTTCCACAGAATAAAATAGATCGCTTTACACTTGAACAATGTTGAACAATAAATTTTGGCCGAAATAAAGAACCCACCGAGCCTGCTGTACGCAACAAGTTCATGGACAACATTCACGTACCGACGAAAATGTGGCTGCCGTGGCCGAGAGTGTTCGATTCAATTCAGGAATAACGACTAGCCATCGATCTCAACAACTCAACATTTCACGCACCAGCCTGATGGGAACTTTGCTCAAAGATCTCGAATTATTCTCTTACAAAATTCGATAGACTCAGAAATTGAAGGCAAACGACTTGTCGCTTCTAGGGTTAGCTCTTACTCGAATTGGACGTCTAATTTGGCCGAAAACTAATTGTTTCTGACGAGGCGCATTGTTAACTAACAAAATTGCCGCATGTCGAAAAATTCGCACATGATTATCGAGAAGGCAATGCATCCACAGAGAGTGACAGTTTGTCGCGGATTTTGGAGCGGTGGCATCATTGACCTATTTCATTTCGAAAATGCTGCTTGATGTGCCATTTCGATCAGCGGTGAGCGCTACAGAGTAATAGCGCACCGGGCCACACAGCGCATCAAACAATCAATCTTTTGCGCGGTAAGCTAAGTAATCATGTTATCAGTCGCCTAGGGGGTGTCACTAAAACTGGCAGGATCAGCGTTCTGTAGATCACTCATTTCGTCTTCCGAGTAGTTTACACTATGGTGTAAGTCTACGAGTACATTCTTGCTTCCTTTATAAATATTTTAAAAATGTTGTCCAAGCTAGTCTTCATTGAGATGCATAGTGACTAGTTCGAAATCCGTTATGATGATACTAGGAACGCATGGCAGCACGATGATCTTGCTACTCCTGCAATTAAACAGAGATTTCTTGATAAATTTGTCAAAATCGATGGTCTTCATAGAGCAGAGATCTGTCTGGGAATTGCATTATACTCGTAAACCGTGCCAAGGCAGAACAGTTGCAAAGGACGTGCGACACAAATTTCTCGTTCACTTTATCTCTATAGTTCCTGCTGAAATCATAGTAAGCAATACTTAATCGCTGCGCTTGTCTCCCAATGACACAGTGCCTGTGAACGAGTACGTGTCATATCAGTCGAGCTAGCTAACAGTTGCCTCGATCGGACTAATCTTAAAATAAGTCTGTGACTGGTCTTAAATGGCACACAAAGTGTGTTAATTTGTGTGACGTAGAACATGGGTGACTTAAAGTTGTAAGCATGCCTACTAGAGGATTCAAGTCTTGCTAGTTCATGAGCGACATAGTATCCAGGGACATCCAAGAGTCCATGCTACTTAACCATGTCATAGAGAGACGAACGAAAGTTCTAGCCACTCTTGAACTTATAGTGCTCGAAGTAGGGGATCCGATAACTAATTATGTATATTGCAATATTCAGAGCGGCTATTGGGTTCTAGCTAAGCCAAAAGCTACTCGATGAATAGCTACGACTTCGGTTTAGAGGACAGTAGACTAAAGGATTTGTGTATGAAAAGCTCCTCAGAGAAGACCCCTGTGTCGGCTGTCTAATGCCGTCTGTAAAGATAGAAATTGACTTACTGAGGAGAACTTCATGTTTTCCCCCATACAGACCTTTTGAACAAGAGGCCAACTAGGATTCTCATTTCAAATCAGTTTGCCCTCCAAGATGAGGTCATGATACTTCGCGCTTCTCGAGAAGCTCACTGGTGTGCCATTAAACTTGGGTAAGGTGATGCTATGCATCAAGATTCTTCTTGTCATGCTTCTTTGTAGACGAATTTACACCACACGGAAACCTTCCGAAGTCATATTGGAGATTGTTAGAGAGCATCAGTGGAGAATGATATTGTCTGTGTAAGCTACCACACCAAATCCCGCGTCCTCTAATTTGGCAAGCAACCCATTGGGATATTTCCCTATGTGGTGTCTTTATTGTATTATAGACGAATGACCAAAGGTTTCATTTATGACTATACTGCTGGAAGTGAAGTCGATCAAGTAGCAGATAGAGCCATTCATGTCCAGTTCTTGAAGAGGGTTGATGATGGAGAAGAACGCCACCATTGTACATATGTCGGGATATTACGCAGTTCTTGCTGTGGTATTACATCTAGTTCCTGAGTTCCCTTTCCTAGTAATCAAAGCTTTACCATAAAGTGTACGATCTGACACCTCAGTGTCTAAAATTATGTCCTGAACTATGCACTTAAGTCTCCAGGCACAGTAGTTGGTATTTCTTTTTGTATCTTAGTTACATGACTATCAGCATGCTGTTAGGATTAAGGCCTGTCGAAGTAAACACCATTTAGTTTGGTATACGAGTATGTATATAAAGTTCTACAGGTGTCTTTAAGTCCAATGCCCAGGAAAAGGACATATATTTGGAAAACCCGTATAGCTTCAGTTGTGGCGACTAGTAAATCTGTCTTTTCAATAATTTGCACACGCTCAAGGGATTTGTGCACCTGGATCCTGTAGTCAGAATTTAAAAAATAATCTTCAAAACTTTCGGAAGAAATCTGGAAAATATTATTATGGAGAATATGGATTTCCGACACCAGAAACGAGCAATCAAAGCGAGTCTTTTGCCAAAATTTGATTCAGGTGATTTGTCGAAAAAGTTCCCGGGGCAAAGGATTGGTAATATCACACAAAGTCGAAGATTAGGTTTAAAGGTAGAACAAATATTTAATGCATCACATGCCAGAGATTTTCCTAATTCAAACAACCTCAGACAGACATCTAGTTCCGTCTAGAAAGTTTCCCCAACGAAGTAGCTCACAGAACGTATAGCTTAGCTACACTTCTTCCAGTAGGTCCATCGAACCAACTTAATATCTTTTTGAATATTTATTTGTCAATAAAACTTTGCATCTTATGGTGCAAGTCAACATATGCATGTCCTAAATAAATTTCTAAAACCACACAATAACACAACTCACATTCCATCGTTCTCATGATGGGATGGTTAACTGGTCACAAGCAACATAAAGCGCTTGGTGTACGAGTACACACGGATACCCCAGACAGTCTGGATGAATTCTTTTTTTTTTTTCCCGATTTTGTAGAAGTGTCTTGGACCTGGGTCCAACCTCAAGCACCGCACTCAACACATAAATATTTAAAATATGAAAATTTATTATTTATGGACGATCTTTTGTTTGATTGAACGAGCTTTTGAATACTTGGTCAGGGTTGACATGTTCAAATTCCTCCGCTCGACTGGTATCCCAAGGATCGGTGTGTGTGGAGGGGGGAATAGAGAAGATAACAAATTCCGGGATTTTTTTTTGCGCTGTCAATGGATGTTGAATTCCATTTGTCCTTTTTGCGAATATGAATGTGGTCGGAAGGATTTGGTTTTTTGTTGTCATCTCTTTGATGGTCCAGAAAATATTTAATACTTTATTTCATATGCAAAGGGGATGGTTGCATATGGGTACGGCAGGCAGCCCATTTCGAACATTTCATTCAGTTTCGCACAAGTGTACTATATAGGGGTGAGTGAGGAGGGCATAACTTAGTGACATATAGTCAACCGTCATCAAGACAAGGGAATCGATATATGTTTAAACTGCATTCCTCTACAAAAATAATAAAAAAAAAAAATTAAAAAAAAATGGGATTACGCACAAGGACATGGGACATGGACATAGACTCCACATCATTCCTGTCTCATATGGGAGGTTCTGATAAAAATGCAAATTTCCACTTGTCCCCATCCGCCCAATGGCTTTGCCATAAATTTAAGGATAATCGTATTGCGTGCTTACAAAACGATTCACAGTTATTGTGCCATCTCCGGCAAGCAACAAAAAAAAAAGCTCAATAAGGACTCAACGAGGGCGCTGCCACTGTGGCAGTGGTATAAAGTGGTGGGCTTCAAATATATTGCGAAAAATTGAGAGCATCCTTATTATTATTATTGTTATCCTTGGTCCTCTTTTTTTTCCAATTCCTTGACTTTGCCTGTATGGTTGTTGTTGGTGCCATACCGACTTATGGACACATGAGCATTAAATGCAAATTTTAACACCCATTTAAGGATGATGTAGAATTTTTTCTTTGTATTTATATTTAGATATACTCGTAAATTTAGAATGCTGGAGATAGCGAAAAGAAAATCCTATCCAGGATGAGACTAAGGATATCATTGTCAATAAAATTTGTGTGTACGAGTATGAAAGTTATTTGACGATGAAATTGAATTCGTGAGAGAGCGTTATTGTTGGCGCGAATATAAAAAGGTTGGAAAACCTATTTCGTCGCACCGATGCAGATCAGGATAATATTGAAATAGATTTATTTTTATTTTTTATTTTTTATTTTTTATTTTTATTTCATCACTGGACTTAGTGTCATATGTGGGTGGTTGGGGCGCCGGCTGGCGGATTATATAAAAGGGACAAAAGATTGCATTGGGAGGGGGAATTATTACATTTATTTCACGATGCTGCGGAATAATGGAATTTTGATTGAAATGGCTTGGGACGATAGCCAAAATAAACTTTGTGGGTTTTTATTCGAAATTTTAACAATAGACTCGGTTGTAAAATCGACGAGGTGGCTGCATTCTATTCGAAATAATGGTAGACCATGTGTGTCGAGTATTTATGATTGGGGAATAAAATTTGTGTAACATCCTTGTTGACCTAGCACTCTGAGTGAATGGTCTATAAATATCAGCTTTGCTTTGACGAGAACGTGATAGCTTTCATTTTAGACGTTTTCAAATATATGGTTATGGCTGATTGTGAGTTACTAAAAATCGAATCAAATAATACTTTGGTATCGATTACAAGTTTAATTAAAGCATTTGAATGTCTCTTCTATTTTATAGCCCTACCAGTTCGTTGGAACATTTTTATTTCAATTTCAATTTTAATTCTCCCAATCCAACTGCCATGTCATCATCACACTCACAAGCTCGCAGGCGATGATATCACTTCTATCCGGCACAATAAGATATTTAGAAAATTTGTAGATCTTGGTAGAACGCTATTCACTAATCTGGGGTCTTTTCTGCTGAAGCACATTGAGCAAGTCCAACAGATTCAGTTACTAAAAAGGCAATCCCTTGTCTTGAAACAATTGTGAGTCATTATGCTCCCAATCGCTTATGGAATGACCTGCCTAGCTCTTTATTCCCTAGTCATTACAATCTTCAAACATTTAAAACCAGCGTTCATCGGTACCTCTCTTACCATCCTCCCTGATTTTCTTTTGCCCGCACTGTGTGCAAACATTTTAAGGGCACTTAAATTCCTTGATCAAGGGATCAAAAGCAAGAGTAACAGAAAATAATTAAAAGGGAGGAGATTTACGAATATTAGCAGGAAATTGCTCCACGCAGCCGAAATAAAACCTTCTTCAGAGTCTGATTAAAGCAGCAATGACAATAGATGAACATAACAACATAAAATACGAGCATCGTAGTCTTCATGGTCCAAAAAGCCCTCCTCGATGGCAAACCCTATGCCTTGAACAATCACGCTTCCACAAATACGGTAATGGCTTGGGAGCTTCATTATAAAAACATATGATGATCCCAAGTACTAGTGGAGTCAGACAAGTAGAGAAGGAACTCATTTTATATATATTTCTTATCTGCATATGCCTTAAGCATAATCGGAGGAACTGTTGAGAGCGTAAAGGGTCCACCAAGATGCGCCATAACAGTGAAGATTGAAGTTGTATTATCGATGACATAGCCAAAACTTAATGTCGATGAAGATGCCCAACGTATTCCGTCTTTGCCGAGTGTACGAGTATACTTCTGTTAAGTTTTGAAAGACAGTTTCGCAAAAGCGAATTTTTAGTGTAAATGGTACTTTAACTGCGTAAGTCTATACAGAACCAGCAGTAGTGGCCTCATACCTTCTTGAAAGACAGTTCAATACATTTCATCAGTATTAGGTGACTTCAAGCCATCGAATATTGCGACTGGTTGGAATGATTACCTTCTATCGTCGCGAGGTTACCAGTGTTAATTTGCATCCAATATTAGGGGAGGAGACGAGTATCGAGTTGCTAGAGATAGATGCTGTTTCAAGGGTGTCCTACATTTGCAATAGTTCTTATCGTTGCAGAAACATAATAAAGATACATCTTAACGTAGAGCCTGAGAGAGGTTTCGATGTGTTGGACCCGGTACCTTTAGGACTGATTAAGACCGTACACCCATTTCTTTCAAACTCATAATTCCTTGATGACTGTTAGAGGGGGTTTGTTCTACTGACTCTCAGCCTTCTACTTGACAAGTTAGCAGTCTCTTTGCGGTGATGTACGAGTATGATTTTTGAAAATATTATGAAGACAGTTAACTGCTTAAAATGCTGACACAGAAATTTAAGTCAATCCTGTTAAAGTGCAAGTGACACAGAATTCAGAAAACGGTGCATGATTACAAATATTTTATCGGAGGAAATTTGCTAACTAATTCATGACAATCCATTGAAATGACTGCATTTCTTCTACCCGAATGTAGGAATATATTGTCGCAGACAAGTCAACCACATTAGATTCGCTGTGGTTGGCCTCTACTGCGCTATTACCCATGTCAGCAGTATTAAGTTCTTTTTCATAAAATTTTTCCACACCTTCACCATGCTTTTGGCTGCAATGTAAACTCACTTCTTTGCAGAAAATGATTCTGAAGAAGCTCTTCAGATACTACCAAATTCTCCAGTTATTAAATTTTATTTTATTTTTTTTTTTGGCGCCATAACCTTTCTTGTGCGTGTAAAATTCCAATCCGGCCAAATGAAGTAACAAAAAAACCTCTAAAACATTAGAAATTCTGCCTTATCCTCGATCTCAACGCTCATTTAAAATGACATTCAGGGTGTCAGCTCTTTGGACAGCTTGGCAGCCATCTGAATGCTTTCACATTGTGTCATGTCTCCACCTACACTAGAGCGTATCCACTTTCGCATTCATGTAGTAGCAAGAGTATTTCAAGTTCCCAGAACACGCAAATCCGCTGGTATTTCTTCTGAAGAGGTGCTCTTCCAGGCTTTTTCGTGAATCCTACTCCTTAGGGCTCTTTCCAAGTAGACGTAAAACTGTATTTTCCAGTCAGTCCCTAAAAAGGGCGAATCTTTTTGAAGAATACATCTCTAAGTCACGAAAATCCCACCTTTGCAAGACCATGGATAAATCATCAGATCATGAAGTATCTTGAGACACGTCGCTAGGGATTTTGAATCAATAGGTCTACTGAAGATATGAATTTAAGTGTTCACAAATCTGGTGAAAGCAAGGTACTTGCACTTGATACTTCAAAGATATTGACTCAGGCTCTATTGTAGAAAGTACATGATGATCCATGACTCTATTCTTCAGTTCAGGTTGTCTTTCATGGTTTTGAGTCTGATATCCACAAAATAAAAGCTGGTGTGCCTCAGGGCTCTGTTCTGTATCAGGCACTATTTGTAACTTCCTGATAGGGAAGATCTTGCGTTCATCTCGAAAATCGAAAATGGAAAAAATTTTGTGATATCTCTACGTTTGAAGGTGCGCCTCTAATATTTATAGACAGCTTTCGATTTGAGTTTTTGTAAGATGATGCGTCTTTATGCCGAATCAATGACATTTGATTTTCACCAAAATCCGCGGATGACTTTTTAAGTTATTAAAAAAGATCAAATACAATTAATTTTGCTTGTGATCCTTGAAACCTCAACCGTAACACCACTCGTCTCGTTATGAATGCTCGTCAGTTTATGCTGAGGTTCACTTTCAGACAGACTCTCTAGAAATATCGAAGCCTAATTCGAACGTAGGCTGGACGCTCACATAGGTAGTACTCTGTGGTGTCGTTATCACTTTTACCGCAAGCATCGTAGGAAGTTGGGCCAGCTATAGCCAGGACTCTTAAGTTCTAAGTAAAAACGTTATAACAACCACGACGCTAAAAACAGTCTGCAGTCATCTTACTGAGGGAACCAGAGGATTCATGCCGTCAGCAGTTAAGCACATATGAAACCCATTGCTCATCTACACTGACTTCACTTTTGAAAACATCGATTAGCCTGCAGATTTTACCGAAAGCTTCAATCTTTTGGCTAATGACCTTATAAGAGGCACTCTTCGAAATTCGAAATAGCTTCATATATTATTTTTATTTCCAAGTTTAGAAGCTTACTGGTTTCCTTACCCTTGTTAGCAGTTCAAGTATTTGATGAGGGTACCGATCAGGTTCTGAACAACTTCCTCTAGAATTTGTTTTGTTCTGGATTTAGGGGCATTAACTGACTTGTTACGTGTCCAGTTGGTCTTCCGCGGATTCCTCCACGCATCCCATTTTGAATTCAATGTTGCTACGATGTGACATGGAGATCACCGATACTATTTTCCACTCGGTAATCTCCTTAGCGTATCGTCATAAATGTTAGTTAGGAGCCAAAATCATTGACCATCGGGTCAGACGATAGTAGGAAACCCAGGAAATGACTGCCTTTCGTATTGTATTTCCCACTACCCCAAAACGTGTTCTGACAATTAGCACTAGTAGCATATGATAAGTGCCACCTTCTTGGAATCGCAGTATTCAATAAGTTCGGCTACTGCCTTCGGTGTGTAGTGGAGGCAATACCGAATCATAGGGAAAATAAGCTGACATAACGACAGATTTGTGCCATTTTCCGTTCATTTCGTAGCTTTTATCCGTTTATTCCACATTCTGTATCTATAGTATATTGTGTGAGGTGTTATACGATATACAACTGGGGAAACCTCCTGCATAGGGATGTAGTAGGCTGATCTGAGTAAATAAGACAGATAAGTGCGAGGGTGGCCGTGTCTTATCTGCACTCACTTGGAAATAAAGTGGAAATCAACCCTTCCAAGGGACAGATTCTAGTATACAGATGCAGATTCTCAGCATACTAGTAGAGAAGAGCGGTGATTGTTCTACGGACTTTAAGGAAAAAATCTTGCGAGGTTTTCCACATTTCAGTGTTGAGTCCAGGGTTCAGGGTATGAGGACACATTGGCACATCCTCTGAATTTTAAAGTTTTCTATTCCAGGGGGAATTTTTGTAAACAGTTCCTAAGCCATTCAAAACCAATCTGAACCACTTCACTCTAGTTCCGATTTCCATATCGCAGCCCTTTGTTTAATTGCAGATATACTCTGATTTAGCTAGCCCTCACAATTAATCAAAACACGGCTTGCACTCAGTGTTGTTCAAACTATTGTCACTGGCTTCCTTACCAGTTTTTAGAACAGCATGCTTAAAAGTGCGCCGGTTTCGTCCGCTATGGTGTTTCTCTGTTTTCTTGGAGTTGTGTCGTTTTTTCGAAAGTTCCGTTCGCCCGAGTTACCACTTTTGCTGGTAGCAGCATCCATTTCAGCCGGATCTTTTGCGTGGAAATAGCCACCGGTAGAGTTCTATCTCATTGTATATTTTACACATTCAATCGACTTCCTTCATTATAACTCACAAACATTCAAAACCAGAGAAAATTCACCGACACGAGAATGTGTGAAAATATTTTAACTATAATTCTTTGAGGACGTGATAACTGTTGGTCACTGGTCACTTGGTCACAGTTACTGGACAGAGCATCCAGGTCTATCGGCATTTTAACTTATGAATTTCTGACGTGTTCTGCTTTTTCGGTTTGCAGAAGGGTGGGCACTGTCGATTGGAGTTTGATTGGAGTGCCAGCATATTCCATTGACTATCGCTGATTTGTTTCTCTTCGACTTGTCTCATTCTGGAGCCTCAACTGGGGCCTTATTGTGCAGTAGCTTCGGCCGATACCAGATCTTCGACAGTATCCTGGTTTTCTCATTTGTGAATCAAGAAAAAGTTCTTTCAGGTTCTTTATTTGTACACCTAACGCAAAACCCTTTTCTGAAGTGTTTTTGCATGCCGGACGTGATAGAGTTGGACATACTTAATTTGTTTTAACATAAATTATGGACAGAATGCTTGCCCCGACAATTGTCGAAAAAATCACTCTCAAACTATTGCGAGTCATTTGCAGTTGAAAATGTTGAAGAGACTTTTCGCCAAAGGTCTTACAAAATGCAGCCTTCGAAATTCGAATAAGGTCACGCGAACAGGCAATTTGACTTCTACTGTTTTAGTCTCTAAACTCAGCTAGGTTTCTCTTGACCTAAAGCTATTGGTTGAGTAATTTTTGGAAATAATTGCGACTTAACGCTTTTCTTCATTGTCTGATTATAGTGGACCTAGTTTTCAACAAGGATGTCATAAGTGGGCTGCAGAACTTCCTTCAAGGGTGGCTCTTTCTCTATATCCGATTTATTTCGGAATGTCGACTGCTTTGCTTATTATTGCTCAGTTGCTGTGGGAATAGATTTCTTCGAAGTAGAGCACAAATGATCCTGTCTGCAGTTGACTTCAGTTAGGGGAAACATGTTTCTTGAATGTATCTACGCAGTGCTTGTAGCCTCCAACAAACGCATTTGAATATTTTACAAACAATTTTCCTCTTTCAATTCTTTTCAACGCACAAATGCAAATATTCTCACAATATGGAAAATTGAAAGTCCTTGGGAACCGCAACGATATTCTAATACTTTTGTAGTGAATGTAGGAGCTGAGAAGTTACTTATGAATTTCCTGAAATTGTATCCTAATAACGAAACTCTTACTGTATGGTGACGGATGTACATGTCCGAGGAGGTTGATGTTTTCTTAAAAAAAAAAAAATCCATAAATTAACGACAAACGTCCAATAATACATCTTCCTCCTCCTTTTGGAGGTCATTACTCGCCGTGCGTTAACTATCAAAGCAGTAAAGTACCTCTCACCCCCTATGGGCTGAGCAATAAAAAATTATTGCACCAACATATTCGTTCGCTGCAAAATCAAACAGACTGTTCTCGACCCCAGACAAGAGGCCATGTGCTGGAGCTTATAATTAAACCATGCATTTTGCATGATATTTGACTTTCATTAACGTGGCAGGATGTCATAAGGACACGTAATGTAACCACTCATGCCAACCCTCCTTCTTGGCAAAGCACTCAAGTGGAGTTTAAAACGAAAATGAGAACTGAAAACCTAAGCTAACTAAATTTTTTAAAGACTACACCCGACGAACCAAAGTCGACAGTTCCATTTGGCAAATATTTATCCGACCACAGTCGACATCCTGTGATAGACAGAAACGTGTATCCTTTTTTTTTCTGTCTTCTAATAAAACCAAACGACTTGGTGCGTCTCTCAATTCTCAAAGGTAAGCACTTTGTGTCTTTGGCTATTCCCATGACGTACATTCCATGTCTTCTCATGTCAAGTCATTGCAATTAAAGGTTCGCCCTCGTAAAAAAAATAACTCTCAAGTCGACAGGAATTATTCACCATCTTTTACATATTTGACATTTTTCATAGGCGGAAGGGATGACTGGATGGTGGTGGTTTGTTCTGACAGTGGAATGGGTTATATGGAGAGACCCATGTTTTAAACCTTTTTTGACTGCTTTCTTTTTTTTCCCTTTAGTTCTCCATATTTTAGGAGGAGCAGCAGCAGCAGCACATCCCTGTGCTTCCAATATACAAAAAGTACGATAGGCTACGTGGAGTAACAACAAAGGGACAGTTAAAAATTTATGAAAAAAAGCTGTTTTTGTTTGCTTTTGTTTCATTGAAGTTTCGTTTTTGCTTTTTGTTCGTCTTTTCAGTGTTTTTTTCGGTCGTTTTTTTTTTGTTGTCTTTGTACATATACCATTCCCCGGTTGACAGGTTAGAGTGAATAAAAATGGAGACGGCAGAGTGTCCTAGTTAAAGGACTAAAAGCGCTGGTCGTATTAATAATGCAAGCGTGCGTGTAATGCCTTCGTAATATTTTTTTCCTGCCACATATCGCATTTCTTGTTCTCTTGTTTCTTTGTTGTTGTTGTTGTTGTTGTAATTTTATAAAAATGTTAAAGTGCTCCCTATTGCACAAAGGAACTCTAGACATGGATCTGGGTTATGTTTTGGTACCAATTTCGATTGAGTGCTTACCGTATGACACACTTTTTTTCGCGCGGATAACTAGCGCTCATAAGGGGGTCTCTGGGGTGAAATTGAATTTTAATGACTACAAGCGGACAGGCTGGAGGAGTGGTACTACTGTTTTAACTAAAGAGATTGACTAATAGGCCCCTGGATTCCGCAAAATATTGAAAATATTGCAATTGATTGGAGGTAGCATGACTAACCACACTACAAATAATTTTGTTACAAAATAGTTTATAAAGAGAAAGGGGAACCGCTGAGTAAAACATCCCCGGCCGGTTTGCAAGTGACATCGAAAACTCGGCCCTGAAATAGTTTTCCTTAGAGATGTAACCTCAGGTTACTTGAGCAATATTTGATATAGTTAGCCGAACACTTTCGAGAAGTTATATGCTTCCAGGATCAAGAGCAGAGGACCAATAGCGGTATCATCCAACCTCCAAAACGAAACCATTAAAAGGACGAAAGTTGCTCAATTGTAGCTATGGACGGGTGCCTCTCCCTAAATTATGTTCAAAACTTCTATCAAAATGTTATAGAGTTGGGCAAAATGTGCCCAAAAACCAAACAAAGCATGCAGACATGTGGATGGGAACGTGAAAGAATATTCACAGTGGGTGCTGAAAATTTAAAAGAATTTCTTCTACAGGTTGTTTAACGGCGAAGGCCACCAACATTCCGTTGTCACGCAGACTAAATAAGCGGGACGATGTTTGACAAATTCCTCCACAGACACATCTTATAAAAAATGGAAGGATGTTCGGTTAATGGAATCTTAGCATGGTTTGTCCTGTTATAAAGGAGGGAATCCCTATAACGAAAACAGTTTCCTTAAAATCGGATATAACATTTTCTCTATGGTCCTATGTCAACTCTTGAATCCCCACATCAACAATCTGATGGGTCCTGATCAGTCTGGTTTAAGCCTTGTTAAGTCAACAATGAACAGATATTCACTTTACGGCAGATTTTGGAAAAAATTCAGAAACCCATAAACCGATGCAAATGGCCCGTTTAAGAAGGAGCTATATAGAGCCATGTAAATTGTTGGTATTGGTGCCAAACCCATCCATCACTGTTACGTTCGTACTGAGACGTTTGATGTCAAAAAAGGTTTTCAACATGTGATTATTATTCTTGAATGAATTATGCGAAACTCACAGGACAATGCCATTCGCCCAGTATTTAAAGAGTCTGCACAGCTGCTAGCATGCGCTGATGATGTTGACATTATAGGAAGAAATCAGAAAGCTTTCAACGGAGCGTATGCAGCCTTTGCAGATGGGTACAATTTGTGGTAAATGAGAGTTAAACAAAGTACCGCCTGTCGACAACTAACACCAACGGCTCAAACATCTTACCACAACGTTAAGCTATGACATTGAGGTAGTAAAAGACTTTCCCTCCCTGTCTTCTGATGTAAATTCAAACAATGATACCACCGAAGAATCACCTTTATCAATCGCTACTTAGAAGGCTACTGAGATATACGTAACTTCCTTTCACCAAGAATGAAGAAGTGCGTTTAAGACTCTGTCTCAGAAGAATCCAATCTGGTGCGGGTTTCTTTCGTAGCGTTCTTAAGTGGACAGAAACATCAGCCAGTTTGGTGTGCGTGATTGGGACGATTAGAGCGAGATTATGTTCAATTAAATGAGCTGTTGGTTGAATTAAGGAAAAGGACGGCATTCTGATGTGTTTTATTGGATTTCCACAATGAATTACGTGGTTTGAGGAAGGTTGCCGATAAATGAATACAGCGAAACGTAAGGTGTATTAGAATGTTCTATTTGGCCATAGAAACAACGAAAAGGACATCGGATTTTCCGGAGAACAAAGTAAAATTGTTGAAGTGTTCTATCGAGGACACATACTCGTACAATGAAATGTTTAAGTTGAAGTTCATGCGCTGACTAAAGGCAGAGATAAGGTTCCGTAGAGATATTGATGGGAACTTAGGAGTAAGGTCACATTCGGGTCTGAAAATTTGAAAGGCTTTTTAGTCGAAATGATGACTAACATTTCACTGTCTGGCAAGACATACCATTTAACGCGGACGATAATCGATAATCGATAATTGATACCAAGACTAATTACACCGCTGTAGCAGAATGTTTCACTGCTGAGCTTTTTCAATCAGTAGGAATTGGCTTGGTAAAGGATATGTGCCAAATCATCTGTAAGATATGTGTCACATGAAACTGCACATGAAATGGAAGCCCAGTCCTGACGTTTATGCTCCAAGTTATGCAGATGATGTATACTGTCTGTTAGACCTTGCCTAGTGAATGTCTGCTCTAAAGTGCTGGCAGCCTTTCAGGAAAACCTCTCTAAAAAGAGGTTATACTCTCTATGCAAAGTAGAAAGCTGGTTGGTATGATGCCACCATTCGGTTTTCCAACATAGCCTAGTATTTGCGTGTCGTTTTGGATAACGAATTTCCTTGGACTTAAGGTGTGACGTCGAAAACCTCCCAGCACTGTTGACCTTCTGGTATTGTAAGGGAACTTTCAGCAAGACATGGGGTATGGATCTGGATCCACATGTCTATGATAGGGCCAATCATGTCATAAGCGTCAGTTTACTGGTGAAACAAGCTTTCACGAAAATATGTTACTGCTGCTGTTACCAGACTTCAAATAAGGGTCTGTCTCGGATGCATAATGTCTTCCCTAGCACGCCTGGCACTGATCTCTCTCCCTTTGATATTTGTATCATATCCCAAAACCATCTTCCGTTTAAGGAGGGCGGTCTTTAGTACAACACGCACGGGGGCTTTGATGAGGTCTTTGATTTTAGACTCCAAAATTGATTTAGATTTCACTCCTCGTTAGAAAAACTTGCATCTATCTTGAAAGCGAAGATATACGCAATCTTGATAGCAACGAATTATGAATCTGTATATATCCGTAGCCTCCCAAACACTTAACGGCTTGCTGAACACTCTCACGACTTCCAAACTAGTTCGAGAACGAAAAAACTTCTCTAAACGCAGTAGGCTACATTCACTGAGTCTTGTTTGTCACAATGGAATTAAGTGGATGAAAGGAAATGAAATCGCCGATAAAATGGTTTGGCAATGCTCAGAATAATATTTTTCAAGGCACAAACCTTCTTTGGGACTATCTAGGTCCTCAGTTAGAGCCTCCATTGACAGTTGGTCATATGAGCATAAATCCAGATGGCACTACACTACAGGTTTCCGGCAGATCAAACGATCAAAGATCAGGCTGCTTACTAGCGGCGGGAGGGCGCACTACGCTTGCGGAGCAGTTTCTCTGTGAATTCCAAACTCTAGTAGCAATATTGGTAATATTGGTATTGTAAGCACTTTACCAACTAAACCGCTTACTCATCTTTCCACGGAAGAATGAGATATTCCAGTGAAAGGAACACAGAATAATGGACTGAGTCTGAGTGCTCTATTCGACAGAAAAAAAGTGATTTTGGCATCATACTCGAAACTTGTGCGGGAAACCAATCCCAGGCTGATCCGGAATTTTATAAAAAAATTGTGCTTACCTCAACACTATTGACGGGTGTTGTAAGAACATTCCGCCAGACATCATTAAGTTCACAAAAATTTACTGGGCACCATTGGGCATTTCTTTAAAAATGAGGCACGATCTCCTGTTACAGTCAGTGACGTCTGATGTATCACAGAAAGCAAGATAATCAATGAACATTTCCTTCAAATGTACGTGATATCGATGTGGACGATGAGCAGTTCCACTAATCAAGGATTAGTGAGGTAGGGATTTCACGACTGGGACTTGTAAATTGGCCACCAATTTATTGCCATCTGACGCCGCTAGCTTATTTTCTGTGGGGGTGTGTAGGACCTTGAAGCGATTGAGGCTTTGAAAGATAATGTATGGTGAGCTGCTGTGGATAATTTGTCTGCTGTTCATAAGCCCTCATACTTCCGAACTAGAATTTGGATTTATAGAACTCATAGCAGTATGGGCCAATTCTAACAAAGATGCACGCTTGAAGAACGGGCATATCTGTAACTTACTTATGTCTCCGAATAACTTCTAAACTGGTGATCAAGCATGTGGGAAGGTTTTTCCTTAAACCAACTGCAAGAAGTTTCAAACAAATATAAAGGATGTAATCTGCCTAACTGTCAGACCTACGTTGTCTGGAAAAAGTTCTCCAATTTGCAGCCAAAATCGCTTTAAAAATGTAACCTCGTCTCAGTGTCTAAATTTATCGATTTCCTTCGACTAAAATTTTCACAGACATTTTAATTTTCCAATAAATTATCTAGTCATCGGCGTTAACCCATGACCTTTGGCTACTGGCTTAGTGTTGACATTGGCATGGTTTCTGGAGTTCTGCTTCTTTAGGTATTTTCTTTTATTTTTTCGTTCCTTATCACCGAAAAGGACGGCGGAAAGTCTCTTCAATTTTACGGATGGTGGTGCTTCTGACAGTTGTGTAATTAGTTGATGAAGAGGAATTTATTATTCAGTTCAGTTGTTCTTACTGTTACGCCCTACGATTTGTCGATACGAAAAACACATACGCCCAACGAAATGTCCTTGGCAGGTGAAATCAGATCTCAACTGCGTGTTTGTGCAACAAATGCCAGCGTAAGTGGATTAGAGTTATGATTAGGATTTTCAATTAAAGCTCACGCCATCTTTTATTTTTGTATTTTTTTTGTTGTTGTTTTGTTATTGCGGTTAACATGTACGTTAGACCGTCAGACCGTAGTGAAGATATGCAGTTCGCACCTGAAAGTCACCTGAAAGTATTCGTGTGTATGACTCATTTTAAGTTCTCCTTCGCCAGTTGTTTCCATCTTTCCTGCTTTCTGTTTTCTGTTGGTACTCCAACATTTTATCGAGACATTAGTTCAAGTGGTTTTCCATGTTTTTCACTTTTCATTACGCTAGTACGAGAGTAGTTGTGTGTTTTAGGTGGTGTCACAGCTTGGGCCGGGGGTGGTGATTTCAGGTGGCTGGGTGGTAAATAGGATGATGTCGGTGTCCCGAAAATGGTAAAATGGTAAAAACTTCCCAGGGGATGGTTTATGCGATAAGAACCGCAATAATACATTTCAAAAAGGATATAATGTCATATAACACTTTGGTAACAGTATTGTGGTTGGGTTGACTTTTACTGTAAGTATAAATTTGGGTTTGTTTCACCTGAAACAGACGTAGAGAGAGAGAGAGAGAGAGAGAGAGAGAGGAGAATAGAATGTCTTCAGGTGACTGGCTTAACTGATGTGGGTTTATTAGGCGAAATGGCGGGGGGCTTTTGGGATAAGGATGTGTGGTAAAATCGGTCTCAAATTGCACACGAAGTTTAGTTAATTAAAATTTTCCAACTGAAACAACATTTCCCCCATCATGTGATGGCAGTTGGAATGGTGTTTTATGAGTACAGTAGAGGGTAGATGTTATCAGACAAATATATGTAATTGTATTGAAGGTCTGAAATTATGTATTTTAATAGTGTAGACTTACTGAACCTCGTTAATTATAGGGGTTGTGGCGGGAGCATACCTATTTAGTGATTGGGAAATCAAAGATGCTAGAATACTGATATAAAAACGGATCTTACACCTAAATATCAAACTGTGTGATTCTGTTTGGCATGATGTCGATAGTAGCAATCATTATACTGAAAGTCGAAATCTTGAAATCTTGAAATCAAAGAAATTACATGCCACACAACTGTCACAGGCTCATTTTGCCATTGTAAATTGATGTAAGCCACTATCAAGATACTATCAGAAAAGTACTCAGCTACTTTCTAGTTCAGATGCTCAGAGTTACCCTTCTAGTCCAATGAACACTTGATGTTTAAATTGCTCGATCTATCAGTTGAATTAAGTTCTCATGCTTTGACGATCTCTGCGTCTATCGATTTCTTATTCTTCTAAACTTCTGATCTGCCGATATTTTAACTTTCCGATCTTGTGGCCTACTAATCTTTTGATCTACTGATTTTCTCTTCGGCCGATCTTTTGGGGCTGTCGATCTTCTAATCTTCTAATCTTCCGATCTTCTAATCTACGTATTTTCTTATGTAAAGAACTATTGATCTAACAATCTCCTGGCCTACCGATCTTCTGAACTAACATTCTTTTAAAACTCTAAAAACACCAACTCAGCTTTGCTGAGGAAACAAATACATATCTCTGAGATACGCACACGAAGCCGGTCCTTCACTTAAATGCGCCAACAGAAATTAGGTCGTCCTCTGCTGCGTCATCCCTATGGGTCGAATACTTTCCGGCCCGGGGCGCTGTTGTCCATGCGCTAAAGGAGACCTAGCCATCTAAACGGGGTTATTCGAGTTTTTCTGTTAAAACATCTCTTCCATTCTCCATTAGGGAACTCGCATGGGAACTCAACGTAAGCCATATGACCATCCATCCACACCTAAGAAATATGGGAAAAGTCAATAAGTTTTGAAAATGGATACCTCACCACTAATTGCAAAATAATTTTCAGTAAATGACCGAAGTTTGAAACGCGCTTCTGCAGCGCCACAATCAAGAGCTGTTTTTAAACCGGATCGGTACTGGAGATGAAAAATGGGTCCTTGGTCCAGAAGACAGACCAGTACAATATCCCAGAGATGGGCTTCACCCGTTCAAGTTGTTACTGTCTGTATGGTGGGATGCTGAGGGAATAATCCATTCTGACCTGTTGCCTCGTAACCAGACTATCACCGCTGAAGTCTATTGTGCAGATTAAAGTCGGCACTGGAGCAGAAACGGCCACGTTCTGGTTAATCGAAGGGGTGTTCTATTCCATCAGGTTCGGTTGGAAAAAAATGGTTCACTCGCCTTGTTCTCCAGATTTAGCACTTTCAGATATCCCCTTGCTCCGAAGTCTGCAAAGCTTTCTTCACGGACACAATTTTACATCTCGGGATGATGTCCAAGAACCTCTTGGAGTATTTTTTTCCATCAAAGCCAAGCAATTTTTTTAGTGACGGCATTAAGGAATTGCCTGAGAGGTGGTTGTGCCTAATGAAGGCAATTTCATTGATGACTACATTTTTGGCTTTGGTTCAAATTAATTAACATTCCACTCGATCAACACAAAACAACAACATGACATGCAAAATCTTATCTACCATATTGTGTGGACGTTTAATACCCTCCGTCAACAATTTGATTAGCACCTATCAGTGTGTTCTCCTGGATAAAACCCAAGAAGTCCAAATCGATATCCACCATCTTTTCATCGATTTTTAGGGCGCATATGACTGAATTTTTAGAGAAGAGCTATATAGAGCTACGTCTAGTTTTAGCATCCCTGCCATCCCGTCCGACTGTACAGGATGATGAGGTAATTGTTAATCAATTGAAGATGAGAGTCGTCGATTCAAAATGCCAAACTCTGTCCAATGCCTTAGAAATATCAAGTGCAACTATCTTGCTTTTGCCTGATTTGTGTAAGCTTTGGTTCCACTTTTCGGTGAGGCATACCATCAAATCAACAGTTGATCTGTTGCTATGAAAACCGTACTGCCAGTCGTTGAGAAATTTTCGTGCAGAGTAGGATTGATGAAAAACCATCAGCAGGGGAGATACTCGTATAACACCTGGATCAGCGGATTTGTGAATGTTAAAATCCACACGAGTGTGGATAGTTCCTTCTACAATTTCTAGTTTTAGGCCGCGAAGTAATTCTGAATTTCTTACTTAAGTTTTTGAACCAGGCCTACGTGCCAGACTTTGTCAAATGGCTTTGCAACGTCTAGAAAAACTGCTGAGCATACCATTTTATGGGGCAGAGCTTTTTCGATGACGGTAGTTATACGAAGCACTTGTTCAATGGTAGAATGTCTATCTCTGACCAGTTATGGATGGACTTAGTCTCTTTAAGGACATTTTTTCAAACAAGTTCGATAAAATAGGCAAAAGAGGGATTCTTCTGTAAGATGATGTTTCATGAGGATTTTTTGCTGGTTTGCGGATCGTGATTACGTCTGTTACTTTCCAGTGATAGGGAACATATTTCAAGTTAAAGCATGCATTTATTGAAATTGCCAGCTTGAGGAAAGCCTTTGGTGGCAGTTCTTGTTCTAATTTCCTCCGTCGTGATGAAAGGAATTTTTTCCTCATATTTCAACAATTTGACTTCATTAAATGCTCGGCAAATATGTCGGCCTTTTCGTTATTACTTTTTGCCCAACTGTTCCTTGTTCTCAAAGTGGGATTTGTTGTATTGGATGTTTTAGGTATTTGGAGGACTTCTAAAGAGAGTTTTCGGGCTGTTTATCAGTTTTTCTGCTTCGGTAATTCTGGCTTTCGTAAATTCTGATGTTTAATTCGACAGGAGAAGGAATGAGATTGAACGGGAATTAAAAAAAACCCACGCACTACTGTAGAAATATGCACTTAAAGCTAATTAAAGCCTTACAGTGTGTCAGGACTTTTTTAAAGGTCATACAGTCGCCATATCCAAGAGCAATGTTGTCGAAAAGCACACAAAAAGGAAAACGTAGGACAAGTTTGCAGATCCCACGTAAACAATTATATCACAACTCAAAGAAAAATAGGCTCCATCAAGTCTACTTCATCATTCTAAAAATGTTCTGAAATGAACTCTTCAAAATGTGTCGCTACATTTAAGCAATACTGTTCAACCACGCCTTGTGTGTTGACAACAACGCGTGTTTTTTTTTCTATTTTTTTCAGTCATCTAATGGTGGAGGTGCTTAACTAGAAAATCACTATTAAAAGTCACCACGCCTCCTATTCCACCGCCACTTCATCCAACTCAGTTCATTTACTCGAAAATTCCTTCCAGAAGGCTAAAAGTAAATAATCCTAAATGCATTTGATATCACCACTAGTTAGATTGGAATACATTCACGCTACCGTCGCTGGTATCGTTTCAACTAAGAAACACAAACGGTCCTCCTTTCCTTTCCGCATTCTTTGCCGCTTGCCATCCATCCGCATCCGCAAAACATCTCTCATACGTTTGGAATAACAACGACGACCGTCGAATGTCCTTGTTAGGCAATGTACTTTATGAGCAATTGACATGCGATCCTAAACGAGGTCTCCACTTGCCCACTACATAGTTGTATGTATTAACATACGTACGTACACATTCGTATGGCCACAAGTCTATGTGGGAAGTCGCAATAAAAACGTTAAACGACGTCGAAGGACTGCTTTGCTACGCAAAGGTGCTCTCAGACAAATCATAAAAAGGAAGAAAATTAATTTTGCAACCCCTCTCGTGACCACTAACAAAGGCCGCATACTCCCTATCATTCATCCCCCAGCCGCTCCAAAGAACCACCCCAACCACTTCAATTATACCAGACCACCTTGTTGGTCTGTTTCCATGTGTGTAAGAGTATATCACATGGATGGGGGTAGAAAAGGATCTTTGCTCGACTATGGTATGTTGATTGTGGGTAGATGGCGCGCTAAAATGAACGATGGATTTCGGAAATCCATTTCGGTATGGGAATAAGTAGAAGTTTGGTGGGAGTTGGGTGGATGGTAGGGTTAGCAGCTTGGCACCGCATTTAAACATTTCAAAAAAAAAAAAAAAAAAATTGCCAGCAAAGGAAAACCAAGTTAATCCTACATTGTATTAGGTGCCTAAGAACCACTCTCAGGATTCCATTGTTTTATTAAGCTTTCGAGGATTTGTTTTCCTCTTTCTTGCCTCCTTTTTGATTCCCATTCTACTTTACTTACTTTCGCTCCTATTGTTTTACAACATCGTCATCATCGGGCTGGGAGGGTTGTTAGTAGTATTCCCTACCGGCGGCAGTGGCTACGACCTAAATTTGTTATCAATGTATGCGTGTTGGCATGTTAGGCACGAGTCTACGATAGCACACTGGGTTTGGGTATAATGGTGTGCGGTTTATGTTACGTGCAAAATTATGTAGAGCGTTTTAACCTTTTTCACTTACATCCTCTTTTAAATGGTCGAAAACAAAAGGTGAGCCTCGCTTCCTTCGTACCCCACAACGCACTACAACCCTCAGAACGGCACCCTTGACGTATGGATAATCTTAGAATAGTACTAAGACGCGGTTTTTAGCGAATTTATATAAGTGATGAGGGATGGAGTCGAATTTTTTGGGCGATGAAGTTCAAGAAGTGAAATCATACTTTTTATGACCTCGATGACTGATGGAATTAGTTGGCTGTGATTTAGGGGCAACAATGACTAGCCTTTTTGGCTGGGGAGCAGCAGCAAACAGTTGCTGAAAGTTATGCTACGCAAATTGGTGATAAAGTGTGCGTTGACCGTAGATGGATTGCATGCGTAGAGAGGTTGCTGGATTTTCGCTTTTATTACTCGGGCTCAATTATAAGGCAAAAAGGCTATAAAATTAGATAAGCCGAACATAAAGGTTCCAGTAAAGGTAGGGTATTCTGTGGAATTTGCTGAGGATGGAATGTTGGTCGGTGAAAAGATTTTGGGGGGATTTTAGGAGAGTATTAAGGGCAAACACAGTTAAAATACTGACGATAGTGAGAAAAGATAACACGAGTTTGATGGGATTTTGGAAAACTGGCAAAATTAAGTGCAGGAGCTAGTAGTCTCTTGAAAGAAGCGACGAATAAAGGACCTTAGAGGTCTAAAGGCACTCCTCTCTATTCAGTATCCTTCCATATCAGTTTTTTCTTTCTGAATACACAAAAACACGGTCTGCCTGGCTATCGTCCAACAGTCTTCACTCAACACTATCAGCGTCGTTTTGTGCCAACAATTTGGTTTTTCGAGTGGCAAAGTGGCATCGATTTGCAAGTATGAGTATTGCTTAAGGTTCACGAAGGATAGATAGCTCACTGCTGTCAATAGAACTATTTTAATTCATCTGGGTTTCTTTGTAGATCGATTATGGACTATAATCATGATGATGAAGAGAATTCTTGGTCTTCTTTCTGTCGTAGGTTTCGACTTTTTCGGCCTGCCTTGTGGTGTTCTTCAGTCACTTCTTCCTCATCACTAGTTTATTTTTTTTCTCGTGGATGTCTGGTTGCTCAAAGGTGTCTCGTGTGGGGACAGTAGCACATCAACAAACATAACAAAAATGGATGGCGCGAACGGAAAACTGCATGGATTGCACCACATTCGGTGCTTAGAATCCGGAAAAAATATTTTTGCAGACTGTGAAACGATGATGAGGAATATCATTCCACATTCGGACAGAATGAACCATTCAATCTGAACCCAACCCAGATGAAGTCAGGACAGAAATTTCCGAGTTTAAATCTAACAAAGCTACTGGACCGAATGAGTTAACTGCCGAATTGTTTGGTGGTGATAGGGTACGGATAGTATGTATGCTTTTCGAATGGAACCTCAGCATTCTTTGTCCGACCCTAAAGAAGAGAGATGTAATGAACTGCTCCCGCTTCTGGGGAATATGTCTCCTCCAAATCGCATTTAAAATCCTGTCTAACGTATTATATTATGTGAATGATTAAGGCCCTACGCAAGCAGCCTGCTCGTGCCAGGGAAGTCCACCATAGATCAAATTTTTCGAAAGATTGGGAAGCATATAGCAAACTGTCAATGAAGCGTTTGCAACTATTGAACCAGAAGCTGCAAAAATGACAGCAGTCAGCTCACGAAAAACAAAGTAGAAGTTATCATGCCGTCAATAAAAGAGGAGACACAACATTGACCTCTAGGACAGAGAGTCCCGCTACGCAACTTCCAATTTGAGAATTTATCTACCTTGGCTCCGCTATCAACTCGGACAACGAAACCAGTGCGGAAATCTTGGGAAGAATCAGTCTTGCTGTTCGCTGCTTATTTGGGCTTAGAAAGCATTTGGGCAGTAAAACCTTTTCTCGAGCAACCAGAAAGTCTTAATGTAAGACTCTTTACAGTTCTGCTTTACAGTGCAGTCTGTTCGCATCAATGAGAAATAGACGAGACGTTCCAACAGCAAACTGTACCAACTTCGTCAGAAAAGCTATGAGAACCCGGCTTAAGTGGCTAGGTCACCTTGTTTGGTGACTCCAGTCCAGAGGGACAACGTAGTAGAAGCCGACTTAATTTTAGTTAGGGAACACAAGTGGAAGGTTAACCCACACAACTTCGTGTGCCCAATCGAGGGCAGCTGACAAAAGACCGCGCCATCTGGAGAGGGATGTTAGCTGAGGCCCTAGTCCACCCCAGACTTTAGCGCCATCTAAGTAAGTGGCACATAGGAGACAACTTTGCTCAGACACTCGATATAACCATTGAAGGGACATTAAAGCATTTGACGTTAAGTTCTTATTTTATCCATTATGCAGAGTTTTTATCAAGGATCGACCAGCTGGGAGGAAATCAAGGTCAACCTTTCTACCTTTTAAAAATACGTTAATCCACAAAGTTGGAGATTTGCACTTCATTGATCTGTACGTGAGAGATTTAGTTAGTAGCATGACCATCTGAGGTTAACGTAAACGAGTGTATATTTTATAGAGAATCTCGTACTACTTATCAACATGTATCTTGTATAAGTTATCTGCTGTCGTTTCGTAAAAGGTGGTCTTACCAATTATCCTTCCTTAGATCGCAATTTAGTCCAATAAAATCATAAAATGGCAATCGGATACCTAACATGTGGAGGGAATCCATTCTTGTTTCACTACATAAAGGCAAAGCGACACGAAAAACTGTAACAACAATTGATCCAAGTCCTAAACTTCAGAATGCCAATGCTGATGTATTCAACGGTAGTAAACGAGGACTTGTATAACTGCTATGCGAGTCCTTTGGCATTTGCATCTACTAATAGCTTAAGTCATATATTTTCGCGAATAGGGTTTACATGTTGAACCTTTAGAGAACCAGTCGAACGTTGGCTTTGTATCAATAGTTTTGGATAAACCAAACCACTTAAATTCGTATTAAAAGCTTGAAAGCATTTTAATTAGAATTGAAGCCCGCCATAGAATTGGCTCTAGAACATCACCTGTTTCGGTCGTTCGTCTTTTAAACCCGCCCTACGATGACGATGTCACTTCTTTATAATTGGTTCCCTTTTCAGTCATTTAATAAGGAACCTCAAGACAGAAAAGAACTCTCTACCTCAGCAAGTACGTAGTTCATTAGAAAATTAATAACCTCTCACGTTTTCATATGTGCTTGCTCCAACACACACATGTAAAAGACAACGTGTGATCCTTTAACTCAAAAGGTTTCGCTTAAAAACGCCTACTCTACGTATTCTACCTCTAAAGCATCTAAAAGAAGCAAGCTAGTGGGTAAAGATGAAGCCAGCACACGAGCAAATGCAACGTGCCAGGAAGCTCAAAAAATGGCACAGTCACTGGGTATAGGCACCGACTACAGCATCGACATCGTCACCGACACATCGGCATTGCTACCAGCATAGAACGTCACGTTTTCACTATATCTGACACAGTTGTATAGTTTCCTAATTAAAGTTTAATTATCCTTCCATACGCTGGGATACATGTGAATAGAAACGAGAGTTCTTTGCTCTCAAACACCCTCGGCTTCAGCCTCAGTCATCCATACATTCGTTGACAGGATAAATAATGAGTTCCCGGAAAATTTATGTGATTCTCTTCAAAAACCGCCATGAGCTTGAGTTGTACGAGTTGGTAGTTTGTAGGGGTATGCTGTAGGAGAACCAGGAGCAGGCTCTGCCAATAGAGAATGTGACAGGCAAGGGATACAGTCATGCGAAAACACAATATAGAGCACGAGGTGGATAGGACGATGTTACTACTGACTGCAGGCAAAGTGTCCTATATGCTTGCATTTGCATCGTTATGAGGTTCTGCGGGAGGTTGATGTTATTGCACAGGTTGACTGCAGGAAACGTACGGGTATTGTAGTGGCGTGGTATGAACTGATATGAATAGATCGAAGTTTTGATACCAATACTCCAAACACGCGCTTAATATAGTTTAACTGATGTGCAGATAGTATAATTTTCGACCATGTAAATGATTTGCCATGAGTTTGCTGGATAATGATGTCTATATGGATAAATACCACCACCATCGCAAGATGGATTTGGAATAAATTTCGAATCACCTTACGCCGTGGTCTTCGAGGCACGTCACTCATGGGCTCAACTGAAATCACATTAAATTTTCTTGACCTCGTTGGCGTGGATTTATCAAAGCTTTCACTGTCACTTTACATGTGTAGATCTCATTAAATTTGGGCATTAGAATGACAACGGACACCAGTCAACAAAAACAACGTCTGCATTATGGGGTCTTAGATGTGGTGTCTTTAATCATTGCCTCACATTCTCGATTAAGCGTTCTCCCCTCACAAAATCACAAAAAAAACCACTCAATTCTGTTTGGGTAAAACCCTTCTACCATTTGCCAAGGAACAATTCAGTTTCACTCCGAGAGCCGCATTCTTACTCCCATCATACTGCTATGTTCCGAGTTGGTTATCGCTTTCATCTTTAGTTATCCTTGCCGTGCGTAGTTTCATTTGAAGTCGACCACTTGTACAGCAAAGCCGCATGCATTCGAAAAAATTTAAAACACTAATTAATTAGTTTTTGCCAAAAGAAAGAGTACGTAACGTGACTCACAAAGGGATTTGTATCGTCCTTGTGGGGTGCACAACCATAACTAAAACAGCAAAAGTACGCCAGAGTACTTGAATCCACTATGCCAGGCCAACTACAAAACAGTGACGGCCATACGTGAGTACGATTGAAGTAAGGAGAACAGAAACAGAATTACAGGAATGGTATGGTAATTTAAATGAAATACTTAGAAATAGCAGTGGCAGATACAAAAGCGGATCGTGCTGCATCATTCTGCGTTAACCATTCGCTGATTTTCGGTACGCCACCCCTTTTTTGTGTTGGCACATACTACACACGGCAACTGGGATGAGTACTGCATATTGCACATAAAACCCTTTCGCTTTGATCATACATAAAAACCTGGTTAGCCGAAGGCTTAATTCAACTTCCTATTGAATGGATTTTTACGAAGCATTGCCAGGTGAAAAATGAGACATATGGAGAGTCTTGTATGCCAAGAATGATGCCAAATTGATAAACGTCAAAGGATTCGAAGGATGTATCTACAATAGTTGAAATTTTATGATTAAGAAAGTAAGGGTATTTTTAAGAGTGAAGAATGGTTCATGACATATGTTTGGACCACTTTTTCGGTCATTCGGGCTGCTTTTCACGAATAACGGGCTGAATATTTGATTCATTTACAGAGCTCTACATGAAGTAATCAATGAGCCAAATCACTGGTACAGTGCTCGAAAAAATGTTGTCATTGAATCGCTTCCTCAGTTAATCAATTGAGTCATGGGAAATATGGTACGTATCCTGCTGGAACCACCACGGATGATAATTACTCGTCATTGTACAATTTGACCACCAGCGTGAAGTCCATACCAAACAGTGCACTTTTATGGGTGCAATACAAGTGAGTCTCGTGAGCCTCTTCTGGATTTCCTCACTCCATATGTAACTGGCTTGCTTATAGACCCATTACGCCAAAAGTGTGCCTCGTCTTTATTCGTGATTTCTCAATAAGGACAAGGGTCGACTTCAAACTACACAAAAGCCTAATCTGCAAACTGGTGTAGTGACGGTAGTAACTGCCCCAGCTGGATCTAACAGGGCTGTATGGTGGGAACTTTTAGCAAAATCTTCCACATAGTGAATCTGTAGCCAATATTTTACTCACTGCGGTTATAGTTGCTCATGTACGTCATGGTATGGTGGCTTCAAATCGCCTAGCACCGTGATATATATCCAGTTATGCTGAAAGGAAGGTAAAGACTAGCTGCTGCACATTCTGAGAAAAATCTCCCTACTAGCCTGGCATTATCCTCTAAACCGGAAAAAAATGACGAGCACTTGGTACGATCCATCAGTTAAACTTCCTTCATATTGTAGAATGTGGACAAGAATCGAGCTTCATGTAGCACACTTACCGACGCGGATGATCCTGCGAAACTTCGCAAGAAGTACCCCTTCAGCGCTGAGAGTTCGCATCAACATTAATAGTGTTTACGACGACATAACTTTTGATGGCATGTGTAACTCGGCTAGATAACACGGCATAGACGAATCAGCAGTCTTGTGGATAAGAGCAATGCTGTGTGAATAGGATCCTGATTGTCGACTGTGTGGCCAGCATTTGATGGCGGAGGAAACAGGGGTTGCCAGCAATCCGGCGTACGACCATCGTATGGATTATGATGGTCGATGCAGTGCTTAACGCTCTCAATATTTCTAACGTCTACACATATACAAATGCAGATGATGTAGTTGTACTGTCTGTTGGATCATGTCTAGGGATTGTGTGATCTGTTAAATTTAGGCAGTCCTAGACGTAATCAGCGTATGGTGTACTAGCAGTCAATCTTCTTGTTCTCTTTACGGGAAGGAGCAGGCTGAGTAACTTGACTCACCAATGTCACGTTCTGTTTTTTCAGAAAATTTGTGGGCTTTCTGGAAGTGTAAAAGAGCTGTTGGCGAGCCATGGGGCTTATCGTCGAAGAGGATTTTTCCCTTCCATACGGCTACAATTACATTATAAGCGGATGTTGTCTGCGTTTGTTGTCTCCAAACACCGGTCTACCTTGGCTGCGTGAGGATTTTCCTCGTGTTTTCTACTCATGAGTCTGCCCTAGATGCACAAACGAATCCCTCTCCTTTTGATATTTATATCACGGGCTGCACTCATAAAGCAATCTTCCGTTTAAAAAGAAGTGGTCTTCGATATAACACGCACTGGAGTTTCGATGATCTTGCGCGCCGACCGTCTTTTGACTCTGGTCTTATGGACATGCTGCTTGATGCAATGACACCAGAAATATTGTTGCTGCGCAATTACGAAATCGACTTAACCTGTACCCGGAAATGGTTTCAGCGAGAACCTGAACAACGAAAGGAAGGTCTTCACAGATGGCTCTAAAACCGATCTACGATGTGGCGCTGGAGTTTTTTAGTAGGACAACAACGTTGGATTTCACTCCTTGTTAAAAAAACTTTACGCAGTGAAGGTGGCGAAGTATCTGCGTCTACTGCAACAGCTAAACTGCGCCTTAGATTTTGTTGTACTCCCTCACCACTTCCAAACTAGTCCAAAAATGCAAGGGGAAGGAAGGCTGTTTAGAACCCGAGCATGCGTTAAAACCTTCTCCCTCTTCGGTTAAGTTTCATGTAAGCATAGTTGAAGGTGGCACGACTCCAGGTTGCCGGCAGACCAAACGAATGTTTGCCAACGTCTCTAAGAGATTATCGACTTTCGTGCTGTCTCTCAGTAGTAATGAGTCTAGACTGCTTACTATCATCGTGACGGACGGTAGTCTCTACCAAGACTTAAATCACGGTACCATGGGAGTCAGGAGCTCTCCGGATCTCGGTCCGGGCCTGACTTGTCGAGGTAGGCCCCCTTTTGCGAGCCTCATGGTGGCTGTGGTTTAAACCCAAAGTCGCGGGAAAGGTCTTCCTGTTGGTTTGACCCAATGTAGAGTTGCAATAAGCCTCGACCAATGCCAAGGGTGGAAATTGTGCCTCCAATACACGCGGACTGCCATGCTCCCATGGATGTATGGGCATCTCGTGAAATTAAGTCTATCCGAGACAGGTGTTCACGTTAAAAACGTTGACATAGCTATCGTCGTGATGGAGCATAAACGACACAACCACGTGTGATTCTTCCTGTGAGAAACCGCGAATCACTATCTCTGACTAGTCTCGCACCAGGCTAGAGGTTCACGCTGCTGATGTGGTATATGCTGGTACTGTAGGCACCTTAACACTGGAGTATTTCCCTATCTTTCTACGAATGACTGAGGCATTCTATTGTAATTGAAAAGATAAAATGTTGACGCGTTGTTGCCTTAACATCATGCAGAGTGTATGTGGTGCAAAATCAATCCACAAAAGAGCGAGTTGGGTTGGTCGAATATGAAGACCATATGTCGGAAATTGAAAAATAAGTTTGTATAGTACGAAAGGGTTCTTCTGGCGTAAGTAAGCAACTAAACTATGAATTTCGGAATCACAGGTGCTTGCTTACTCAGCACTACAGTCAGCAACTCTGAAGTAAAATTGATTAAAAAAAGTGCTACTGGCAATGCCCTGCACCCGATTCTGGGCATTTAGGAAAGAATATGGACCATATACACTTTTGTAGTCCGCACATCTGCTACGACTCTCGTGCAAATGCCGATTCGTGATTTTTTTTGATGAAAGGGCAAAATTACGATTTGTTTTTTTGTTTTTTTTTTTTATTGCTGTTGTTCTTTGGAAAAGAAGCAAAATCCTTAGCAAATAAACGGCTGAACAAAAAACTGAGTCAGAAGAATAAAAAAAAAAACAATGAGTGCCCACTTGAGTCCTTATGCAGTTGGGGTATTGTAGCACGGGATGTTAATTCACAGAAATAGCAGCCCTCAGCTGAAACAAAAAACAAAAACAAAATCCTTGCCTCATCCATTTCCTTTTTCCACGACTAGCAGCAGTAGCAGAGGAAAAGGGTTAAAAGCTGGTATACATGAGCCCGGCACCAGTACCAACAACGGCAAAAGGTTTTTAATTCGAAACCCGGACGTTTAGTGCGCCTTCGAATTGACTTTTAATGAGAAACCCGAGAGCCCAGTAAAAAGACGCGCGCACAGGTATCATACCATTTTAACATTTCTTCTTTTATGTTTTTTTTTTATTTTGCCAGATATTTGTTTATACTGTTGTTTGTACTTATGCTTGAAAGAAGGATATGCCTTTCCTTGGCCATGTCCTCCTCTGACCATTGCTTACAATTTTTTGCTGGATTATAAAGCGCACGATAGGGTCACATGGGGATTTAACCAGGAGAGAAAAGGATTCCGTGAGCCACTGAGTTGGATTTGTCTTGTTTTTTTTTTTCTTTTTTTCTATATCCATTTTCATTTGTGACGTAAAAATTCATGTTTTCCATTTTACCAATCGCATTTTGCTAGGTTTTCTTCAGCGCAAAGGACCTCGTTGTGCTTGATGAAAATGAGAGAAAATAGTGAATCACGAAAACAAAAGAAAACCATGTCAATCAAATTGCATGCCATTTTAGTTGTTCTGCCTTGGAGAATACACCGAGACTAGTAGAGGCTGACGGAGTGGTATTTCAGAGGACAAAGGGGTGGTTTGTAAATAGCTGGAAAGGAAAATAAGATGTCCTGTGAAATACTTTAAAAATTTACATATCATAGATTAGGTGGGCTAAAGTGATAAAAGCCTGGAAAGGAAGGAATGGAAATTGGCAATGTCACGTGATGTAATGACTTTGGCTTTTATTATTTAGAAAATTGTATTTCATGAATTTCATTCCTGAAAATGAACTGTCTTCCCGTCTACCCAGATGGTCCGGTACAAAGCAATATGGGTTGAGGGTAGCGCATCGAGTTCAAAACTCTGTTGGCGCCAAGCTCCTATAGGGCCTAACACTAATTCGCAATTCGAAGCGAATATGGACAATCATTTGAGAGTATGCTTTTGTATACTATATACTCTAAGAGCTTCTAAGAAAATTAGAGGCCAACCGAACTCCCACAGGAACGTGCTGAACACAACAGATATGCAAAAGAATTTAAAAGCAAGACGTTCTACAACGACTGGTACAATAGAGGCCACATGTTAGAATTAAAAGTGGGAAACCATAGCCCAGATCGAGAAATTTAACACAATAAGCGATCGGGTTATCATGATAGTGGCATGGCACAGTGCGTAAGTCAGCCGAGTAAGAGGCCTCTTGGCCAACACCGAAAAGGAGAGAATGTAATTTTTCTGACGTCAACTCCATGACCTACTTACCGGAGCTGGTTCTGAGTACGACGTTAACATTTCACTAGGAGACTTTAATGCTACTCGTAAAATTGATCAGGAAATACTTGTAAAGCACAGCTTCCCTGAAACTTAAGTAAACACTATTTTTCGGCTACCTGAACTCGAAGCTACGTGAAACGCGATAAGTAGGCAAAAGAGCAACTTAGTTTCCTGATCACATCCAGGTGGAGGTGGTGTAGTGGTACTAGCAATCGCTTCTCACTCGGAGGGTCAAGGTTCGAATCCTACCCATGACAAAAAACAAAAAAAAAAAACTTTATCACTACAGGATTAAGTGGATATGTCGTATACTAACCCCCCGAAGCATGATTTTATCAGATATTATATGTCTACCATGTCTATAAAGGCCAACATTGGAACCTGTACTGATCCAAAACAATCACTGATTTCTTGCTTTAAAAAAAGCAGGACAGTCAGCAGGAGAAGGTAGTCAAGGTCCTTCCAGTAATACCGTTCTGGCATTCGGTTTCTTTGTATCTTAAGCACAGTCTCAAATGCTTGCAACCTCTACACAAGGGAGATTCTCGTAATGTTTTCGATTTACTGGAATTCTTTGATTTGGGGCTATCTCCTGCTTAGGTCAGGAAGGGATATATTGCAAAGGATGAAGAAATATTCGTCCGTCGTAGGCTTTCGGCACCTGATATAGCTTGATGGTATTGTTGGTGTTATGATTGCCAAGTCAAACTATGGCAACTTGTTGCTGAACCACTCTAGGAGATGTCTAGTAATTTCGAAATTGTTGTAAAGTTCTTGTTAGATGTGGTTTATATCATAGAGTTATGTCTAAGGTGATTCTCTTATACTTCAGAATAAAATTGTATCCATAAGTAAACTCAGCTAGAAGGAATACTCTGCTACTATTACGCTATACACCAGGGTGAACCTAAGCCTCAACCAACAAGCCTCTCAATCTAGCACGATCTTTAGCTTGCTGCATGCAGTGCCGCACGTAAAGTTAGTTGAGGTCTTATTCCCTTTGCGTGTACAACCGTAGATTCAGTTGTCCTCTGCTGCGTTTTCCCTCGGTGTTAAACTTGAAAACTCGAACTTCGGACATGCTCCCCTATAACCAATCATATTTTATAGCTGAGCTGATGCATGTTCGCAACCAAGTCCTCTCCAGTTGCTTTAAATAGCTCAGCAGCTTTGTTAGACTTTTTCTTCGATATTGCTACCTTAACCTCGTCAAGGATAGGGGAACAGAATACTCTGCCGTCTTCGCCATGGGTGAAAGATTCATTCTCCCTGCCTATTGTATGTTGACCAGAATCGCTGTTATACAATCAGTATACTCTCAGAACTGACAATGACTCTATTACTAGTTGTCCATGTTCGCTTTATTCTCTGAAAGAACTTTCGAATATCATTTCTGCAGTAACATCCCTCCATCCTTGATTGTGCACTTCTCGTGATCTCGCGTTTAGTTTCCGAGAAGTCTATACTCTTCCCTTCTATTCTGTTCGTTGGTCTCACCATTCAATGTAGGGCAGCATTATAAGCTTCTAATTTGGCTGCATGTTGGCTCCGACTATCCACTGACTGTACCGTACCGACCAAGAAATGGGAGGATAATTACATGACGAATGATAAAGATTAGCTCGATATTCCCCACTACCCTAGGCTATTCTATAAATTTGATGGAACAAATTCTGTCAAATTTTGCAAATGAAATACTTTCCGGTAAACACGGTAAAACCTCTTAAAAATGTTGACGTGTTACGCTGGAAAACACTCGGTATACTGTACGTTTTACTCGTATAAATACCTTTTCAGATCCTTACCAGACCTGAAGTGAACAAGAGATATTCTGTTGTGTGACTTCTTCAAATTTCTCCTTCTGGATCATGTCATCGGTTTGGGTACTTTTCAACTGAAGTTTCTCCAGTTTGCCGCAATTGTCTTCGATATCCGTAGCCTGAATTCGAGACTCCAATGAACACCAAATCTTCGATTCAATGACATATTTAAGCGGACGTCAAAATAAAATACGTGATCTTGGCCTGCGAGTACCATGATACTCGTAAAACCCTAATAAAATAGTTTAACTCGCGCGTGTAAGCCCTAGGTTAGATAAATTGTGTCCGGGATCCAGGGGCCCTGGATAGAGACATTCATCGGGTCAGGAGCCTATTACTCCTAAATAATTGGGTTTATTGGAACAAAATAGTTTAATTCAAGATCGTTTCAAACCGACATTCTTCAGGTGAGCATTTCCATTAATACGTCTACAGATACGATACGAACTCAATCAATTTTTTCTAAATCTGTCGCAAAAGATAGTTATCTCAGTTCTGAGTTCGCACTCAATTCGAAATTCACTAGGATTCTGTAAGTATTCGTAAGTAAGTATTCGAGTGGATAAATGAGAATACAAGGCGTTACTGTCCTTTTTCCTGCGCACCTGTTAACATTGTGATCTTTTGTTTAGAAACAGCGAATGCAATGTTTGCTGTTTTCACTATGATGATCTTGGAAAATGTGAATACAGAAATGCGCACGTGCAATAGATATGGAAAAGGGCACAAAATACTAGTCGGCCATGAAATACAAAAGGTATCCGGAAATTGATTGTTATTGAAGGTTCTTGTTTGGCACCATGTAAACGTAGTTTACGCAGTTTCCAAAGTTGGTTTTCATTTGTAAGTCAAAAATGATGTTCTGGGCTCTTGGATGAGCGAGTTTCTGGTACGCGTTTTATACCTACCTCGCAATTGCATAGGTTTTCCCGAAAAGGCATTAGTTTATCATCTATGCCGTGCTGTTTGTTAGAAATTGGAAATTTTGGGAAATGTGGTGTTTTGAAAGCTGTGCGCCTAGTACCTTGGCGCTTGTAACTGAGCGTACCTTTTCTTGTTGTTAAGGTCTCAACTTGTACATTTTTAGGAGACATAAATAAAATATCCACAAGAGAAAAGAAAGTTTTAGGATCATCCTTTTTCGTGCAATATCTAATAGAGAACTATTCGTAACTGACGAATCCATTATTATTCAGTGATTAATGGCATTTGCTTTAGGAGTCCTGGGCGGCTGATACTTAACGCGTTCGATTTTCACGTATCACATGTCATATGGTTACACAACACAAGAAGGTTAGCAAATAATTTGGACATATGAACGATGAATATGTCGTCATACATCAGAAAATTAGACTCACACTATTGTGATGACTAACTATCGTGCATGGGCAGTTACAGAGGGATATATTTCCCTCGGAAGTTATGACACTGAAGTCTACGACCAAAAAAGTTTGTATCGCAACATCCAAATTCTGGGTGTAAAATGTGCTCCCAGAGATAAGTAAAATATTTTGAACGACGAATCAAAACAACTCTCCGTATCCAAGGATCGCCCTAACGACGGCCAATGAACAAATACTGCAGGTACAGTAGAAGCTGTGGATAAAGCTAGATGCCATAAGAGTGACTTTCCAGGAAGTATGCAAGGCGAAGAGTTAGTCAAGGACTTTGTATATGTACCTCGCCTCCGCTATTAAATCTGATAATGATATCGGAGATCAAACAGGCATTTACTCTTGCCAATCGCTGTTTCTTCTGCCTAAAAAGGCAAACCATTATAACGCTTTATGGTGCAATTGAATGGAGGTTGATGAAGATATATCATCAGTGCCATTGAGTTAGTCAGAAAGGTACACAGTAGTCACTTCCAACGCTCCAACTCAAAGAATTTTTGATTCCAACCCGGACGGACAGCGTAGTTTGATGTGACCAAGTGCGCCCAGATCATGCATTGCGCAACTGCAGGGAGTTAGCCAAAGACCGTGCAAAGTGAATCGCCATTTGGTTGAAGTCCACGGTCACCCCGGACTATAGCGCCATCTAAGTAAGTAAGTAATAATGTCCTTGGCCTGAGCGACAACTTAGAAAAACGTATCCTTTTGCACATGTTTTACCTTCGAAATGATATAGAAAACGGGCGATTCGATAATTCAAGTTTCACTCAATTAAATGATGAAAATATGGTAAATAATGCGAAGGAGCTATTCCCGTTTATTTCGAAGGAAGAGCTCCATGTAATCCCCGAATAACTGAGAAGTAGGAAATTCGTGAGAATCAGTGGAATACCTCCCTCCAAACGCGGGTTGTATTTCGATCCAACGCTTTAGAAGACAATGACAACGAGAATTTCCAAAAGGGATATTGACACGTCAATAAGTCTCCAAATATCGGGAAGGTATATGAAAATATGATCGATGTGAGTAAGTGAATTGGGGACAAAAATATAGTTTCGGATAATCAGTTAGGTTTTATTTAGCACTTACATGTCTGGTGATTCATTCACTTGGAGAAACCCTGTGACATCGTATGGTTAATGGGAGTATTCTTCAAGTTGAACTGGCATAGAGTAAGCTCACCAGAAAGTTATTCATAGTGATGAAGGGCGTTGTGACTTCTGCTGTGGTATTTGACATTAAAAACGATCTGCAGCACGGTACGGCTAATTCGTCGATACTACTCAATATATACACAAGCGATCTTGTAAGCTCATTTCATCATTTCATTGCGTATTCAGACGATTTGCGGATAGATTCGTTATATGCTCTATGCAACGTGGTGACTTAGAATTAAGTCAGCATTATTGCAAAGTCTGGGGCCTCTACGGTAACCAGAAATTTCCAAATTGACTAGGATTTTGTTGAATCGTATTCGAGTGCAATATATTACTGTCCTTTTTCCTGCGAACCTGTTAACATGTACTAAGTAGAATTTGAAAAATTTTGTCATTCACCATGACTTTCAGAATGAACTGATGCACGCGTGCCCGCCCATACATAATGCGCATGGAAAATGACACACAATACCAGACAACCATAAAAAGTATTCTGAATTTGAGTGTTACTAAAGATACCCGTGTATCACTATTATCATAACTAGGCCTACCTGTTTTTCAATTTTGCTTTTCATCTGGATACACATATTCGACCTTTTTGTGCGCATCCTATACCTATCTCTGAAATGAAAAGACTTTACCAAAAAGGACCAAAAAAAAGTAGATCAGATTTTCGCTGCACCGCATTCCAATGGATATTTCCTTGTGAATGATCCTAGGTGCGGATGGAAAATTTTCGGAAAATGTGGTGTTTTGAAGGCTGTGTGCCTAGTACAGTGCTCCTGATAATTGAGCGTACCTTTTCTTGTTGCTAGGCCTGAGGAGTGGAATGAGCACAAGGGATGAGAATGTGCGTACGAAAAATAAATCACGATGAAGTCAACTTCATAATGAAGAACTAATGTGAGGAAAACAAAAATAAATGGTAGAATAATGAGAGCTGCAAGAAAAAGAAAAAAAAAAAAACCTTGATGCGTGGCATTTGCTCCTAAAAATCCTGGGCGACTGATACTTAATGTATTCGTTTTCACGCATCATAACATATGCGTAACGTGCGACATAAACAAATACAATATCGCTTCCAGTAGCGTCAACTGCTAAATTGAAGTCCTGTGATCGTAAAAGTTTTTTTGCTTGTTTGATTACTTACCAGAAATCTTTGTTTAATGTTTTTCATAAAGAAATTCTTCCTTTTGTTAATTTGATCACATAAATGTATATTGGTACGTCTTTTTTGACGTTCTTTTTTGCAAAAAACAACGATCAGCGTACATTTAAAATATGGTTCCATGCGACCACAAATTAAGCTAAAAGCTTTTAACACGACGAAGTTATTTGGTGGGTAATAGTAGTAGCAGCAAAAGATTTCTTTGGAGGCATACATATATATTTTGGCTGCCTTGACGTCAGACGGCTTTCAAGAACTGCTCAAAGATTTAAGTTGAATACATAAACTGAAATTGTTTGGAAGAAATGTGGAAAATCTGCCTACCGGTATAAATTTCATAATTGGATTAGGCAATTAATTTAGGATGAATATCCTAATAGATGAATTCTTGAATTTGGTCTTGTCTATAGCAAGCAGAGTACTGCTTTGATCAACAATTCTCACATGAGATCTGATCTTAAGGTTACTTTTGGGGACTACTTACTTACTACAGAAACATATAGAGCACGATACGGAAAAGCGCATAAACCGCAGAAAATTTTGACTTAAAAGGGTAAAAAAGGGTTTCCGAATAGGACGGAGAGTTTTTTCTTCACTCAGAGTGGAAGGTTATAATTCGCAGTAATTATTTGTGCTTGAAACTCTACAACAGCCAAATCTACGTGTCAGTGTTATGCCTTCACACGCAGAATTTTTCTGTCTGAGTTCCAATTACACAACTGAAAAACTTGAAAGACTTGCAGGATTCGAACCTAGACCCCTCCGAGTGAGAAGCGATTGCTAGTACCACTACACCACGGCCACCCCATATTTTGCGTAATCAAGTGGCTTCCGAGACGGACGAGAAAAATTCAAAGAGACGAACGCAGTACAAGATATGAAGATACCTAATTTAATTTAGGCCCGGGTCAACCCCGGACAGCTTTATTGTGCTTAATACAAGCATTGAACTTAAATACTATACTTATAAAACTAAAAATTTAATTGTTAGGCCTATGGAGTGGGGGTAGAGAGCGAAGGGAATAAAGGGCAATCTTAAGGGAGTGTTTGTTCAGGTGATAGTCAAAGATTGACTGGAATTTGTTCGCTTCGCGAAGGATTCGAGATAATGGTTCATGGTATCCGTAATTAGTTCGGTGGGAATTAACTCGGAAGAGAGGTACAGTTCTTAGATTACGTGATTAACATTTAAGGAGATGCGTTCGTGGAGAGCCTCAGAGTCAATGTTACCATTTAAGAGCTGATGGACAAAAACTATATCACAAACTTCTCGTCGCGTAATGAGGGGTTGTAAGTTAATAAGTTTCAGTCGATTATGATAGGGGGGTAAATTGAATGGGTCAGACCAAGGAAGTCCCCGTAATGCGAACCGAAGGAACCTACGCTGTACCGATTCAATACGTGCAATTTGCGCAGAATAATATGGTGACCAGACTGGACTTGCATACTCGAGGAGGGGCCGAACAAATGTGGTGTAGAGTGCTTTAGCCACATAAGGGTCGTCAAATTCCTTAGACCAGCGCTTAATGAAGCCAAGAGTCGAATTGGCTTTACTAATAATGCTATCTATGTGAGAGCGAAAGTTCAGTTCTCTATCATAGATAATGCCTAAATCGCGCATTTCGGTCACATTAGGAACAAGCTCGTTATTGATGAAATATGCACGAGAAAGAGTTGTATGACGTTTTCTAGTGAAAGTTAAAGCTTGACATTTGTTAACATTTAACTCAAGAAAATTATGAAGACACCAAGTAGAAAATCGATTGAGATCATCTTGCAACAGAGAACAGTCAGAGGGAGACAATATGTGACGGAAGATTTTGATGTCGTCAGCATAGATGGAGATAAAAGAATTGTTAACGATGGTATCAACATCATTAATTGTTAATATAAATAACAAGGGACCAAGATGACTTCCTTGGGGAACACCCGAGGTGGCTTTGAAAGGTTTAGATAATGTAGACCTAAACAGGACACTGTAGTGTCTATCATCTAAGTATGAGGAAATCCACGTAACGAAATCTGATCGAAATCCAAGGGCGCAAAGTTTTAAAAGAATTACTTTATGCGAGACTTTATCGAAAGCTTTGCTGAAGTCGGTGGTTATTACATCTACTTCTTTGCCATCTTCTAATGCACATAGAGTACTTGATACAAATTCAATGAGATTAGTGGTAGTGGACCTGCCCTTAACAAATCCATGTTGGTTTCTTGAAATCACTGGTTTACAATAAAAAGACATAGCATCATAAATAATGCTCTCAAAGAGCTTGGGTATTGTGGAGAGCTTCGCAATAGGTCTGTAATTTAAGATTTCATCTTTATAGCCTTTTTTATGCAGAGGGATTATATATGAATTTTTCCAGGAATGGGGAAAGGCGCATTGAGATAAGGAAAGTCTGAACAAGGCAGTGAGAGGTTTTACCAAGTAGGCGGCGCACTTTTTTAGAACTATGGGGGGTACACCATCAGGTCCAGCGGAATATTCACTTTTTAGATTACCTATCTTTTCATCTACTAATGCCATTGAGATATCCACCGAAGTAAAGGATGTTTGTGGGCAGCTGTTCAAGTATGAGAAATAAGATAGATCAGGGTTTTGGATGTGGCAAGCAAACGATTGGCTAAAGAATTCGGCAAAGAAGTTTGCTATTCTTTGCGGATCATCAGACGATGAATTGTTGAACTTCATGGTGGAGGCATAACTGTCCGACTTTTTTTTAGAGTTGATAAACTGGAAAAAGCGTTTGGGATCAGAAATAAGACTATTATGCATGCGGCTTAAATAATTGGAATATAGTGATTCACATAGATCTGAAAATTGGGTATAAGCAAGGTGGTATTTACCGATTTTACCCTGGACGTTCAATGGAAAATTTCGCCGCAGTAAAGGAAAATGTCGAAAATAACCCAAACCTCCATTCGTCACCGTTCTCAGGAGCTTGACCTGACCACAGCCACACTGCACCGATTTTTGACGAAATAGTTTGCTCTCTATACGTATTAGGTCCAATTAAAGCAAGAACTAAAGCCGGTCTACCATCAGCAGCAACCATTGGACAAAATGCATGCTGACACTGATTTTTGCAAGAAAATCGTGTTTTCGAATCAGGCCCATTTCCACATTGGTGGCTACGTTAATAAGCAAAATTGCCGCATCTACTGCACCGAAAATCCACAACTGATTCAGAAGATGCCAATGCACCCAGAACGAGTAACTGATCGGTGCGGTTTATGGACCGTAGGTGTCATAGAGCTGTATTTTTTCGATAATGAGGCCTGAAAAGCCATTGAAGCTCATTGAAGCGCACTACCTAATCATAATAAACAATTTTTTGTGACTGGAACTCGAGGGTATATATACGGACTTCTACTTTCAACAGGACGGTGCTACGTGCCATACAAGTCGCAAAACAATCGATTTATTAGGCACGAAGTCTCCTGGCCTCGAAATTTCGCATGTTGGGGACACCAATTGGCCGCCAAGATCGTGCGACTGAACACCGTTAGACTTCTTTCTTTGAGGATATATTAAAAGCAAGGTCTACGCTAACTATCCGCAAACAATTCCAATTCTGAAACGAATATTGAAGTCGCCATCGCCGAGATAGAGCCCTAATTATGTGAAAGAGTGATTGAGAAAAAAATGATATTGTGTTCCATAAATATTCCCCATGTGTCTACTTTCTAAAGCAATAAAGGTTTCAGAAATATCTCAACAATTGTTTGTTTTATTCAAAACACAAATCCTACACCTTCCATGATTTAGTAGTAGCATTCATCCATTAGGCTCGTTTCCTTAAAAATATCTTTTCATTTATTTCACTCCTTTGTGCTCCTCATGTGCTCGCTACTAAAAGGCTTGACTCTCTTAGTCAAGTATTACAATGTATGAAGATCGATTAAACAATGTCCTCTTGAGGGTTGGCAATCCCGTTAAAGACTGTTCTGGAATAACTCAAGGAAGGCATTATCAGCCCCTGATGGCGATTCTATTATTTAAAGTTGATATACATCAATCTATACTGACGGCATGCAGATCTTCAGACATATCTCACCTGCCTTCAATTATTTTCCATTGCAGGATGATCGTGAGTGATATTCAGTTTGCTGCCAATTTAATTTGATTGAGCTCAATCCTAATAAGTGCATTTATTCAGTCTTAAATCGACTATTTCCCTTGTTAACTGCATTGCGAGATCTAGGTGTAATCTGTTATAGGAAATTCAACTTTCGTTCCCATATATCATAAGAAACCAATTTCGAAAGCTGCTCTAAGGAATATCCTAACCCTTATGTCACTAAATTCAATATTTCACCGTCTTCTTGAATACGCTAGCCAGGTTGGGTGACCTCATCACGCCACATACATTCGCCGGGTGGAAACCAAACGAGGCCTTCCATGGACTCAACTGACGTTTATTTATTGATTGACTGAGAGATCTTTCTTGTGCCGCTCTTTGCTTCAACTTATCTCGTTCATCTTCTAAGTCTGTGACCTTCCTCAGACTCAATCGTCATCAGAGAAATTACGGATTCAGTGAACTAATGTCTAGAATGCTGCAGAAAATCAACGAAGTCCGACTCCTCGCCGACTTCCACCTCAACAAGCTGTCTCTAAAAGATGTCTTTTAATCGACTTACGCCTTTCGTTCTACTGCCCTTACCCCTTAGTTTTATAACGAGTAAAGTTGTTAATTAATATTCTTGGTTTTAAGTCTACGATTAGAATATATGTAAGCCTGCTTCTGTCCGGGGTTGAACTGTGCCTAAAATACGCAATTTTATCTGACCGTCCATTCCCTCCGCATCTACTGTGCATTCAACCCTGCCTACCAAAGTTGCGAAACATAATCCCACAAGATTTTCCCCGTCAGTATACATGTAGCATCTAAGAGAGAGGATGCAATTATAAAGAAGTTTTCGCGCACATGAAGCTCAACTTACTCTTTAGCAGTCGTCATTGCCGATTGTAGGCGTAAAAGCTATTTGCGCTGTCCAGTTTATAGGGCTGTGCTAGCAGTGAATATTCTTTTCTGATCTGGCACTAGCTGGTGTATACCTTTAGGCAGTAGAATTGGAAAATGCTTAGATGACGAGCGACTTGAAGTCATTAAAGGACTCAGCGCCATATTTAATAGCCTCATCTGTCACCCCAACCGGTGTCAGATATCAGCTACGTTAGGTTGTATTTCTTAACGTATTTGCTATTCCCGTCACAGAACTAATTTTGAACCGATTCTGACCTACTTACTCGCAATATGACTCTTTCCTCCCCATGGCTCTTTCCTCCTTCAACAAGATCTTGATAGTTTCTCGATCTGGTGCCTCAAAAATTCTTTGGAACTTAACATCGCCAAATGCCAATCCATCACCTTCTCACATAAGCGGAACCAATCTCCTCCCCGACTCTATCTTCTCCATAACCAACCTATCTCCTCCGTACAGTCTCTTCGCGACCTCGGCATTTTGTGTGACAGCGAGCTCAACTTCCGTTTACATATGGATGAGATAATCCTCAAAGCCAACTCTGCACTAGGTTTTGTAAAACGGTGGTCCAAAGAATTCACCAACCCATACGTGACCAGGTCCCTCTATATTACCTTTGTTCGCCCCCTCCTAGAGTACGCCAGTCAAGTATGGTCCCCATATCATCGTGTTCATATCTCGAGAATTGAAAGCATTCAGCGTCGTTTTCTTCGATTTGCTCTTCGAGGTATGCCCTGGGACGATCCTTTTAATCTGCCCCCCTATCAAAATCGTCTCAACCTTATCAACTTAAACACCCTCGAAGATCGCAGAGATGCAGCAGACTTTCTCTTCATTCATCGACTCCTTTCAGGTCACGTTGAATGCGCGTCCCTTCACAACTCCATTTTCCTCAACACTAACCCTCGTAATCTACGTACCCCTCGACTCTTCTATCTACCAACCCACCACACCTCCTATGGCGCGAACGAACCAATCTCCCGTATGCTACGTCAAATCAACTCAAACCCTACAGTCTTTGACTTTCACCGCACCACTTCCTACCTCAAATCTGTTCTCCTTCACCACTCCAACCAACCTTAGTTTTAAGTTTTAGTTTAAGTTTATTTTTTAAGTTATAGCTTGTATTAAGCCGAATAAATGGGGGCATTCGCCCCCACCAAAATTAAATATGAGGCTGATAGTTTTTGTTTACGACTCAGTGTAGATGATTCGAACTTCAGAGATTCTAGTCGTCTTGTAAATTAGTCTGTTTAGAAAAATGCTCTTATTCCTATTTTTGGGGAAGATTCACTCAGGTTCTGGATAAATTTTGCAAACGTTGGCTGAACGTTGATTAGAAAATTCGAAAAATACTATCAATTGTAGTTACACCATCAAGAAACCGATGAATGGTAAACTACTATTATCACCCTCAAAGGTTTCAATCTTTCCAACGAGTATTGATTCGATAATGACGCTTCAACAGATGAACAGCAGTAGCTCTAGTAAAATGTCTAACTTTCGCACCTCATCCTCACTTTCAACTTTTCAGATCAAGAAAAAAATGCTTTTTGGCTCCATGTGACGACTATGACAATAGATTTCAATAACTTTTAATATCGGGCTAGGTAAACGCCGAAAATGTTTGCAATATAAAAATGATAGGTTTCGCTGGCAAAGAATACCATTGTCCAGAAACACTGTTAAGTAAATAAAAACAAATTGAGTAATGAAACTTACGAGTACTAGTAAAGGAGTAAGAGTATGATACAGAGATACTTCTTAAGAGGCTGGAGATGCTAAGGCTCTAAAAAGAACTCAGTTGAGACATCAAACTAGACGCCAAAATCCGCCCAGAATAGACGTTAAACACTTATCATATATTTCCAAAACTCTCGCCAAATTCTGTTAGATCTCCATGATTTCTGTCTCCATGGACTGAAGTCCAAGAAAACGGGCAGTTGTGTGATCATTGTTTTTAAGTCATGTAAAGAGAAGAAACCGCGCGGTAGACCTTCGGAATAAAAAGGTTGCAGGCGTAGTAGAAAACGCAAATGCATAAGCTCATCCTACAGATGCCGACATCTTGTTTCTTCCACCGGTTCGTCAAGGTATGCCATCAGAAATTTGGAAGAGAGATGCAAGTTGACCTAACAAACAAGGAACCCAAAGTTTGTTTTCCTGTACAAAGACACTAGTGCCACATTCAAGATTGGTTCTGGAGCAGATGCTGAAGGTTGGTGTATTTCTGGAGGACGACAGTGTTAGATTTAACTCCTCGTTAGGAAAGCTTGCATCCGTCTTCGAAGTGGAGTTAAAAGCAATCCTGATGGAAACGAACTATATGTACATATTGTTAAGAGCATATACAACATATACAAAAACCGATGGAGGAGTCGAAGCATTTGCATCTGTAGCGACGGCCAAGCTGCGCTCAGAACTTTTCTGACTCTTCTTATGACTTCTAAGCTAGTTCGAGAATGCAATACATCACTGAACGCGGTCGGAAGGCTAAATTCACTGAGTCTTGTCTGGATCCCAGGTCACAATGGGATAACGGAAAATACATCGCCGATGAACTTGCTAGGCGAGACTCAGGGCATCCATTGACAGTTGGGTTTTATATGAGCACAACTGCAGATGGCATCACTCTCCAGGTTGCAGATGGATCAAGCGAAAGCTTCCCGAGGTGTTTAGCAAGTCCCTTAGTAGGAAAACCTGCAGGTTGCTTACTGGCGTCGTTACGGGGCGCTACTCTGAGCACTTTGCTGAGCATAAGTGATACAACATCCAGCGACGTTTGCTGTGAAAGTGATGACGACATCGCATGAATGTCCGGCTTACGCCCGCTTCAGGCCGCAGATAATGGGGATTGATGTGGTGGGTGATACTGTGGTCACTTTATCACTGAAGCCCTTTCTTCGAAAGACTGAAATATCCCATTAAAAGGAACTTACACGGAGTACAATGGACTAGTTCTACGTCCGAGTGCTCTGTTCCGAGAGAAAAAAATAAAAATAAAAAATGCATTTTTTTTTTTGAAGAGAATATGTTGCGTGAAAACAATTTACGACAAAATGATGTCGGTGTTGTTGTTTAATTTTACGTTTTGTTGTTTAATTTTTTTTTTTTGTTTGGTGCGTAATGTACTCGTAAAAAAGAAGACTATTCCGTAAGGCATAGTACTCGTATAAGTGTTAATTCCTGCTATGATAGCCCGCATGGGGTCAACAGGTGATAGTGAGAAATTCAAGTTCATTAAACAAATTTCTAAGCATTTTCAACCTGTTTTCTTATTCTTGTTTAATTATAAGTAAATTATATTAAATAAAAGTGCACTTGAAGTGATAAATGGAAATAGTTTGTCGCGTACTACACAAGAGGGTCTGGGTTCGTATCGCACGCCAATATCGAAAAAACGAAAAAATTATTTCAGACATCACTACAATGTAGGCAATCCTTCAAAACTAAACTTTGCCTCTTGACTCATTGGGTAGATCCTTCCCTCTGTGCACAAAATGACAAGATGAACGACTCTTTTTAGAGCTTTTAGCTTACACGGCATTGATGTGCTATCAGTCCGTGTATTGACCGCCTCAGTTGTAATGGATTACAAACTCATCATGTCTTACGATTTGAATATTTAACTCATTGTAATCCAAAGGCATTATCTTACTAAACCTAAGCACATCTGAACTGGTTCTTTGTGACCAAAATTGCTCAAGCATCGAAGAACCTTCATCGTATCGTCACTGTCTATCTGTTGCCCATGCTCATGAAAACTTCCTGAAAACACTTTATCCTAAGAATGGAAGTGTCAGAACAGCGACTTTCAGAAAATAGTAAATTTATCTATCAGCAGAACTTTTTTCCAATTATATCAATTGCTGCTCTTGTAATTTATACCAACGTCATGCAGTATTTGCTTACAATAAATAAACTATAACCTGACCCAGTAGAATAGCTTTTAATCCACTAACGCTTCCCAATGCCAAAGCAATCATCATCAATATAATTGTCATCACGCCCATTGAACCTATCAAGGTAAACAATTCACTTTAGTAGTTATTTAGTATTATATATTGAAAGTCAAATTTATTATATTTCATAGCACACTTTAATCAATAAAAGTTGAGCAATTTCCAGCGGTCCCGGTAGTCGTTGATCTAATAGCGGCTGTTAATTTACCACTGTCTACGGCTACCTGAACTAAACGAATACCAAGCCACCAGGACCCTAGATCCTGACTATTAACTCCAAAACGTATGCTAATTAAAACCACAGCCATTTCCACAGACAAGTACCGTTCCAACAATTACAAAACACAGCAACCAAACCAACCAATCGACCAACAGTAAAGTATAAACCAATCACTTAAGTGCACACCAAATAACTTTTATCAATAAATTATTTAATTGCTCCCCTCTGGCTATCTGGCAACTCCTTCACTAATTTCACTTGGCGTGGAACACATCTTTTTTTTTGTCCCGCTGATCTGTAAGATATGCTACGAAATTTTCACAAAATGCATTGCACTTGAAAGTATGCAATAGGATTATGATTATCGATCGATTTACCAGCGCACAGGGTGGTCTGTAACATAATTACGGCCACATACGTACACGTGCAAAGCGAATAAATCAATGAGAACCGGAGAATGTTTTATATATATTTTTTTCTCTTAAGAAAAAGGTGCGTCCATAAATATATGTGCCAAATAAATATTCCAAAATTGGATATAACGGTAAAGCATAAATATTAAAGCGCTCCCCATCACAGCTTTAATGTAATAAACAAGAGCGGAATTTTTTCTTTTTCGTCTATTTTGCCTTCGTTCCTTGGTCTCTTTTGACGCCTTGTCCCTTCGTCTGTTTGTTGCTTGGTTGTATGTCACAAAGTTCAATATGATGCTCGGGCCCTACCCTTAACAGAACACTCACGTTAAAAACTGAACAGTAGGGCGCAATAAGTTGTGTCAAACATCGTAAAAAAAAAAAAAAAATCGTGGATGTCCTACGAAACAACAGCACAAGAAAATGAGATACGAACAGTCTGAGTCTCAGATATATCAAGGAAGGCAAGAATAACCGATGAATATCCCTGTCCGGATCTCTACGGCTGCATTCCAAGTTCAAGTCAAAATTTAAACTCAATAATTCATGTCATATGTACCTTCGAGGGGGTGACGAATGCGGATATACAGATACGAGACGCTCGTACTCGTACGAGAGAAAGAGAATAAAAATACGAGTGTTCTCCCCTCCGGAAGTGGGTGGGTGGATTACCCTTTGAATGACAGGAACAAGAGAAAATTGTTGAACCGCGCATGTCCTTTGAGCGTAGAGAGCTATCCGATACCAACGCCACTTTTCCCTGCTGTGATGGGAGCAGGAACTATTTTATGTTTTTTTTTTTTTTTTTTTTTTGTAAATGACAAGAGTCCAGTCTCTCTTCACAGAGAGTGGAAAACATTCGTCCTACCTTTTTTTTTGGTGGGAAAAACTGCTGATTCAATGAACTAGAACTCAAGTCGGCTTCAGTGTTCAGTACTTTTCCTGCCCTGAGGATGGATATTTCGATTTCGATTTCGATTTCGCTATCAAGAGCGATTGTTAGCGCGACCGTTATCATCCCTACTTAGCAGTAGATGACGCAATTACACTGCATTAGGGTTAAATTAATTATCCCTTTGTTCTCGTTTTTCGTTTTATTTGCCTGTGGCCCTATTCTCCAATAATAAGTGGCTCAGTAGACATACTCGCACATACGCCTAGTAGTAGGACCCTATCGACAGAGAGGAACTGACGAAGAAGGAAAAGACGAGCAAAATGAATTGGTTCCATTAATCATGCACAGATGACCAGGAAAATAGATTTTTTCACTTCGTCCTTGTGTTGGGTAGGTTTTTCGTTTTCTTTTCCTTTTTGTTTTCTTCTTTTGGTTTTCCCTTTACTGTTGCCTCTTTTTTGTATTGATTTTTGTCTTTTCCGGTATCTTCTTCCTTAGTGGAACATATTTTTCTTGTTCCAAGTTATCTTTGACCGAGTGTAGCGGTTGGTTGGCGAGGCCAAGTTTTAGGTGGTTTTAGGGACGCGCCTGGTAATTTATTAATTCAAGTTCTTCCATTTTTTTTTTGTGGTATTTCCTTTGGACCAAATAAATTGATGTGGAAGAGGGAAGTTCTGGGCTATCATTACTGTAAGAGTTATCAGAACGTTTATGAAGAAAAACGTTCAAAATCTCCGCTAAAATTCGGCACAGGTTTGCTCATAGAAAGTGGCTGTCAATAAGTGCAGCGTAGAAGTGATTCTGTCAATTGTATTTATGTCAACGACAGTAGTGAAGTCAGTGATAGTTTTATTGGATTTTTGAGAAGACACTAGGTCTCATTACCGAAATTTTCTGCAACCAGACTTTTTTTTGTGACAAAATGGCCTTTTGAAACTAAGACTTTGTTGTTGAAAGAAGCGTAAAAGTACGACGGAGAAAACTACCAAAAGTGGTAGAAGCAGAAGACTCATATTTAGAAAGCTGTCATTCGAGAAAATTACGATAGTGGCAGTCCATATACTTAGAATAGCTAAGCGGTACATATAATGCTGGTCTTGTCTTCGTGGTAGAATCCCCTCTTTGAAGGGCAACACTTACATCTTCTAATGATAGAACTAACACTGGTCAACCGGTAGCACGACGCACGTCTTATGGAAATGACTCGGAAAGAGAACCACGACGTTTACGACCTTTTAGGTGGGACTTCAATGCTAAAATCGGCACATCCTTGCCGAACGATTTGAGCACGACAACAGAGACACTCACTTCCGCGTATCAGAATTTACATCTGCACTTAACACTGTAAAAAAGATTCTTCCACAAAAGGATCCGCATAGCTAGCTTTAGATAGTCGAACTGCCAACATGACTGACCACCAAGTAATCAACACGGCAGGGGTATTCTTTAAACATACTGGACGTACACATTTGCAGAGGTGCCAATACTGATTGTGATTATTTTCTGGTAGTGCTTCAAGTAAGTGCTCCGCTATTCGACGACAATATGATGCATTTACGAGACTAAGGAAATTCGTAATCACCTAGTGCTTTAAGGCATCACCATCTGCTTCTCCAACTAATGTCTTATCCTGGATAACAAACTTCTGTGGATATAAACATGTCACGTCGAAAATCTCCAAGGCACTGTTGGATTCCTGTAATGTGTAAAGGAGCTTGTGATGCTTGCCACCAATTATATGTCTAATGCAACAAGTTTTCATGAAAATATTGTACATCACGGCTGCTTTACTAGACTCTAAAGAACGACATAGCTCGTATGTATGGGGGCTTACCCAGGATACCTGGCTCTGCCCTAGACGCACTAATAAATATTTCTCCTCCTAAATTAATTTAATGGATGCCTTCCCTTTTTTTTAAAGAAGCGGCCTTTAGTAACGTGCACTGGAGTTTTGACGACCTTTTTCGTCTACTGTCTTCTATGCATGTCGACTGATACAGTACAAGAACTCATGTTTCTACGAAAGTATCGACATTTCCAGAATCTGAGCCAGGAACGGAGCGTAATGTGATTATCATTATAACCTCTAAACATTTAAAACCAGGGTTCACAAGTACCTCTCTTACCATCCTCCCTGACTTTTCTTCGCCCGAGCTGTGTGCAAACATTTTAAGGGTACATAAATCCCTTGAGCGCGCGCTAATTATAGAAAAAAATCACGGATGACCTCAAAACCGATCTGGAATTAGTCGGCTATATTTTTAGAGACAACACCATTCGACTTCACTTTTCTTTAGGAAATTTGCGTGTGTCCTTGCATAATCCTGATGACATTGAACTATGTTGTGATGAATCGATGAAGTTCAGGAATGCACTCAAAAAGCAGATCTCACTGAGTCTTGTTTAAGTAGTGAGGCAATCCGCATTTTTGGATGATGCAGAATATATTTTCGTAGAAATAGTTGTAGAAAATATAAATCTTCTTATGCGAGAACTATATATGACAGCTAATACATACTCGTATATCGTGCTATAAAAATCTTGAAGACTTAGGAACTCTCGATGTACACATGTGGAGATTTTAGTCTCGATGCGGCAATTCATTGGGATTTCACTTTGCTAATGATGTCACCCCCATTCATTTTCAACCTGACAAAGTGTCTTCATTGATAGATGTTTTTCTTGTTTCTGAAACTGACTTGGTAGCACACTATGAGAGTTGATGAGACTATTCTCTCTATTGAATCGAATGCTGTATGTTTGAATGATATTTCTCGGAAATCCATTAAAATCTTGTTGTCAATTCTCTACAAAAAACATTAAAAACTTGTTTAATACATATGTAACCGGAATTATTCCTGATGAATGGAAGTAACTAAAAATGTTACCTTTTAAATGCACTCTCGCAAAATAATTCTGAGTATAGGCCAATTGCTATCCTTCCTATCTTCCGTAAGGTGTTTGAACAAATTGTAAGTAAACAAAAGAAGAACTTCCTTGAACAAAATAATTTACTGACCCAACGCCAATCTGGATTTAGCAACGCAGTTCACATCTGCGTAACTAAAACTTGCTGACTACATCCGTTCATTGATAGAGATCGCTTGTGGTATTCCTGGACTTCTCAAAAGCATTTGATTCCGTCAATCGTGACTTTCTTTTATTCAAATTAAAAAAACAAAAACAATTCGCTTTGGTTAGCATTATATCTGGTTTCATTGTGACGAAAAATAGTGGAGTTTGCCGGTAACATCGGGGATATGTCCTTGTGACTGCTCTGTTCACGATTTTCATAAATGATAGTCATAAAAGAATAATCGACTGCGATTATCATATCTATGCAGACGATGCGCGTTTATATATGTAGCTCTGGCATCCGCGATAGCTTGGTCTTTGAAACATAAGTTCGGTCTTCCTTGTCGTGTCGAACCTGAGGGCTGAGATTCGAAGATTTTCTTAGCTGGAGCATTGTTGTCCATTCGCTCGATGTGGCCGAGCCAATGAAGTCGACGTATTTTGGCTTTTTGGACTACATCCACATCTTGGTACAGCACATAGAGTTCACGGTTGTAAATTCTCCTCCATTCGCCCTCCTCGCACACAGGACCAAAAATCCGTCGAAGAATTTTTCTTTCGAAAGAGCCCAGAATTAGCTCTCCCTTCCTGCGCCATACAGTAGAACTGGCAGGATAAGGTTTTTGTAAAACGTACATTTCGTCCTTCGAGTAGGGAGTTTTGAACCCAATTGCTTTGCCAAACCGAAGTAGCAGCGGTTTCCCATGGTAATTCTTCATCGGATCTCCACTAGGGTGTCATTCGTGGAGTTCATGTTTACTCCGAGATAGATGAAGTCCTTAACTACCTCGAAATTGTTGCTATCAATAGTGATGTTTTGTCCTAGGTGGTGGACAGATGATTCTTTGTTTGTTGATAGCATGTACTTGGTCTTGTCCTCGTTTACTTCCAGGCCAACGAATTACGCCTGTTCTTCAATCGCCGTGAAAGCCTCTATCACGGAACGCTGCGTCCAGTAGCTGGACGGACTTGTTGAAGATAGTGCCTTCCGTGTTGACGCCTGCCCTGCGCACTATCTGCTCTAGGACGAGATTGAAGAAATCACATGATAGCGCATCACCTTGCCGAAATCCGGCGCAGTTCGGAGGAGCTACTTCCAAACTGCACGTTCCAGTGTCACCCGAGTTCGGCCATCGCCATATAAAGCTCCTGACGATTAATGCTATCGTATGCGGCTTTGAAGTCGATGAAAAGGTGGTGAGTCTCGACTTGAAATTCGTTGGTCTTTTCCAGGATTTGTCTCAGTGTGAAAATTTGGTCTATAGTCGGTCAGCCGGTACAGTACACCAGATAGGATCTTATAGGCGACGTTAAGCTGGAATTTGTTTCGATAGTTCTTGCAAGACATACTCGTATGATCGCCTTTTTTGTAGATGGGGCATATGGAGCTGATAGTCCAATCGTCGGGCATGCTTTCTTCCACCCATACTTGGATGATGATTTGGTGCATGCACCCTACCAAAATATCGCCACCGTATTTGAAGAGCTCGGCATCAGAGCCTGCAGCCTTGTTGTTGTTAAGCTTTTTTTATAGCTAAGCCAACTTTTTCTATATTGGGTGGTGGAACTGGTTCTTCATTGACTGGACGTGGGTTCTCCTCTTGCCCTATCACTCTCTCTACATGATGCACATTTAGCTGCTGTTGGAAATGCTGCTTAAACACAGCTACTATTCCCTGTGCTTCGGCGACTAGGTTTCCTTCGGTGTTTCGAAGAACTTGTGTTCCGGTTTTGAAGTCAGCAGCCAGTTGCTTGGCTTTCTTATAAAGCGTCCGGATGTTGTTTCGATCACGAGACTCTTCGATCTCCCTGAGCCGGGATGCTGCGTAGGCCCTCTTTTTTCTATGCAGGATCTTCTTCTCTTCCCTCCTCCTGGCTGGATACTCTTCCCTTGCTGCCGTTGCTTTGCGTTGCAGCATTTTCTTGTGTGCATCTTCTATCACCTTTTTCCTGTAGACGCATTCATCATCTTACCACGGGCTCTTTCTCTGGGGTGGCTACCTCCTTGATGATGTCGCGATACTGGCACCACTAATGGTTGGCGTCTATGGTAGGTGAGTGCACAGTGGAGAGTTTCTCACTCAGGTGCTCTCTGTAGTCTCTGGCTACTCCAGGTGTGCTAAGGCGTTCAACGTTGAATATCTTTTTCTGGGCGGTTCGCAGCTTCTTCTCGTTCGACAGTCGAGTTCTGAATTTAGCCGCAACAAGAAAGTGGCCAGAGTCAACATTTGCCCCTTGAGAGAGCCAGGTTGCTGTGTGGATCCTTAAACTTGGAAACTTAGTGCTACTTATCACCGTATTACGAGCTGCTGCAAAATCGATTAGTCGGTAGCCGTTGTCTGTTGTCATTTCGTGGATTCTATGCTTACCAACTAACCCGCCAAAGATGTTTTCCTTTCCGACTTTAGCATTGAAGTCGCCGAGTACAACTTTTACATCATACTCCGGACACGCTCCGTAGGATCCATCCAGAAGCTCATAGAAATCCTCCTTGATGGGTTCTTCAACCTCGTCGGTAAGGGCGTGTGCACATATTAGGCTTATGTTTTGGAAGGTAGCTTTGATGCTGATCACAGACAGGTAATCACTTATTGGCTTGAAGTCAATGACTTTTGAAATAAGCCGATTTGACACGATGAATCCGCATCCTGATACGTGCAATCTTTTATGACAGCTGTAATAAATATCTCAATTTTTTCTTTTCATCATACCTGATCCTATCCATCGTATCTCCTGGATGGCGGTAATATCTGTCTTATACCTCTCGAGGATAGACTCAAGTTTTTGAGTAGCACCTGGGGTGTACAGCGTTCGCACATTCCAGGTACATACGCTCATATCGTAGTCCATTGACGTTCCGGGTCTATTTGCCATTTGAGGAGTTTCATTATCCGAGGCTGGTTGTGTCTCTCTCATAACTATTATTGTTTTCTATTGTCGTGAAGATACCCCGACGGCACAACCCCCAACTTGGAGGGCCAGGCCCTAGATTTGATCTTAGGACAGCAGGCCGGATATTCCGATGCCAGTAACATACGTAAATTAACATACGATAAATTTGTGGACAAACAAAGAATCAAATATTCCCCATCATTTGGGGTTAGAATATCACTGTCGACAGCTTTAACTTCTGAGTAGTAAATGTAATGAGTAAATGTTGGTACCCCACATGATACCTTAGACGTGATCAGACGAAAGTTGACGAAAGAAGCAAAGAGCTGCTTCCTTGTTCCCAATTTGAACAGTCGAGGTAATGGTAATTTCGGACTACACTTAACTTCGTACCTAAGTAAGTGAAGAACTACCAAATATTTTAGATCTTTTAGCACCAAAAAACGTTATCAATCATCAGTTCTTAATCACACAACATTGTTGAAAAAAAAACACCTTAATTCACGTTATTTGTATTGAAAGAGTATTTTCTGCCCAAGGCAAGCTTTCTGGTTAAGTAGTTCGTGAGTAGGTTAAGTTAAAGTTCATTGATTTCGTCTAGTGCCTCTGATCCTGTGCACGTCACTAGGGTTCATCTATAATAAAATTCCCCCTCCAGTAGATACTCACTTAATTAGCGTTTTTTCAGTCACTTAACTCCCGTTAAAATCTTCGTGCTCGTCAATCATTTCTTTGTGAACTTAGCAATTCCATCATACCCTAGCAATCAGAAATAACAAATATAAAAGTTTGGCAAAATGGCAAATGAGCGTTGTTAATAAAATCGCCCACCCTGGCTGTAATTCCAAAAGGAAAAAATATGATTCCCTCCCAGCTGTCGTTATATCACTTAATGTCCTCACCTCGGTGATGGGATAATTTAGGTGACAAATGTCTAGACAGTAAGACAGCTAACATGATTACGATCAAAGTGTCCTTCAAAAAGCAAAAACTTTATAAGCCCATAGAGACATAAAGTTGACGCTTGACATGTAATCAATCGATTATCTGCTCTGTCTCTATCTGGTGACTCGTCTGAAATCCAAATCCAAATCCAAATCCACATCCAATCCAATTACAATTGTAATAGCTATAGCGAATAGTAACAGAGTGATCCCGTGTAAATTGAAAGGATCAAATGAGTTAATTTAATTACACAGACTCTCTAGGAGGGTTGATGTGTTTTTGAAGCGAATTTACATGGCGGCAAAAACAATCGACGACAAGTGAACCAAACTAATTTCACTCTCAAATACGAATAGATAGAGGAAATAGGAAATTCGACAAGGACAATCGGGGTTAAAGGCATCGCTCATAAATTCTAAAAACGTATTAGTATTGAATTAATCTTATTCGCACAAGATTGCCAGTATATCCTTAGGGAGTAGACGGATATCCCCTTTTTTTGTGGAATTTTTTTTTTCTTTCCACCACAACTTCCTGTTGTGCCATATGCGACAAGAAGGATAAGAATAGGTGAAAGGATGAGCATAATGGGGCTAAAGCCAAAGGAAAACACACAATATTGCAATCCTTTTCCAGTTGAATGCACAGACAACACTCCTGGCAGATATAATTCCTGTGCCCAGCCGCATAGTACTATCCACAATGCGGTGCACCATAATATTTTGATAGAAGCGAAAGTCCTCCTCGCGGCATCATCAAATTCTCGTTAACCAAAAGGCGCAATGCCATACTCGTACTTGCACAGTGGCGGCAACAACGCTCGAGATAAATCGAAACAAATGTATGCACGCTGCTCCATTTGGGAGGCAGGAAAACATAGTGGCTTGAGAAGGACATCCTTTTGGGAATGATAAATAACTTTCTTCCTTATGCGAGTACACTCCATTGATGTTTTTGTTTTTTGAGTTCTTCTAAAGCTTGGTGAGGACATTAAAATTTGTGTTTTCCTTTAGAGACCTCACAATTGAAAAGTACCACATACACATGCATGTTGGAGGAACGTTAAAATATTTAAATTTATAACCGCACCCTTATTGATGCTAAAGTTGGCTGGTTGGTTGCTGGAACTGGAGCAACTGGATCACATCCATCCATCCAGTGCGTCGTTTATGGATTTGCTCCGTGATAATCTAGTGAACACTGATGGGGTTAAAAGAAGCTCCAATGAGAAAAAGGAGGACGATTTCCGCTTTGCTAATCGGTGAAGACGGTGACATCTGGGTTCAAAATTTAGGAAATGCTATGTGGAGGTTATTCGAGGAATGGGGTGAGAAAAGGTGTCACGAAATGAGTTTCTGATTATCATATGGCTTTGTATGCCCATCGTAAGAGGAGAACTACAATAGAACTTATTATCTCATGAGAGAGCTGTTCAGTGATATGGAAACTATAACGAAGTCCAACCTTAGTGATCACCATCTGTAAGTAGCTAAGGAAGAGATGAAAATGTTGCTGTAGTTATCAAGGAAGAAATCACTTATTCATTCTACTGGAAATGCTGTTTCAATGCATAGATGGTTCCTCACAGTTCAGTTAGAAGATTCTCGTTAAAACAACAAAGATCCTGCGACAGTTTTAGATTTCCTTCACCTACGATGCTGCCTAAGCTTTTTGTAGAAATCCTCTTAACCTCCTTTTTTGGATCAGTATTTCTTCCGCGCTGTAGAATTTTTTTAGTGCAATTTATTCTTCTATTTTAAGTTCATTCTCGACCATACCACTGTTTTATCTGCTAGAGTTTGGGAGCATATTCGGCATCAGAGGAAGATTTAGGGAAAATCTTGAGCCTGACGACAATTCACATAAACGTAAAATTCGCTATAGTACGTCTCATGAACGCCCACGCGTCGAATGAGGAGAAGGATGACCTTACCAAAGTTCCCTAAATATGAGGTGGAAATCGTCCTTGGCGATTTCAATGCCAAGTTTGAAGAGGTGGCCATTTTTGGTCAGAAACTACAGATTACACGACATCACATCCGAGAACGGACACTGTAACTACATTCAGGACACGGTTTCAACAACTTGATATCCAAAACGGGATCTGACTGGCTTCTAATCAACAAGCCGTCTACCAAATTGGTCATATTGCCATCGACGCACACTCCAGTGTTTTAGATATCCGAAGAACTAACATCGACTTGGATCACTGGCTTGGCTGAAATAGGGATGTGGTTACCCAGTAATAGCCCAAAACTAGCGAACTATAGTGAGCGAATAACAATGAGCGCTTATCGATAAGACATTTTCCTTAACCTCTCGAGGGATCTGATGCCGACAATCAGAGAGGCCGCCTTCAGAAAAAAAACGGCTTTGCGGAAAAAAACGAGAAGGACTCGCACCCTCTACAAGAAAAAAAGACGGGAAGAAGAAAACAGTAAGATTCAAGTAAGCGTCAAGGTCAAGAAGGAAGTTCAGAATTCTGAAAGCTGTAAGACCCGAAAAGAAATCTGCAAGGATGCAGAAGGAGATCTCTTAGTACGAGTAGAACCACAGTCGATGCTGAAAATCACGAAACAACATCGTCAACAACGTCAACACGATCGAGAAGCCCGATGACTTAGTTGCCGAACTGTTTGAGTCAGTAGGCGATTAATGAATATGGACCATAATCAACTCAACTCTGGGCAAGAGTATGCCCAAAGATGGAATCTCCGCATTGACAGACCGGTCCTAAGGAACGGAGCTCCTCTGAATTGCGCCAACTACAAGAAAATAAACGTGCTCAACATCGCACATAAAATCCTGTCTGCTGTACTACGTGAACGGTTAAGACCCTTCGTAAACAGTTTCAATGGGCCCTATCAGTGTGGTTTTAGACCAGAAAAGACGACTATAAGCAAAATTACGGCAGATCTTGGAAGAAACCCAGGAGTTCCAAATCGATACACATCGCCTCTTAATCGCTTTCAAAGCTTGATATGACAGCATCTATAGAGATGAACTATACAGAGTCATTTCTAGTTTTGTTATTCCTACCAATCTAATTTGAATACTGGTCCTTCAAGGACGGTAATGGCAAAAGCCAGACCTTCAATGTCGGAAAAGAACTTCAGAAAGGTGATGCGCTGTCATGTGATTTGATTGTGCGAACCTCACAAACTAACTACAGAGGCAACCTCTTTCAAAAGTCTGTTCAGTCACTTTCATATGAAGACTACACAGCCATAATGGGAAGAACATAGCAAGCCGTCAATGCTGTGTTTAGGACTATGGAATCAAAAGCCGCGAAGATGGGTTTAGCGGCTAACAAAGTAAAAACAAAGTACAATATATGCGACGGCAATATGACATCTATTCTACAATTCTGTAGCAAAGAACTTTATATACTTTGCCACTACTAACTCTAACAATGACACCAGCGTAGAAATCATACGAACTTCTCATGTTAATCGCTGCGTCTTTGGGCTTAGAAGGCAATTGAGTAGTAAAGCCCTCTCCTGACCAATCAAAAAGACGTTTTACTCATTCTGCTTTACTGCGCAGGAGCTTGGACACTAACGAAAGCGGATGAATACCAAAATTCATGATATTTCAACAGCGAACTCTGCGGGCTCTACAGTAATACTAACCTCGCCAGAAATGGATAACTCGCATGGCCACTTTGAGCGCATGAACGACCATCAGCTCCCTCGGCTTGAAAGTTTTCGACTCTAATCCAGAGGCATAACGCAGTAGAGGACGACTTCATCTTAGGTGGGGGGCACAAGCGGAAGGGTTCCTCAGCCAATTTGGCTGTATGTTGTATGGAATTTGTCAAGAAATGCTAAGGATACTTTATATGAAAGCCTAGTCATCCCAGTTCTGCTCTATGGAACAGCACCATGAACAGTAGCGAATACAAATTAGGATATCCTTGGTGGTTTTGAACGCAAGATTCTTCGAGTGATTTTGGTAATAGAAAAAAAAAAGACAATAGCGAACTCTGCGATATGTAAAGCAACATCGACCTGTTGTCAAAATGTCCCTGAGTTAGCTATAAGATGTAGAGCGAATGATGTCAATAACTGATCAGAAGAGTCTTCGATTCCTAGCCAGAGGGACAACGCAGAAGAAAACGACGCACGACTGAAAGTTGTTTGCCAAATACCTCGCTAACTAGAGAGGTTGCTTGGATAAGGTCCAAGTCCACTACGAACTGTAGACCCATGTAGTAATATGTAAGTAAGTAAGCTGTTCATTTGCATTTCGGATTACACTTCAGGTTATGTATCTTCTACTAGGAGAGCCACCCCAATAGAGATGTCATCATCTCTATTTCAGGATTTTGTAGACGTAGGAGCTCCGAATACGAGTATGTCAAAGGTTTGGGCTGTCCTTAACATACACATCGAATTTTTCTGCCGAATGCTAAAGACATCTTCTAGCTTCCTCTCTTCTTGTAATAGAGGTGGATTTCACTCATCAAGTTTGGCATCCTCTAGATGGCAACGTGAGTCCAATTTTACTTATAATGACGATCCAGACACAATCTTATCATCTCAAAATTCTCAAAATAGGACCATACCCTTCGTCTCGAAACGAGTAAATTGCAGAGATAATACTTGGATATGTGCTACATTTCTGAGATGAAGATATGTCCCTAGAGTCACCAACACTTCTTTTTACAAAAGCCTACTTGCGCTGCAGTACATCTTTCCAAACACAAGAACAAAGTCTAGTGTAAATGATTTCATCCATTCTCCCTTAATCAACTGGGTTAGAATTTTTGTATCCTTTTTGCCATATTTCGTGTCCGATTTGTATTGTACATCGGAAATCTCCAGACTCGCACGTCAAACATGTTGAAAAATTGCTCCCCGGTTTATTACTTAAAATTCGTTGCAACCACTCGTACAACAACTACAAACACTTTCCGTCTCAAATTTCAAAAGAAAATTTGCATTTCCTGACAAATGAGTCGAAAATTATCGCACATCCTGTTGCTTTAACCTCCATCCCTAAAAAGAACACTTTCCAAATCCTGCAATAACTTTCCTAACAAATTACATTCTAAAACTCTACCCCCTCCTCTGCAGAGATCCATCGTCGGGAAAACATTGCATGGTTCACTACAGCCGGGCAAGCAAATTACATAATGAAAAATTACTTATGCAACTCTCAGCACTTAATCATTTCCTTTTGCTCTTTTTGGCTTAACACCATCATCCCTTGGTGTTCGTAGTTCCCATTTTAGCTATTATCAACTGACATCAGTGCTTAGTCGGTACATCATCATCAAAAACCGTCTCGTCTCGCAGCGTCGCGTCTTGTTGGGTGTGGAATTATTTCGCGGGAATCTTAAAACAAGGCGACTTTAAACGGGCGTATGATTAAAAATGGCACAACGAATTAACTTGCTCGCTACACAATTAATCATGCACCCACCCCACACAATAGGGGTTGTACTGAATAATCATCTCCTTCAATCCCCTGCCTGGTGGAACAAAAACACGGAAAAGCTTCTCTCGTCATTAATCAAATCCCGAAAAGCCGAACAGCGAACACCGATTCGAATAGCGAACAGAGAACACCAAATAGTGAACTGGAAACTGAAAAGAAGTAAACTAGGACGAGAGCGATGCTCTGACAGTCGTACTCTTGCAGCGATGAAGCTCTCATGTCTTGATTTTCATGGCCGTTTAACTCGGATCTCACCTTTTTTTCGTTTTTTTTTTTTTTTTTTTTTTGTATTTCAAAGGAAACTTAGATTTAAGAACGTCCTTTCCATCCTTTGTGGAACGGAGAAAAAAAAAGCCTCGTTGAACCCTTTTTTTTTCGGAGTGCTAATGCTGTCTCTTGGCTTATGTCACGATATGTTCTTGCTCGTTGCCACATTCATGTTTCTTACCTTGTGACACATGGGTGACAGTTATTTATGGACTTGGTCGCGCGAGCAAAACCTTTCTTCGTTGTAAAATCACTGTATTTCTCGTACAAACAGGGATCAGGAATAAAGTAGAAAAAATTCCGAAGAAATAGGCAGAATAACAAAGCCAAACACAATATCAGTCACGTGATGTCTAACATACTGCACTAAGTACTAAGACGTTGTTGGAGAGTATGTAGACTTCCTGTTGACATGTTAAGGGGTGCCTTTGCCCACCAAAGGTACAACCCGTTTAAGTAAATCAACTTAAGGGATTATAAATTCACCAAATGTTGAAATAAATAATCCCCAAGCCATAGATGACATGGTGTGTCCTTCCTGGAGTGTATACGAGTATTCGTATGTAAAATGGAAGAATCTTGTCGCGTCGCCCGCCTTCCGGTAGTGCAACAAAAAAATTCCCTTTAGACGCCAGCTATTCCAATGGACAACAGGAGTCGCAGTGAAATATTGATTTCTCTGATTTATTGACGAAGCCAGTAAGTACTCGTGGATATGTGTGTACGTTTACGAGTAAATGTACATTTTGGCGCATAAACTGAACCCATACATATACTCGTAGACCACCCATCGGGATGAAGAATTCGAATTTCAACTCCTTGACGTATAATTATTTTTTGGGAAATTGACAGAAGGAGTATTCATAGTTTATTACTGCTGCGAAGCAGTGTCTCTGTCGAGACAAATGTGATTCTAAGCACTTAATACCCAAAAGATGAGAAAATTTAGAAGGCGACCTAAAGCTGGATGCTTTAACCGAACGACCCTTACCGTCGTCAGTGGAGACGATGCTTGTTAGATTAGGAAAACTGAAAACATTCGCAACCTAATCACCAGCAACGTTTAGTTCCGTGAAGAGGCTGGAAAATCTGGGTGCTTGTGCATTGGATTCCTCAAATTCACTGCAATAATACAACGAGAATATCATCGTCAAGCAATGACAAAAACGTGACTTGATGTGTACTTGGCTCTCTTTCTCTTTCTATCTTTCCAATCTTTCCAATCATCGGATTGCGATGTCGCGATATCACCTTTTTGGGTTGAACTACAGATGACAACTTACTTAGTTATTTAGGTGGCGCCACAGTCCTGGTTAAACATGGACGTCAACCAAAAAGCTTCTTCAGCCAGTAAGCCACTTCAAGCCACTTCAGTGCCGCCACATTAGATGCGGTTGTCCGCTGCTGGGCCGTCTTTCGGGGTTAGATTCGAAGACTCTTTGGGTCGCAACTGTGGCTTCAATTCACTCAGCATGTCTCAGCCATCTCACTCGTTAAATCCGTGGGCGCCTGACTCAACCGATATGGACAAGTGCTTCTTCATCCGCTTTCGACAAGATGCACGCGTCTAATTTCTGCGATGTTTTTGCTGTTTGTAACTGTTTGTAACTGCCTCAAAGTTTTAATTGCCAGTAGTTAAGCTCTGCCGAAGCTATTGGCGTCCGTTTTTGATGACACCATAGACTTTGTTTTCTCTCGTTTACCGTCGGAACTACCTTTGCCGCTTCTGCCTCGATACTCACAAAAAGGTTCATTGCCGGGTTGCTATGATCGTCCCATTACATCGATGTCTTCCAACTACTCAAGTATATGTGCCGACTTAAAAAAGATCGTTTCTTTCTGTTTTGTATGATTCTTTCTAGGGCGATGTTAAAAAAGACACAGAACTGTGCGTCACCTTAAAACTTTCTTGGCATTGGAGGTCTCTGCTAATTCATTATCGACCTTGACGGAATAGCGTCATATAGTATAGCTCGTCCCTACGAACGCTGTCATATGCGTCCTTAAAGTCGACAAATAGATGGTGAGTGTCAATCTGAAATTCTCGTGGTTTTCCCAAGATTTGCTCGAGTGTCAATATCTGATCGATGGTGGATTTTCCTGGATTGAAAACACACTGATAGGACCATGAATGGGCGATGTTTAGAAGACTTATTTCTCTATAATTCGAGCAGTCAAAAGTGTCTTTCTGGTTGTGGATCGGATAGGCGATGCTGAGATTCCATGCTTCGGCATGTTTTTGCCTGACCATATCCTACAGAAGATCTGGTGCATGTTCCAAACCAGGTCATATCCAGTTGCTTAAAACAGCTCAAAGCAGTCCGTCTGCGAGCTTCATAAGACTTAAGGTCCGATATTGCTACCTTAATTTACTCTAGGCCAGGGGGACAGAGCTTTTTGTCGTCTTCTTCATAGAGGGTGAATGAATCATTTTACCTGACAGCGGCATTTTGACCAACTTAACACCGCCTGCGACTCTACTACTTGCCTTTGCAGGCTTCCATTCTGGCTTTGTAGCCCTGTCATGTTCGGTTTATTCTCTAATAACTTCATTCCTGCTGTAACATCTCTCCATTTCCTTTTTCTTTCCTCTGAGATCTATGCACTTCCTTCTATGCAGCACAGGTTTATATGCTTCTCGTTTGGCTGTATGAACCTCCCTTCATTCGTCGCCAAACCAAAGGATCTTTCATGTCAATCACATCAGAAGCAGCTTGTACAATATAATCACTCGTTGGCAACATTCCCATTGCTGTTCTACGATTTGTGAAGGAGGGAAACGCAATTGCCAAAAATTCCAACGGTCTCTAACGATTGTAGCTTTCCACCGTCGAACTTTGTTGGTCTTATGATATCCGTGTTCGTACTCTAGCTGCCAGAAGCTAATTATCGTAGTCGAATGTTCGGACATTAAAAAATGCTGAAGGATCGGCGGGAACCACTTGATACCAACTAAAAGGCTAAACCTCGTTACAAATTCTAAAAACCGGAATCCATTGTCTGACGTGGTGATATCCAGGCAGTGTTTTCCGATAAGCAGCTCAAATAAAACTTGTGTTAAGATTTCCTAGCACAGTTTCGGTATTATAGCGGGGACACTGACAATACGTTCGATCTAGGAGGTCATAGAATTTGTCTTTGACGCTGTCATCCATATCCTGTGTAGGGACATATTGGTTAACATGATCGTCATCAGGATGGCAAGCACCCTTCCATCCGTGGCACTTCTTATTTCAATGTTAAGATCATAATCAGACAGAGCTCGAAAATATTGATCATTTTTGGCAAATTGAGGGGCCAGCGTCCTAAGTGAAAATACTCCGATCACCCAAGAAGAATAGATTCAGCTTAGAACCCCAACATGCTTGGACCTTCTAGGGCATATTGGGACTAGCTGCAGCAAAATTTGGTACGAGCACATGAGTAGGGATTTTGCATAGAGTTCAAGCTGATAAAAACTCCTTGAAACGACAAATAGAAAACCAGTTTCAGTGCCCAAAGCTTAGTATAGAAACTGAGTGAATAAGGATAGTGAGACCGTTTACCAATAATTCTTTCGGAAGATTAAGCTTATAAGTCCAAGCCACTACGGGTTGCAAATTGGTGATTCAAAATCTCCATCCTTGCCCGAGGTGTGTAAGCGTTTGTTCCATCCATCCGAGACAAAAACTTGAAGCAAAAAGAAAATTCGTTTAACATCTGTCTGTAGCACTCAGGAGTTACGGTTACTATGGTGCTGTCGACGTCCTCAAAAAATTAAGGGCCAATCACTTTTTCACTGAAAATGCCGCACCAAATAGTCACTTTGAGGGAGCGCAAAGGCTCGTCGTGCATTTCATGTAGATTCTCCGAGCCCCAGAAATGCAAATTTTGTTTATTCACATAACCCCTTAAGTGGAAATGGGCTTCGTTGCTTCTTGCACCAGGTTAAACTGAGCATGGGAGTAAGTTAAACTTGCTTGATGGTCAGCAAACAGTAATTGGTGAACGGTTTGTTTGTGGACGTCCTCGGCCACAGCAGTGATATTCTCTATCGAACGAGCAATACGGCTGCTTCTTCTGACATTTCTAGTCGACCCAGTTTGTAGGAGACGCTCAGCCAAAATCAATTGTTCGCGCACAGGGTGCAGGAGGACGAGGAAAACGACGACGAAATGCACGCTGCGTTAAAACAACAGACCAGAAATTGTAACAATAATTCCACGTTCTTCAGGTCTGTATCGCCCTATTGCTTATTGCCAATAGATAGAGAAATAATGTGTCTACAACATAAATGTCAAAGCACAATGACACCTGATGCCATTTACAAAAAATATGGCACATTCAAATTATAATATTACGTTTGCCCCACCTTGAAGTGAGCCGTATTTGCTAGTAAGTAGCAAGTTTCTCGACTTAGGAAACGCATTCGAAGTCGACTGCAAAATCCATTCGGAAATTGGTGAAATTCATTTTTTATTTGACTGAAAACACCCCTGAGATCAAATTGGTATCGTACGTAACCTCTAATTGCTTTTCGAACAAAACCCACAAGCTGCCGTTCAATGCCAATAATTGTAAACAACTTCCACTGACCTAAATTCCGCCAGAGCAATTCTCCCGCAGCCCTCAAATCTACCACAATAACCTCTTACCCTCTGCTGCTTTCCCAATGAAAGCCTTTCACCGATTTTCAGTTTTAGTTGCAGCCTTTTTCTTTTCTATGATTAGATTCCCATTGCAGAATGGAGGAGGGAAAATTCCATCAACTTTTGCAATTCGTTTCAGAAGGAGAGCCCTTTTTTTGTTTGTTCTGGCCCTGCAGTCAGAATTCGAAGCTCAGATTGTAGAACATGAAGATTTCCATAACTCAGACGGGGGCGGTCTATTCCATTCTATTATTAAAATTCAATTGATTCCCTGACGAGAGCTGGGAAAACTCGTATCTCTCGTTGATTTGACTTCTGTTTCCTGATTTACGAGTAGTTCAGTTCTCTTCTGTGATGTTCCTGTTCAGAGATATCATCCTGCATCCAATGTGAGGATGTGTAAGGAAGTATCTCTCGAACAATGTATGGTACCTTTTGGATAGTCTTTTTTTTTTGTTAGAAACGAACTTATGCGAGGTCGAAGGCACGAGGAACACAGAGAAGCCTGACGGGCTACATGCTGATGATGTTTAATGTCAGTAGGTTCATGGGGTTAAAATTCCATTTAAAAGTTCTAATCGTATCTATGTACAAATACACTGGTTTTGTGTTGCAGTCCCCTTCCAAACTACCCTCGGATACTACCTCGACATGCCATTTGTAGTTTTGTTTTTGTTTTTTAAATGAAATGAAATGTTACAAATTGAAGTTCATTTGTTTGTGCCGGCGAAAATTACTCCAAACTATGAATCATTGCAATTCAGGAGGATTTCTTAACGGCTACGTTGGCATATCCTTCGTTATGGGGTGTTAAGCCGTTTTGTTGCACTTCCGTAGCGGAAATCTCCAATTCGAGTTGAACGAAAAGGATTTTTATAGCCTGGGGTAGTTATGTTTTATGACTTGAACTTTTATTCATATTAGTTGAAGCGGGTTGGATTCAGTCGAAAGTTTGCTTACGGGAAGAAACTGCTGAAAAAGAGCATCCTTCGGCATGAGTTATACGGATAAGAGATTGCGAAAGCAAAGCGATTGGAATTTCTTTCAAGTGGCTGACTTTATGAGGCAAATTGAAAGTTCACTCTTTAGGGTGCAATCTGTTAAGCAACATTAGGATGTGATTTTTTTTGGCTGAACGGGATCGCAGGTTATCGAAAAATAGAGGCAGCCTGCATCAAAGAGATGCATTTAGGCCAGAGAAGGCCTTTTGTTATTCCCGAGGATCTCAACGATTCCAAGCGTCTATTCGTCCACACTTCTTGGCATTGTGCCACTGAATCCTTTGTGTAAACTGGAAGAAGACACGGTGTAATCTGATTGCTTCTTTGGATTTTAAGATAAGCTAGTGACCGGAGAATGATTCATTGAATAGTACCTCTAAGGCGAGTGGTGTTCTTGGCTACTGTCTGGTTGCCAGAGGTAGTAGGTGAAATAACATATCACGATGCAGCAGTGAGGGTGCACCAATAATTTACATACTGCCTATAGTTCGTGTGCCTGCCTGACACTGGTCACCATACATTAGTAAAAGTTTTAATAACCAAGTGTAAAGATAATGAGCGATTTGAGGCTGTAGTCCCTATGGCTTACTTGCAAAAGAATAGAGTCATCCAAATTTTCTTCATACGCTGGAGGGATACGAGGTTTCCAGTTCAGTTGACTGACAGAATAGGACTAGTCTACTTGCACTTAATCTTGAAAGCCAAGCCCATATTTTTTGCTCCAAGTGAGGAGTCTATACAAGGCTCTTTACAAAGGGCCCCTTAGAGCATTCAGGAAGGATTATCACGCAACACTTCGTCTTACAGTTGACTTGATCTGCGTTCCTTCTTAGAAAATTTCGGAGGTGCTTCGTCTCTAATGAACCTAATTGCCTGTCCGAGTATGCTACGCACAGGAACATCCCTGCAATATTAGGAAAAGGGTCACTAGCTGTAAAGTACCCTTCACGGAGGAGTGATATCACCTCTTCTGTGGACCCTTGTTAGCAATTAAATATTTTTCAACCTAAGAAAGGAGGGAATGACGCACAATTCATGCTATGAAACTATGCTTTGTTTCCTGCCTCTAGATTTCTATATGCCAGAATCGGCAGAGAAAAGTGCTTTAAAGTTGAATCAGCCTAATGGTGGACACCAAACCCTTGCCCATGCCTCAATCCTTTCAAATGAACTGGGTTCATGCTCCAATGCGGAGTATGTGATACCCCACCATGACGATGAAATACCATTCGCCTGGATTGTCCCAAGCAGGGAGACATGAGAGAAGTAGAAGGCTCGTAAATGATCTCCAGGAATGGATCAAACATGGATATAGGTGCTCACAACACCTGCCGGACTAAGATATCGGCTGCAGCAAAAGTTCCCCGACTTGGGAGGATATTACCATATTCAGTGACAACCAGGCTGCCATTACGGACATGGATGCAGTCGAGTATAAATCAAAGTTTGTTCAGCGCTCTTGTGAAGAGTTTAGTTAAGCTCTGCTGGGCCACAAAGAAGTGTCAGGTAACGAACACGCAGACGAGAGATAGCTATAAAACGATCTTCCTTTGATAAAGAACTGGCAAATCAAAACATCAATCCTCCACTCTGCAGTCTGAGAATGCAAAAAACATCTAACCTAACCTAACCGTTGACTTCTGTTAATAATTTGGGTATATGGACCATATCAAGGCAACACCAGAATGACTTTGTATCTCTGTCTAAGACTTTTTGGAAAGATGCCAATTGGTTTAGGTCCATTCTCCAGCAATCTCTATATTTTCAACCAGACTGCTATATAGGTGATGCTGGTTTCTGAAAATTCCTCGGAAAGAGAATTCACTAGAAAGACATTTGTATCTTCACTGAAGTTCATCCAGAATGCGTTCGGTTTGACTAGATGGCAAAGAGTCGTTGGCTCGGAATTTTATCGGTTGCGGAGGAGCTCCTCGTCTTTAGAAACCTTCAACTTTTCGTTACGAAATGAATCGTTGTAACTAGGCTGATTACGTCTTACCACTAGATACCTCTCAAATGTCAGTGATCTAACCTGTAGACTATAGCCTGCGAAGGTATCTATGTATTTTGCTTAGCCGTTACAATGGTACACTTTGAATATGAGGATTGTTATATGGGTCAAATAGTTGGAATCTGTGGTTCGGGAATGTGGTGTTCAGGGATTTAATCCAGATCAGCTCATTCAGAGAGACATACTCTGTCATGTCATATGCCACATAATCCCCTTCAAAGCAAATGCTATCCTATATTCTCATTGAGGTGATCTTTCGCGATAGTATAGGTCTTCCTAAGCTTACCTTTATTTCTCACGAAAATTGCGTGGACATCCTTGACGTCTTTGTTTGATTTCGAGAAGCGCATTATGAGGCTGCCAAAAGTAACCTTAAACTGATACAATTTCATTTGAACTACATCACTTCTCCAGTCCGATAAGTTTACCTACATTACAATGAGATTGACGTCTTACACGTTTAAGTAATTAGCAGAATGTCAAATACATTGTCAGCAAATTCCGTGTTGGATGATAGATAGATTGATAGACAGACAGAAGAGGGAAGGCAAGGGCTTAAAGGGTGCCACGTCTGTTTATACTATCCCTAGATGGTTTTGTTCCTCCTCATGTCTCTGCTTTCTATAAGCACCTTTGTTCATTCAACGAATATAAGTAGCCGTGGGGAAGGAAAAAAAAACAGCAAAATCAGAATATCCCGTCCTATCAGGTATAGTTAACAGGATATCCCATAATTGGCCAACAAATGCTGGCAATTACACATTTGCTCTACAAACAATGCAACTCGTTACCCACACCTTGGCGATTTTCGAATCGAACAACGACTCAGTAATTACGAATAATTTTTCCCTGCCAAGCGGATGAAAAGTGCCATGTTTATTTGTTGCTGGCAGGACAATAGCAGCGCATTAACTCCAAACAAAGGTGCGAAGCCTGATGAATTTTATGCCGCCACCGATTTAAATCAACCGAACGACTACCAATTTACTATCAACCCCTCCATATTCGGATCAGATTATCTATCATATTTGTCATTTGCAAATGGCCAACTACGAGCACGTTGTGATAATGAGTGATAACATGAAAAGGTGAGAATTTAGCCTAGATTCAGGTGCATACTAATGCTCACCCCAAGGACATCAGCGTGCTGTTGTCAACCGAATACTTTCCATTTAAAGCTTTTTGTTTAAAAAGGATTTAATCTCCTCATATATTCGACCGAAGGGGGTTATCATAATGAAAATGATTGACAGTTAAGGTGGTGGGAAAATAAAATCGAAAAAAAAATAATTTTTTTAAACGATTATGTGAAATATTAAAAATCAACAAAAGAATATGCATTGCGGTCTCTGACAGGATGTGTGCTATGATGGTCAGAAAACATTTTCACCGTGTCATACGCTTACCTACGGGCTGCCAGTAGGTATAATATTTGCTGATGCGCTTTAATTGTTAATTCAACAAATTTATTTTAAATTTCAATTTTTATTTATTTTTTTGTGTAATTTTTACCGGCGTAAATTAATTATAGAGTTTAAACAATGCTACCAGATAGCAGTTACAATCAAATGTTAAGCCGACTTGCCTGTATTCCGATGGGTCGGCGCGGTGAGTTACCATCAGACATTGTAGGTATTTACGAGCACAGGAGAGCAGAAAATAGCTGGAATCACGCATTTACACTACAGTAAATTCACGTAATAATTTATACAATTAACAAATTAATAAAAATGTTTTTTAATGGCGCTTATTGTGTTTTTAAGAGCGCGAAATGAATTTAATTTTAATTACCAATACGGAAAGGACTTTGTATATATGGACTGCTTCTGTATTTCGTTGTTATTGTATGTTGTGTGACTGGTTACCGTAAGATTTATTTAGTAGAGAATATGTTTTACAATTATGACTGAGGAAGCTATGAAAGGATACTGCCTTCAGTGGACAATGTTTCCGTTTATTTTGTTGCTTGACAATTCAATGAATAGTGAATGAAATAACCGAATTCACAGTTCCATGGTTAAAGAAAAACATTCTCAGCAATCTCTTCGACATATACCGGAGATACAAACTTTGGTGTACATAGTACCATTTTAGTTTCCTGAAGGTATGAAGTTTAGCCATGAGGCAATGACTGAAGCTTCTTTCCCTACCTGTCGTAAAAGGCGACTTAATGGCGAAGAATCATATTTAGGCCTAAAATGAGCTTGAGACGCAAACTGGAACGTTGGTACAATGACGGTTAAAAATTTCGAACCGGGAAACGTATTAAAGCAACGTAAAATCAGTATAATATGCATTTAATGTGTCAAGTGGTTAGTCGTCGAGAACAGGTTCGCTACTTGGAGTTGCAAATAAAATCAAATAAAATGCTATTATCACGAAAAGGAACAAAATAAAAACGAATTTGCTATCATATTACCTGCTGAAGTCCAGTACCGTATATGCTGGTATAACGCGAAACGTGATAGTATTCCTCGTGATGAAACCAGGAAAACCGTGATCAATCGGAAAAATACTCTGACACAACATAAATAAGGAAGAGAGTAGCTCTCGAATTAAATTCGCGAGAATGGCTTCAAACTACCACAGACCAAGAAGAAGAAATAATGGCGCAATGTAGGCGGGATGATAAAAAGGTTAAAATATCACGAACACTCTGTTCAGTGTTTCAAATAGACGGCCCCACATATCATTAGGGGCAAAAGGCAAGCTTTTCACGCCTTAGCTAAGTACAGTGGAAAATATCGAAAGCGATACAGTGCGTCTTGAGTTAGACCACTAATGTTACATAAAGGAGCGAGAAAAGCGGGAGCTAGAGCAGGTGTGACAGCAGTAGAAGAGGTATCCCCACAACACATACTCATAAGCCGGAGACAAGCATTGGAAAAAATGCCAAATACTTGTTTCGAAGAAGAACAGGTATACCTGCTAATGGACGGAAGGAGTACTTCAATGTTACTAAATTATCTATTCCCTCGGCTGTCGCACTCGCAGAGGAAACGGCAGATTTTACTAAAGCCGAAGCTCACGAAGTAGTAAAAAGCATAGGAAAAGGATAACATACCCTCCGACCTATTAGCGACAATTGTTCAGTAAAATGGTGAGAGACGATCGAATGCCTAACCAGGAGGAAGAGTTTTCTTGTTTCACTGTATAAAGGCAAACGCGACACGAAAAATTGCAACAACTACCGGTAGATGAGTTCTAAAAATTCGATATACGAGTACAACCCGAATCTATAAGTAGGAGAGAAAATTGCGACGCTTTGAGAAGCCTTTACATCGTCTTCATCGATCTGCAAAAATTCTTTTATAGAGTTGCAAAACTTTTTCCTGCTATATTGACGAACTTTGAATGACTTCTCTTCTTTTTGGCGATTATAGTGTTATTGTAAGCAACAGCAAATGGATTACAAATTAGTCATTCTAGGACCGAATATCTGCCTTTCCGTCAATAACCCATATAACCCAATGTATATGGTCCTGGCCGACTTTTTCCTATACCCACAACTGAAGACTTTCATGAAAGAAGTAAGTTTTGATGACATGGAAGCTATTCTGTAAAATGTGACGAGGGTGCTGCGAAGCATTTTACTGGAGTACTGTTATGTTTGGAAGTTTTGAAGAGATCATGGTAAGTACCCTTTGCTAACCTGGAACACTTTCTTACTTTATTCTGATTCCAAAATAGAGTGAGAAAGATCATCGTCATACATTGTTACGCACTGATGCCATTAAACCTTAACTGAAGACGAGAGAGACAATTTTTGTTGACAACTAGGTGCCGTCTACAAATTAATGCCAAGCGAGAGGCTCTGTTATTATTGCGAGCTGATTGTTGATGCCTGCTTTGTCAACTGTGTATTGATCCGGGGCACACATCGAAAGAATTATATCATTTTGCGGTAGCTGACTATGTAGAAATTCTTTGTCAACCGAGTGAAATACCTTCGCGTCATAATGTAAAACTGTTGCCTTATTGTGGTAAGTCAAGTACACCTTTAAACTGTATCCGTTAAAACACTCATGTTAACATGCCAATTATTCCTAGGTATAACACCAACAGCTTTCCCGTAGTTTGGCAAGAACTCAAGAAACATCAGAACTTAGAGACGAAAACGTCTGGCATATCTGAGGACACATATATGGAGCATGGCACGTGACTTTCAGTAGACACCTGGGAATGGATCAAAGAGCATAATTTACTCAAACTTCATATTCTAGCAGGACGTGTGAAACGACAGTAATTATCGCAGACACTCGTATACTATTTAACAGCTAGAACTCATCAAACATCGGTGCACTAGTAAGATCGTTTATGTCCAAACCCATACCAACCTACGACAGGATCATCGACAGGGCTATTAAAATCTATAGACGAAATCGCATGGCAAACGAGTGTTGCTCCGAAGAGGGAGATCATAGTTCAGTCGCCATAGCAAGGAAACTAGACTCAGAAAATGTGTACAAATATGTGTTCCTCTGCCTATGACCAAAAAATACGCGGTGATACTTGTAATGGTCCCTATGACAAGAAAGCAGGCTTACGTTTTGGATCTTCCTACATAGACTATATCAACACCTTGAGGGCCTGTATACATAGAGCAGTTCGTCGAGTAGGTGTGGGGAAAACTTTCGAGAGTCTGAATCGTGAGTCATATGGACAGCCTTACTCGGAAGACCCATTCCCGACGAGATCATTCCTCCTTTTAAAGCTACGAGATAAGGTGAAAGATGTCGGGCTTCACACAGCCGCAACTTATCAGAAGATCTTTGAAACCTGAGCTGGTATACGGTAGGGTTGCGTTTCGAGGCCGCTTTTTTCTTTGATGATGTCGTAAGGAGAAAGAACTACAATTGAACTTCTGATTATAAGAACGGGTCAAGAATCCAAAGGCATTTTAATACTACTAAGGAAGCGACAGTGAGCAGGTCAAACCCTATAGTACGAGAGTAAAATGGTAGCAGAGTTTGACTTATTGTGCATACTGCTAAGGTGAGCCCTCCTTCTTATATGTCATTTCGTTTGACCATTTGTCAAGCTAGCTGGCTGTGTCGAAGCCGGAGTTCCGCCCAATCATACAAGCTGGAGACGTTTTTTGAATTGACTAGTCTGATAATAAACTGGGGTAGAACAAAGATGGTCTTAAGCAAAAGAACATGAGACTGATGCATTGGTCCAGCGACATTATTTGAACACCAACAAAAGATTTATAGGGGTCTTACTGGTAACCCGGCAGAGACTTAATTCTGTACCATGAGAGTCACGAGCCTTGTAACTTCGGTTTCAACCTGACTTGTAGAGGTTGGCCCCCTTGTAGGAGCGTCAAGGTGGCTCAGGTATAAATTGGGTTTTCCAATGCCGTTGGCTAACCCCAAAATGTAACAAATATTACAAGCCGCCATGACCCTAAGATTGACGGAGGTTTTCAATAGGCCTCACCCTCGACCAAAGAGGAAGTCTAGCCTACACGATGACTTCGAATTGATACTGGTCGCACTCCCATCCCGATATGAGGCGCTCCGTGGAATAAGGCCATATTGCAAGTGTCCGCGTAAAACATTTGAGATGTTCTGTAACGAATTGACAGCATTGCATGTTTAAAGGAACCACAAGTTCAGTTTAAGGCCGTTGTACGTGAGCTCGTCAAGCATCGGTAAGATTATTGTGATCAGATAGATGAACAGTGTTGCTTTGTGCAAGGGATACTGTCTGACTTAATCTACAAACTGCCTAGTTTCTCAAATCAAAATTTTATATCAAATGCCATCTTTAGGGATCAACAAAGGGGATGCGCATCTGTTAGTTTGAAATTAATGCTGACAGGATAGAAGGAAATCCGCTATGTGATTGTAAACCAAATCGGATGTTCTATATTAGTCTTTCTTAGAGGCCCCAGGCTTGTAATTGTTTTAGTATTTATTCTATCACTTACAAAGTGTACTAAGTAATGACCCACGTCCCCTGAAACTACCAACCCACCACCAAGTTTCCTGATCAATTGTACTAATTGCATAAATCACTCTGAGATGCCACCCTCCACACGGAAAAGCGCATAAAATTCACATTACTATCCAATTTGCAAACAACAAACCTCTGTCTGATGTACAAGTATATGTATACTCGTATGTATGTGCACACAACCCTCATCACTCTGTGGAATAATTTATTGAACACCTACCCCCAGCCCTTTTAAGCGTCCAACCAACCAACTAACCGGTAGACGTTTTATTTATAGCTTCTTAAGAAAATTATTCAAACGACCACAGGACTTCAACTTCGACTTCGACTAGGACTCTGTGCTTGTGTTCACCATACAGGAGGAGGGTTGGCTGGGGTGCGAATATTTCTCTGTTGGCAAAAATGCGAAAAACGTTAAAATGCAATAATTCCAGTGAGGATTTGCACACGGGAGAGTTCGAAAAGGGGTCCTATTTGGCCACCCACTGGCAATTCTACTGGCACTGACACAAAAATACAACCCCTGGAAGAATAACAAATCCTTTTTATAGTTTTGATTACATTTATGTATCTCCCCCCTGTGTGTGTGTGGGTGGGTGGGTGGTTGGATGCGTTACATCCTCCATACGGCTTGGCATAGTTTAAAGACAATTTGTTCGCACTCTCAGAGTCGAGACAGAATTTGGTGAAATACAGACAGCCCGGTGGGGTGTCGTCTGGAAACGGGGATTTCTTGATGGTGGTATTGCCGGTAGCCTGATATCCGTTTTATATTCAATCGGTTATCGATAACTTATAAGGATATCAATTGAGTTTTGCTTATTCCACTTATTCGAGATGGCGTCGTTGTTCTCGTCGTTGTCGTCGTAATCGTAGTCGTAGTCGTTGCAAGAGGCTCCATGTTACAAAGCGTGAGATGTGAGGAGAGATTTTATTTTTTCATTTATTTTGCGCTGTCATTCTTTATTTTTATTTCTCACCCAGCACATTTCAGACAAATAAATTTCAAGAATTTTCATTTTATTGAAAACGATTCGTCGTGGGGATGGAGCAACAGAGATCCCAGCATGTGGGTCGGGTTGTATTTGAGAAAATTCCAAACGCATCGGCAGTAGCAGTGGCCAAAGATAAGGCAGAGCGAAAGCTGAACACCAAAGCAAAGGCAATGGCAAAAGCACCTAAACGTGTGCGATTGTGGAGCGCTGATGTGGCAGCCGGCAAATTCGACTCGACTTCGACACAATAACAAAACTTTCCGAGTCCTAAAGGTCCAACGAATTGGCACCGACATACGAGCAACACATACGAGAACCAGCATAAATATGTGTAATCTTCTGTACTTCTGTACTCTTGCACTCGTCATGCCATAAGCGTGGAATAATTGTACAAATGTTTGCCTGTATGGGTAGGTGTGTTGGTGGGTTGCCTACTCGAGTAACTTCCATTACTCGTAAAAAGCACTGCAATCGGTGGCGTAGTGGCAAGAGCTAAAGCCAAAGCTGAAACTGAGTAGGGCGCGGGGGTAGAAAAGCGTCAGATCTCGTGTATAATATTCATGGCGGATGTTGTAATAAAAAGGATTCCGCTGAGTGTGCCGTTATTTTGCATTCAATGGCAGCATTGCTTTCAATTCGACATAAATAAAATTATTTTTGTGAGTTTTGTTCGTCTTTTTGAATTTGTTTTCTGTTTTTTTGTTTTTCTTCTCTTTCTCTCTTCATTCTGGTGCCTCGATTTTGCCTACTTTTTCCCGTTTTTGTTGTTGTGGATGGATCCTGTGTTCCTGTTTTATACGCTCGCAGTAGACAACCATTGAGTATTGAGAGTCGAGAATGTGTTCAGTACTTGATTCTTGGAGGGGTTTTCTTTTTTCCTACTTTTCATCAACTTTTCGTTCCATTTTATTTTTATTCGTTTTTAAATAATTTATTTCGATTTGCGCGCATTTTCAGCTCTCAGTTGTGCAGAAATGCTTTCACATAACATAAAAGGCAAAAATGAAAAGACAGGGCCCAGAATGAAAGCGCTTGTTTGTGGTGGTGGGTGAATGGGTGAATGGGTGAATGGGTGGTGGGGTTGCCTCAATTTTATTAGGAGAGACAGGATGATAACGAAATCTGTCGAGGGCTCAAAAATGAATAGAAAAGTCAAGGTAAATTCGCAATTCGGAACAGGAATCAGTTGAAAAGGTTTCCCAGGAGCAGGCTGAAGTTAGATAGGTAAGCTTGCTTCAGTGGTTTATTATGTGTGTATTTCTTTTGAAATTGAAAATATCTTAAACAATTTAATAGAAAGGAGAGCTGTTTTCAAAGGTTGGCAAAGCTGTTAGCTGTACTTACTGTAGTGTCTTTCATCATAGATGGGTTTGGGTCTGAAAACTATACAATCTCAAGGTGTCTAGACATGTTTTCTTTCCGTACACTTTTGACAAAGTTCAGATTCAAGACTTGTCAGTAGATATTGGTTAGGTGTTCGACTTTCTGTATACAAAATGACATAGAGAACAGAGTAATTAGAGATACTGGATGGAGGAACTTGATTTCGGTAGCAGAAACGTACCTCGGCTTTCAAACTCCTTAGTAAGGCTTTTGCTATAGTCAACCATGTGGACCATATGGAAGACCAAAGGAATGTGCTTATCTTCTTATTCGTATTCCATAAATATATTTACCCTACGTATCTGCAGTATTTCGGACCAGTACCACTCGACAGCCTGCTGTGCTCTGGATCACCTCGGCATACAACTTAAGGAATGATTCTTTCTTTGACTTCTTCCTCGACCGTTACTTGAGTATCTATCGCTTTTTGGGGCAAATCTGTATACGAGCTTCGTTGAACATGGCAAAATCCGCTCATGTGCTCAGACGTGCTTCTTATTAGATAAACGTCTTCTTATACCCGCGATTCTAGCCGTTTCATCACCTGTGTGTAATTATTGCATTACCATTGTTACGAGCTTCGCTTCGCCATAGTGATTAGGCTTCTTGCGGCCGCCAAACCTAGCTTAGCTTCTGCGTAGATTTCGCATTTTATCCGCATATATGGTCCGCGTTCTAAGGTTTATCTTCACAATACTGGCAGTATGGCTTATCTACGTGTTTGTATATATATAAGTAGTTCCGGAGACATCCATACCCCGACAGAAACTCCGTAAGGTATAAGCTTACCTCTATGTTGTCAGTTTGCCTATTTTTTTAATGCGCTATCTGCCGATCCATTTGTTCAGGGTTGGTAATAGGAAACAGTCACTGGGCGCTAAGTTAGGGGAATATGATGAACGAGCGAGCACTTCTTTGATCAATTCATGAAATTTCGCCATGACGACTACGCACGTGTGCAGATGTCTCTTGTGTTTTACGTAGGTACCTGCCGTGAGGGCTTAAGCCTACGGTGCGTCTTCGCACAAGATATCAAAACAATGCTTTGATAAGCGCCCTTCGTGTAATACAAGTACTACCACCAGTACCAGATTCGAAGTCGTGTGTAAGGCACGAACTTCACCTTCAGTGAAGGGTCGAGGCCTATCTAATACCTCCGCCATTCTGTGAGTCATGGCACCCGGTTGCAATGCAACTCCACATCGAATAGACTAGTTTGTTCCATAGCAATCCCATGGTCTAGCGCAGGTCGTAGCAAACTACAACATATTCTAAGCCATGAGATGTCCAAGCTCCATTCGGTCTACTCTCCCCGCGATTTTGGGTGTAAACCTACAGCCACCACTATTCTCCCACAAGGGGGCCAACTCCTAGGTCAGGCCGGAACCATAGTTCCGGGGGCTCCTGACCTCCCGTGGTACCAGAATATAGCTTCCGGTCAAGCTTCACAACCTTGAGGTTACTTCCAGTTAGGCACCTCACTGCCCAGGACTGGCGGCCTTGCAACAATAAATTTTTACAATCTTCCCGCTAGCTGCCTACTGCGCCTTCTATTGAATACTTCTTTTGCAAAGCTACAGGTTCTTTCGAACCGTATGGTATCAATGATAATTCAACTGACATCGTAGGTCTCACCATTAAAGGTGATGCCCATAGCCTACAAGTTGCTTATGTCAGCGTAATTGGGACACTCACATAGGACATGAAGCCAGTCCTCATAAGTAGCTCCACATGAGCAGCTCGCAACCCCGGTTAAAATTCTGTTCAGGAAAGATTCGCATGGTTAGCACATCCCTTAGCAAGCCGTAAGTAACCCTGCCATTTTCGCTAGCATCCCATCTAGATTGCCATCTAGATGCTACACATGCGTGTAGCAAGGTTTTACGCTGCTCCAGCGATAGGCCATCCACTTCTTCCGGGGAAACCCAATCGCGCTCATTTATAGGGTAGACCTTTTCCGATCTTGAAAGCAATAACACGTCGCATCACTTCCAGATCAAGAGGTGCCACTCCAAGCAACACCTGCATTGCTTCTGTGGAGACAGTGTGGCACACCGGTAAACAGCCAAGCAAGGCGACTCTTTGACAAGTCAAGATCCGCCTTCAACCATCAACAGTCATAACCCTGTCGTACCATACCGATGATCATCCATATTGCACAGGCAACAAAAAGGCCATCGTATATGATACGAACAGAACACCTGTTGAGTCCCCAGTCAGATCGGAAAATGCGCCTTACCTGGCCTACAGCACTCAGCATGCGTAGTCTGGTTCAAACCAGGTGAGGCATGAAGTTCATACTCTCACTCATCGTTATGCCCAAATATGTGACCTCAGTCACATTTTTTAGTTGTACATTGACAGATGGTAATTGACGGGTGCAGTGTTACTTTTCAACTTCCAATGTGGGAAATTCAAAAAGTTACGGACTTAACTTTTTCGACTACATCCACATCCTTGTACGGTTAATAGAGATCGCGATTACCCTTCGTACTATCTTCGCCCTTCTCACAGATAGAATTGACATAGTATGCGGTGAAGTATTTTTGTTTCAAATTTCACCCCAATGACAGCTCCGTGTTTCCCCTGATAATCCAACAATCTAAGTCGAAGAGCATAACTGGGAAGATCAGAGATTTGGAGAGCACCTTCTTGGTCTTGGTCATTCTAACATACTCGTAGCTAGGATTTTGACGACTTGCTAAAAATGTATTCCGTTCTACAATAAGTAAATTTTCTTAGGAAACTTCAAGTTGTAGTTGTCAACGTTGTTGCTTTGCCTCAGAGATGTGAACCTGGTACTTATTAGCAGGTACGAATCAAGTACTTTGTTCACATTTATTCTTAGATCTACTCTATCAATGTTGAATAAGACTATTGACCACAATAACGTCAGAATAAACATCCATCACATCATAGCGGATGTCATCGCCGAAATCCCACGAATGAATGGATCATGCATTCATCATCTCTCTTCCCTTTTTTCCAAAAACCTAATTCACTTTTGACAATATTTGGGGTTTCTTCGCGCTCTCTCTCTAGGTGGGTGATGGGATTTCTGTTGAAATCACAGAGAAGCTGCGTTTCGGGCATAAAGCTACCCATTAGCCCCTTGGCTTTCTTATCAAAATTTCAGATGTCGTCCCTATTACAAGGCTGCTTAATTTCCTTGAGCTCGAACGCTCCATGAGCTCTTTTCTTTTTCCACAGGATTTCCTTCTGGCCTTTTGTTTGCGCAGTTCTGATAATCACTTTGTTTGATTATCAGAAAGAGACTTCGTGGATACGAACCTAAACCACACTCGCCTGGTCTTGTTGCTTTCACATTTTAGCTCCTTGTTTCTTCGTACAACTGCAGTATCACTTTCGTTTTACTCGTATTTTCGCACAAATGCCGAATCTACTCTGTAATACTGCCAGAAAAGTTCCAGACATTCTTTCACACTCATTTTGCTGCTCCCTCCCACTTAATGGAGAAACAACAGACCCGTCAGTTTCAATAAGAGAGGCGATTAATTAACGTTTTCAGTTTTTCAGTGGGTGCTCTTAGGCACTCCTGGGCAGCACTAATAAACACTTCCATCTCAATATCGCAAAATCAACTTGACATCAGCAGGCGCGATGGTGACAAACAAACTCCTCACCAATGCACAAGTTAGAACCGACCAAACACTTATATCCAAACTGGTCATGGTATTGTACCTAGCATGCAGCGTTATTTTGGACCTCTTGGTACTCTGGTATTCATCATTTTCTACCCTCTGACGATGGCAGCAGCCAAAAGGACAACTGTTCGCTCGTGCAACACTGGTGATGATGACAATAACAACTCCGACATCCACGACAACAAGGATAACAGAGATATTTGCATAAATTCAGGAAGCAGAAACACCGAAAGATAAAACCAGCGGTAGACAACTGGAATAGCCTAGCCTAGGCAAGCACCATGGGGTGTCTGTCCCAAGGAATAGTTGGAGGAATTTTTGATCGAAAAATTTCTCATTGCCTCTTGTTAGGGATGGGGTCTAGTCGTGGAAACTGACCCAGGGATGAGGAATGAGAAGTGAGTTGAGCGATGGAAGTCTGTGTAGTAAGAGGCGAAAAGTTTTCACCAGCAAAAGTAATTTTCAAGTTTGTCGTTAGTCCTGATGTTGTCCTTAATTTTTTGTTTCTCCCCTTTCCCTTTCCTTTTTTGTTTTTTTTAAAAACATTTTCTTCTCGTTTTCTCTGCCATGTCCATCTGTTTTTGTTTAGTACTTGCTGCTGTTGCCTTTCTTCGTTTTTATTCGTTGTAGCTTGTTGTAGTGTTTTGTGGAACTATGGCACTATTTGGTGAAATTATCCTTCAACTCGGAGGGAATAATCATAATCCTTCAAATGAAAACTTGATAGAAATGTTCAAAGTTTTAACTGTTTGTTGTTTTTTTTTTTTGTGGAAAAAGTTAAGAGTGCAAATCGGAGTTAGAAGTCGTCTCGGCACGGAATGAGATTCATTCTCGACAATGAGATGAAACGCAAATTGTAGCGCTTTGGTTTGATTCGATTTTTCAAATATACATATTCAACAAGCAATGTTATCGCGGGAATGAAGAAAAAATGTTGAAACAAGTAAGGGGGACTTTGTAAGGGTTTCCGAGAATTTTTTTTTAGAAGAATCAGACTGGAGGAGATGAAGTCATTGAATCCCGTCATGTTGCCTCTGAGTTTTACATACTTCTAGGGCATCTAAGTTCATTAATCCTTTAAGCTGCCTTTGAAAGAAAGATGGATATGATTGCAGACACTTTTTAAAGAAATTTTCCGATCTTAATATGAATTTTCTCGGACTTATAGTATGTTGCCTGCTGATAAGAGTCAATCACGATGGTTATAGACTAATGCGAAAACTTTGTATGTAGTGCAATTAAGACGGTATCCTTTCTTTCTATGTTGTTGAATAGCGTACACGCGTGCTCTCAGTTTCAATACCAACGAGTCTATTTATATGCTGCCCTGTGTGTCTCTTCGGTACGAATGAGTACCTGTCTGGCGTCGATTACGGAACTATTCATTTTGCTAATCAAGAAACCACAAGCCGATGAGACTGTTCACGTTCAGAAATATTTCCCTCAGTAGTCGAATCAAAACCCTCATTACTTGAACTGCTACTTTGGAAAGGGGAAAGCTTTGACACCGCAAGATTCCTACCAACTAAAATCACTCCCATCTGAATAGTCTGATTAATTTGTGGCCATTTTCTCCGCATCTAGTGTACCAAGTCGTTTGATAATAAAAGCTTTCACATGCTTTTGCTAAAAGTCCAAACTCAATGCATGTAAAGGCAGTGCTTCAGCAAAGATTTTTCTCGCTTTCGACAACAAGCCAAACAGATCCGAACTTTTTCGATTTTCGGTAACTTTTCTGCGTTTTCAGTAGGTGACCTACAGCGTTCCAGGCTTTTCTCAGTTCTTTATCACCGGCGTTCTGGGTTCAAACCTCTCTTCTGCATTCTAGCAAGACCTCTTCTCAGCGTTCTATAATTTTTTCTTCATTGGCCGCTATTGTTGAAGATCTATTTAGCGAGAGTAGAAAGAATCCGTCTGCAGTGTTTCGAATCCGGCTCAAATTCGTCCACTTCTGGTGTCTGTAGCAAGCATATGATAAATCTTCTTAATGACTATCGCACCTAGACGAGGTGGCCTTCTAACAACTTGCGGCCCGCTATTTCATGACTTCTTTTACCAATGTTTGTGCTAATTTATCTACCAAATTGAAAGATAGGTTTCGGTGTGCTCCAATTGTACGTTTACTTAGGCAGCTTTATAATGTTGTTGTCGTTTGTTTTCTTGGCCAACTTTATTAGCGTCATTTTCGGAGCAGAAGTAAGACTCGATTCTCCGATTCCTCGATCCGATTATCAGCTCTATGAGCTTCCGTATTTCTCTTCACGTATCCAAGAGACATTGTTTTCCTGTTTGATCGTCTGCGTTTCACTACCCGGAACTCTTCCCTTTGCAAAGACGATTTTGCTGAGGCTTGGCTAAAAATCTTTATCTTCTCTCGCGGATCAGATATTTGAAATGGTAAGTCGGCGACCTCGGATTCCGCCTTCCGGAAAAGAAGCTTGCCTATCTCCATCGACGTTGTGCTTATAGTCGATTTTCAACCGGCATTACCGTGCTTATCACAGCCGTGAACAGTGACTTCCGTTTTCTTGGTTTTCTTGGCGTCAATTCAGCAGCCTAACAGGCTTCTAGTTTCTTCCATCCGTTTGTCGTAATCTAGTGTATCATAATTGCTATGGACGTTGTCCCATTTGCTTGTCCTAATGCACCGTGTGTACTCTGTTAATAGTGCAATACCCATTGTAGGTATTACTGACACGAGGACGGCGTGTCCAGTTCCAGTTTTTCTAAGTTCATCGCTTTATCACTGACATAGTGACCCTTGTGCCCTGTCACCCAACTAATGCTAGTGTTATTCTTAGTATTTACTGCGATTAGTTCGGAAGGCGAACAATGGACAGTTCTGAGTTTCATGCTCCTATAACTTGCTGCAAAAGACAATACCCCAGTAGATGCAAAACAAAAAGTTAGGAAATCGAGTTAGGACTATTACCCCACCTTGTCCGAAAGACATGTGCAGATAATGAAGTTGTACACGATCATGCCGATGAACGTAATCGTCGTAAACGGCAATCAGCACACATGTAATGGACCTCTGTTCAACCGCCTTTAAATTGAGATTTTTCTATTTACGAAAATAAAGCAAAAACAGATCTGAATGATTCAAACACACCTTTTCTAACTAAAGATTCCACTTCGGGAACGCTGAACACGTTATTTCTTTTCTAGTGGTACAAGGGAGTTTTTCGCAAGATGTATGGCTTGTCACGGATAAGGATCCTTTGGATAGGTACGGCTAATTTTATCATAAGCCTGGGTTGTTTGATGAACACAACGTCCAAGTTAATGAGTCTTTGTTGATTTCCCAGGAATCCGAAGGAGCATTTACCAGCCATCTAGGTAAATATTCATACCCTTGCCTCGTACGCTGACTGCATTTTGACTCTGCACTTATGGACATGCCCCGGAACTCCTCTTATTATTGTGAAAATATAAATTTAAATCCCTTGTTCCAAGGACTAGCACTGGTAAGAATCTAGTACGGTAGATGAATGAAATCAAACTAAATGAATGTGGCACAGGCGTCTTGCCAAATAACTAGTTTTCTTAGATAAATTTGAACTAGATAGAACGTGCGAAGTCTCTGCGGCCTTACTGAATGTTTAAGCCACCTTCAAACTAGTTTGAAATGGAAGGCTTTCCTGGTAGTCGGAACGCAAATTGTCTGGGTCTTAGAACATAATGTGATGAAGGGATATGACATTATTGATTAGCTCGCTAATTAAGGCCCAGAGGATTCCTAAATCAAAGTTTCCACTGTCAGATAATTTTTTTGTGAGCACAACTGAAGATGGTATGACTCTCCAGTATGCCGGAAGACCTAACTGATTGTGTTGTTGTTCGCGGGCTGGGATGGACCTTTAGGAAGATTTGCGTTATGCGTTTTTACTTAAAAGACGATATAAAGATTGACGAAGAAGAGGTGAAATAGGACACAGACATGAAGCAGGCAGGTACCGTGCAGATATGGCCAGGTGATGGCTTATAGTTGACTGTTCCTTTTTTCGAGAAATAGGATTTGAAATTTTGAACTGCAAATAATATGTTCGAATATCATTACTTCAACGACAACGCACATACTATCTAAATTGCTTTAGCAACTGCAAAGTGTCTCCTTGTAAGCCTATTTATCCTTCTCCTGTACTCATTCCACTTTCTAATTGGGAATCATCACCTCAATTACCATATGTAATCATTATTAAAACCTTCCGCCACTTACAAATCCGTCATCAAAATAGGTGGCAGTTTCTTTTTTTCAAAAATTTATTTGCTCTCCCTTGGTAATTTTAGAAACCGTACTCACAAACAAACGAACATACGGATACAGCCGTAACCTAAGTAACGCCTCGTGTACTATTTCAAGCGTCTAGACGTAATTTTTCACATTCCCGCTTCGCAGCATATGAATAGAGCTTTCGAAATGTACGCTAAAGAAAAGGAAAAGCGTTAGCATAGTTAACTAGCAAGCAAACACTCTTAAGCAGGATTTATAATGTGGCGTTAAGGATTCTTAATTGCTGTGTGGTTTTTCACTTCTCTGGCATTTTTCTTCATCATCCCTAGTTAGCTGGCACATCTGCATCATATGCACGGATTTTTCCAACTTTTTCTAGTTCCTTGTGCCGACATACACATACAATACTCTGAGCACTTTTTTTTCTACAAGCAAGTTTTGGTTGTGCTTTTTGGTTTTTACAAATACCAGTATCACCCAGCCTCCAGAATAATGAAGTACGACATTTACGCCAAGAGAAAGGATTCAGATTCGTTGGATTTGTGGGTTTAGTTTGTTTGGATGGATGTACTTTAGTGTATGGTACTTGCACTTATATATAACCCATTCAAAGTGGTCCTTAATTTTAAGTGAGGGTAATTATGAAAGGTGTCGGAAAATACGAGATGAATAATGTACATGAAGAGTACCCGATTATATTGTACTCGTAGAAGTTAAAAAGGATTGTTCTTGAGTGGATATGGAAATGATTCCACTTCAACGACTTAAATTGAAACAGAACAGCTCAATGACCTCTCTATTTCCTTATTAAAAGAAATAAAAAATGTCGTTATGGTTCATTATCTCTACACTCGTATCCTTTCATACACATGCTTCATTTTGTTATGCAGTTCTGTTTAGATAAACTGCACAATCTGAGAGAAATCCTCACTCCGTATTTCGTTTAATTAGCGCATTTTCGCTAAGGATAATGCACTCCATGCGCGCTAATGAATGAATAATAATGCACAATGTAACCTCCATGGTCATGGAAGATATTCCAGTCAAGCATAGCAGCAGGACTTTTTCTTTGTATATCTGGGTGTTATGATGCCAACACGGGTTAAATTAGAATGCAGATCCACCAGTGTCTCGTGATATTCTCGCGGTAATAGTCCCAGTGTGAGTATAAATTACTTTATGTGGAAATCCTGTGAGATAAGAGATTTTCGTGCAAGCAAGCACACAGTAAAATGATACGGCTTGCCGTACTTCATGTAGGCTATTCGTGTTATGCTATGCAGGCCATTGTGGACGTAATAAGGATCAATATAGTAGCTGTGAGGACTTTAAGCGGGTGTTTTTTTTAGAAGTCACTTTAAAAATCAGAAAAATCCCAAAAAATTCGCTTCGCTTTTGGACTATTCGCAGGTCGTTATTATGGTCTAATCTTGCAGAAATTGGAAGAAATTGGATTCATGTGAAAGCCTATGAACTAATAATTATGCCGAAACTACCGTAGGTCCCGACGAGGAATGTAATAATCCACTAAATGGCAATGAAATGAGATTCTCGATTCACAATATTAATTTTCATTAATTTGAGGTAGAAAAGTGAGCATTTGTAAGACTGTTATTGAAGTCTTTGACTAATTGGAATTTTGATTTAAGTTGTTTCCTCGTCTTCCTTTGAGTGCCGAACCAAAAGCACTTTCACCTCAGTCTCCAATCATGTCGCACATTTGTTTACATAAATTTACAAAAGAATCTCACTCAACAAAAGAATCCTTCAATCAATTTAAAATTCAATTAATAACAAAGGACTCTATATTGTCCTGCGTAATTTCATTGCAACAATGGATCACATTCACTAGCGTCAACCATATTGGGTTCCCAGTAAGTACTTGAGTAAGCGCAATATCAAAAGCAACAGCAAAAGCGAAAGCGAAAACGAGGCCCCATTACTAATTAATAAATCCACCGAGGAATTTGTTTCGCAACTTTTGCAACAAAGAACTCGAAGCGCAAATAACGCATCACAAAAGCCAATCGCAATACCACTACCATTGTACGAGTATGAGCAGTACGAGTAGAAGCAGCAATGTGAATCCACTTAAATCATGTGTTTGTCCTTAAGCTACTTCGCCGACTACGTTTCGTTTGTCACACATACAATACTAGTCTAGAATCAAAGGGCATCGAAAAAAAAAAAACAGCGGTAAACTGCGCCATTTGACTCCTGAAAGCTTAAACGTAAACAGTCAAAACTTTTCTACCCCGTAACCACTTCACATGTCCTGCAAGCAAATCAACCATAATCCTAGCTGCAAGTTGTGCCTGACAGTACTGATGCTGATGACGGTGGTGGTGGTGGTAACTTTATTTGCCGCTTAATGAATGTTTAATGATTTGTTAATTGGATTTTCGGTTTTAACCATTTTAAAAGTTCCAACCCTCTATTCGTAGCAAACCATGCCTATGCGCTGGCTGTGTATCCTCAATGAACAATGAGAGGTCCTTCAGTGCCAATTGGGAATCGCTTTTCGAAACTTTCAAACACGGTGATTGTTTGCGTTTCCTAACTAAGAACTGGGTATGGTACGAGTCTATATGTATGCAGGTGAGTGTGCGCGGGGATCTCATTTGGAGACATTTGTAATGCAGGACAACTTAGTTGAAGAGGGGGCATCATTTGTAATTTGGCTTTTCGTTGATTTTTGAATGGTGCCCTGATTGGTTTTAAGGATAATTGACGATGCAGGTAACACAGTGAATGTGATGTTTTTGGTTACAAATTTGACCCAAAAGTCCCAGATGAATTTGAAGAGTCCCCTTTCAAGTGAATTGAGGTAGATTTTTCAGCAATTTAGAGAGTTTTCTCAGTACCGTTTAGGGATGACAAATTGACTAGAATGAAAAGTTTAAAAGTTCCTAATTATGCGGGCGATTACGAGCTCTTCGGACGTTTGGATGTTTGCCACGGAGTTCTGAAGTAAGTGATTTATGTGAGGTCTCATTAATTGGTGTTTCTTCTTAAATTACTCACTTGTTAGGAATACAACTGAACATTGGGATCGCCATCTTCCGCAGTTTAACATTGGAGATGATCTTGGAAATATGTATATTCTCAAATGTGCTCCAAGCGAAATTGATGTAAATCTAATTTTATCGCACCGTACACCCTTAATCTTGTTAAGCTTTAGCAACACATTTTAGTTCAGGCTTGAAGAAAATATGACCAAGAATGATAACCGAGGACACAGCACAGCACAAGAATAGTGACCTGTCTCATTTCTCAAACCTAATCGTCAGCGTACGCACAGAGTTTGAAATGGTATTTAGTCTGGATGTTGTGGCACTTATGCCGAGCGCACTTAAATGCTTAGCAAAACCGTAGTACCCTGTCATGACTTTATGGACATGCTCTGTTCATACGAAACCCAAATCCCATTGGCAGCCCTAACCTAGGACACAGGCAGTCCTAACGCAAGTTTGGGTCATGAAAAACTCTCCTCTGAGCCTCGCCTAACAAGTACATCGGCGATTGCATTTCTCGCGATCCCGCTTTGAAATGGAACCCAAACAAGGGTCAGGAAATCCAGCCATCTGACTGCGTAAGTCTTGCATTCTCGAACTAGTTCGGCAGTTGAGAGGGCTCAGCGTATCTTGGCTGCGGCTACAGATGCAAATGCTTCGCAACCTCCGATTATTCACAATATAGTTCATTGCCATCAGAAATTCCTATATCTCCGTTTGGTAGAGAGTCATAAGTTCTGCTAACAAGAAGCCATTTCGGAAGACTCGACAACATTCTTTCCTGGCTCAGATTCTGGCGAACATCATACCTGAGCACTGAGCACACAATACAGAAGATAGCTTTGAGACTGCAGCTCATGATTTGAACATCAAGAGGAGACAGATTCATCAGTGCGTCTAGAGCAGAGTCAAGCGTGCTAGTGAAAGCCCCCATGCAGCCCAGACAGATCGCTCTTTAAAGTTTGGTAAACGCAGCAGTGACGTATTTTCGTGAAATCATCTTCCATTAGATAATCGACACATTGGATATAATTGGCCCTGGTCTTGATCAAAGCACCTCTACACTGCCACAAGGTCGACAATACCTTAGAGGCTTTCGACATAACACGTTTAGTTCAAAGAAGTTTCTTATACATAATGACACCGAAATACTTAGCTTCTTTGGAGAAATGGATGGTATTGCCTTTAGACATTAGGTGGGTCTTACTCCTTTTCGTAAAGAGGACAACTTCAGTTTTGAGAGGATTGAATGAAGGCCCAATTCTAGTGCACGAATCGTCGATTGATTGCCTGCGTTTTACAGCAAACTGTCGCTAAACATGATCCAAGAAACATTATTGAGAGCATCGACCAGTGAGTCAACCATAACGCAGCGTAGCAAGGTGAGAGGAAGCCGTCTCGCGGGCAATCTCGGTTTACCCATCACATGGTTGCCAAAGTCAGCATCCACAATCAGGGTCCTATTCACTAGCATTGCATTTATTCACGAAACTAATGATTCATCTACGCTGTGTTGTTGTTGTCAAAAAGAACCATCAATGTCAATAAATATGCCAGCGAATCAAGGATACTGGCACTATCTCTTGCATAGATTTCAACAAAATTTTTCGATCAAGTGATTGATTTATGGATGTTGAGATGTGGGAAACGTATACCAAATATGATACACTTATCGCTGCCAGGAATTCCAGTAACCTGAGTCGATTTTCGGAGCGAGTATCGCATAGACTCTGCCGCCAACGTTGTGCGACATAGCTCATAAGTCTCAAAGAAGTAAATTCGTCTTTGTCATACATCAGACGAATTTAACTTTGATGCGGATATTGATCAGTCCTTCGGTCGGATGCCTTTCTTAAGTCTTCCTCTAGCGGCCATTCCACAACTAAATAGGCGCAGTTTCTGCTGATTACGCAATCAACACAGTTTTCCATTCTTCGTTTTTCAGGTTCATTCCATTGCATTTCTTGGTATCTGCTTTATAGCAGTTTAGAGCCTCCGATATAATTGTTCACCTATATATGGACTATTAACAATAAGAAATTTCCTCACCCATAGCCGAATGTCGTTGTTTGTTCAGAGGCTGTTTATTGCTTCGGCACACAATGTGTTTTCTTGTGATTGAGTGGTAAACCCGCCAACATAATCTGCAACCTAGAAAGTCAGATCGTTCAGAAGATAGTACCAGTAGCAAACTATGGATGTTTAATTGCTATTGTTGGCGCCCTTGAACTTCTCCTTAGCCATATATGTTTCGAAAGCCTGCCTGGATGCTGAAAAATTTTCATATGATCTGAGCTCAAAATATATCAATCTAGCTCAAATGAAATCGTAGCTGTTGTTTAGTCCTAGGGGCTCCTCCATCAAAATGTCGTTATTTTATTGTGTTTGACAAGAACCTGCATATGCAATGAAGTTATCGGACCTGTACTTGCACATAATTGAGTGATCAGCTACATTTGCGTAGTCGGAGTTAGCATACCCCAGAATGTTGGTGGAAGATATCCTCAGCAATTTCTTTCCTCCTTTCTGAACCTGGTTTTGGAACCAGCTATTTTGCCAATTATAGTTAGAAAACACCATTTCCAGTTCCCTGACTGATTTTTGGTTGATTCCTGGAGGTTCGATAAGGTTTCTGCTTTACCTTAGAGTTTAGGCAAAGCCATTACTGAACCGGAGAAAATACGACGCTCTGTATTATATCATGCAGGTCAGATGACAGGCAGTCCTGCATAATGTGTCCCTAACCGAGCAGATATATAGGAAAATAAATACTTTATTCATTCTGTAAATCACTCTATAAAACAGGCATATAGAGGGAGAGTTACGGTTGTTTGCTTTGTCAAAACAGCGAGAGAGCATAATTTTCACTTTTCTGAAAAGGTACTGGGTACTGATATCAGAAAAGTTTTTTTTTTTTTTTTGTACTACAGTTCATTGGTCATGAATCGAACCCACCTTTCTTACTTACTAGTCAACAAATTTAGACTTTGTATCAAACCGACAAAGTGGCATATTGAAGGAAATGCTATCGATGTGGAAGGAAGCTTAGGTACGCTTCAGAAGTATGCGTTGGAAGAGACAGATTTGGTCCTACCATAAATAGTTTCGTGTTACAGCTACCAAATTTTGAACACTGATACGTCCAAGCTTAGGACCCAAAAGGTATTTCGGTGCCTTGTTGCCTTCTATTTTATAAGCTTTCCATAGTAAACATATCGGAGTCTGGTTTCGTCATTAATTGATTAACTCTTTTGGGGATAGAATTAGTAAAAAGCTCACCTTAAGTGCTGAAGTATCTCTATATATCCGGAGCTTGAGTCATAACGAATAGACCCGACTTGGCTCTCAATAAGCCTGTATTACCTGATTCTTTCAGCCAATCCAGCTATTGACTTTCGATGAATTCGGCGGCCTTTTTTCATAAGAGCACCTGAAATATTTAATTTTTTGGAGACTTGGGCTGACTGAGGCTACCGACCTTGACAGTCAGATTGCAAATTATATCTCTGTTAATCAAAAACAGAGATTTGCTTCACATATGGGTAGAAAAAGTAACCCAGTGACAGGTTATGTGAGACATGAGATAAGAAACTACTATAGTCCGCTGAAGCTTCGCCAGAAAATAAGCACGTCTCCATCTAAAACACTGGGTTCATGCATTGACAGTCCACAAACAGCCAAACTCCCATAAGTAGGTCAAATTTACCAGTTCATTTAAGGCGTTTTCACCCTCCGTCCGAAAGTAGCTGTCATTGTTGTCATCATGTTACTAAACTCATTGAAGTCAGAACACCTTTGCAACACTTTCTAAACTAATGACCTAATAATACACCCGTACGCTTTACTTTTGAAACTTTTGCTCCGACTAAAGTTTTTGAAGCTTAAAAACAACTTTTCACCACAATTTCCAGTACAGAGTAGAGCACACAATTTTCTGGGTGTTAGCAAATTTTCAAATTTTCTCTAATAACTTCTATCCATGTCGGCAAATTAGCTAAACTCAATGCCCTCCCCTATATCGATGTCATAATACATACCAGTCACTATTCACCTCCTAACCTCCCTTAATAATTCAATTCAATGGAAGGTCCTCTTACTGGTGCTTGTCGAGTGAGTTTTTGTGTGTCTTTCCCCTTGATAAACTAGAAACAAACCTTTAGTCAATTAATTTGCCATAAATTTAGCAAAACCAGGACTGGGACTAGGACCAAGAGCAGCATCTCAAAAAGGAAAATACTAGTGTTACCAGGTTTTTAAGGAGGTACGACAAACTACCGACTGGGTTGTAGTGAAATTTAATTAAAAGTTAGTGTTAGTCACTTAACCTGACGGCAGGATTCATGACAACCAAACCAGCTAAACTAAGAAGGACGACGCTCAAGAAGAGGAAAAAATAAGAAAAAAAAAAAAAACAAAGAACAAGAATACCAACCATAAGCTTCATCCCACTTCGGTGTGACAAAGAGCGGAAATTAATCGCACTTTAAGGAGAGCGCGCACAAAAAACTTTTAACGGTTTTTTGCACAAAAATACACGAAACTTCGCCTTTCTATACATACAAAGCTAAGGCTGATTGAGTAAGTGGCGATGGTTCGACTAAAATGACTGCAGATTGCAGGGAACCAAAAGCAATCATCCATTTCCGTCACTTGGTTTCCCCGACCCGAAAAGAAATCCATGGAGACGACAACATTTGCCGATGTCGACGTCGTCGCCAGGAGCACCAATAGCACAAATAGTACCGCCACTATATTCCCTACTCGATTCGACATAATAATGAATTAACTTTTTGACAGATGATCTCTTGGCAGCCGACGACAAACAAATGCTTAGACTGCTGTGTAGACTGGGCTTAAAGAGCTGTCCTGACACTGACACCCCAGCAAGAGCCATTGACATGTTTTCAATTTGTACCAAAGGCTGTTAGTTGCCTGATTCTTTGGGGGATGCAGTTTTTCTTCCCCTCTAAATTCGCTACGGGATTTACTTTTCAACATAAAAACCAAGTCATTCTCTCTTTTGGTGTGACAACTATTCACGCACCTAATTCCTCATCCCGCCTGGTTATATACCGTACTAGTAGTCCTTTCATCCTGAGTGTCTATATGTCTGCACCATACGCGTCAAATAATTGGCAAAATGTTCCATGATGTGAATGTCGTCATCAACCGGCAAGAAAAGTCGCAAAAAATCGATTTCAGGGATAAGACATCCTTAGAAGGGGAGACTGAGAGACTGGGAGAATGAGAGAGATTTACTCCCATAATCACCCTTAACGTCGAGACAATTGATAGACATAAACACACACAACCATATCCGGGAGGACAGACCAAAGCTCGAGGCGGCATCCTGAAGAGATATAATTCATTTTGTCGCTTCCGCTGTTTGTTTGCTTTTTTTTTTTTTTTTGTTTTTTGAGACTCGGTATGTCATGGTGTCCAGCCTTATTCCTGATTCACTTCCGGCTAAAGTACATAGATCCCAACCCATGTCTTATTTGGCTAAGGCCAGATTCGGTGCAATGGGTGTGAGGCACATCATAAAAGGACATTGACGAATGCTTGTACCCTCGGCACATTACTTTAATTATCGTAAATGGATTTGTTCCTTTCAAAAGTTTCTACGCATATCCGTGTTGTGGGTATTTTTCTTACATTCACGTTGTTTGTATGATACATACTCGTAGATGGCATCTTTGAGCTTCCGTGGGTAGCAGGGACGTATTTTTGTTTGTCCGCAGTGTTTAGAGGGTTGCACTTTGTTTTTGAAGAAAGGAATGTTTTTGTGCAGGTTCCCTGTGAGTCCCGTGATAAAGGAAATTATATTATCCTGATTGATATTTTCCTTTGAGAATTGAATGAACATGTTGAATGCATGAAGAGGGTTCTCGTTTGTTTTGTTGCGCCGAAATCTTGGGCTAATTTAGTAAGTGTCCTTAGGCATGTGCTGAAAAGAACATGCTGCCACAAAACGAAATCGACAGTTAATATGATAGATACATACATATATGTGCAAATGTAGAGGAGGCCTACTTTCGTATATAGTATGAGCCCGTTGGCGACTGAATAACATGCGCCTTAGTTTATCCGCTTACTTGTCCAGGCATAAGATAGAATATACCTAATGTCTTTCAGTGGTTTAAGAGAAAGTGGTGCAACTCATCTTCTGACTTTGCCGGCAGTAGTTAAGTTTTTCGGCCCCTACGGTTGAATTCCCAGGCAATACATAGAAAAACAAAAATTCTGAAGTCACTATGGCCAAACAACAGAACGAACAAATATTTTATGCACTTTCACTGTAAGTTGCTGGGTTTCAAATGTGAAATGTATTTGACTTGCCAAAGATCCATAGAATTTACTCAATTGGGACCTTTCTGCCAAGGTCGATGAGATAAATAAGAAGGGTTCTTGACTTAGTTACTAGTTATCGACGTAAACCATCAGATCTTTTGGTGTGTATCTCTAACATTGTCAGAAGAAACATTAGAGACCAGCAGAAGTAACAGCGCCGGAATAAAATATTTCCATACTCTTCCTAGCTTGTCGTCAAGGTCTTATAGAATACATGCCAAGGATTGCATAATACAAAAAGTACAAAATGTACACCGCGAGTGTAGTGACCTCATGGGATACCGTACGCGGAATCTCTACTCCGATCAGCCGAATCAAAGCCACAGATATCCATGATATCAGAAATGACAAGGAAAGTAAAGAACCTAACGGAAGTGATACTGCAACCACTAAGGGCCTGAAAATAACATAGACTTGCACTAGTAAAAGCAGAGCAAAATGGTTTATTTCATGGAAACAGTGAAAAATGCGGCAGTCAACTCACGAATAACAGGAGCGTTACCTCACCTGGCTGGCTTTTATAACTGTCCTGAACTCAATTAGGTTAGGTTAGGCTAAACAGAGGTATGATGGATATGCCATCACACCGACACCAGTTGAATTTGCCTTCAAATGGCAAAAACGTAAACAATATCCCTTGTGAAACACCCAATTCCTTTGCAAAAGCCAAGAAGGCCTTTGAAGTATTTCCCAAAAAATTTTCTTCAACTACGCGATATTGCCTCGCATTCACACAGTATGTGTGTTATGTCCTCAACATCTTGCAGATCACCGCAGAATCTGAAAATATCCGTATCTGACAATTTGAGTCTATTTGCGTGTTTCCGCAGGAGACAGTGACAGTGACAGTGTCCAGTCAGGATTCCTATTACTGTTCTAAGCTTATTCTTGTTTAAATTTGCGGCCTTGGACACCGCCTGAGGTTGGCAGTCTTTGTGATTTTTTTCTCGAGAGTGGCCCTCACTATGCAAACGGGTGGTGTCGAGTAGCCCTCCTTTTATGGCAAGCTCATCCGCAGTGTTTTGACACCCAGCACAGTCTCACCCGGTTCTGACTGCATAGTCCCTTGAGCACTGTGCGACAGCCCCTGACTGTATTAGAATTGATGTTGGTCGATTCCATTGCCTTGAGTGCGACCTGGCTATCGATGTAGATAGCGATATCTCTTTCTGATATCGATCTCATCTGCATTAGCTCAGCTGCCCTGAGGACAGCCAGAACCTCTGATTGGAAGACACTGCACGCGTCCGGTAGTCTTATAGACACTCTTAGTTCTGGGTCTTCTGAGAAGATACCAGAACCTGTTCCTTCCTCTATTTTTGAGCCATCTGTAAAAATTGCAATTTAATTTGACCTGATTATTGCATTTTTTTTCCCAGTCCTCCCTCTCCGGATATATTATATCATACGGGGTGCCGAAATCGACCATGGAAGGAATTTCATCCGTCAGAATTGATTGCCTGGCAGTAGCTACGCTAGGACCGTGCTATGTCCGAAACTACTGCTCTTTGAACTTAATTAAGTTGCTGCCAAGTTCCAATATACATAGTAGATCTACAGATTCGAGTAAATAATTTGAGATCGTCCCCTGAGAATACTTATTCTTGTCTGCAGTCTGTGCTAGACTCATCACTCGCACAAAATGTTAACGAAGTGTCGCATGAATTAGTAGGACCTGTGTCATAAAAATGTGATGAGTAGACCATCTTGATAATTACACCCACAAAAAAGGAAACCCTTTAAACTACTCCACCTATAGAGTTATCACGTCTCGGTGTGAAAATTCTAATTGTTGTGCTACCCGAAGGACGCATATTAGAGCGGTTTTAGACCTGGTTAGCCCACGATTGATCAACTATTCATACTACAGGGGACCTTGGAGAAGATGCAGACCGATGCTCACTTACCGAATGTAAGGCCGCATATTATAGCGTTTATAGAGACGAGCTATATAGAATCGTCAGAATTTGCAAGAAGATGATGAAGAACACTTTCTGCTATGTAAATTTCGAAGGCATCCATACCAACACCTTTGATGTAAAAGAAGGGTTTATACCAAGGAATTGCATGTGACTCAAATCATGCATTGGAGGTGAGAAGGAGCAGATAACAACGACACTACAATAGACATCTGTAGATAGGAACATCGTCCTCTTTGGCTCCTATATGACATCTCGTCAAAAATCGAGCGTCAACCAATTCCCAATTGCTGTTTTCTTGTCCAAAGAAGGGAGTAAATATGTATTCCTATCGGAAATCGCAAAGGAAACCCGAAAATGGACGATCGCCATCCCAGTTCTGTCATTTGGCGCAGAAATATTGACTTAAGCCAAGTGGCTGGAAGACATTCTTAGCAATTTCCAACGGAAAATTCTTTAAAATAGTTACGAGTTACGTTCGTGTTGAAGGGCTGCTCAAAAGGAGAGTTAATAGGAAACCGCTACAGTTATACGGTGGCATAAACCTGATCAGAAATAGCCAGTTGGCCAAAGTCCGGGCTAACTGAAGAGGCTTATTTCTTATCCCCGCTGCATCTTTCGCCTTAATTGAGGGTGCGCTATAATCTGGGGTGGATCTGGGACTCAACCAACAGCTCTCTCCATTAAGTCAGACTTTCCTCCCTTCTGACCAAATCAAAATATCTGTATATCCTATACAGTTTGATGCTATATTTCGTACTCTAAATTCCGTGCAGGCACACGGCACCGAAAATTATTTGAAGAACTTTCCTCTCGAAGCAACCAAGGGTACTTTGTAGGATGACTAGATTGGATGGCTAGATTCCTATAGGATGCCTTCTTCTTTATCTACGAGAGGAACTTATTTCTCAGTTGCCTTCTCCTTCTCCGCTCGATCTCCCCCGTTTTTCTGTTACTGTTACTGAATTTACAGCTGAGTATACAAGTTCCTTGCCACCTCACAATTATTGTTTACCACCACGGCGTGCTGTTCAAGGCATTGTTGTTTGTCTTCCTTCTCGAGAGCATGTACTTTGGTGTGCTATAACGTGCCAAAACTAGACATGGCTCCGCATAGCTCGTATCTATAAATGAAGCCATTTCCGGGCTTAACGTCAGTAAATAGGTGACGGGTACCAAATCGAAGCTTTTGTTTTTTTTTTGAGATCTGCCTTAGGCAGATTTATCGGCTCTCAAACCACACGGAACAAGACCCTTCCATCAGATTGTTGATATAGAGTTGTACGCACATCCACACAGTACGTAAGATGAAATCTTGTGCTCGAAGATTTGTACAGTTGGAGCAGTGTAAAGTAACTCCCTTTTTGAAGATCGGACAAATGATGCTGTGATGCCATTCACATTTTCAGATCAGTTGGTGTACGAGTATACTCCTGACTAAATCAATTCTCGTTGCTTTAAACACTTGGGCACACAGTAATCTTTCTAAATTTTCAGCACTCTCTTCGGTATTTGTGTTCTTGGCAAGTCCTTTTCACGTTTCGGTATAACTTCTGGGCATCGTGTGTGCCGAAGAATATCCCACTAGCCACTGGCCTCGATCGTGTGCTTCTTCATTTCATTCTTTTTCTCTCTTCTCTATATTGCTCCCCTGTCTATTATCTGTCGTAGAATTCGTGAGCAGCTTCTTTGCAGTGCCACCTTGTATGCTTTTTGTTTTGCTGCATGCGCTTGTCGACATCATTCGAGTATGTATCATCTCTAATGGTTTGCTGACAATGTCGCCACTACTCTTGTGCGCTTCATTCTGACAGCGGAGTATATATCTAGATGGCCACGAGTAGATTTCTAGTAGACTCGTGGCTCCACTGATTCCATAGGTTTAAATTTTATTCATTGATTCAAATCTCCCAAATATCGTTAACATTCGCGTCATTGTTCTTTTCACAGGATATCTTCAATCTAACGTATTCATCTCAGTCAATGTTTGCTTTAGCTCACTACTCTATTCGATTCACTCCTTCCAATTTCACTTCATCAAACAAATCCACCCGAAAATCAATCCGTTCCCATTTTCACACTATCGGAACTGCACCATTGAATGGTTTGTTTAATTTCCGGACACTATAAGAGACATCGTCCTTAAGAAGAATGTATTGTACCATCTATCAACTGCCAGTAACCAACTACTCGTACTTGTATTCCAACAGGCACAGATTTCTAGATTCGAAATACTCACCTTCTAGCACAAAGAGTGCAATTCTCTTCATCAGAATGCCACTTAGAATCCGTCACTGGCAGTATTTGTGAAGTAAGACCAGGATTAGTCACATCACCAGAGCTCCCCATTTGGTTTTCATCTTCCAAAAAGTGTTACCATTAGAAACGTAAGCTCAAGTGCCGATCAACACCGGTAAGAAGGGGACCCTGAAAGTAAACAAACACAGATATCCTACCTTTCATCCACCTAAAAGATTAAAAGGACTTCAGCTATCCAAGGACAAATCACAGCTATGCTTTGCTGTTGACTCGAATTCTGAACATCTGGATTGTTTGAGAAAGAATACAAGAGCAAACGGCTGGAGCATCAGCATCTGCATTAAACCGATGCGGGACCAACTTTGGTGGGCGGGGGAGAAAAAAAAAAAAAAAACTACGTACTGGACATCTGCATCTGGACCATTATCCACAAGCTCGTATGGAAGATTTAGTAAGTCGTTTCCATGTACGAAATGTACAAGTACGAAGTGCTCCACCATAAGAGGGTAAAAACAATTGAAATGGATTTTCAAGATGAGAGTGAACAAATACACTGGCTAAGCAAATATTGAAGAAAAATAAATTAAAAGCAAATAAGAGTCGCACCATGTTTGTGTGCTTTGTTGGTGTGATGGTCCCTGTTATCATCCTGCGACAGGAAATCCTGTTATTTCGAACTGAAAACACATTCCAAATGCAATAACAGACATAGTGGTTGACGAGTCTGATGCTGGCTGGCTTTGTTGGTCGTTGTTAGTCGCGCTATCATCTATGTTTTGGTTTTGCTTTGTTTGCAAGGAGTAAGGACATTTTTTAAGGTACGACTATGGCTAAAGTCCATCTATGTTATCCATCAAAATGGAAACCACTTTATTAATGTTTAATTAAAACATCAAGTAAAAGGTTTCGGTCGTCACTGGCCAAAGGATGGGTCAGAGTTTTCTGGTTTTATCCTGGTTTCATTCTCCAAGGATGAGGTGCTTTTTGTTTTGTCCTTTGCTGGATAACGGCGGCAATTTGTTCTTTGAATTCACACTCTATGTCAACTGAGATTTAAATTAATTTTGCTAACGACACGTGTCGCTATAGTAGTGATCCTTTCTTTACAACATTGGGGTAAGACTTTTTCTTAAAATTTACTATTAAACCCAAAATACTTGTATGGGGGGATACAGTGTTCTTTGTTATTATATTATTTTCACTCACTGTATTTTAAAAATAGCACCTAGATTCGTAGAAAAAGGAAACCGACCTTTACGGCTCTAATGGAACTCTTGTCAATGAAATCCTGAGAAACCTTGAACCCTACTGGCTACGAATATTGTCTTCCGGACATACCCACACAGCTTCGCATCCGAAATTCCGTTTCAAGATAGTATTGAGCATGAATGCCCATGAAAAACTCCATCTGAAATAAGATTGACAATAAAAAAAAACGAAGAAATCAAAAAGTGAAGACGAAAAAGGACATCAATTTCTTGCTGCGAAAAGTTGAAATCAACCAGGCAGATCCAAATTGAAAAGTGATTACTGTTGGCCATGGCAACTGTCTGAAAGAAGGAGAAAAACAAGAATGCTGAATCCTTTCAATCGAACCGGCTGGGCGAAAGAAAATGCCAATAAGTGCATAATATCTAGCGGAATCGACTAGCAACTCAAATGGTCGGAAAGGAGCAACAGAGGAGGCACGAAGTATGATACAATAAGGAAACTTTTATTGCTTATTGAAAGATACGTGTACTTAAAATTTTCGTGGCAAAATGACTGTGCAGCTTATAATCGGTGAAGGCTACCGTTGGAACTTATTGGTCAACCCGATAAATACCATCGACATGAAAGAATTTTTTCTTCTAGTTTATTAGAGTGTAGTGTAGTAAGCAAGAGTACTTAAAGATCTCAACATACATAAATCCGCTGGTCCAGATGGTATATCTCCCCTTCTTCTGAAGAGGTGTTCTTCCTCGCTGGCAAAACCACCGCGTAAGCTTTTTGATCAATCCTACACTTTAACTCTTCCCGAGCAGATGGAAAACAGCATTTGTCCAGCCCGTCCCTAAAAAAAGCGAATCATCTTCTCTCTCCTCCTACAGACCCATAGCACTTACGTCCCTTCTTTCCAAGGTCATGGAAACACTGATAAATCGTCAGCTCATGAAATATCTCGAAACACGAAAACTTCTCAATGACCGGCAGTCAATGATTTGATGGCATGTCTCACCGAAAAGTGGAACCAAAGCGTACATCAATCTGGCGAAAGCAAGATAGTTGCACTTGATATTTCTAAGGCATTTGACAGAGTTTGGCATCAGGCTCTTTTGTCGAAAATGCGTGCATTTGGGATCGACGACTCTCTTCTTCAATGGATTAGAAATTACCTTTCGGAACGTTCAATTCAAGTTGTCTTGGACGGTTTCAAGTCTGATATTCACAAAATAAGTGCTGGTGTGCCCCAGGGCTCTGTTCTGTCACCGACACTCTTTTTAATTTTCATTAACGATCTCTTGTCTGCTACTTCTAATCCAATATATTCCTTTGCTGATGACAGTACTCTCTGCTTTTCATATTCGTTCCCGGACTCACGGCCCTGCTCTTCGGCTGTAGTACGAGAACGGCAGCGTATGCTAAGCTCATTAAAGTCCGATATCAACAGCATAACCAATTGGGGAACTATCAATAGAGTGGAATTTAATGCTTCCAAAACACAATGCTGTCTGCTGTCTTTAAAGCGAAATTTAAACACCCAGCCATTATCTATAAATGGCACTTGGATTGTCGAAACCGAAAAACTCCATTCTCGGTATGTGTGTCAATGACAACTTACGTTGGAATGACCACATATTTGATGTCGCCAAAAATGCTGCGAAATGTCTAGGTTTCCTCAAGCGATGTAAGAAATATTTTACCCCCTCTGATCTGGCCTCAATATATAAGGCATTCATCCGCCCAAAATTGGAGTACAACTCCCACATCTGGTCAGGTGCTCCTAAAACATCTCTGCACCTGCTAGATAGGATTCAAAACCGTGCGATAAAACTTATTGACGATACTAATATCAGTCAATCAATGGACACCCTCTAACACCGACGAAATGTCTCGTGTCTCACTTTGTTTTATCGCTATTTCCACCACCAGTGCTCCACTGAAATCGCCAGTAGCATTCCGCCCATTCAAACTTTCAACCGTAACACCCGTCTCGCTATGAATGCTCATCAGTATACCCTCAAGCTCATTTTCGGACGTACTCTAAAATATCGTGATTCGTTCCTAAGCCGTACAACTCGCTTATGGAATGCCCTGCCGATCTCTGTATTTCCTGGTCGTTATAACTTGCAAACATTTGAAAACAATGTACATCGGTACCTCTCTTTTCTTCCTCCCTAAATTTCCTTTGCCCGCGCTGTGTACAATCACCTTAAGGGTACTCAAACCCCTTGAGCGCGCGCTCATTATAAAAAAAAAAAAAAAAAAAAAGAGTACACCTCCTTGCGATGTTGCCTGTTTTTTTTTCTTGTGAAGCAGCGATCAAAGGTTGATTTAGTGTCCAGCTGTTGAAGGGTGTTGATGATCGAAGAGGTGCCAATGTTATTGACAACTCCCTTGGTATCAGTGGATCATTTCCATTTTGAGGATCTTATGATCACATTGCTTCATTCATAGCAATTTCTCTTCATTTCTCCGACGATATAAACTATCGCATTAGGACGCCAGAGACTACGAATGTCCACATTAAACGTAATCTAATCAGAAATATGCATTTAAACCGAAATGTTCTGGCTTATCAGCTGGTGTTGTCATGTCCAAAAAGTTCGTCGGTGAATTCCGCCCCGGAACCAATAGAAATTTAAGTTCCGGGTTTGAGGAAGAAGCCGTAGGAACAATAACTAAATAAGTTAAAAGCAATTTTGTCCGATAAATATTGGCCTCACAAGTCTCCATCATTGCACCTTTGCATTTTAGTGGCCCCACTGTTCCCTATTGCTTTTCAAATTAAAATTTCGCCTTTGAAAATGCAGTTCGGTGTAACTCGGCTGCCATCAGCGTATTAACAAATCAGGCATTGGTCCTTCAAACACCACACACCCACAAATAAGCACCCAATGCACATATAACACTGAAAGGAAGCAAAAGAAGACTACCAAGGAGAAAAAGTAGGAGAAGAAGACATAGAAAACAAAATGACTTTCTGCTGTCATCTTAAGGATAAAAAGATTACAACTGGAAGGGAATAATAGGATTTTTATGCCACTTCTAGTGAGAACACTGGCAAAAGGCAATACGAAATCGAAGGAAACGAAGCATACTACAAAAAAAAAAAAAAACACAAAAAAAAGAAGAGAAAACCTTTACCCGACAAAGTTGACAATCAAAACGAAATTAAGTTTCACTCGACAGAGAGAAGAAAAGAAAAGAGTAAACTTACCAACCCACCAAAGGTCCTTTCGACTCATTCATCCTCATTCGCTGCCTCATCTGCTCCACCCATCCTGCCCGATGACATTTGGTTTATGCTTGGTCTTGAGTTTTATTTTCCATTTTATATCCTTTTGTCTTTATCCCTTGGTCTATCACTGAAGACAAGTGTATCTTTAATAGTGTCTTGGTAGCTGGCAGTCATGGGATAATCAGTTAAGAACGAGAGACCATAGTTCGTCCTTAATATGTGTGTTCGAATGATAATGATATGAACCCCAAATTTGACACTTGTCCTCTTAGCCGATGTGTATCTCAATGGTGTTGGTGTTGGTGTCGATGTCAGATTCGGTATACGAGTATCGTTTGGTTGCAGCTAAAAAAGAAGACGGTCCTGCCATATGGTCTATGTTGATAGTTAATTTGGATGAAACAAGAAAATCTTGGAATTTCATTAGATAATGCTTGGTAGGCAACAAATTGTTGGGTGTGGAAAAGAGAGCCTTAGAAGGACATTGGCCGTTTGGATTTGGATAGAGGTGCTGGAGGACGATGGAATTATTTGCGTTTGTTGCTTCGGTTCGTCTGCTAGTTCGCCCTTGTGGTTGAGAATAGGGATTTTCGGTAGATCAAGAATGATAGGAATTTTCCATGGAGCCAGGGTGGAAAGCTCTTTAATTAGACATTAGTTGGATGACTGTTGACATCGCCATGAGGAAGTAATGTTTGTGGGATTGTTTTGGGAAAGGAGTGAGTTTTATGACCGCTTTGCGAAAGTGACTATGCGTACGTGGATTCCTTAGCAGGGATGTAAAAATGGCTCCTCAAATCATTATGCCGAAAGGAGAAGGAAATAAAGGAGATCTAATTGAATTTACTGACATGAGAATCAAATTTGGAAATTGCAAACTACCAGTCGAACAAAACAGCTCTCTGAAATTGCCTCATCCCAGTGCATTTGCATACACAATCCCCATTAGCAGTGTTGAATAGGTTTTTTGACATCCGTTGCTCATTACGATGATTTCATTTGCCAATCTCTAGTGAAAACAAATAGTTTATCCGGTGATTAGCGAACTGTAGCACCAATGTAATTAGATGCTTGACAAAACTCCATCAACTGTATAAATGAAATGATTTATTGCTTAGTGTCGTAATTTTAATAACAAATTGCACCACAGCTCCGGTATATAAATCAGCCTCATTCAACTGGAGATTTGGTAATTTTTTTTTCTTGAACTCTCAAATGGTGCCAATTGTGCTTGTGTTGCTACTAATTCCGGTAATTCAAGACTCGTCTGACTGTTTAGAAAAAAAGAAAATACTTAAATGCTTCTTCAATTATAGTGCTTTCAGGCAGATCCAGATGCAGGAAGCATGCTTGAATGTTTCGAGAAAGAAGCAGTCACTTCCGAAGAGCTTTTCGAGTTAGACGACCGAAATCCAAATCTAATTGAAGGAGTTCCAAAATTGAAGTGCTTTGCAGCTTGTATTTTGGAATCAGTTGGACTTTTAGAAAATTGCACTTTCTCAGATGAGATGATTGAAGAATTGACCGCTGAGGGGAAGAATGACACCCTTCTCCAGCGTACTGTAGCCTGCAAGGATAGTGCCACGGGCGATGAACGTTGCGAATGTGGATACAATTTGTTCTTATGCCTAACCGCTGACGATGACTCAAAAGGACAAAGTTAAGACACCAAAACACTAAATACAATATGTAGTTCCCATTAAGACAAAAATAAAATTTAAAAACAAAAAAACACTTCGCCCGCTGTCGTCTTTAAATCCATTTGTCTGAATCTTTTTTCGGATGCAATATCTAGATGACTATGTGATTTCTTTTTTTTGAGAAGATAGGTCTTCTTCTATGCTCGGTTTATCTTTCGAAATTTCTAATAGTTATGTGATCTCAGTGATGACTGCTGGACGGGACGTCCTTCTGCGAATTTACTTTTTGCTGCTACGACAGGAACTCTTAGCTGAGAAATGTGTGTTGGATTTAGGCTGTTTCTTTTTACTTAAATGAATGTTCCATTCAGTGAGTCATATCTTCCCATAGATAATACATCCACAATGATTGACCGATTTTGCATTTAATGAGCTTCACTGAACTACCTCTCCTTTACCTTTATGTTACTGTGACCGCAACACAAGGGATAGTAATATTGAGCCAATAGTTTACTAGCTTGCTTCCTTACTTAAGTGGAACTACAGCGCGACGTTGACCTAGGCCTCTCCTTTCAGCCTCTTCCTTAACTAGCTGCTTCTATAATAATTTCATATGCCAAGTTGGTAGAGGACCCACTTCACTTGTGCGCACAATGTAAGGTGGGCTCTTTCTGTGCTACATTTTCCCTCGGTGATGGACTTTAAAGCTTTTCCAAGCCATTTTTCTCCCAGCCATCTAAGCCGATAAATTCTGGTTCTTTTAACTAAGACTGTACAGCTTAGTACAGCTCGTACAGTTTTTGTTAGACCCCCTTCTGCGTTCCATGGGCCATGGATTACTATTCAACATATATTAATTTTTGGTCAGAACCACCAAGCGTTTCCTGATCTTTTTGATAATTTTATCGCCATGGAGGAGGACTGGGACAATCACTACTTTATAGAGCGCAATTTTGGTTGTCCTAGGGGGAATGCTTTCATCTGCATTCTGAGCCCAAGAAATCGGATGACATGAGCTAGTTTTCGAATGATATCTAAGCTCACTGTGGTCTACCAACAATCTGTACTGTCATCCGCATAGGCAAGTATGGTAATTGTTAAAAATTTTTGAAGAATGCGCTTTTCATGTTGGCACTCAAGTAGAATGTTGAGGAAATCACATGATAGTGGATCGCTTATTTTAATATCAAAGGTCTCGGTAAAGTCACCAACGCCGAAACAATCATGAAAATTTCTCTGTGGTCACCCTGCATAGGTGTACAATACAAGTTTGCTTCTTATAATTTTGCTAAACATGCACTGTATTGGGCGGCATTAAATTTTACAATTCTAATTCGTAACGTAAAAATCTGATCGATCTTGCATGGGATGATCTTTCTGGCTTTTAGTACAATTTCTAAACGTTTTTCCTGCTATATGATCTCTCAATATCCCCGATATCGTGCTTCTCGATTTCTTTTTTCTTCTAGTGATTTTATCTTACTCCCGTTGAGCTCATGAGTTGTTCGAGTCCTTTTTTGTAATGCCACGAGTTTCGCAGTGGGGGTCGGACGAAATTTAGGATATCAGAGACAACATCAGCAATGGCTTGTTGATTTCTTTCTTAGAGAGTTTCGTCACAAGATGCTGGCGGGGCAGGATGTCGAGTGGTTTCTTGAGATGTCAAAAATTTTTAGTGGCCTTAGGGATGTCCGCATTTTTGCCTTGGTCAAGGCAGTAGATGAATCAATGTTGGTGCCACTCAGAATATTTGAATACATATAGAGTATCTATGGCCTATGCTGATCAGGCCACGGGGCTCTCACTTACATGCTTGAGACTTAAGACTTCTTGTCCAAGACTGCATCTAATGACAAATCGACATCCAAATAGCCGCTGCTTGCTTTTTTCTGTAGCAATTACTGTTGTATGCATCGCAGTTTTTATACTTCATACAAACAGTCAATTCCATCGCACTTCCTGGATCGCTCTTAGGTCTGATGCATAGCAGTCTGGGATCCCCTTGAGCTTTTCCGTACGTAGTCTGTTATGGGACCTAATAGTCTAGGTGCAGTACCGATAATCGAATCCTCATTCCTCATTCGAATCTGTCGCATTTGGCAGTTTCGTAAGCATATATTTTTGCTTGGAGCAGGAGGTCTTTTATGACACCTCTTGTACATTATGAACCGGCTGGTCAGATGGATACACTGACAGTTGATTCTGTAGCCCATTTCAGACTTGGGTTTTGAGTAATGCAAAGTTGGCCTGCATGAACATCACTAAGTGAAGAGGCTTTACACAAGCATCACCGTTGATTCCATCTGGGTAGTTATCGATCTACGAGTATTTCTGTATCAGACGAACCTGCAAATGGTTAACACATGCAGTTTCCAGGAGCCACCACGAGGGTAAAGTAAGTATTTGACGCGAAGGTGAAATGTTAAGCTACTGGCGTATCCATATTACACTCTCAAATTTCGTCTAGGCCACCGACAGTTTACCTTGATCATTTCTTTCTTACATCGCTCATCAAGCGGATTTAGAGGATATCACAGAGCAACATGGAGTGAAAATAATGTGAGACGTTCCTTATGTCGTACTCTGGCCAATGCTTATTCGTATTTATATGGATTTTGATTCATCGAGCAACAAACCACCAATCTGAAGGACCAAGTTGCTAAGAATTCTTCCGGGATCACAAATATTCGTTGAAACATCTGCATTTTACCTTGTCTTAACTGAGTTTATGCTCTGAAGTTCAGCTAGATGTGTTGGCGTATTGACTGTATTGACTATTTTGCAATACCTCTTACGATACTTTGTCAATCTTAGCTTGTCTCTAAGACTTTCTTAAGAACACTCAACTAAACTCAAATGGACTCGGCTTGCTTTAAAAAAATATTTATGTATAGCGCCTCCACCACCAACTGGAAGGAGACCCAGGATATTCTCTGCTCTACTTTGCAGTATTCTCAAATCAACCTATGTCACCTGCAATGGTAGTGATAATAAATAAATTCAAATAAATATAACGTCGAGTATAAGGCAGAACTTGTGGCTTGCAACCGGAAGTCATAAGTTTTTTGGCCTATCGTTAATTAAGAAACGAGAGACAATCAGGTTATGACCCCTTCAAAGATTAATACGCCTCGGCTTCACAGGACCATGCGAACCAACGGCAGTCCTAGTGGCACCAATCGGACCAGATCGGTATCACGTATCACAGTGCCTTCAGACGAGGAACAGATTATACAATTAGTAACTTGAAAATTCCAAAGAATCTTTCTGAGGCACGAGGATCTGCCCAGGATATGATTTCGAGCCCAAACACATTCTATTTTGGTAAAAGTTCTGATATTAAGACAATTAATCGTGCATACTGGGGAACTAAGGATACCCTATAAAGTCTGGTGCTGAACCCTTAAGGCAGACATGAGATGTTGCCACAATGTATTCACCGACAGTCAAACAGCAGTTAAGGTACTGAGTTCTCATTGTATGTACTCAAAACTCATAGGCGCAACAATGACATACTCTGGTTGGTGCCAAATCACGCAGGCATTAAGGATAACAAAGTTGCTGATGAGCTATTACAAAATGATTTCTTAGGCGCTTATGTTGTATCCCCAACTCTATACCCAACAGCCCACGAGACAAGTAATATAAAGAGCAACAATATCGTTTCCCAATCGCACCATTATTGGTTACTATAGAAAAGGCTCAAGACAATTTGCTGTACATTTGCATGTCTTATTATATTTCTTTAATTAAACTGTCTGTTGCAACAGTGCCATGCCACTTAAATGACTTTCAAATCCTGCGGCATCTACACCATCTCACGCCTCTAAAACGTGTGACAACAAAACTTGATTTATGCTCTCTCTAGCTTTGCCTCAGTTTTCTAAAAATATTTATTACTTTCTTAAGAATTTTATTCTCATCCTCTGGCTCTGTAAGACAACACGACAAGTGTAATCCTGTGCCTTTACTAGCTGCCACGTCTCCTTAAGACTTCTTCAACTCTCCAACTCAAACAAAACAAAGACAAAATGAAAATTAACGAGAATTTAATTATCCTTCTTATTGGCGAACGAGCACAAATGGAAATTATCTTACAACTAAATTACACTCATTCACATATGCAAACTCAAGACCTAGTCGTCCTTTGGCAAGGAGCAAGAGCTTGCCACTGCCATTGGCATGGTAGTACTCTGTAACAAGGAGCTTTTGTTGCACAATATGAGTATAAGAAAGTAGGCTATCACCCATTACCCTTTTTGTTGTTTTGTGTGAGACAACGTCGTCGCGACGCGTTGCGCAATCTTATTTATTCTCCAGGACTTGAACATGACTCCCTAAGGATATCGTGTATGTGTTTGCTTATAAGCGCGATACGCGATGCTCATTATTCGCCATTAGTTAGTTAAAATACGTATATAAGTGGAGAGGGCTTTGACTAGATATACTTTTGTAATTTATGAGATGTAAACCGATATGACAGGTCCTTGTTGCCTATAAACTGGCATACACTCATTGTATGTCGGGTAATTGATTTATAATTTTCATTCGTAGGATATACTCATACGTGTTTGTGCGTGCTTGTTGTCAGGTGTACTGGCTGGCAGAATTGGGGACATCTGGCATAGATAAAAACAAAACGATGTTTCGAGGAATTACATTCATCTTCTCCTAGATAGATAGGAGGCAAATTGTGGGAAAAATTGCGTACCGAGGTAATTAATTTTCATTTCAATTGGAAGGCTTCCAAGGCGATTTTTACGAAGATGGAGATCGTACTAGCAAAGCAAATTAGCAGGTAGATGAGTAGGTAGGATGCCTCTGCCAGGGGCAATGTATCTTGCAATTAATGGTAATTCTATCGTCCTTGCGTCAGCTTACTTCGCCTATGATTCGGCACTGTCGTTATCGCTCAGAAGACTTTTCGGGCCAATTTCAAGAGCAACGTGAGAGGCAGTCATCTCCTCGATTTCATATTATCGTCTGACATGATTATCAACGCTGTTGGCTCCCAGTCCCAAAATTTGTTACGAAACGAAGGTAACAAATAATCAACTTGACCCTATCCAACAGATGTAAAGTGATATCAGCGGTTTTCTTGTCGGGTCACATGTCAGCAAGGGAATGAATCCGAGAAAAATCGACTGGACCTTGGCAAATCCGAAAAAAAACTCCTTTTTGGCTCAGAACGAGAGATCGAAAACACATCTGCAGTGAGTAAACAAGGGAAACAGGGTCTTTTGCGAATAGATCGAAAAACTCTGTAACCCATTAGGCCGTTCAAAGTTCTTAAATGGTCACATCAGCTGGAGTAGATAAAAATCTGGCCGTACCTACACTGAGCCGGAAGCAGAAACTCTTAGTCTCATACTCGAAATTAACTTCCCACGTAACCAGAAAAAATTCGGTCATAACCAGCTTGTATTACCGGATAGTAATGTAATCTGACATAGCCGGTATCCGTCATTGAATACCCTATCGTGTCCTTTGATAGCTTCGAATCAAACCGCCTGTGATCGATGGCATATTTGCAGTCCTGTTGCAAAAATGTGTAGATCACCAGCTACCAACTCTGAACAGACTAATTATTGATAGCCTACAACAGAATCCCTGTTGTGGAGGGCCTACCGAAGCCAATAATATTGTAGTTGGGGAGAAACTGTTCGGTGGGAGTCTATTGGATTAAGGGCAAACCACCCCAGGCTAGATAAAGCCGGGAAAATCTAGAAGAAGATGCTCCGAGCGCTATATATGATGCAACGGAGGGACGAGTAGATAAACGAGTAATGTCGGGCGCTTCCCATGACTCTGCGCTGAAACCGATCTCTGGGACCTCCTGTATGACGGGCTCTTGCACAAGAAGTACCTTCTGCGCGTCAGGTAGATCGGAGGTCGATCATCGGATGTCGTGGGCAGTCGCGGGAGTGACTTACTGACTGCGAGGTCACGGTTTTGAGTTGGTGACCCAAAACGCGGAGATAATTGTGGATGGTTCGGAGGAACTTCCGATCGAGTCCGGTAATTTTATTTCACCTTTGGGAGCACATTGACAGGGCGGCTAACAAAGCTCCCAAAGTGGAAGCTGCATTGTTTAGACCTGTTGTGAGGTTTCGGTCTGTGTGAGGCTCTATATTTCTGTATGGTGCCGAGTTTTGAGCGAGAGTTGTCGAGACCGAGCTCAGGAAAAATGTTACCTCGGTACAGTTGTTATGGTGATTGCCGGAACCGTGCACGTCATTTTGCTGAAACAGGAGCACAGAGATAAATGTTTGTGCCGAAAAAAGTAGCAACAGGCGGGATAGAACGTTGGAGTGTTGACAACAGGAATAGGGTGTTACGATTGTGATTAGATGGACTCTCGGATTCTACACAAACTCGCATATCTACCACATGGCGGTGAAAGCATCACGTAGATGCGACTATTGCCCTGTAGTGAATGATACCGTCGAACATGCGTTATTCAATTACGCTATTGCACAAGTCTCTCATTACCATAACTTCTCTACGTTGTTGCAGACTGCAGTCAATATGAGATGGCAGCATTAAACAGTAGTTGCCCGCAGGGTGACGTCCTGTGTCTATTGCTATTATGTATAATGCTCCCAATGGTTCCAACATCTTCGCTCAGGCATCCACCACTTGCGAAGGAAGGTGTACTATTTATCGAATCATGTTTTACAACTGTCTGCTTTGAGGATAAGGCAACTCCAGGAGAAGTAGACGATTGATGCAACCAAAATGGGCTTCCGGTCAATTCTCTCCAAACTGAGGTGGTCCTCTTCACGAGAAGGAGGATCGATGTACTGGAAGACGACACCATCCGTTTCTCTAATAAAGCTGAGTATATGGGTGTTATCCTGTATAGCCGTAAGCTATCTGCAACTGCAAGAAAGTTTTTGCTAAGACATGGAGCTTATTACCAAGGTCATTTGAATCGCCAGCCTGCACTGAAATAAGTCATTCCTCCTTTGATTAAACTCCATGCAATAGTTCGTCTCTTGAGAGCGTTTTTAATCACACCAGGCTCTGCTCTCGATGAACTGATGATCCTCCTATCGCTTGACATTCACATCAGGGTCCTCACTTCAAGGCCATTATACGTTTAAAGATAAGTGGGGTTTCGTTAGTCTTGGAATTCAGGGTCCTGTGAGAAAACGAATACAACACTCCATGTACTCAGTTCCGACGAGAATCTGTTGGTTCCAAACTTATATCTGCCTTCTAAGAAGAGGCATACTCAATCTGATAGCAACTATATTGTGAGCAATAGGTGAAGTGAACGAAGTATCTGTGTCTTTAATGGCAATTAAGATGCGCTTAAGGCTTGACTAAGCCCCTTCATTGCCTCCGCCTTTTTAATTTCTTGGATCCAAAGTCGAAGCATTTTATTGTTAGTTTCTACGAATCTATATGAACGCGCATTCCATCATTCTTCAGTCTATGATCACAGGGTAGAGGTCTCTGTCTATCTATCTGTCCAAACGAGAGAATGAATGACAATTATATGAAGGATTCAAATAGAAAAATCATTCTACACCTATGAAAACGCTTTCGAAAACTCAAGGAATATAGGAAGAACTCGTATCATAAGGGTGCTATAGCGAAAAGTTGTTGAAATTACATCTGGCTATCGGAGACTTGAAAACTTTGAAGTCCCGCTTCTATTTGACAAAGTGTCATTTTCAATTACTCCAGAAGAACTTACCCAATATCTCTAAACCCTAATCTGTGTCTATTATTTAATATCCAAGTTCGTCCTCTCTTATTTCGTACATGTCACTCTCAAATATTCTTACGCAAACAATTTACTTAACCAAATTACATCCCGATATTACACCACTCATAGACGATCCCTTTGAGACGATCCGGAACACTCAGCACAGCCACATGCTCCTGCTTTATCCATCTTCTGGCTCTCAATCTTTTTGATCAACTCAACTCAATTAATTTCAAATCAAATAAATTTAAATGGCATATACGAGTGGTAAAGGAAACTATGGTCCTTGCCGAATAGTCTCGTTTGTTTGTGTCAAAAGTTTTCTCGTATCGTAAAGCAAATACAGAGGGCGAGAAATGAAGAAATACAGAAGTCCTGCGTTTCTAAAATTTAACCACTATCACACACAAATACAGTTGACGAAAGCGACATATCGCCACTTTTCCCAAAAGATTAGCAAATGGACTTTTTGCTAGTACACTTGTCCTTCTTTCTTTCCTTCGCTCCACAGACAGTGTGGCCAGAAGAAGACATTTTAAATTTTAAGAATACAATTTGAGGATGACGTGAACCCATTTCCGGACAATTGGAGTAGCTATTGAGGTTTTGAGCTGGTATATAGTGAAGTGGGTGACGACTAGAAAGATATGCCTTAAGACCATACCAATTAGCTCTTTTGAGCCGTCTAGGGATCACAAAACTTCATATTGTCCATAAAATAGAATTTGTGTTACATTCAGATCTGGTCACACTGCCTCTACTACACTACACTGCACCCATACACATTCAATGACAGATTTTCAATTTAACCCATGTGAGAGTAGCATTTTCGTTAGGACTAAACTTTTAATGGATTTCACATTAGCCGAATAGTTTCATGTTAACACCCTCTCTGACAAGAGGCTTGGGGGACTACCCGCCTGTTCTATACAGTGGTGCTGGTGCATAAAAAGGAAGCCAACTGTCAAAGACGAGCAAAGGAATACGAATCGGAGTGGCAATGCCAATGGCAAGTTTCTTGTTTTTTTTTTTCCTCCTTTTTCCTTGTTGCCTTCTTCTTGGCCGGATTGCACTTTGAGCTGTCGAACTTTAAAGTGACAAAAAGTTCTTCAAAATTGGTGAATCGAAGGGAAGAGCGGGTTAGGAGAAATGGAATATCCAAATCCAGATTCAGAGAGAGGTCTTATCTTTGGCAGCACTGGTAGATGCAGTTGGATTTTTACGTTATTGCTTGCATCGCCTGTAGTAGGAAGTCATCGATGCTTGTCACTTTGTAGCTTGTTCCTCTTCAATGTATCTACGTAACATACATACCTATGTACTCGTATCTATGCGGATGCACAAGTTCTTATCTTGTGAATAGTGATATTGTTCCCAAAAAGTTGGAGCTGTTATAGCAGTTGGAACTGTTGTAGCAGTTGTAACAGTGCCAAAAGGGCCCTAAAACTGCTCGCGTTCCAAAGCACTGAAACTCTTATCCTTGACTAGCACACTCTTGGTGCTTAGTGCTTAGTGCTTGGTGTTCGGTCTTCGTCTTTGAGTCCACCACTTTCTGTTTGCAAAAACTGTTTAAGGAAATTAGATAAACTGTTTGCTGAGATGTCATTTCAAAGCGGGCGACAAAAAAAAAATGAAACTCTAGAACAGGACATCGTTGTGATGGCGCGAAGCGCACATTGAGGATTCAACTGAAAAGTTTCGCTTGCTACAAAACTTTTACAGTAGAACTGGGCGTAGGAATGTGGAGTTGTGGAATGTCCTTTCCCACTCGAATCCGTACCCACACACCGTATTTGTACTTGCGCTACAGATACTTTATTTTTTAAGTGCTACGTGGTGAGGAGGACCGCTTTTTCCTAGTCTCAACATTTTGGTGCCTCTTTTCCTTGAGACATCACCAATGGGATAAGTTATTTAAAAGTGACAACTTTTCCTCTTCTGTGACTTTTATGACGTCTAAAAGTTTCCAAAAGGGAGAACTTCCACAAGAACGTATATCTTTTCTGTGTTTTCTTTTTCTCCCATACCTTCTTTTGGATGTCTTTTTTAGATTTTTTCGCTCTCCTTCGAGATGGGCTTGAGTTTGAGTCTGAGAAAATGTACGAACTGAAAATGGTTTTATCGTTCATAGGAGAGGAAATGTTTTGGGATACATTTGCTGTTTGATGATTATAACGTAGAAAAAACATGTTTTTGAAGTTTCAATCATATTTCCGTTTCCATTTACTCTTTTTAGAACTATTGTAGATAGAGGCAAGTAGTAATTGATTATCAAGTGTTTTGTAAGGGCTTAATTAGATCACCTGAGACGGGGGTTTCATCAGATGCATTGTTTCCTGACCTTGTAATACTAGGATTCGATTTAGATGAATCACCGACTTCACTATTTAATGGCGACATCTGAGGCGTAATTACATACTACGGTGTTGGAGAATAAGTTGGCATGAAAAGATGATCCAAAGTTAGTAAGCGAAACAAGAAAACAGTCACAGCTTTAAGGGCAATACTTTGTGTAGCGAGACCTGCTTGGCGATTAACCGGGACACTTCTGACTGTCCTATAACTTGGATTGGCCCAACAGAAACAATACGGTTCGTTTGTACACTTCTTGCCCTAAATTTCAGTAGTAGCCCCCGGTAACAGGATGAATGAAGCCTTACTCATTTATAGCACTGACTACTGGTCGATCAATCTATCAATCTCGCAATCCTATAGGAAAGTAATAAAATAAAATCGGATACTGACGGATTGATGGTTGACGACCCTGGCAAACGATTGGAGCACAATGCTCTTTGAGTTTGGACGTGGAATGTTCGGACGCTTAACAGGCCCTATGAGCCATATTTAGGCAAACACCCAGATCGTCGATTGCTACGAATCAGACATAATCGTCATTCAAGTGGTGAGATGGGACACGCAAAAAGAGGATGATATCTAGTATTGCGAATGTTACAGGCAACCGTCGCGATAAGTTCATCAGTTACGGAGCTTATTCGGATGCGGATTCAACATCAGTGGGAGACTAAAAGAACAAGTCTAAGGAACAAGCATTAAGGGTAAGTTTGCCAACATAAACCCGACAGAGGAGAAGACTGATCTTAAGAAAGACTGCTTCTATGAGTTGCTCGACAAAATCTTCCAGCAATGCTTTCAATATGAAGTGAAGTGAAGCCCTTTAATGCCAGAATTGTAAGGAGAGCATTTTTGGTGGAACGGTGGGAAAGTGGAGACTTAAAGACAATAACTTCGGGAACTAACACAGGCTTATTAATTATATCACCATAGCTGGCATATGGCTTCCACACCTTGATATCCATAAAGAGACTTGGCTGACTTGCGATCAACAAACCGTCAACCAAATTGATTATATCGTGATCGACGCTAGGTTTGGATGTCAGAATATGTCGAGCAGCTAAGATCGATTCGTACCATTATCTTGTTGTGGGCAAGATACTGATGCAGATATCCGTAGAAAACCAAAGTCAGCGACCCATTGTGAGAAAGTTCAACGTAGAACAGCTTTAATAGCTAGAGACCAATAGGGCCTTTTCTGATTGAGCTTCTCTCTTGAGCACTCCTCAATAGGTTATGAGGAGTGCTATGACGACAGAATGTAGAAGACCAAAGTTATAACTGCGAAAAAGTAAACAGAGATACCCAACAAGGCGATAACCAATGCAAGCAACCGCAGAAAAGATCGAAAGAGGCTCGCGATCTGAACAAGCTGAAAAATCTGAAAAGAACGGAAGAACATAGGATTCTCAAAGAAAGCAATAAAGTGCATTAGAAGTGCCGGATCGAGGACTGTCATTGAATAGAGTTTCAAAGTTTTACCAAAAATAGAACGACCATGTCAAATACATAGGAAGAACGGGCAGAAATCTGCAAGGACGGAGGAGCAAACCGCGTAGTGCTGAGAATCTGGAAAGATTATTTCTGCTAACAGTGATGACAAAAAATATCCAGCCGTTACGCGGAATGAACAATTCAACCTAGGCGAAGACAGACAATATTTTCCTCAACCGAAAAACAGAAAAAACTGCTGAACCTTATTATTGGATCCGGAGCACACATGCAGCCATCTTTAAAATCTGAATCGGCGAAATTATGACCAACAAGTGGAACTTCAGCATTGTTTGCCCGATCTTAAAGCAGGTAGTTCCCCTGAATTGCACCAAGTTCAAGAAAATGAGTCAATGTGCGTTATTTTCTGTATGCTTCTAAAGTCTACAAATTTATCCTACCCTACAAGCATCACATTAGCAATGCGTATTATACGATTTACACATTCCAACGGTCTTTAAAAGACTTAAAAGGAGGCCTTTGTTTCTATTTATTGATAAAGTCGAAGCCTGAAGGTTTTTTGTTTACAGACTTATTTTAAAAATTGATCTTGTGTTTGAAAATCCTTAAAATGCCAACCCAGCTCAATCGTCATCAGTGGCATCACGTGCCCACAACACAGAATAACCCATTAAGGCTGACAGTAAATTTGACATCCAGTCGACCGGATAATGTTTCACTTTGGCAAGATTAATTTAGTCCACTTAATTGGAATGGCTAATGGCCGATTTGCTTTCAAATTGCACACTCATTTCGGCTTTATCTTCGCTGGAAAATCTGCAAATTTCAGAAGGTATAAAACCTTCAAAAAGCGGAAATCACTTCATTCACAACGTTTTCCACGAAATACATATTTGATTTCGGTTGACTACCAGCGCTATACAACAATGTCCATTCAAGGTATCCTAACCATTGCATTGATTATCAGTGCTCAACAGGCATTCGTAAGTGTAGTGTCAGAACTTTGTCAAGACTCAAACATGAGTAACCTTCTGTTTCCTCTAACTTAGTCCAGATATGCCAGGCTCAATGTCAACCTCAATCTATCGGCCTACATTTCGGATGAAAACAATCACCTGTCCGAGGACATGATACGCATTTGCATGAAGGAAACCCAAATCTCGATGGCCGAATTGGAAAAATTCAAAACCAACGAAATTCTCGATAGCGAAGCTAATGAGTCAATCCAATGCTTCACCCATTGCATCTACGAGCAAATGGGTGTCATGAAGAGTGGTCTCTTCGTTGACAACGATGACACTCTTAAACTGGACGCGGAAAACCCTGAATTCGCAGTTTGTCGATCAATCCAAGGTAGCAACAAATGCGATTCTGCATACAAAATCCATCAATGCATTCAGAAAGTTAAGTACGGAGTTCGTGACCAGCCTCAAGGTACGAATCCGAATACAATCGACAATGGTAGTGGCGATGATGACTCCATTGACAGTGAAAAACAATAAAATGATGCAGCAAACATACGAGTTGAATGCCAATAAACATTTAAAAAAAAATTTAATTTGTGTTTTTTTTTTTTTTTTAGATTTTCTCTCGCCCTAGGTACGAGTATGTAGTAATAACAAAGATTGTATCTGATCAGCAAATGATTGACGCTGTGTGCATTTTTTTTGTTGTAATTAAAATTGAATCGACTCTAGTCGATGTGGAGAGTACGAGTAGGTAGGTACTCGTATCTGTGCAGTTGTGAGAAGAAAATATCAGAAAATTAAACTAATTACGGTGGTATTATGACTGCGATTACATTGTACGGGATTGTTTTCCCTGGTCCTGTCTTACAGTGGACTGAGTTTGTTTGTTCAGTTTTTATTGAATAGGAGTATGAGTTGGCAATTAGATTGTTTGTATCTTTCACGTGACGTGATTGGAGATGTTTAGTCATGATGTGGTTAGCAATTCTATCGAAATTATAAATAAGTCTAGATGTAACATACTCGTATGTGGTTCCCCTCATTTCTAAAGCCGGAGAGAAGTAAGTTGCTTTATAACCTGTATTTTTGAAATTCTAAGTGAATTCTGGATCAAACAGATAAGTGCATACTAATTGATCGGTCGTTAAATGTGGGATAATTGAGACAGATGTTTGAGTTTTGTAATGAAAACATCCCACAATGCGCTTCATTCATTCACAATTATCTATTTTAATTGACAAAGGGCGTGTAGCCTGTTTCCAATGTAAAAAGATTGCCGGGTACACCCCGTGCATCTGAAGCTGTTCGACGAATGTTGGTTCTCTTATGAGGGGTGTGCCCTTATTAAATTCAATTCCCAGTGATAGCGTGTTAGGCCTCTCTGTTAGATAAATGAATCGCCATGAATCCAAAGGACTAAATACTGAGAGCCATGTGCTTTTGAAATGTTTGTTGGTTTAGTCGACAAGCAGGCATGTGCAGTCTTCCTCCAGAAAAGCAATTTGACCAGTTTAGTTAAATTTTTAAGATGCAATGACTAGTGTAAAGCCTCAATAAAGTGTTGGTTCACCAAACAACGATAGCAGCCAAACACCTTCCAGATTTTGTAGTAAACTTTTCAGCTTAGGATTACAAGAATTTGGTCGGAGATTGTGAAGTAAACAATACGAATGGCAAGCTAACTGGCCCATAAAATAGGCTGTAAACTTGGGAGCAACACTGTGCAGGTCTTGTTGCTCTGAAAAGGAAATTATGCCCTACATTTTGCTGTCGACCTTTGGTTGTCGCATAAAGTCAACCATCGGTATCTAGATTGTGAAGAGGTTCATGCAATAAAAGGCAGACATGTTGTAGCTAATAGAAATAAGATGTTTTGACGATGCTAGAGGCAAACACAATGTTACGCATCGGCAGAAATCTACATCAAGGAGAAAAAGACCTAATTTATAGCTAAATAGGAGCCGTAACAACTTAACCCCTATCAGATACATTACAATTGCGGGGAAAGACTTAAACGCTAAAGTAGGAACCGACATCTGAAACCTAAAAAGATATGGAAAACGTTTTGTCGATCTCTGCAATGATTGCCGGCAAGTCATCGATTCTCCTACTCTCGTTTAGTACCAGACTTAGCACAAGGTCAGCTAGACCTTACCTACCTATCATAAGATCAAACCACATAAGTGACACTAAAATTTGGAAAAATGCAATTCGATCCATCTTAAACTAGGTGCAGTAGACATCCGTCAATAGCACCTGTTCCGACATTCGAAACCAACAAGCTAAGTGATTCCATAGTATCGCAACAATTCAGCGACAATCCTGAGAATTAAACTTTCAACGGCTACTGGAGATATAATCAAATTTTCGCAAGCCTGGAGAGTGTCTCACTCAAAGTTAAAGTTTCAGGAGTCTTAGCAGCTGGAAGATCTAAAAAAAAGTAAGTACAGCCTAGTAAAACACTTGACCAAAACTTAGGTTGAAGAGTGAAGTGATGCAGCAAACCGGTGGCGACTATATACTTCTACTGAAATTCTTACCAAGAGGCTTAGAAAAGGGCTAACCGCTGATCTCATTGTGCGTTCAAGCTCAATCGACACCTTTTGTAAGCCCTAGATAAATAAGTGCTGGTGTCAGATGAGGGTTCGCTTAGAATATAAAGAATATGGAAAGTAAATTCCATGATTTGATTAGACTATTGGACTGCAGCGGCTTAAAATCATACAGTCTACAAAAATCTTAATTTAGTTATCCGAAGGTTCCGAGCAGCTAATATCGGCTCAGACGATTATACTATACGATGGAATGAGACCATCAGAGCCTTTTCTGGTCGAGTTTTTCTTAACATCCCGAAGGATACGATGCATAGCCCGTATAGAAATCTGTAAGAATAAAGAAAAAATCTGATCGTTGGATTCTTAAAGGAAAATTTCTGTAGCCTGTTCCAAGCTTAAATATTAAGCATATGTCTTAACTGCCGAACTATTTAAGGCAGCAGGTTGTGATTGGATACGGAGTATACATTAACTCATCTCAACAATCTGTGCCGACAAATGTATGCCCGACGAAGGAGTCTGAACATTGTTTGTCAGTTTGTAAAGAATTAGATTCCCTAAACTGCACTAATTACAGAGAAATAAGTCTCATTAGCTGTGGTTTTAGGCCACTAAAGTCCACCATAGACCAAATTTTCATATTACGCCAGATCTTGAAAAAACCCCAAGAACTCCAAATCGATACTCACCACCTCTTAATCGATTTCAAAGCCGCATACGATAGCTTCTGATAGCATCTATAGAGACAAACTATACAGAGCCATGTCTAGCTTTGAGGTCTCAATAAGCTCATTGCTATATGCAGGATCACAGTGAAGAATGAGCTCTACTCCGTGAAGAACGATAATCACAAAACCGAGATCTTCAATTTCAGAATATGATTTACACAAGACGATGCCTTGCAACATCATTCTTGGAAGAAATGCGCGAAACTCACAAGCTTACAACAGACTCTCGAAAGGCTATCCACAATTATGGAAGCGTTGGCGACTATTGAAACTGAAATGAGTTTAGTGGTCAACGAAGGAAAAACAACCTGTCAACAAAAAGGATGTGTCAAACATCCATGGTTATTACAAAACATCACGATAGGCAGCTCAAACTTTGACGTGGTCCTGCTTTACGGCATAGAAACTTGGACATTGGTCAAAGCGGATGAAAAGACTCTCGGTGATTTTCGGTCCCGTTTGCATCAATGGAGAATGGTGGAGGCGTTTCTGTGCTGTACTGTACCCAGCTTAAAAGGAAAGGTCATCTTAAGTCCATGAACATCAGCTGAGTCCCGGCTGAGAGAGATTTTCGAATCCAACTCAGAAGGACAATGCAGTGAAGAATGAACCCATCTTAGATGGCGTGCACACGTGAAAGAGAACCTCTTCCAACTTCGGGTGCCACTAGTTGGGGAGACTCTGGACCACTGCGGACTGTAGCGCCATTTAATTTCATTTAATTCAAGCTGGTTATGGTTAACGATAAATAGACCTAAATTATAACTGGTAGCGTTTAAAGTTGTTTCACAGAACTTGGTGGAGGAAAGGCCGTAAAAGTTCAAAGCGGCGCCGAACATGATGTAGGCCACAGAATGAGGAGGAGAGAGATTGCATTTAGTATACTTTAATAAATATATTGAAAGCTGAAGACCATCGCGACTGACGTGACCGTACGATTCTGAGATCTTCCTGACCTAAACGTGAAAAGACAGCCACACTGTAGATATAATCCTCTTGGAATGCCAGGACGAAGACGGAGAATAGTTTGAAAAAAAAATTGAGGATACTTACGTTAGGTTGAAGTGCGTTATGAGACGCCAAGTAGCAGATTGATAACGATTTATACTCCAAGGGGTTATAATACGAGTATATACACTCAGGACATAAGAAGATCGATACAACGGAGAAAAGCTCGAAAGGTGCATCCAGACCGTTTAAATAATTTTTTAGTAAATGGTTATGAAATGTTTCCCATTTGTTTCAGAAACATTTCATAAAAACGAGTGGATGTACCTAAATACAAAGGTTGATGTCTCATTTAGATCAGGAATCTCTTAAACTGGAAGTAAGTACGTCTCTGGTAGAACTTTTGTCATCCACGTCTCATACCAACGAACTAGGGGCTAAGTTACCCCTAGGCCATTACTAGGGAATCACCTGATCCAGCACCACTAACATGTTGTAAGTAAAAATACCATGCCCAAGTGAAAGGTGCAAATCAAAATATTTGAACGCTAGGAGAGCGATATTTTATACACTATCTCTAGAGATCTCTTTAGAAGCCCAGCCACTACCTTGATTAACTTCTCTTCTTCGCATCATTAAGGATGTTACCTGAAGAACATGATACTTTGGTTTAACAGCAAAATGTCTAAGTTGCTCAGGCAAAACAATTTGGTCAAGATGCATATGAAGACTCTAAGGTGATATAAACTTCAACTTGAAAAGACAATGCAGGAGAGGGCTCAATGTCCAAGTAAGAAGAACTCATTCATGTTACAGTTCAGCTCGTATCAGTAAGTCTGAAGGAACGTTCTCACCTCATTATTCTGCACAACACTAGGCAAAACAGGGACTTCTTTTAACTGAATCCCTAATTTCCTTGTATACACGAGGTATTCATTGTCCTTATCCGACTTGTTTTGTATTACAAGGAACACTTTGCTATTAACCCGGTCAACTGAAAAAAATGGCCTATAGGGACTTTTGGAGACCGATGTTAACAGCAAAATGGCCCTCTTCTTTCCAATAAAGATGTCAGCAACTGCCGGACAGGTAACAGTAAGCTCAAAATTAAACTTCTCTTCAAGTCAGTTGAAGATTTATCTGCTATTGTAATAAGAATAATTTAACTTGAAGTTTTAAAAGTATATTTATCAACAGATCATTTAATAAGTCCGTTTATCTATCATTGTTCTAATTAACTACTTCGTATCTTCACCTTCATCATCTTTGCGCAACTCTTCTAAGCATAAAGACATTTGATAAGCACATTCACAGCGATCGTCTCCTTTAAGGGATTCCTTACACTCTCCCATATGCTCACGCATCTCCTTGATGTGCTCATCATCTATACCGGACTTACTATTGCCATCAGTTACCAGAGAACAACCATCCATTACGCCCATATACTTGAAAAAGCATGCAGCGAAACACTTCGCTTTCGGATTGTCCTCAATATCTTTCACGCTATCACCTGTTGCGAATGCAGTAATTTCATCGAAAGTAAGATTTTCCTCTGTCATGCATCCACTATGGTTTAAAATTTCGTGGACGCCAGATAGCTCGGGTTCGGATAGTTCAGCCAGGGTGTACTACAAATATATATAAAAATCTGTTTCAATTCACTCTGACCGGATATAACTTGGTATTTGGAAGTCACCTGAACTTGGGCTAGATATAGTGCCAGCACGACCGTTGCGATTATCCTTTTCATTGTTCCTGAAGTGCAAAACTGAATACATTTCCGAAAGATTCGTCGCTGATTTATATACACGAGAAGATCGGTGATGTACCGAAATGATTAGCATGCATCTGTTTTTGCTTAACAATAATTACTAAACGAGAGAAATTGTCGCATACGATTTTCATAAGATTGGAGTGCAGTTTTTATAGGTTTTAAATGAACCACTGATGCTCATTCATCATTTGAGTTGTGAGTGAGAACAATAGATCAAAAATAATTACATGAAGTCTACTGACATTGATGAACTGTATAGCAATTTCGTAGAACAATAATCATATACTGGTAACCGGTGGATTCCTGTAAAAGACAAATGTACTCGTATTCAGTCATGATATTTTTACGACGGCGAAAAGTCGCTGCACTTCCGTGGGTGTGTCGTATTTTCCCAGCTTTCCTCAAACAATTTATTTCAGATCTACAAAACGAGGTTTTCTTCAAAGTTTCACACACAGGGGTCGGACATATTTGGGGCAGTATGGAAAACATTTCGGGTTTTGCTGACAATTTTCCAAGTTCGAAACTATTCTGAATCCTCCCTGTAACAGGAATGTCTGTAATGCCATCTTATTCTTAGGTGAGGAAGGAATTGTGCTGGGATGACACACTTTCGTGGCCCAAAATTTTATTTTGTTCCAATGAACCTCCGAAAAGTGATGTGTGTATTTGATTCGTAGCCAAATTAGCTAGGCTGCTTTGCTCAACTCATAAAATGTCAGTTTTATATATTACGAAAGCCCTGTTGGTCTAGGTGAAAAAGAATAACCAGTAGGACCAATAAGTATTCCATCGGCAATCAATAAGAAGAACGCTCATTTAAGAGTCAAAGGGTCACCGTGTAGAGTGATCAAATACACTCCTATGTGCGCTGAATGTTAAAATGAACCTCAACTTCCAGCGCAGCCACATTAAATTATGTCAAAATTGTGTCCGGAAAAGAGTATTGAAAATTGGAATCAGTAGAACCACGTATTTTTACCCCCCGACCAGGAGCAGTTTCAGAGACCTCCAGAGAGGGACGTCGGCATATTGCTTCATTTAAATTTGAATACACTAACCGACTGTTGCAATTAGCAGAAGGAAAGGATCCACCTGGTGAGCACCAGTATATTTAAATATAGAAAATCCCCCTGAATACCAACAGAGAGATTTCGTTTCGTGCTGTTGCTGGCATAATGATTCAATCCAACGAATTGAATCTATAATATATGAGCTCTTGTTGAAATAGAGTCTCCATGGTATATCATGAACTTGATCACGGGTTACTCCTTTATTCGCAAACTGATGTAAGAGACTGACAACGAAGACTGAATGCAGATGTTACAGATTAGTCAGAATGCTCAAATAGAGATGGTGGCGGACGAACCCTAAATGGGTCAACTGCAGCTCGCGTAGAGCCAAAGTGGGGTATTGACTCTGGAATACCCGACCTCTTTCACCGATTGTACAAAAGCCTGGTCCTCTCTGTTGGGAGTGAGGATAACTACGCGGAAAAGTAAAAACTTCATTATTACGAAACAATCAGAACCCTCAGATAATGCCAGATTTATCTTGCAAAACGAAATAACGATGTTCGAATCTGCTCATGGGGTGATTTAATTGACCGCGTGCAGCCCAATAACTAGTGAAGGCCCTCGACTGTTATAAAGCTGATATCACCGCCATTCAGGAAGTTCAGTAGGATGGCGAGGGCAGAATAAAGACGAAAATCTGTGATTACTACAGAGAAATCAAACAAAAGTATTAAGCTTTCGGCACGTAATCAAACGCCTTGCAGCAATACGCTGGAGGGCCGTGTTCGCTAAAATCAGTCTGATGGTGCGTGAGTGGAACAACAGAATAAAAAGGCGACGCAATTGAAGAAAGTTTCTATGGGATCCTAAACAAAACTTATGAGCAATGTCCAAACAAAGGCAGGACATTTTTGGCAGCACAGTCGGCCAGCACGTGTGGAAGCGGAATTAGCTGAGGGGTGGAACATCGCTACTAAAAACATGTCAATCGCCTGATCATGAAACCGTCAGCCATTATCCACGCATTATCCTCCAATATTGTCCAAACTTTCCGAGCGCGGAACATAAACTCGGACTACTACCTCTTTGCCTCCAAGATAAGTCTATTGATATCTCCGACACTATAACAGTGGAAAAATATTGTTGGGAGACTCAACTTTGAACAGTTGCAATCACAATAAATATCAAGTGCTGTAGACTGGCGGCATCAATATCAAGAAGTTTTCACCCGACTACTTCGAAACTCATGGTTTGATGAAGAATACAGGCAAGATTATAGGTTCTGATCACCTTGTGCCATTTATCAACAATCTGATTCCCCCACATCAGTGCGGGTTTAGGGCCGCTACGTCCACAATCGATCAAATATACGCACTACGACAGATTCCCGGAATAACTCAGGAATTCCAAATCGGCATGCATCACTTCTTTATCGATTTTAAGGCCGCCTAAGACATCTATGGTGACGTGCTGTACAGAGAGAATGCTCGCTGCTTCATAAAGGCTGTAAATAATTTTTCCAAGACTTTTCATGCAAAAATGAATTTGGCAAGGTGTCAAGCAAGCGCCAGTGGCTCAATTTTTACTACGATATCCTTGGCCATCTTTCGTTTACGTTACGAGCTGTACAGTGACATGGAGTTGGTCAGAAAAGGGTAGATTTGTTGCTTAAGATGGCTTCGATATGTAGAGCAAATGAACACAACGCTTTAGCTCGAAAAGTCTTCAATTTTAATTCGGAAGACCAACAAAGTAAAGGCAGAAGTAGTCTGGTTTTGAGTGCACTAGTGGAGGAGCATCTTAACTAAATTAGGAGTGCGCAACCGGAGGCAATTAGACAGAGACCGACCTAATTGGACCGACCTATTGGTTTAGATCCAAGTTCCTAAGTTGTCAATAGTTGTTGGTATATCCGCAGAAACCAATGCCTATAGGTAGCTCCCGAGGCAATGGTTAAGGTATTTTGAATTACACGATCTCGAAAGCCAAATGCACTTCCTGAAGTCAAGTTTTTGTCAAACTGCGATTTCACGAAATAGTTGCTGCACATCAAGGAACTTTCATTTAACATGGTTCAGTAGGGTTCGGTGATGACCGCCATTAATAGTAACACGACCCACGATCTAATTTTTGAAAAAGAAGGGCCCATGTTGCCATTATTAGTGATGTACATACATATATGATGTAGACAATACCTATTTAACGATCGTTCGACAAATAACTTTCTTAGGGAAACGGTTATGAGCACCAAAACAAAGCGCAAATTTTGTAAATAAATTTCAACGATACAACAGTGTTGTTGAAGCATGAGTCATGAAAAGTTGTCCTTTCTGAACGACCAACACCCTTTTTATATTACTTCCGTCACGCCGTTAATGGGGATTACGTTTCCTATTCTGAGGATTCTCTTTAGGACATCTTTCTTTCGGCCAAACAAAGTGAAATAGCGAACACAAAAAATTTATTAACCAACTGAATATTATGTAAACTACTCCGTTTGTATAATTGTAGTCCTATTCTTCCTCCAGTGCATTTAAACACACAGCTAACTGGTATCCACATTCGCAAGGATCTTCTCCTTTAACGGAATCCTTACATTTTGCGACGTTTTCTTGCATTTCGTTGTAGAGTTCATCGTCAATGGGCCATGGTTGATTCTTATCAGTGTCGAAGGAACAACCGTCCATAATTCCTATGAAGTCGAAGAAACAGGATACAAAGCACTTTACATTTGAATTGTTTTCCGCGTCTTTCACATTGCCGGTCACAAACGAAATTATATCATCGAAATTTAGGTTCTCTTGTTGCATGCACCCACTGAGGTTGAAAAACTGATGTATTTGTTCTAGTTCATGTTGCGATAGCTCAGCTAGGATATACTAAAGTGTGATAAGGAACTTTTTAGATCTTTTCTTTTTGTGAGAGGTGATGGGAATGTTTTTCAAATTTACCTGAAATTGGACAGAAAACAGTGCCAACAGGAGAGTGGCGATTATCCTTTTCATTGTGCTGCAGATAGGTTGATTGGATGGAATGCACTCTAGAATGTCTGTAGTTTGCTTATAAGCATGAGTTGCAAAGTTATATACTCGTACAGTGGAGCCCATTGCTTTTTTTTTTGTTTTTAGATAAACGGAATCAGATTGCGGACACAAGCATTTGCTATTGTTTTCGATCAATTTCTGAACAAAGGCCATCACTGCGGAATTGTTTTGAAAGCCTGGAGTTGTTATCGTTGGAATTGTTTTAACACAAAAGCTGTCGATTATATTTGAATCCAATGAATCGCATAATACTGTATCATGGATCTTCATTGTTTTCTATCACATGAGAGTCAATCAACTTTAGAAATGCTAATTAAATTAGGTTACGATCCCGAAAAAACCGAAGAGGCCGAGATATGCTCAGCGTTCCAGCTATGACACGTTGTCTTTAAGAGGGTTATCGGCAAATACACCCTGCATTAAACCATCTAGGACAATGAAATCGGAGGGTTATACTTTAGTAGACAGCACAGGGCAGGTACATATTAACATCCGTAAATGCTATATTAGCTTGGCTATCCCGTCAATAAGATTGATCACATTGCGATCGACTCCATACTACTCCAGAATGCGAACTTTCCGAGGAAGCAATATTGACTGGGATTAATACTTTAGTCAGGGTACGGGTAAGTAAGACCACCAATTTTAGAAATCGAAATACTGCTATTTCAAAAGACAATAGAATGCTGTGAGCAACCCATCTGATAAGCCTCAAAGAAACCTCTGGTTTGGCGATGAATGTAGACAGGTACATGTAGCCAAACTAATATAAAGGGTTTTCCAATAGGGACTTGACAACTTTGAATTTAATTTGTGAACGCACTCTTTCACTAATCATCAAACTGTCACTGTCAATTTATTCAGTAAACTCAACATTTTCATCATGGTAAAGTACACGAACGAGCAACGTCTGCAAATTATAAAAATTTTCTACCGAAATTCGGAGTCGGGACTACAACTTTAAGAGCGTTAACTCCAATTTTCGGTCGTAATTCTCGCCCTAGTAGACAGGCAATAACAAGTTTAGTGCAAAAATTTGAGTCTACATATTCGTTGTGTGATGTTGCCGTGTCAGTGAGACAACGGGTTGGTCGAAGTGTTGCTGCCGTTCAGGCTTCCGTAGCAAACGATCCAAATCAGTCAATTCCACGGCGTTCTCAAGAATTGGGCATCGCTCAGACCACATTAAGGCGTATTTTGCGTAAAGATCTTGGTTTACACCCATACAAGATCAATCTGACTCAAGAATTGAAGCCGATGGACCATTTGAAGCGACGTACGTTCTCCGATTATGTTCTGGAAAAGATGCGCCAAGATGATGAATTTCATCGCAAAATCATCTTCAGTGACGAAGCTCATTTTTGGCTCGATAGGTTCGTCAATAAGCAAAATATGCGTTATTGGTCGGGTGAAAATCCACATGTGCTTCATGGATCACCACTTCATCCACAAAAAATAACTGTTTGGTGCGGTTTGCATGCCGGCGGCGTTATTGGGCCATATTTTTTCATCGACGATAACGATCGTCACGTTACAGTGAATGGTCAGCGTTATCGTGCCATGATCACCGATTATTTTTGGCCCGAATTAGAAGATATGGACTCGGACGACATGTGGCTTCAACAGGATGATGCCACAATCCACACAGCACATGCTACAATCGATTTATTGAAGAGTAAGTATGGTGAGCGTGTTATCTCTAGACATGGGCCAGTCGATTGGCCGCCTCGTTCGTGCGATTTAACGCCGCTTGACTATTTTCTGTGGGGCTATGGTAAGTCATTGGTTTATGCCAACATGCCGACAACGTTGGAACAGCTCAGAGCCAAAATTGAACGCGAAATAGCGGTCGTTTCGGCCGAAATGTTTGGCCGAGTCGTTGAACGTTGAACGACCGCTGCAAACGTGCCCGCGGTGGCCATATGAACGAAGTCGACTTCCATTCATAAATTTTTTGATTGTACTTCAAGCCGATAACAATATTTAAAAAAAAAAGTTGTCAAGTCCTTATTGGAAAACCCGATAGAAGAATATAGAACTGATCCAAATGAAGAACATGAAAAACGCGGGATTGAATAAATGGCATCTGAAATCTGAATGGCAGGAATGACATTCTATTAGAGAATAAAACAATCGTGACAGGGCTAACAAGAAAGAATGGACGCTTGGACATGGACAACTAATAGTAGAATCACAGTTGGTATTGTTGCTGAAATACTACTTCTGCATTCACCCTGAACGAAGAGCAGGTTATGGTTGTTAAATCGAAACTGAAGTCTTGTAAAGAAGCTGGCCCAGCCAGACAGACAGCCTACTGAGCTATTTAAAGCAAAGATCCACAAAAAATGAGACTCTATTGACTGCGCAAAATTCAGAGGAATAAGCCTACTAAGCATCGTCTTAAAGGGGTTTTTGTCATGTTTGGTTGCTCCATGCAGGAATGTCAACAATCGGTCGAATATCCATACTCCGGTCTCGATGGAAGAGGACCCCAACTAACTTGGAGTGCGGCAATAGAAGCAACTGGCGAGTGATCGTTCAAGCTGAAATGGCTTGTTTGTTGAGGCCCAGATTCATACCGGGCGACAGCACTACCTAAGAAGAGGAATAAGAAGATGTTTACAGTGGGACTAAGGACGACAAAGTCATTTACGATCTCAAATTTAGGGGTCCTCATTGTAGTGCATCGTTGTATATTAAAATTCTGTGGTACTTCTGATGTTGACCTGTAAGTTTGGCTGAATCGTTTTAAGTATGATGGTGAAGAAATCAAATCACACGAACATCTATTGAAAAAACCTACAAGGTCTGTGGCATATGATTTAGATTTTCGCAGAGCACAGCACACGATTCTTCTTTATTTCCGGATTATCAAGGCATTTCGCTTCTTGAGAATCAATCAAAGGATATTAAAATTCCATTCTTAAGCATACTGATGATGGGGTGTATGTTCCTTAACAAATCATCCCTGTTGACTTCATCCTCATGGTAGCAAGTTTGGATATCGTCATCCCGAACCGACCACGTTGAATGGTTCATTTTGTGTTATGAAGAAATGTTGGCCATCATCGCTGTTTAAGAGCCTGCAGAATTAATCCTTCCCGATATCCAGTATGGACTATTTTGTCCTTGGAATATTGTCTTTATTCTTTGATTAAACTTTCGAACATTATTTGGACAATAACAGCTCTTAATGACCTGTATTGATACGAGGCGTCTCTCTTGTTTGTTGAACTTGCGAACACCACTTATCGTACTCTGCAGGGTTTGGTACTGCCATTAAATTGGTGCATTTGGGCGACACATCGCCACTAGCCTTCCGCACTTAATACTGACAGGACAGACCTGTTTTAAATATTTTGGCAGACTAGATGGAAAAATCGTCCACTCTGATGGCGCATTCTAAAGGGTGCAACTGAAGGGAGATGGCTAACGACCTCGCTAGAGAGGCTTATTTGTTGAATTCCAGGTCCGCCTAGATTCATCTTAGTAAGCAATATTAAATCTTGCAAGAATCTCAATGCGTGTTTAGGGATTTCAATTGTATTAATACCTTCTTGAGTGGAGAATGTGATGTAGAGCTGCGACTGGCAACTCTTCTGAATTCAAGGAAAGACTCTCACATCAGTGAGATTAAGTTGCTGCTCTCCTTCAAAGCAAACTGGTTTTATGAGTTCGACCCGGCCAAATCCCTTCGTACCTTCGGAATAAATTTAGACAATATAACGAGGTGTTTGTTGTTTTTTTTTTGTAAAATTAGTGCGCTTTCAATGTTTGCACACAACGCGGGCGAAGGAATTTAGAGTGGAAAGAAAAACAGCTACCGATGCACGTTTATTCTAAATGTGTGTCCATTATAATGCCTAGGGAACAAAGAGCTCGGGAGGGCATTCTATAAGCGAGTTATACGGCTTAGGAATGAATCACTATATCTTTGAGTATACCCAAAAGTGGGCTTGAGGGTATACTGATGAGCCTTATGTGAAAGCTGCAGTACTAGAGTTTTTTTTTTTTTAATTTGATCATACCAGAATCGTAATCTACAAGCATCGCAATACCTGTAAGTTATAAGTCAAAGAAGGCAATAACTATGTTATGATTGTTAAATAGAGTAACATGTAAGCATATGAGCATGTAAGATGGAGTATATAAGCTCCTGTAGCTTTAAATTTCTCCAAGTGCTATGTATATGGCCAGGATTTAAATTTTGCACAACAAAACGTCACTTCGGCAATACCGGAGTGCATTGCTACATCTCAACAGACACATACTATAGTTACACTACGGCCCGCATTTGCTCTATAAAAGCTCATGGAAAGCCAGTTCTACAGCTTACCTCCACTTGGCTTTTGACTATCTTGATCATAAAGCGCTTGCAGTCGAATATTCCACTAACTTGCAACTAATTATAGAAGTCGTACCTCATTTAGCTAAAATGAAATATTTGATGTCTCTCGATTAGTTTAATAGAGCGTTTCACTTTGCGCAAACTATAAATCCTACCACTTGTGCAACTGATTTGGATAGTCAACATTTTCTCGCATCATGAGAGTCATATGGCTCACTATATTCACGCTGCTTCTGGTAAGTGTATCCTGCAAATCCCGCACTTCTACTTATACTCTCCCCTTTAAGGTGTCCAAGCCATTGTCAGCAGGATTTTCGCCGGTTTCCATCAAAATGTGCGTGAAGCAATCCAAAGTCAGAACAATCGAATTGGCTCTATTCTACGGAACTGAATATAACCAGGCATCAAAATCAGCTAAATGCTATCTTACATGCCTGCTACAATCTATCGGTCTCATTGCTGATGGCAAATTCAATGTTAAGCTTGTGGAACCATCGAACACCCATACACCGTTTGTAAGTGAAATGATCCAGAAGTGTAAGAATTCAACAGCCGAAGGTGAATGTGATATTGGTCTGGTAGTGTTTAAATGCATAGTAAATGCCGCAAAGAGTTACACGGTAAAGCCGGCAGCTGATGTAGAGGAAGAAGCTCTGCCCACTGATTGAAAATAGAAATTAAAAAAGCCCTGCTCTAAAGTTGATTTCTTTTTTTGGCTTACAAAAAACCGTATTTAGTATTTTAGAACTAGATAATTGTGTCTACGTTAGAGTTGGCTTGGGTCTGCTCCTGGCCACTTAGCAATTTTTACAATTAGTTGGTCAATTTGCTGCGCAATTGGTAAACTAAAAGATTCACTGCTAATTTCAGATAATTTGTTGTGTGCGTTTAGTGTTTTTTTAACTCGTCAAGTACATAGTTTCCGGGGATTCTATATTAGCTCAGCATGATTTTATGGCAATGCTATACGAGTACATGTAAAATGGCCAATTTGTGGACGCAAGCAGATCAAATAAAAATTGTAACGATTTTAGTTTTTGCTCAATCATACAATTTTGGATGTTATACTCTTGTCATTAATGAAAATAAAATTATTTTTTGGCTATCGAAACTGATGCGGCTATTAATCAAATTAGTCATTAAGCTTGCTTGACATTTTAATTGCAGCTTTATTGTGATTTGGTAAACAACAAAGTCCCACTATCCGGGTCTATTGCGCATTTATGTAGATACGTGCGGATTCTTGAGCTTAGGCAAATAAGACATCGATCACATGGGTGATTCCAGTTTTTCGAGACCTAAAAACCTGTCGCCGATGCTCACATATGCTGTGCATACATATAAGCAGTTTTGGGCTGCCTCCCGGGTTTCATCTATCCCTGACTTAGTCTGTTGTTTTTTTTTTTTTTGATCCTTGTAATGAATTTCGTCCTTGCTGTACGCACCCACCAAGGCTATAGATTTGACAATCGTTGACAAATTTGGCTAGAAACTTCGAAATAGTCTTGTTTTTATCTACTTTCACATAGATCCTCTGACTTTTTGTGAGTCACAAGTTGTCAACAACACCGGAGCTCAGCAACGCATTTGAATTCCCTCCAAGTCATCCGCAATGATATAGGTTCCTCCTCAACTGTGCTTCTATTGTACATACATGTTTGAATAGAGCAGATTAGCTGATTGGGTTAGTGGATTCTACTGCATGCGGTATTTCTCGTCTTTATTTTGATATCTATTGGTTCCTGGCTCGACCAATCGGCTTTACACATTAGGTCGTTCGATATACGGTTTAACCAGATAATCCTTAAGATGTTGAAGATTCGGAGCTTCCCGTGACTTTGATGGTCACTTTTCAAGTATTACCCACATAGAGTAGCACTATTCCCACGTTTGATCCGAATAGTTTCAGATTGCTTTTTGTGCTGAGAATATTGCTTCTTCAGATTTTAAATAGCATTCCGAATGTGACGTTTGCTTTGAGAGTTCTGCTGTCTACATCGTGTTCAGAAGTAGAAAGCTGCTTCTTTCTCGACTTGCTGTCCAGTAATGTTGAGTTGAGAGACGTTGGGATTATTTTGTGACATTGAAGTGGTAAAGGTCTTTGTTTGAGCCGTATTTATCTACCGCCTCTGACCGCAAGCTCAGTATAATGGCAAGCCAACGTCATCAGCGTAGTAAAGACCATTGAGATATGATATCGTCCATCTCAGCTCGATATTTCCTCTTAATAGAACTGCTCGAATTATATCATTGATTACATCCGCCGCAGGTTTAACATCCTGGGTGAGAGCAGCCAAACGTCATCAGAGAGGCCAAGATATTTGAGATGTAATGTCATACACTAATTCAGCCCTACGATTCATCCACACATCGTTGATTACGTCTAGCGCTTGCATATGACGCAGGTCCAGTGTTCTGAGTTTAAATAGGAAAACGTCATCCGCATACTCGTAATCAAGATCAATGTCGGCAAGGAAATAATACAACCTGAGAACTGCGAACCCTTGCCGACTAACATGGACATGGCTATTGCCGCTATCATATGTACCCTTTATAATAACGACTAATTTTTCTGATACACCTCCCCTTTTGAAGCCTTCGAAAGCCTTCTCACAATTGATGAACAACAAATGTTACGAAGACTTAAACTCTTTTCTATGATGATCCGCAAGGAGTTGGTGTGGTCGATGCAGGAGGTTCCAGTTCGAAAGGCTGCCAGCTAGAACAACCCACATAAGTATCTTTCCAATTCCTTTCTTCGCCAGCTTATTAATCATTCGTCCTCTTAGGGAAGGGCTTCGGTTTTCCATACTCAGTTCATCACATTCTAAAATATCTCAGACTTATTCTGGCCATAATAAGAAAGCAGCTCACGGACCATACAGATAGAAATGAAAAGCCGCGTTAGTTAGACTTTTGACTTGGTCTCAGTGGTTTGGTTGGAGATTAGTACAACTTCAGCCCTATTTCCATCCATAAGGACTAGGAAGTTTGTCCTTAAAAGTTTGTTTGCTCAAAAAGCACTTAAGATGCTTACGACCACATGGTTGAACGATTCGTTGGGCAGTTAAAAATTCATCGGATCCAGGGATTTTTTCTCGCTCAGAACACCACACATTCAGAATGGTAGATCTTTGCTTTTTCTGTAGAGTCTAAGTCTGTATACTGCCGAAACCAATCCAGAATAAGGTCCGTGAAATGATTTTTCTTCGAAATGTTGATTTAGTCAATTCAGAGACCCAATATTTGCAAAATATCTTATCGGCAATACTATGAGCAGCGAATTTCGTTCTGTAGCTCGTTCGGTCTAGTCACTCAGATCTCAGACATTTTCTGATATCTCGAAGAATTAAGTCGCTGAAGTTCAGCACAACATCTTTCTGGGTTCTCGAAGCACATTAAGCAATTTAGAGTCACATAGATTCATTCGAAACACGAAAACATGAACCATAAGTCCACACGGAGTACCTAGGTAGATGTAGAAGTGTTTAACCGGTTTGATTAAATTTTCTCTTTAATCCTCTGCCGTTGAGACAGAAAACCGATTTAGAATTAAGCAAAATTGTATTGGCGCTTGATAGAGCAAAATGCGGGTAACTTAGGACAAGTGCCACACAAATTCGTCGCTTACACATACCAGGATGTGAACTAAATAGACAATGAATAGGAGTCCGTAAAGAACATTTGTCATGAGATGCAGTGCATGGGAAACTGATTGCTTAGAAATGCCATAAGCCCTCTCGGCTAACTAATGCAATTTCTAGTCAATCAGCAGGTTTCATATTTAGATCGCTTAAGGCAGTCTAGAAGAAAGCTCCCAAATGGAGTTTTCTTCTTTATGAGAGAGCTAAGGAGTGGTGAAGGATCGTCTCCTCATCCTCCTCGTCCATGCACAAGTCGTTTGTAACGACGCCAAGCCGTTTTGCATGCTTGCCAGTAAGACTTTGTCCACACCTATGATAGCGCTGAAATGCTTTTTATTTCAATTTTACAGAGTTTGTCGGCTCATCTAACAAATGTGGATGTTGAACTGCTCTGCCATCTCCTTGATAGATGATCGGCAGTCAAGCGCGGTTTTAGAATTTTTTTTCGAGACTCAGTCCAGAGATGTAATAGCTGCCTGACTATTAGAAAAGATGCGGATATCTTTTGCAGCTACCACGTTTTTTTTCAGCCAGGACAGTTCTCAAATCGCCAAAAATTCCGCCTGGAACATGCTACAATGATTTGGAAGGCAGAAGGAGATGCTTAGCTTAAGCTTATCTGAGAAAACACTACCACCAGTCTTGGATGCACTGTGTAGAAATGGATTGTCTTGTCATCCATGAAAGCATCTTACTCCCAGAAAGTTATAAAAGGGATGCTTACATGAAAGTCTTTGTCAAACCAATGTTGGGGCACAATGTAGTCATGAAAGGTAAATACCCAAAGAAAAATTGCAACAGAAGTCGATTGGTGTACTGGAGAAAAGACCCCTATTAATCTTGGAAACCACATGTGTTGGAACATCGTTTTGATAAACTACTGACGATTCAAAGTATCACACCTCCACTCCGTACCCTAAGTATACAAATGGGGCAATCAAAGCCAATGAACAGTGGAAACACTCTCCAAACTTCAGGACAAAGAAGAGCTGAATTAGCTATTCTTGCTGGATTACCCATGGGCCATAATCTTCTAGGCACGCTTGCGATAAAGCTGCACCTTAGCGACGACGACTTCTGCAGAGGTAGAGTCACGTCTCCAATATCATACATTGGATCTATGTATGCAATGATGGTCAGATCGGTCATCGCCTACTCGACAGTAATATGGTGGAGTAAGACAAACGAAAAAACCACCATATCAAGACTGCAACATCTTCAGAGACTCACATGCATAAGTAGGTATCTCCGGTGCTATGCGAACCTGCTTCATGACTGTCACTGAAGCTTTCATTGGGCTCGCTCTATTTCACAAATATATTGAAAAAGTGCCAATTCGCAGTGCAGTCATGCTATGACAAACAGAGGAGACTAACAGATGACAATCGGACTTCGGAAGCTACAGCTCAGAGAATCCTAAGCTCGACTTTATCTACGCGGTAAAGGACCGCATTTCGGTATGAGGTTCATGCCAGTCAAGTGTCCAATTATTCTTGGAACAGGAGTGAAAGACGTCCCTATCAATATACTCACGAACCGCCAAGTAGCATTGAAAGCATTAAGTTCAAACTTGTTAGACTCCAAATCATACTGCAATGTGCCAATACCGTTCAGACCTTATATAAAAGCGAGAAAGAGTCAAGTTCTGGTGTTTACTAGGAGGCAGGGGTATTAAACGAAATGAAAAAACCTGTGGACTAGCTACAAAAGATTCAGCTGATCCATTTAATGGCTCAGAATCTCTCTGCAGGATTCCGTATTCTGTAATAAGAGCAACCGTCCTAAACTGGGAGAATAAAGGCTAAAAGAGCTATGGAACCATTCCAAAACAGATTTACCTGTTAACTTCAAAAGAGATGACATCAGGCCAGTGGTTAGTCTAGAAACTGAATTTCGCCTACAATGTCTGGAAGATGCTGGGTGAATGCGTAGCTCTACTTTCTCAGAGAAGTCTTAGTGAACGGGGAACTGCAACATATCTCCACCAAAGTAATCTTCAAGTTTATTAAGAAGATTTAGGCTCATATCACTTTGTGACAAAATAGATCTTTTAAGTCGTAGTGCGCATCGCAAGTCGTGGGTTGTATTCCTCCGATGTCATCGGAAAATTCGCAATGCACATCTCATTTATTGTAGCAAAATATTTCCTGGTTTCAGATGGCTATAACTAGCGAAAATATTGCTATTAATTGTAAAGATTTGCTATGATTGTAAATGATTCAGTATCTCCCAATTGCCGGTGAATTTTGCTGAAACTTTCAAGTCATCGCGACGATCCTTCAACATTCTGTGTACGTAACTCGTCTCTAGGATCATGCTTGCTCAGTTGTTGTGACTTGAAATTGCTTTGACATTTCCATCGTCGTCTTTTGCATTGGGGTTGCCTATTTTTTGTAAGAGTTCGTCAGACTGACTGAAACTGAAGGAAGTTCTGGGCTCGATTGCTCCCACCACGCCCGCTTGTACTGATCGGATATATCATCAAAAAGTTGCTGTTTGTTCCTGTACCTCTGTCGGAATAGAATGGGACTAAGCCTCTCTACTGATTTAACTGCAAGCCGTTTAGTTCTTTTTTTTGAAGTTGATCCAAAAACCTGATCAGAAAATACGGGAACATCACCGCGTTTAGTGTCTTGGAACACATGTTCTCTATTCAACAGAACAATTTTAACACTCTTACTCGATTTAGAAACACGTCTTTTCCTTCCGAAATAGACCATTGTTCAAGTGCATTCAATGTATCATATGTCATCAACTGCAACCGTCATCGAAACGTGCATTTTTCAAAAGAATGCATCCATCACGGTTTCCGTATTTCAGTCAACCGAGACAACGTGGACATAAAATGTCTCACCGTCGCCATCAATTCTTCACATCAAACCCAGTTTAAAAGGCAATAAATCCCCCATTGACAGTTCTTCGAGTAGTTGTCGTCTTCTTAAAAAAAATATCGAGATACATTCAACTGACTATTAACAGAGTCGAACGAAGAAAGACAGTTCTCTGCAAGTTGGTCCGTGAATGCATCGCACGATCAAAATAGACTCAAACAGCCAACATCCATAGTTTACTCCTTTCACATGAGTTATAAGCAGATAAACAATTTCACAGAACCGGGACAATAAAATAGGGAAGAATTATTTACTTCACAACCCTCAGACCAGGCTGCAGGTCTAGGGGTCCCGACTGTAGCCGCATATTTTATCGAAAACTTTATCGAAAGTTTTTCCTCGACTCGATTTCGTGGTTCCGTCCTTTGTGTGATAGTTCATGGTGGTCGTTATATTTTATTATTTAAACTTTTCACCGTTATGAATGTAAGGAACCTTTTATTTTGTACCCCACCACCCAACATCCACTGTAGTATTTTGTTTGGTTTCCGATATTTCTTGATGCACGTAGCGGAAGTGGTAGTCCTTCGGGTGACAAGTGGTGGTGTGCATGTGTGTGATCATAATTGCTAGTGTAACGATTATTGTTTTGTTTGTTTTTTTTTTATCGTTTCTTTGTGTCTGTCTTTCGTGGAATAGGTCCTTTGCTATAGTTTATCTCATGGTACAGTGGTGTAAGGTTTATATCGTAAATTTCAAATGAAGTCAATGAGCCTTGAAAACTACAATTTCCACCGCCGACGACCCCAAAAAGTTCAGCGTTGGAGTTGTAGTCTTTTCGTTTCGTTCGTCCTTTTACTGGCGAGGGTATGACAAACTTTGAACAGCTATAGATGATAGTAAAATAGAAATATAGGAACGGGCCATTTAGGGGCAAATGTTTTGGTACTTCCCCTGATTGGGGGCGAATGAATTACAGTTATTTTTTTATTGGATGGTTTATGGTGTATGGTGGGCATCATTGTTTTTTTCGCAAAATTTGCGGAATTTTTCCTGAGCTCTGGAGTCTTTCGTGCTGGTCTTCATTGGAAAAGTTATCATATTTTTCCCATAAAAAATAATTCCTCGGAAGAATTTGCCTTTCTGGGATATCTGAAGGTGGCTTTCCATAAAAAATACAATCACCTTCTGATGCCGGGGCTTAAACTTTCCCGAAGCTAACAAAATACGCTTCTTAAACTTCAAGAGATTATAGAATTGACTAAGGAGATGTGATAACCATGAATAAAAGGAATGCGGTAACGACATACAAGGGCTCACGATTTTGTAAGGACTCTATAATTAGTTGTGAGCATGGGTTGAGCGAAGACCAAAATCGCTTCGCCACCATCTCGGAGTGCCTGCTGGATTACAGTGAATTATGTTTATGGAGTTGAATACTTGGTTTTGCAGGGCACATTCGCATGAAGTATCCTTCTCTTCCACGTACATGCAGCTTCTGCAATTTTTTTTTTTTTAAATATCGCCAAGCCTTGTTATATGAGTGCTTATAAAACGGTGGCCAGTAATGGCACCTACTTTAGCTACAACATCCTATAGTGATCAAGGGAATCGAAGAAGAGACTTAACTCATCTGAAGTCATATGCAATTGGATCGATCTGTCCTCCAATTCCGCGAATGACATACTCCATACCCAGTTATTATGGATAATGTCTATTGTAGAATGGGAAAAAGAAAACACCGACCTCATGTATACTGATGGATCGCCGAAATCGCTGAACTAAAATCGCTATGTCATCAAACAAGAAGAACTTGCCAGAATCCTAGTTCAATCCACACATAATTCATTTCGAGATGCAAGAACCTAACTATTATAAAAAAAAGGGTAAGGCTTCCAAGAGCCTTTGCTTTAGAGATCTTTACGAAGAACTTAATCAATGAGGCTGAAAGGTCCCCGCATGTAATCGCCAACATGCCTGGTACTAGTGCTGCCCCTACTGGACGCCTAATACTTACTTGTTTACTTGACACGATTGGAAATAGATCGTTTACAACATCCCTATTGGAACACCAATACGGTCTTCGTAAGTCATTGTCAACAGTGGGAATAATTAACGCGGTAATAACCGGAGCTCGAAATACTATACAGAGCAGTACTCAGCCGTTATAACCCTGCAGGCGGTGTACCCCCACAAGGGTGGATCTTAGGCCCCCTACTGTTGAATATTGTGATGAAATTTTATGCCAGTGAATCCCATGCGAATTGTCGATTGAAGGATCTTGAAGGAAAGAAGAAATTTAACTCTACAGCAACGAAACAATTTCAACAGTGCAAACAGCACCGGTTTGCAACACGCCGATCATAAAACTTAAGCTAAGCTTATTACGAATACAGTTGGAATCGTATAGAGTATGATAAGTCTATAAGCCGACCAGCCGGGGGTAATGCCTTATTGTGGGCCAGAAGTTGGTCCGTTTAGGTGGAGATGGTTTTCTAGGTAAGAATCTAGCAAGATTTCCACCTTCATACATGTTTCCTGGATGAATTCTAGATGTATTCAGGATAGAAACGTGGCCGGCTGACTGCTCCACTGATCTTATTTTAGAGTGAACATCTGCGCTTACAGCCCTTTGCCTGCCGAAAATATCGAAATTTGTCCGATGAAGCAGAATGTTGAGTGTTACGGAAGGAGTTGCTCAATGTGTTAATGCTTGCTAAGCTTATCATATTTTCTTACGATCTTAGTGCCGAGAGGGTTTCTTCAATATAAGTGTGCTATTTATTTTATTCAGAAAATGTTAAATTTCTACGAATGAGAGAGAAAGAATTAATGTGCCGCAGATTGTATTTCCCAGAGAAGAGCACCACTTCAAGTTCTGTGGGTTTAACGCCTAAGACACATCAGTCTCCCGTTCTTATTAACTTATTTCAAGGGTATTTCACGAGTTCATTAAAGGTATTGTGGTGCTTTCCTGTGGTGCAACGTTACCTCTCCGCTCCTAGGCATATTAGTAGCCTAGGAAGCCTACTAGGGAAGGGCCTTCTCTACGACATGTACCACACCCATGTTTTAGTCAATTTTTCAACTAGTAAGTGGGACATTAATCCACCCACAATGTGTGCTACCTATCTTCAGATATAACAGTCCATTTGAGATCGGAGATGTGTAAACGTTGTTAAAAGCACCTTTTATGGCATGACCCGCATACTCTTAATTGTGAAGGGAATGCCCGATGGTATGTACTTACACAGAAGGTGCATAACATCGATATACCACCTTGATCAAAAGGATTCCGGAAAATACAAGTTTATTCATCTAGATCTATATTGTCCCCTTCAAAGTAATCTGCATCGACCGCAACACACTTATGCCAGCGCTTGATCCAATCCTCGAAACACTTTTTATATTCGGTTTTCGGTATGTCCATCAGTGCTTCCTGCAATTTTTCCATTACTTCCTCTCGGCTGTTGAAACGCGCTCCCCGTAGTGGTTTTTTAACTCGATTGAAGAAAAAGAAGTCACAGGAAGCCAAATCAGGTGAATTCGGTGGTTGTTGGATGGTGTTTGTTGCATTTTTCGTCAAAAAATTACGAATAATGATGGCACTATCATGGTGCAAAATCTACGAGTTTTCTGCCCACAATTCTGGTCTCTTTTGGCGAATTGATTCACGCAAACGTCTCATAATGCCCAAATAATACTCTTTGTTTACTGTCTGGCCTTCTGGCAAAAATTCATGATGCACTACACCGTTGTAATCCATGAAAACTCTGAGCACTGCCTTGGTTTTTGACTGAAAACGACGTGTTTTTTTTGGTCTCGGCTCATTTGGTGAACGCCATTCACTTGCCTGATGTCTGGATCCTTTTGATGAATGTGGGATCGGATTCAGCCTCGCAAATCATCTCTTTTGCGACGTCAACATGGTCTCTTTTTTGCATGAAATTGAGGTCTTTTGGCACCAACTTTGCTGCTACACGACGGAAACCCAAATCATTAACCAAAATGTCTTGGACGGATCCATAGGAAATGTTCAAGTACTCCGTTATCACTCTGATTTGCGGTTGTTGACCATTGTTTCTTTTACTCCATCAATGTTTTCGTCAGTTTTCGATATCGATGGTCTGCCACTGCGTTCATCATCTGCGACGTTTTCTTTAGAGAATCGTTGCCGAAACCCTTTTCCAACATTTCCAACGTTCGCGCACCATTAAATTAGTTTTTTACGCAAAATTTAATACAAGTTCGTTGTTGCAAATTTAAATCCTTTTAATCAGGGGACTTTTTTAAGAAAAACCAGCTTTGGATGTGAGAACACCTATAACTACTCTTCATAGTAGAGCAGTGTCACTTGTAATTTGACTGGTATCATGGCGCCTGGCCCTGCACATTTATTGCAGTGACCGCCGCTTCTTGGCGATTACTTTCGTTTAGCGTCTGAATCGTTTGGGTATTGTTCTTACAAACTTTCGCATAAAAAAGACTCATGGAGCGAGGTCCGGTGAATGTCTCTATGTTTGCTAATAAATTTACTCGAAATAGTTACCCTCAGCTCCTCCATTGAGTACCACAGAGTGGTACCGTCTTACAGAAAAATTATTCTGTTGTTGTACCCAGAAATTCGTCGATCTTTCTGCAATACATAATGTCACTCGAACAGAAATCGTACACTACGCTGCGGTTTTGGATAATATACACAAGCGTTCTTCATGGCGTTCTTAGGGAGTATTGAGACACCAGTCACACATTTTCACGTAGCCGTTGATATAAAAATATGGCAGTCGTCCTCATCGATTTACGCAATATTCCGTCCAATTTCAACCATATGTTAAATGCTGACGCTGATGGTCACGGGAGGTCCCTTCTTTCCTGCACCTTACATCCACGACTAGATCAGCCAGACTTGCAGTACTTTGGACTTTGCTTAGTTTTATGTAGTTTGCTGCGATATTTAAGGCCGTCCACCAGACAACCACCCCATAGGTGAGCATCGGTCTTATAACCGAGACATATAGTCGTGGGAGACCGTCAACTTGGCTCTCACCCCGGAAAGTTTTTAGTCGTCGCTATCCATTTCAGGAAAAGAGATCGACGATCTAAGATTTCAGGCTGTATATCCTGTTTCATTTAAAGGAGAAGTAGGTTGCTCTGTCCGGGTCCGGCCAGACCAGACCTAATCCAATTACGGCTTTTATGTAAGAATGAAGAGATCGGAGCTAGCGATAAGTTTGACGTGGCCACGGAACCAGCCAGAATCGCTTGTGATGGCCAAGAAGCTTCCCGATAGCTTTATCTCGATTTTATCGATCGCTATAGCGTCTTTTAGGACTTCGCTAATAGACCCCACAGATGTGACGATGGAGAGGTTTCGGCGCCTTTAGGGAACCGGCACGATTTGTTCCAACTATCATTAGCGCTTGGAGAAGTTCTTCAGCGTTTTAGGAACAGTGGGCTCTTCACAGTTCTCTCGCCCTAGAGCACTTTGGATGGCGCTGCGCGATGCGGCTGAAACTCTGAGTCCTCTTTTGAAGATGTGGTTTTAGTAATAGCAAGAATTTCATGGCCTGCCACAAACTTCCTCTACAAACAAACTTCGTCTACAAAGTTTTGCGGGGTTTGGCTCATTGTGATTGCATTTAAAGGGTGCACTATAGCTGCCACAATTTTGCCTTTGCTGGAGGAGTGGCGGAGAATGAGAGCTCTATCTGTACACAAATCCGCTTTATATAGATAAGGTTAGCTTAACTGGAAGTCGCTAGGTATCCGGATGCTCCGTTCACAACTGAGTTCGCATGATGTATTGACCCAACGCAGGGGAGAAAGGTACAAATGACGGAATTGCAGAAGGGAGAGGAGGAATGAGAGTGAGCATCCTTGAGAGTCGTTGACTTTACTTGGCCTCTATAACTCTATAAATTCGGTGCTCAGATAGAGGAAATATCATACTCCTTAATCGCGAATGCGCGCTATTGACGAATTGAATCCTCAGAACATATGCGTTGATTGATGTCTTCGTCGCTAACCTTATCCTGTTAGTTTTTGAGCGTCTTAACACTTTTAACTTGAATATTGTCCACTGGACATCTTTTTGTTATAATCACTCGGTAGCTACCCAGTAGCAATAGGGGTATATTCAGCCTTTACTCGATTGATGAAGTTGAGGGCCATCGCATTTTAATATTTGCAAACAAGTTGGCCTTACAGAACTCGTTAAGAGGATTTTGCTTACCTTAAATGCAACGGAAGAGTCTCTTATTTTATGACAAACGAGCCCCCTGGTTAGACGATTACTTGAGAAATCCCCTGTAAATCATTTGGTGCCTCTCCAATTATTTCTGAGCAGCTCATTATTTGAAATCCGCCAATTTGGGTAGAGGACAATGCTTTGCTGAAGGTCTAGATAGGACCGTCGACCTTATGATGAAGCCGATTAGTGATACATGAGCAACTTAAGAGTTATGATGACAGGAGTAATATCTTAAGTTTCTTGCCGATCTTTACTATAAATTTTAACTCAAATGTAAATGAATACCGAGAAAATTGAAAATCGGTGGTATCTCAATGAAAGGATCTTGACTACTTAAGTAAGCGGCTTGACAAAAAATATGCTTATAAGCTCAGATGTAGAGCAAAGTGCTTCCACTATATGTTGCAACTTTTACTGGATCTGATGCGCGTTGAGTTAAAATGATTTTGCATGCTAAATCTGTTTAATGAGTGACACATATTCCGCAGCTGGTAACGGATCTATTATTATACAGAATTTGAAAGAGAATTTAGCCGCCTCATCATGGTGATAGTAAGAATATTTTGGACCAAATGTAATAACTTAACAACATATGACTTTGCACAATTTTTTTTAAGACATCATCCAGTTGGATTCGTTTTTACTCGAATAATCCTGAAGTATATTCCATGTCAAAGGTGGTTTCTTCTCTCTAAAATTATACATATGTATATGCTCAAATATCAATAGCCCAGGGCCATAGTTTTCGTCGCCAACTACCTTGTTATGTAAATTAAATCCCCCGTGATCTAGCGTTACCTAATGCTAATCACCGAAATTTGAATGTCAATCTCGGACTCATTTAAAGTAGTCAACCTGCTTTTTTCCCTACAGCAAAACGAGCAAAGTCTTATCCAATGGAATTTACCCACTTATAGAACCAGTTTAAGGTTACAAAGGGGGTTTCAAAGAGGCTCGTCAAATCAAAGTTCGTTCAACTACCGCCCATGCCCCGAGTAAAAAGTTCAAATTAATCAAAATCATTGAACATACTTGTACATTGTGTACCGGCTTTTAGTTCCTAATTTTCTGCTTCGTCATAATCAGGTCCAAAGTCTATGTACAGCCCAAAGTCACAAATCGTGATTCCTATCTTGAGAAACCAGTTCTAGAATTTTGACAGCTTCCAAATTCAAGCTATCAGTCATTAAATTTTAAGCTATTAAATTAGTAGATACTAATTTACTTCATCTAGGTAACCTTGGCATTGATTTATCCAATCATCTAAGCAGTCGGCATTAACACATAGCACACCACAGATACGAGTACTTCTACCCCGCTGCATCATCTCGAGAGAAATTCCATTCAATTGTTATTTTCACATATCAGATTGCCGGTAATTAAGTTGCATTGCCACTACATTGACTCACATTTGATACCATGCAGCATGGATTGAGTTGGATCGGGGTTTGACGCATGTTTCATGGTCACCTGGAAACGCGCTTCGTGTTCATAATCAGGTTCAAGTTCAGACAATCATCTCTGATGAGTGGTAGCGCTTTGCTGGTTCCTGATTTAATTGGTCGCAATTACGAAACGATACGGTAACGTATTTTTGATTGTTCTCACAATTTTCTCTATATGCGCCAGTTGAATGTCATAAAAGTTAGATTAGGAGGCGGTGGGACGGGGGGAATTTCTTCAAAAATATAACAAAAAAGACTGCTTAGTGTGCTCAGTGCTCGTAAATGAGATTTTTTTTTTATTTTTTTTTTCTGATCCGAATGACGGATACCCGCTTAACTGATGTTTTGGGTTCAGTTTATGACATGACATTGATCAGTGACCTTTAAATATGGTTTGGGCTAGGCAGTGGAGTGTAAAAAAATATCACCACTTGAAAATGTCGATTTAGAATTTATTTAAGATACACAATTGCATAATAGTTCTCTACAGATCAGGAATAAATAGCCTCCTGGCAAACACTTTTGAAATGGGGCGACTATTTATGTTCGGCCCTAATATTCAGACAGAAGTTGAGTCTCTTTAGACAAATGATAAATTTTCGAATGGAAACTCAATGACTAGTATGAGGTAAACGACTTTATTTGACACAAGAATATTCTTTTGTTTCCTATTTAAGTAAATTCATGAAAACCATGCTCGAATCAAAAAACGGCAGACTCTGGTCTGAAATGGAGTAAATTTAATTCGTTCAGCTCTGAATACCTCTAGCCAGAGCTCAGGCAAGTTTCAAAGACCACGGAAATCATTCGCAAAATGGAGCGAATCTTGTGTGAGAATCCAAAAATCTCAATGCGGAAAAAAGCGGCCGCTTCGGTACTTTTAAAATCGGACGCTGACAAAATTCTACATAAAGACCAAGAGTATGTATAAGATCCCGGGTTATAAAATTGTATGACACCATATGTTGCACAATTGGTGGTTTATCAGTTTATCACAGAGAATCCCTTGAATGCATAAAAGTAGCTGAATCAAGTGACACAGAAATCGAGTATCTTTTGCTAGACATCTCTAACGATATCACTAAACGAAAACAGAATTTGTTCCTCGGTCCCCTTATTTTCTGAATTTCAAGTAGACCACAGAATTTAGCCCTATTGACATCCTCCAATGCTTATCAGAGGTTTTCGAAAAAGACCTTTAAGGGGCAGACATCTAATTAACGTGCTCAACATGATTTGCTGCCTCCGATACAGTCAGGTTCTCAACCAATTATTGTTGCTCTACGGCTCTGGATAAAATAATGGGCGGACTATGATCTACGTCGCATAACTATACTCTGCTTGCTCGATTTTCCGAAAGAGTTTGATAGTTCTATGTATGAAACTAATGATGTACTTCGGACTTAGTGTAAGATCGGTGCATCCCACGTGGTTGTAGTCAAAGGATCATGATTAGTAATAGAATTCCTTCTCCAATATTCTTCACACCAGGACTGCCTCAGGGTTAGATCGTAGGTCCTATCTTATTTTGTCACTTCATTAATAATCTCAAATTCTTCTGCTCACTTTTAGACTGATGATGATCAAATTTATTTGTCAAGACCGATTGACCATATAACTGGTCACAGAATAATGGGCTTATTATCAACGCCAACACTAATTGTGATATCCAAAAAACAACACTGTAATAGGTACTCAAGAACTAAACCCTATTTATCTGAACAATACTCAAACTTCAATGACTTTTGTAAAACAATGCTGGAGAGACGACGAGGCCCACTTCCACCAGAACAGGCATGTAAATAAGCAGATTTATTGCTACCGGGCTCCACGAAAATGTAGTCCCCGACTTGAATACCAACGGCCCTTACATTGCTCAAGAGTTAGTGTTTAGTGCATCATATCGGAATCACCAGGCCCATATTTTTTTTGAAAATTCAAGAGAACAAGCGATCAATGTGAATAGCGAAAATTATAGCCGCATGATCATTGACTAATTTGCAAGCATTTTCATCTTACTCATCACAGACGTAGTTTCAACAATGTGGGGAGACTTTCCAGCAGTATGGAAACTGCAAAAACTTTATGAATTTTCTGAGCGAATATTTCCCAGGAGAACTGATTTGCCGTTTTGGGGGCGTCCAGTGGCCACTAAGGTACATAAAAAGTAAGTCTTGGCTTATAACCTGCGATTTACCACGGAGCTGAAAGAAAACATCCGTTGTAAATTTCACGATATTATAGAATAAAGATAGAATCCACATTTTCCACATATTTTCTCGAGATAAAATATCCTGCATCACAAACTTTGGCGCATACCAGTTCGAAGAGGAAGTGTTGTATTGTGATCCTCATGTTCATAGCAAGCGACAAAGGAAGTGATGACTGATTATTTAACCATCATCGGTTAGAAGTCGTTTAACCTGGCAATATCCTTGAAAATTATATCACTGTGAACAACTCTATTGTAAATGGAACTCTAACCAAGAAGAATCTTGAGAAGTGCTTTTGCTTGCTCGGCAAGCTCATCGGCTACCTTATTTCTCACAATTCTACTGGGACATGGAAGCCAGACAAAACTCAGTTAATTCAAAATTTCGACTAAGTTCCCGGAAATATTGCATTCTTGACTGAAACTAATCGAAAGACCAATTCATATTTTCGTAGCAACTCGCATCGTAACATTGGCAGGATAGTCGGGTCATATCTATACCGAAGGTCACTTTTGTTTAGCGTAAGATGGATTTGAGAGTGTACCCCATTCAATCCGTTGTACTGATGTAAAAGGATTACTACATAATCGGCATATGTCTCATAAATATTAAAGCTTTTGAGAGTATTAAGCAGGGAACCAACCAACATGCACCAAGTGCAAACCACTGCTCCGATACTTGCAGAAAGTCTCTAAGTTACAACTAAAAATTTGAAGAGCCTTACTCATTTGACCACCGCATTTATTTCGACTACACTTCCTTATCGATGGTACATTCAGTTCTACCTTCCTCCGCTTGGACGCAAACATTGTAAGCTTGCCTAGCCCCGCAATTCATGTTTGCATAACTTAGACTTTGTCACTTCCGTGCGTCAAAGGGCAAAAGCCAGCTGATTTGAAAGTAGACAGATTTGTCAGCGTTTTCCGTGCCGTGATTTTATTTGAAGTACATAACCAATTTTCTCAAACATCATGACCCGCAAACCTTGTTAATTGTGACTCCGGTTGCATTCATTTGTGGATTTGTCCGCCAGAGGCAACTCGCAACTCAAGATACTGGACATTATTAGCACAAGCAGTGCAAGAAACGTTCTTCTTCCGTACTTCGTCGAGGACAGTAGATCTCTCAGTTTCAGCTGGAGAGACCTTTGCGACCTACTTTTTAACCGACCTCAACGTGGGATTATAGCTTTCGGCACCTACTCGTATGTCCGCTGCTCGCTATGTTTTGCTATAGACTTACTCTTAAACGATGTCCTTTCTTCTGGAGTTCGTTCAGCCTTTACGATTTTTAGTCTTTTTTGGAAGTTGAATCGTACCAGGTTCCCTCTTTACCGCGTCGGATCCAAAAAATCCGTAAACATCTTGGTCATTGTCTCATTGAGTGACGATAAAGATGATGAACAGGGGGATGTGTTATTTCTATTACGAATACGACCTAAAGGACTTAAGTCTGCGAGTTAACGTTTGATCAGAATGTCTTTGAAATTTAGGTCGATGTCTTCAGACTTCTAATAAAGCATCTTCCTTCGAATTCAGTGAAGTACTCTTCAGCCTAATATTGAACATTGAAAATCAAAACGACTTTTGCCAGCCACTGTTCCTCGCAAAAGACTACCATCAAAGTGCTTTTCGAAAACACAAACGAAAGAAAAGGAAAAAAACTTCTCCTTTCAGTTGTCAAGCCACGTAAGACATTTTCTGGTCCATTAACCGGTTTACGGTAGGTACGAGCTCGCCGTAAAAACCAACAAAAGCCTCAATAAAAACTTCAGGACAATTTATAACACCGCACAAATGTGTCGCCTTGACCTAATAAAACTCCACTCAACCCCTCAAGAACGTCTCTACTCCGTCCACTTTCCCAACACCCAAAAAAAAAAAAGTAAGAAAAAAATAAAATTAGAACAGTAAAGGCAGAGTGAACAAACCAAAGAAAAGGTTCCCAGATACATATTTATCTGTGGCTATCAATTTTGAGTTTATGTCGTGTCTTCCATAACGAATGAGATGCCACAGCGCAACCCTTTCGAAACCGAAAAAGGAAATTTATGTATCTCCTGGTCACATCAATTCACGATTTCGTTTTATTTCCTCTCCTCTTCCGTCACAACAAATTTGGAGTTGGAGAGAAAAATTGCAGTGGCTTCCTGCGCGAAGACGTTTCCGTCTACGGAAAAATCCAAATCCGCAGAAAATTACAGATAATTGCGGCAATGCTTTCGACTTATTGCTAAATGATTCGAATGATGGCAAAGAGAGGGGTGGAGAAGAGACTACAAGTATTTAGAAGCATCACGTTACGCCACGCCAAGCCGGTTTTAGGGGTCAACTTTGGGTTTGAGGTGATCTTGTAACTTTTGCGTGCGTATCCTTATCTGTTAGTCCAGGCACGTACAGGCCAAATAAATTGTTTTAAATTCACCACACTAGAGCCATTGGTATGGGGGTTCACCTTTGAAATCGTTATTTTCTCTTCTTTTTTTCCCCCCTTTAAGCTACAATTGGAGAGGTGGAGATATTTGGTGGTGGAGGTGGTCGGTTAGCCCAAACGTGATCTGGTAGTACACTATGTCCGCGAAAAGGGGTAGCTTCCTCCAACTGTGTACGAGCGTACATTTAAATTGAAAAATTCCCGTCTGCAAATTAATTTCACATTCTGGCAGCAGGCTGGGAATGGGGATCCACTATCCCCAAATTGCTACTCCCGAAGCGACTATTCACTGACGATTGTCGGATGGAGAAGCTGAAGCTGGTGGTGGCGGCGCCATGAGTTGTTTGCCAATTTGTTTGCTTTTCGATTTGCAACAATTAACATCAAACAAATTCGCGGTAAAGCTGGTTTGGAGTTGGTTGGGTCTTTTTGGCTTTTTTTTCCTCCACTGAATCCCTATGGGTGGACAGATGAAAAATTGAACTGGAAACGAGTCATATATCAAGGCTTCGGAAGGGTTAGGTCGATGGTAAAAAAAAAAAAACCATTCCAACAGATGTTGCTTTTCCACAAGAGGATAAAAAAGCGGCCAGACGAAAATATTAAAAAGCCATTTTGTTGTTGAATAACTTCTTGCTGCGGCGATATTAATTATTTGGAAATGTGACGGTCTACTGGTTGGATTCATTTGTTTTCTGATCAGTTCTCGTTTTTGTCACAATGATTCGCTTTAAGCACCTAATGGCTGGCTATTAAGATTCAACGATTGTATCACGGAAACGGTGACGATTTCTAACGTCAGACTAAAGTCAAATTGAATACAGTTTCTAGAACTCCAAATTGGTGATGTCTACTTCGAGCTGGAATGAAAACGTGAGTTGGCAAATTCCATCCCCAATGCTGTACTTATCGTGGTTGATGCAGCTATTAAAGCAATAAGGTCCAACCACTTCTGTTCAACCAAGAAAATTCATGCTCGTGCTCTTGCATCTCGTGAAAGTAGGTACGAGTGGTAGGGATTATCTGACTAATGATACCTAAATGCATCTTAAACCAAATCAGTTAGTCTTCTAAGCTCGTTCACTCAACTTAACACTGCTCAGAAGAGTGTCGAGGATGTTGGTAGTTCTCGTTCTCAAGGATGGCAGGCATTGGATAGTCGAGCTGCATGCCAGGGATTCGTAGTAATCAGGGGAAGTGGTTAAAGTTTTTCAGTTACATTATCGTCACATCACCGCTTAGTGGGCATCACCGCTATGCCCTCCAGACGGACCATCAATTTAGTAACAATTTGGTCGGAGTGCAGACGAAGAGTCAAAACTCTATTAAAATTCACCGTCTCATGATGCATTTTTACAATAACTAGAATTATCTAATTGCCAAAGTAGACAAGACAGTAGTGTGAGCTCTTTAAACAACATCAGAACCGTTGTCATTCTATGCTGAAAACTTTCTGCAAATTGACATGCTTCCCATTAAGCACATAGACAAGCCCGAATTCGAAAGTTAAATGTCACTGACTCCTAAATCGTGCCAGCCACGAATGGAAACATACCCTACAGATTGAACTAGAAAGTACTTCATGTTCTAAGATTTTATTTATCTTCCCTCGGGCGATTAGCAAAAATCTTTACAAACCTCAAGCTTTCGCAAGATTGATTAATGAAAAAGAAACGGCAAAAAGCAAACAAATGATTCTAAAGACCCAAAGGCAGCCTAGAAACTGCTGTACCTATTGGAACACTTTTTCCATGATAATTTACCAAAGAAAAACAGCAGTTACGCCTTGTTATAAGTGTAAGAGATGCTACGTCACCTTGGACTTGAACCTTAGACCATTCCACTACGAATATCTAGATTTTAAATTCAAGAAAATAATTAAAACTGAAAATCACACAATGTAACGTAAGATTATATAACGACCACGGTAGCTTGAAATGTCAATCCGCTTGAGTGTAACGAAATAAAAACAAGAAATAATCATCAAACAATTTTATGGGGAGTACCATTTCTGTCGCTTCACCTCGTTGGTGTACTTGCGCCACACACCGATGCCTTGGCCCAACACAGGCTGGTTCTATCTTTTTGCCAATTCATCACTCATTTTTGGATTTGTACCATTTGGAGTGCTTCACTTTGGTTGTCTTTGTACACTGCCCGTTGCCACAATCAAAATCCAATTCATTTTTTATATTTTTTTATTATCAGTTGTTGTGTGGATTTGTTTTTCTTTTTAATGTAATAATGACTGCTGTGATTCAACACAATCAACTCATTTATGTAGATAATTTTCTATCTGTATCTATTCAACTTATGACCGATCAAACACACTACAACAACAAATCACTTACACCGGTCTCTAGATTTGGGGGTATATAAGAACCACAATGGTGCTGACAATTCATCAGTTCACATCTAAAGCTCTGCTAAACATCTTCTAGATACAAAATCTAAAATTCAAAATATTTCATCATGAAATTCTTAATTGTTGTTGCATTTGTTGCCACTATTGCTGCTGTCAATGTAAGTCTCTTCTTTTTGTTAATATTTTTTTTAAATCAAATTCTGACAGCCTTTTCATATCCTTTTCATAGGCTGCTGCAGGTTTGACTGAGGAGCAAAAGGCCAAGGCTAAGCAATACCTTGCCGAATGTAAGGAACACTTCAAGGTTACCGATGAAGACATCTCCAAATTGAGGACCACCGAATATGCTGATGCCAGTGAAGAGGTTAAGTGCTTCGCTAACTGCTTCCTAGAGAAGGCTGGAATCCTTAATAATGGAGCCCTTCAAGAAGCTGCTATTCTTGAGAAATTCACTCCAAACATTGGTGAGGAGAAGGCTAAGGAAATCCTTAATTTGTGCCGTGGCGAAGTAGGTACCAACAAATGTGAAACCGCCTTCAAATTGCACTCATGCTTCAAGCAAAACAAAGCCATCATAGATTAGATACTCGAATCGAGCATTTTCTTTTTGATTTACCTAAATGTACTCCCAATAAAGTGATCATGTAAAGTTTAAATTTAAATTAAAGTGTGTGTTTGAGTAAAATAGTTTTTCCTTAAATCCTATTTACCTATAGTTAGGAATTGTTTTTAAAATGCGAGCTACACTTTGGAGTTCACACTTTTTTCTGCGAATATAATCATAGGACCTGTTTGAGGACTTCGGAGCATTCACTGGCTAGTCAAGATATTGTTATTCCAACGACTAGGATAAACTCTTTTCCAGTTAACATTTATTTTCAGTTGCCAATTACCATAGACCTCATATGATCTATCTACCAAAATAGTAATGTAACGTACTACTTGCATAGTAGTATTGAACACCAGCTTACAATTAAATCTGTCCAGCGAGAAAGGCCTCAAAATAGACATATCGTGGGAAATATCAAGGCAAGTCGCAACATCGTATATTGCAATATCCATCGGCCAGAGTTTTCGAAGCCAAGAGCTCAGATATCAAAAGCAAGGCTAGCGAGTCCGTGGTACTATCGTACCAACGAAAATCTTTCAGATTTCTGCGAAAATAAGACGATGCCGACATCGCTACAGATCTAGGCCTTCGAGGAACTCATAGTGGTCATAAAATAACCGAAAATAGTCGGTCTATGCGTACTGTAAACAGACATGGAAATATCAGTGCAAAGCCTTGGAGGGAACTAGTAATAATCATCAACTCTGCAAAAGAATCTTTTGTAACAACGCGATTAAAGGTTTTCTTTAAAAAGCATCTTCAACAAGCACATCAGCAGACCATATTAATGTAATGTACCACTCGGACGGGCCTACAATTTGTCAGATACACCCCATCTGATGGATCACATGCCTTGCTGTATAGAGCTAAGTATATTAAAGACAGAAACCCGACGGCTTTTAGACCCTGTCACAAAACTCGTCATTGAATCATTTCTAGAAGATTAGACTTCCTGGGTAACAAACTGAGGACTGTCGAACTTTTTCATAAAACAGGAACATCCTAGTAATACTTCAAGCATTCAACTGGCGGTGAGTGGCTTTCTCCGCATAGACCCAGCAGAGCTTCAACTAGATCTAATCTTATAAATTCGTGATGAATTACTAATAAAACGAATTTCTTCTCATGGGGATACTGATATCTAGTAGGATGTCTAACTCAATTCTTAAAGAGCTCAATGAAAGCAACTCTGCGTTCTTCACTAACTCTTAATGAAAACCCCTAGATCAAGGTAGAATACACTTTTGTTAGTTTCTGAGATACAGACGGCAAATTTCAGCTCTTAAACTCTATATACGTCTACTGGATGTCCATCCTTTCTTTGATTATGAACAGCCAAAAGTTATTGTGAAAGGAAACCAGCAAGTAATCGATTTCAAATCATTCAACAGGTATTCTACGGAGATTACCGCCTGGACAGTACTACCGGAGGCTTCTAGGTGAGACCATAGATACATCGAATCCAGTTCAACAAGGTTGAGACTGCTGTTCTGTAACAGCAGTGGAAAAAAACCCCTAAAACCGGCGATGTAAACGCGCCTTTAAAAAAATCAGGTGTACCACCCGAAGAATGGTGGTCGTCAGCCATTTCACTAAATATAACAACAACTTTGGTATCTGAAAACATTACCAAACTTAAAGATGATTTCTCGTCCGGTCCTGATGGAATTCCGGCTATTGTAATAAAAGAGTGTGTTACCCATCTCGGTCCTCCTCTTGCTGCTCTATTTAACTTGTCTGTCTCAACAGGTACTTTCCCTTTCCTATGGAAGGAATCTTACATTATCCCTATTCATAAAAAAGGAAGTAAAGCCGAAGTCGATAATTATAGGCCCATAGCGAAACTCTCTTGCATACCCAAACTTTTTGAAAGCATAGTCTATCAACAACTGCTTCCGTACTGTAGGCCAACTATCTGTACAAATCAGCACGGCTTCATGAAAGGTAAATAAACGACCACTAACCTAACAGAGTTCGTCTCTAGGACTCTTCATGCTTTAGAAGACGGTGATGAAGTCGATTCAATTTCCACAGATTTCAGCAAGACATTCAATAAAATTTCCCACCAACTTATCATCTTTAAACTAAAAAAACTTGGCTTTTCCCCTCATTTTGTGGCATGGACCAAATCCTATTTAGAAGACCGAGAATACAGGGTCATCTTCAGATCTTCAATATCCGAACCCTTTAAAGCAACATCTGGTGTCCCTCAGGGTAGTCACCTTGGTCCAATCATCTTTATCCTCACAATTAATGATATAAATTTAATTTTACCTAACTCTAATCTTTCTATTTTCACTGATGACATGAGAATTTCCAAAGTCATCTCATTGCCTTCTGACTCCCATTGCCTGCAAGATGACTTGAATAAGTTTTCGGTATGGTGCAAGCAAAACTTTTTGGAGCTTAATGTCAGCAAATGCCAAGCGATAACCTATTCCCGTAAACGTCTACCTCCCCCTCCAAGAAACTACTTCATCTGCGATGAGCCTATTCCTTCCACTACCCAAGTACGGGATCTAGGTATAATTTGTGATAGAGAATTGAATTTCGACTCACATATTGACAGCATTATAAATAAAGCTAACTCTTCACTCGGCTTTATCAAACGCTGGTCAAAAGAATTTTCCAACCCTTACGTTACAAAGTCCCTGTACATTACTTTTGTAAGGCCTCTGCTCGAATATTGCAGCCAAGTTTGGTCACCCTATAAACTAACCCACATTCAAAGAATAGAAGCAGTCCAACGCAGGTTTATCCGTTTTGCACTTCGTGGTCTACCTTGGGCCGATCCATATGGATTACCCCCCTATGAAAATAGGCTAAAACTAATTAGCATGCATACCCTAAAAAAAACGTCGTGAAGTCGCTGATGTACTTTTTATCCACCAGTTACTGACTGGAAATATCGACTGTTCGACAATAACGCAAAATATTGCATTCACTCCCAATCCCCGTAATCTAAGATCTGTCCCACTCTTCCTGATCCGAACTCACCGCACCAACTACGGTCACTTTGAACCCATATCCAGAATGTTGCGTATAACGAACAACTACGCCGAAGTCTTTGACCTAAATAGCAGCAAACAAGAAATAAAAACAGCGCTGCTCAATATGCCACTCCCTTAACATCTCCCCCGTCCACCATTTCTCTTCGCCCCATTAGGTTAAGTATATCTTTGTTAGTTTTTAAGTCTAGTTTTAAGTTTGGCTTGTTAATAAGCTTAATAAAGTTGTCCGGGGTAGACCCGGGCCAATAATAATAATAATAATAATGGTGAAAGCAGTAGTCATTTTGGAATTTTTTCATCGATAAAACGTGAAGCGGCTTGTGAATATTTTTGTCTTTAACTAATTAATTTTGTAATTATACAAAAAATAAAATAAATAAAGTAATTTCAGTAGATTATCAAAAATTAGTTTCAGTTGCGCCATATTAGCGTAGCAACTGCCAAAAAGCATCGGGATACCATTTAAAGAGATGCTCGTCAAGTCCGTCAATGCTACGCCTGAACTCAGAACGAAACAAATGGTAGGGAAAGCTGATCAGAATCTGAACGGTGCAGTTACCAAAAGTTTTAGGGTAATGTTTCCAGCCAGTAAAAACTCCTACAGATCGCCCGTTTCATGGAAGAACGCAAATTTACAGCGACTGGAATCTTTAGTCGGATATCGAACACTGTCTTCTTTCAAAGTATTTTGTGAAAAAATCGAAACACTCGGTGAAACTAGAGGACTGGAAACACTTAAAAGATCTGATGACACATGCCTATATGTATATTGATCTGAAGGTAAAAACTCTCTGTCTCATCCTGGAGACTCACTCTCCAGCTAACCTGATCAGAACCAGGTCAAAAACAACTCTGTAAGTAAGCTGAGTGACACAAACCCAATTGGCTGGTATTTGTATTCGTTTTTCCTGACGCATGAGATTTCCTTTTGAAAGCTTCAAGTCACCTGCCACCGATTTCATATATCTAGTTACGCTACAAAAATGTCGGCAACTCTGAGGTGAATCTGCATTGCACTTCTCTGCTACTGGGATACATTACAGAACTACTGGTAAATAGTAAGAGCAACCTTTACACCGAAAATTGGAAACTATTATATGAATACGCCCTCGTCAAGAGCTTCAAGAAAAAAGTTAAAATTGAAAATCACTGTCGAAATTAATTACACAGCAGTTTTAAATTATTGACCAATGGAGCACTTCTAGCTTAATCAAGTGTCTAGCACTCAAAGTACCAACAAGTCTTTTTCCCTTCATTATCTACTATTCCAATATTACAGATAATACAAAAAAGACCATACAAATACTCGTATCTAACGACCACGATAACTTGAAGTGTTAATCCGTTTGAATGTGACGAAGTAAAAACAAGAAATAATCATCAAACAATTTTTTGGGGAGCACCTTGTCTTAACTCAGTCTTGTTGTCAATTCATCACTCATTTTTGGATTTGTAGCAAAAAACCTACCAACTCGTTTATGCAAATATTTTTCTATCTGTATCTATTCAACTTATGACCGATCAAACACATCACAACAATAAATCACTTAGACCGGTATCTAGATTTGGGGGTATATAAGCACCAGCGTAGTTCTGAAAATTCATCAGTTCACATCTAAAGCTCTGCTAACCATCTTCTAGATACAAAACTTAAAATTCAAAATATTTCATCATGAAATTCCTAATTGTTGTTGCATTTGTTGCTACTATTGCTGCTGTCAACGTGAGTTTTTAATTCAATTTTTTATAAATCAAATTCTGACATCATTTTCATATCTTGCATATAAAATAGGCTGCAGTTTTGACTGAGGAGCAAAAGGCCAAGGCTAAGCAATACCTTGCCGAATGTAAGGAAGAGTTCAAGATTACCGACGAAGACATTACCAAATTGAGGACCACCGACTATCCTGATGCCAGTGAAGATGTTAAGGGCTTCGCTAACTGCTTCCTAGAGAAGGCTGGAATCGTTAAGGATGGAGCCCTTCAGGAAGCTACTATTCTTGAGAAATTCACACCAAACATTGGTGAGGAGAAGGCTAAGGAAATCCTTAATTTGTGCCGTGGCGAAGTAAGTGACAACAAATATGAAACCGCCTTCAAATTGTTCTCATGTTTCAAGCAAAACAAAGCCCTCCTAGATTAGATACTCGAATCGACCATAAATCAAAAATTACCTAAATGTACTCTGAATAAAGTGATCATGTAAAGTTTAAATTTAAAATGTCTTCTTTTGTTTTTTATGTGTATAAGTGAAATTGTATTTCCTAAATCCTATCTATTGTACCTATAGTTAGGACTTGTTTTTTAAGTGCTATCCGAAGCATGTAGCTCACAAGAATTGAATCCAGACGACTATAGACAATAGACAACGCCGTGAGTTCGCTAACTGGTAGCTGAAAATGTTGGCCGGAGATCCGAACTTTGGCCGAAAAATTATCTTCTCGGACGAGGGTCATATTTAGCTCAGCGGTTATGTCAACAAACAAAATTGCCGATATTGGAGCAAACACAATCCACAAGTGTACAGCCAAAAACCAATGCATTCACAAAGATTGACTGTTTGGCGCGGTTTTATGGTATGACGGCATCATCGGGCCTTATTTCTTTTGAAAGGAGGAAAGAGACACCGTTCCCGTCAATGGTCTCAGGCATGGAGGAATGTTAACCGATTTTCGTTGATCAGAGCTCGACAAGATCGATATATTCGAGCTGTAGTTCCAACAAGATGGCGCTACATATCATACAAGCGATACAATGCTCGATTTAACACCTTTCGATTATTTCTCTGGGGCTACGTCAAGTCTTTAATCTACGCTAATAAGCCAACCACATATATATTGGACCGCACATATTGGACCGAGTCATCAAAAATTTGACCGGCCGCTTGAAGCAAATTCTCACATAATAGCATGAAAGTTGCTTCAAAATAGAGCCAGAATCAATTTTATATCTCACACCGTTGTTGTTCTATTTAAAAAAAATTTTCTATCTTTCTGATATGAGCGGGATGTTTACATCTCGATAGCCCGATGTTATCAAGCTATTGTATTAGGTGTAAGGCGAAGTTCTGCGTGGAATGCTTTGAGAGTTTGTACGTCTTTTCTTTGAAAGATAAACACTGATCAGGAAGACTACCAGATGATAATGATGAGATTCAACACAATATGATCCAGACAAATCCAACATTAACTTTCGTAAACGTGGCCTTCAAGCTTGGGATTTATCAGACACTTGCGATGGATCGTATCAAAATTTTCTCTATGTTGTACCGCACAAATTAAGCTTTCAAAAATTTAATGGATCGAATTTTCACATGTGCGTCGTATCTTGGTGGCATGGTTACTGAATATATTGAGAGAAAAAGAGCCTATTTTTACAAAGGAGGCTCAGCCATTAACATCAACAGCTAGTGCGCATCAGAAGAGGTTAATATAATGAGCTACTTAATCAAAATGACACACTAAATGCTTATCGTTATTGTACTCAACTTGATATTTTGAACAAACAAATTCAACACATATGTTTGTATTTGGCCAACAAAGATAGAAGTCTTTCATCATAATAGCACAAGACCACATAGGGCAAAAAAAAGGTCCAAAAATGTATTGAATTAGGTTGGGAAATTTTCCCTCAGCCAATATATTCTCCTATTGCACCATCAGCCTATCGCCTATTCTGATCTTAAGAATATTTTCTTGAGGGAAATAAGGACTCAAATTCTGAGGGTGTCCAAAGGATAGAGATTATCTGCGCTAAAGGCGGGGCCTTTTTTGCCAACGGGGTGGATTGGGTAGACTACCAAAATTCTTTTACCAGCATCGCTGGATGAAGAGGAGAAACATCGTTGGGCTGAGGAAGATACTATAGATCTTCATACTTTACTTGCTTAAGGTTTAAAATTGCCGAAGATAAATATAAGTACATTTATAAGAACATATAACGATTTCAAAACAAAAGTGTAATGCATAGCGGCAATAACCGGACAACTCGAAGCTAGGCTTGAACACATTGTTGAGTAGAGAAGGACTTCTCTTCCTTGATTTGACTTGATTTTGATTTGATTTTGTTCGGGACAACCCCATAAAGATTAATTTGCTCAGTTCAAGTTATTAGGAAGTTTACTTACAGCTCAATTTAAACGCTGATGGAAGCAATGAATGGACACAAAAGTACGAGATGGAAGCTAGATTATGGCAAGAGAACGGGTAGCGATACAGGGCATTTCTGAGAGTGAATCAAATGAGGACGAAAGAGTCATGAATTTCGATGTAGGTTTGTCTATACCAAAATGCTGCAGAGAGAACTATGGAATGTATAGATCTACAGCAATAAGGATTCGTATTAAAAGAAATAAATGGATTGGGACAATAGATATTGCCTCCCAACAAAAATAACATCGGGCATTTCGCGGCGGCTTATAAGCCATTATAAGTTGATTAAATTAACACGGTCTAGATGGAGCGGTATATGTTAAGCTGCGTCCAAGTCAGGCCGAGTATGAACCTTAATTGAACAACCTCTATTCGTTTTGTATGAATATCATAATATATGGAGGGCCAGAAACATCAATAATAAACCTAACAAAGCTTATACGTATCTATGCAAGCAATAAGTGATTGTATAAGCTTTTGGTTTTTAATTGTCAACAAAAAAACACAGGAAAATTGCAAAAGTGTATAAAATTTTATTTCAGTCGATAAATCAATGCTTGCCATTTACTTTTTAGAGATTATTTCATATAAATGTTAAGGCTGCAATAGACTCTGGTTTAGCGGCATAGATTTGGCGTATCCGCATATAAAATAGTGTCTAAAGGCGTCAAACTGCACCGGTCCAAAACGGAAGAGGTAAATTGCTCATCGAAATCATTTCTCAATTTTTTCATCGATTCGCATCCTGCGCGGCATGTAGCGCCGTCTTGTCGAAATCACATGTCGGCCAGGTTTAGCTCGTGCATTTTAGGGGAAAAAAGTTCGAAATAATTGAATGATAGCGGTCGCCATTGACGGTAACGTTGTTATCATGGTCATCTTTAAGAAAATATGGGCCAATGATTCCGCCGGACCATAAACCGCACCAAATAATGAAAAAAGCGTATTTTCCTCCAACTTTTCTAACGTCCACTCACTGAAAATTCGACTTTGTGGCAGGTCCCAATTATTACGAACGGCAGCAATATTTTCCTCTGTACGCACTCCACGCACACGGGTAGGAGGCTTGATGTCCAACAGCGTGAAATTGGTGCGAACTTTGGTCACTATGACATGAGTTGCTTGCTCAGTATGTCGATTATGATGACCGTAAAATGGCCGAAGTGTGCGAAAAACATTTTTCACAGAGCACGAAAATTTTTATATAATTTGCGCGCCCTCAAGGGATTTATGTACCCTTAAAATGCTTGCACACAGAACGGGCGAAGGAAAATCAAGGAGGATGGAAAGAAAGTTACCGATTAACGTGGGTTTTAAATATTTGAAGGTTATAACGACTTGGGAATCACGATATTTTAGAGTACGTCCGAACACTGATGAGCATTCATAGCCAAACTGGTGTTAAGATTAAAAGTTTGAAGGGGCGATTGCTACCGGCGATTTCTATGAAGCACTGGTGATGGATATAGTGATAAAACAGAGTGAGACACGAGACAATAAATCGGTGTTCGAGGGTGTCCATTGTTCGAGTGATATTAGTATCACCTTACGAGTTATATCGCATGGTTTTGAATCCTATCTAGTAGATGCTGAGATGTGTTGGGCGCATCCGGCCAGATGTGGGCATTGCACTCCAATTTCGGGTGGATAAATACCTTATATATTGTGATCTGATCAGAGGTGGTGAAGTATTTCTTACCCTGCTTGAGGAAACCTAGACATTTCGCAGCATTTTTGACGACACCGAATATGTGGTCATTCCAACGTTAGTTGTCACTGACACACATACCGAGAATGGGAAGTTTGTCGGTTTCGATGATGCAAGTGCCATTCATGGATAATGCCCCAGAGCCCTGGGGCACACCAATACTTATTTTGTGAATATCAGGCTTGAAACCATCCAAGACAGCCTGAATTGGATGTTCCGAAAGGTAATTTCTAATCCATTGAAGAAGAGAGTCATCGTTTCAATAATTTGTAAACGATGTTCAGGGGTAAGTCTTTCCGTGACGAAATGGCAAATCTAACTGAGCATGTTAGACTTTGACACATGGTACGAATTACGCGTGAGGTGTAAAAAATATCGTCGAAATCGTACAGGTAGTCAAAATGTTGCAGTGGAGAAGGCTAACATTACTGTTCGTGATTTGCAAATTGACACCTGGAAAAAAGTAATTTGATGCAAATGGGTGTTTAAGACCAAGTATAAACCCGATGGATATATAGAGCAAAGGAAGATCCGAGCAGTGGCTAAGGGTTTTGCCAAAAAGTTGATTATACAGTTCTCTTCGCCTGATATATGCTATATCAGTGGAACATGATCTAAAGTTGCACTAGTTAGATATATCTTAGATATATCACCGTTTAATCTTGAGGAAGAAATATTGTTGTAACAACTAGAAGGCTTTATTTGTGGTGAAACAAGCAAGTAGACAGTGCTGTAAGACTTTTAATGGTGCTTTAAAAGATTTTGAATTTAATCAGTGAAATTACCATAATTGTATTTATTACGAAATAAAAACGTGTGGAATAGCAAATATATGCACAAGGATATCGCAAGCCTAATCAGTCAATTAGAAAAGTCATTTAAGGGGTTACATATGATTCTCCGCTCAAAAACGGAGGGTTTTTCAAGATTTTTTTTCGCTACGATATTAAATTAATATAAAAAAAGTAAAATATACATTGTGTAAAGTATTCCTTGACGAATACAAAACTTTATTAACAATTGAAGAAAAACAATTATAAAGTATACATTTCGAACATCTCCGGAAACCTCTCTTCAAAAACGTGCTGGGCGGTACCAGGAATATCTCTGGTAGGTTTCATCTGAAACAAAAAAAAACCTGTTGAAGTAGATAGATAAAACTAGTCTCTATCATAGCCGTTTTCAAATATTTTCATTTTTAACAAAATGGTAGCTTTTTGAACGTACGAGTCCATTTTTGACTAAAAAGACAGTCACATTTTTATTTATAACAAATCTAAAAATTAAGATATCAAAAAAATCCTACGTAGGAGACTAGATAATGGTATTAAGAATATCCGTGCGAAATGGCATGCAAATCGGTCGAGTGGTTCAAGAGATATTTCTGGTACCGACTCGGAAAACACTGTTTCGAGAAAACCGCGTTCAAAGTTTTGCCACTCGGTTGTAGGTCAAAAAAGACATATAGAAATAGAATATGATTTTTTTTGGTAACTTACATATCATCATCGATGCCTGGGCCATATAATGCGTCACTTCCAGATGCTGTGACTTCATATAATTTGGCTTTTGCGGCTTCGGTCATGAGTGAACGCCTTGCTTTCGTTGCGCCAAGCGCCGCGTGTTCAGCGAGATCGAGTCGCCGCGAGTCCTCTAAGGCGACCCAGCGATGAGCATTGGATCCACTGTCAATCCCCATAATCTGCATGACCTTTAACAAAGTTATTGCTCCTTCATTAAACGAACAGGCAGCAACATTAGCAGCAATCTCAACTACTGTCAAGCCTGAGCGCAGCGTGTTTGGCGATATTTTCCAGATTAAGTTTTTGAGACTCTCATTATTATTCTGTGTGTAGCCTACTATACAACGCCCTAATAACTCGACCTTACTGAGGTTCTCGTATATGGGCCTAATAGCATGGAGAACTTCGACTAGTAGTGGTTTATAGTAGTGGGTATTTTCCGTCGAATTTCCGCTGGCTTTTGCCTTTTGCCATGAACACCATGACTCGGAACCCGGTGGACAATCATCGTGATGCGGTTCGTTATCCGTTGATCACGAACACATCACGAGCACTTGAAGTAAAGTCATCGCATTTAGCCTAATGACGATTTTTCGGCGGTAATCGCTTAGATTTCACATTTTTTCTTAAAAGTCCGGATTTATGGTATTCTCTAGACACCTTTTTGCGCGATAACGACATGATTTTTCCACTTTATTTCTTATTGAAATGCAAAATCTGCAGTGTATCTTGCCTGCGTGGCTTCGAAAGCAAATCTAAAAATGTGCAAAACTGATAAGGCAAAAAAAAAAAGGCTCCGCCCGGTCCGACGTCTAACGGTCATAACTTTCTTAATTATTGGAATTTTTGAAAAGTTCTTGCGGCATTTGAATTGCAAAAGAATATAGAATTTTTTTATACAAAAAAAAATCGATTTTTTTGAGCGGAGAAACATATGTAACCCCTTAAGTTATACAGGATAATATGGGATAACCATCAACATGTATAGAAGTAAAAAAATCTAGTATACGATGGCGGAAGTATCGTTATTTTCCAACCTAAATACGAGTATATTGAAAATTTATTAGTTAGTTATGAAATGCAAAATGCAATGCAAAAATACCGATTCCAGCTAAACTGAAACTGGAAAAGGGACCTTGCGTTCAAGAAGAAAACATTAAAGTAGGTAAAACCAAATATCAGGAACTAATTGGATCTCTATTACACCTCTCAGTGTTTAGTCGGCCGGACATCGCACATGCTTTCTCAGTTTTGTCAATATCCACGTATGCAACATTGGAACATGGCTTGCCATTTGTTACGCTATCTTAAGGATACAAAGGTGGCAAAATTCACATTTAGAAAAACTTATTACACAGTTCTGTGGATGCGAGCTGGGCTGAAGATTCAAATGACAGGCAGTGATCTTCGGCAATTTTCAAAGCGCCGATATGAAGCACATCCACTATACTCGTAAATACCAGTTTATTGGAGTAGCCATTGAGGAAAAGTTCATTGAAATCAAATACTTGCAAACCACGTTGATGCCTGCTGATGCACCTACCAAGACTGTTACCAGTGCAAAGTACCTTTATTGCTTTATCAAGTTATAAATGCAGTTGGACTGATTCCAATACTGTGGAGGAGTGCTGAAATTAATTATGTCACAGTTATATATTATATCAATTCCAACAACCATCGCTAATCTATTTGCGAACTTCTTCAGTCAATCGTTTTCGGCCCAATCTGATGACATCGATCCTGAATACTTTTCTTACCTGAACAACGGTTGTCAAATATCTCCCTCGTCAGTTGAAATTACTTCAGCGCAGTTACTAGACAAAATACATAAACTGAAAGACGATTTTTCCCAGGTCCTGATGGATTGCCCGCAGTTGACTTAAAAAAATGCGCTGATAATCTAATTAATCCCCTCACTAGTATTTTCAAACTATCTTTGTCTGAAGGGCTCTTTCCTCATCTGTGCAAAAGCGCTTTTATTACACCTATTCACAAAAAAGGATCAAGGCATGATATCTCCAATTATCGCCCCATTGCTAAACTATCCTGCATCCCCAAGGTTTTTGAAAGTATTGTTTATGATGCACTATATTTTCAATGTAAATCTATATTTGCAACCAACCAACATGGTTTTGTTAAAGGCAGATCAACGATCACCAACCTCATTTAGTTTGTTTCTAGTTCACTATGCGAACTAGAGCAAGCAAAAGAAATTGATGTAATCTCCACGGACTTCAGTAAGGCCTTTGATAAAATCTCGCACAAGTTAATTTTATTCAAACTCAAAGCTCTTGGTTTCGAACCTAGACTGACCTCTTGGATTAATTTCTACATTAAAAAACGCTCCTATATTGTTTATTTTCGTTCCCACTTTTCTGACCCAATTCTCGCCACTTCGGGTGTTCCACAAGGCAGTCATCTCGGTCCATTAATTTTTATTTCAACTATTAACGATGTTGTTAACGTCATAAAGTACTCCCACATATATATCTATGCCGATGATATGAAAATCTATAGACAGATCTCAAGTCTCTCTGACCCTCAACCTTTACAAGATGATCTTAATAGATTCTCGACATGGTGCCATAAAAACTTTCTCGAGCTCAACATAGAAAAATGCCAAGCCATTTCTTACTCAAGGAGGCGTTTGATACTTCGAACCCGCACCTACTATTTATCAAACCAAAGAGTAGCTGTAGTTACTTCAATGCGGGACTTGGGTGTCATTTGTGATTCACAGCTTAATTTTCGCAACCATATAGCCTCCGTAATTAGGAAAGATAACTCCGCTCTCGGATTTGTTAAACGATGGTCAAAAGAATTCTCCGACCCCTATGTCGCCAAAGGTACACAACCTTTGTTCGTCCACTTCTCGAGTACTCCAGCGAAATATGGTCTCCTTACTATGATGTACATATTCTGCGCATTGAAGCTGTGCAACGTAGATTCCTGCGTTTCGCATTACGCGGGCTACCATGGGCTGACCACAATATTTTACCCTCCTATGTAAATCGATTAAAACTACTTGGTCTCCTGTCTTTGGAAAAATGTCGGAAGTCCGCCGATATTCTCTTCATACATAAACTCTTAACTGGTATCATTGACTGTCCCACAATACTCTCCCAAGTCCCAATCAATACCAACCCGTGTCATTTAAGATCTGTCTACCTTCTCCGTCCGAATAATCACAGGGCAACTTATGGACTCAACGAGCCACTGTATCGTATGCTACGTGAAACAAATCGGGTACGTCAAGTGTTCGATTTCTACTACAGCAGCCCAGCCCTCCGAAATTCCCTAAATAACCATTTTTCCCGTCTATAGACCTTAGCTTAAGTAGAAATAGTAGTTATAAGCCATAGTTTTAAGTTTAGTTTGTTAAGTTATATGTTTGTATTAAACATTTCCAATAAACTGTCCGGGGTTGACGCGGGGCTCAAATCAAATCAATTAAAAATCCCTTCAGTTTAACATTGAGCAATGGAGTACGTCTGGCTTAATTAAATGTAATTTTTCTTACATTAATAAAGCACTTCCCATTTCGCATTCTAAGTAGCAACAAGGCTTTTTCCCTTCATTGCCTTCTACTCCAATAGCGTAAGATCTTAATAACCAGATAATACAAAACAGACCATACAAATATCTAACGACCACGATAACTCGAAGTGTTAATCCGTTTGAGTGTGACGAAGTAAAAACAAGAAATAATCATCAATTGGGGAGCACCTTGTCTTAACTCAGGCTTGTTGTCAATTCATCACTCATTTTTGGATTCTTAGCAAAAAACCTACCAACTCGTTTATTTTTCTATCTGTATCTATTCAACTCATGACCGATCAAACACATCACAACAATAAATCACTTAGACCGGTATCTAGATTTGGGGGTATATAAGCACCAGAGTAGTTCTGAAAATTCATCAGTTCACATCTAAAGCTCTGCTAACCATCTTCTAGATACTCGTACAAAACTTAAAATTCAAAATATTTCATCATGAAATTCCTAATTGTTGTTGCATTTGTTGCTACTATTGCTGCTGTCAACGTGAGTTCTTAATTCAATTTTTTATAAATCAAATTCTGACATCATTATCATATCTTGCATATAAAATAGGCTGCAGTTTTGACTGAGGAGCAAAAGGCCAAGGCTAAGCAATACCTTGCCGAATGTAAGGAAGAGTTCAAGATTACCGACGAAGATATTACCAAATTGAGGACCACCGACTATCCTGATGCCAGTGAAGATGTTAAGGGCTTCGCTAACTGCTTCCTAGAGAAGGCTGGAATCGTTAAGGATGGAGCCCTTCAGGAAGCTACTATTCTTGAGAAATTCACTCCAAACATTGGTGAGGAGAAGGCTAAGGAAATCCTTAATTTGTGCCGTGGCGAAGTAAGTGACAACAAATATGAAACCGCCTTCAAATTGTTCTCATGTTTCAAGCAAAACAAAGCCCTCCTAGATTAGATACTCGAATCGAGCGTAAATCAAAAATTACCTAAATGTACTCTGAATAAAGTGATCATGTAAAGTTTAAACTTAAAATGTCTTCTTTTGTTTTTTATGTGTATAAGTGAAATTGTATTTCCTAAATCCTATCTATTGTACCTATAGCTAGGACTTATTTTTGAAGTGCGTTCAGAAGCATGCAGCTCACATTTTGATCTTTGAATATGTCCTTAGGACCTGTTTGAGGATTGCAGAGCATTCCATGGCTGGTCAAGATATTTTCATTCCAACGGTTAGGATAAAATTCTATCCACTTATCGTTTATTTTCATTTGCAGCTACCATAGACTTCATATGCCCCATCTACCTAAATGGTAGTCTAACATACTACTTGCATTTAAACATACCTCTGCACAAGATTAAATCGCAAGCTGTCCAGAATAGACATATCGTGGGATATATCAAGGCAAGTCGCAACATCGTATATTGCAATATCCATCGGCCAGAATTTTCAAAGCCAGGAACTCAGATATCAAAAGCAAGGCTAGTAAATCTGTGGTACTGTCGTACCAAGGTAACAAATTCAAAATAGCTTAAGACTGCACTTAGTAATAATCATCAACTCTGCAAAAGAAGCCTTTGTAACAATGCGATTAGAGGTTTTCTTTAAAGGGCATCTGCAACGGTGTCGGGACATAACGCCAAGCGACATAAGACCACTTTCACAAAGCGACATAAGACCAATTTAGCTTTATGTTGCTTTACACCGTTTGGGGTGGGTGACTAGCTTCGCTCGCTAACAGGATTTCACCCTTTTCTCCGCACTGTTTAGCCGCTCACTCGACTTCGTCGCTCCTCTAAGGGTTGATCGAAATATGTCCGGCAGGCGCTTATATCTTAATAGTACATTGAAACGTATTTGGTCTTATGTCTCAAAATAAATTGGCCTTATGTCGTTTTGAGTTATGTCACGGCACCATCTGCAACGAGTACATCAGCAGACCATATTAATGTAAGGTACCACTCGGGCGGGCCTTCAATTTGTACTTGAAACATTGATTTGGCGGTGAGTGGCTTCTTCTGCATTAAATAGGTTTTTGAGACCCGACGGCATGGAACCAGCAGCGCTTAAGCTAGTCCTAACCTTATAAATTCATGACGGATTACTAATAAAACGAATTTCTTCTCATGGGGTACTGAAATCTAATAGGATGTCTCACTCAATTCTTTAAAAAATCGATGAAAGTAACGCTGCATACTTGAACAGCTTTTAGTGAAAAGCCATAGATCAAGGAAGAAAACACTGTTGTTACCTTCTGAGATGCAGAAGGCAACATTCAAATGAAAAAATCAGACCGGTTCTTAGGATACAGACTTTTTCTACCAGCGGAATACCATTATTTCTAATTTATGCTTCAGCCAGCTCTACACATTTTAAGTTTGTTGTTCTAAAGTGTGTTTGTGCATAATAGGGAATTTTTTTTTATTTAAATTCATAATGGGCAACCTACAACGCACGAGTAGATATTGTTATTAAATCGATTTATTTACAAAGCACTATTCCAACCAACACAGATAACACACACCAAGCAATGACTCATCATTTTGAGCATACGTCCTATTGTGAAAGCATAACCAGTATCAAGCCATTCGATACAGCGTCAAACCATTCGACCGTAAATTCGCAGTTAAAAATCAACCAATTAACTCATCCTTTCTGGAAATTAGTCCCTGGCTCACGTTGATAATGAGTTTTCATCCCTTGTTGCCGGGTATCCTTGGGACGCCCAAAAAAACGTTACTGATGGCCCACATTCAATTCAGACAAAATCCTGCAACAGCCAGCAATAGCAGCAGCAGGATCAATTATCCCTTCAGCAATGTTTTAAATGCACTATTAGCTCTATTGTTGCTGATGGTACGTGACCCAATTACTAAAACTTTCAATTCTCCGTTAATTAAACATTAATTAATTAATTAGGAGCGAACCAGCACATTTTGGTTTTGGCCGCATGCCACTTGCCACAGCTAGCCTTGGGAACTTGGAAACAATACCGACAGACAGACGAACAGTAGCATCAGATACGAGTATACCTTCGTAATGAGTCCATCAGTGGTAATGATGCTGCCGATGGGGGTGATGATTGCAAGCGGCATTTAAGTGTTTATTTGCAGGTGGGTAGATGCAATGCAGAGTCCTATCGAGTGGAAGTTGCGCTGCCAGAGGAAGGAAATGAATGAACTCCTCGTTTAATGAATAATTTGTTTATTTAGAGATTCTCAGTGATGAATAAAAATTAAAAAATAAATGTATTACGCGCGTCGGGGAGAGAAAACATGGGAGACCTTTTAGGCACAGAGAACAAGGTATTTCAAAATTACGAAGTTGATTAGAGTTGAATAGATTCCTGACCATTCCTTTACGAATAACACAGTGAGATGGCGAATTCGCCACAATAATTAGGATGAGAGGTTAGCATTTTTTGAACTTAATATCAAAAGTACTTCATAAGTGAAACTGTTACATGTTTTAGTCTACTATTGTAGATACTCGTACAACTCGTTGTAGCACAAGCTAAATCAAGGCCACAAATTGGCATAGTGATGGCTTCTAAATCATTTAAGAATCTTGTGGATGAAACAACATCATTTTCTTGCTCATCGTAAAGGAAGTCACTTTATTACCTAAGATGAGCCAGTGTGAGAGAAACAACCCTGTTGGGCATAGAAAACATTCACACATACCAGCAAATCTCGGATGAAAGAAAAACAGTACGTAAGTATGGCTTCATGGAAAGCAAGTGCTCCATCGGGAACTTCTTTTATACAGCGGAGGAGTGATCGCGGGGCGAATAGAGATATTCGTTTCAGACCTCGATAGTTTCCGAAAACGAGCAATATGATATTTTCGCAAAATGAACTACTAATAGCAGTCTGCAACATCGGTACAATGACGGATCAAAATTTCGAACTAGAAAACGTATTAAGGCGACATAAAATTTCTATCCACGAGACTAAGCGGCGAACTGTCATGAACAAGGCCTGCTGCTTGAACGTGCAGAAAAAAGCATACAAAATTTTCTATTAAAAAATGGAAAAACATAAAGGAAGGAGTTGCCATAAGCATGACAGTCTAACTACATAATAAACATTTAACATGAGCGGCACCTTATTACATATTGCAGTTTTGAATACCAAGCCCAATATCTGGGCTTAGGTAAACCAATAACAAGTCCTACTGACAGAGTTTTTCTTGTCAATCAAGTAGATAAACTGGCCATCTACGAGTAAAGAAAAACTGGAACAGGAACACTAAAAAACGGCCTACAAGGATGAAGCAGTTCTGTAAACTCGAGTGCTTGATTGGTTTCGCCATTTGAAAAGAAGTGAAATAGCCATTAATAAGAAAACTGACTCAGGTCGTCTTTCCACGGCTCTAAGCAATGAAAAATGTTGAAAAAATTCGAGAAATCATTGAAGTTCAGTTCAGCTCCTAGCAGAGTCAATGCGTGCGAGCACGCTGTGCTGTAAAATAAGAGTTCCGAATTGATTGAAATTTTTTTTTCAAAACCATCACAGGTAAAGGATTATGGTGCTATGGTTACGACCCCGAAACGAAGCAACAAGACTTCAAGTTCACCTCTCCTCCAAAAAGAGACTCACAAGTCAATACAATGCTGATTTGTTTTTTTCGATGTGCGAGTCCATTCGGAGCTTGATCCACAGCGTCAGACAGTTAACCAGCCATTCTACCTGAAAGTTTTGATAATATTGCACAACAGTTGGTGGAAGATTTCTGATTTGTGGCAGTTTGACGAATGGTTTTTCCACCATAATAACGCTGCTCACACAGCCCTGTCTGTACGCTAATTTGTTGACCAAAAATGGAATTACCCATGTGACCCATCCCCCCCTATTCACCCGACCTTGCAATAGCGCCTTTTTGGTATTTCAGCGAATGAAAAAAACATGAAAGGCAATCTCGTATATACCTCATATAATACAAGAAAAATAAGATTGAATCCTGTCTGACACCAGCAACTGCTATGAACGCTTGCGAGCCCCGGGGACTTCTTCTTTAGCACTCCAAAGTATTATCTCTCTCCAATTGAGACACAATTCTATGTAATTGGTCTTTTAGATAAAAGATCAACAGCTTCAGGGAGCAACCCAGTAGCTTCGCCAAATTAAATTCTTGGTAACAAAGACCTAGGAATACCAAGGATTTAACCCTTATGTGTACCAAATCTGTCCCCAGATGAAATGTGTGCAATTGAAGAACAATCCTTAAATAAGTTCTGAGGCTGGGATAACCAAAATTGGAAAGCATCAGTCCAACAAGGTCTCTCATAGCAGTATAGATAATTGAGTGACGCATTACCCTCAATCGAAAGATATTGTAGGCTAGACGTGAGACAAGTGGAAAAGGAGGAAAACTACATATAGTCTGAGAATACTTTCCACAAAGCACTAGCCCATTCAGTGTAGAATTTTGATTACATTGAATGCATAAGACTATCACCAGCATAAAAGATTTTGTGCACCTGATCATGGTCGCTGGACGACCTAATCGAAAATAGATGCACTCGATGGTATCCAACTTATCATCACAAGGAACGAGGATCCTACAAACAGCTCCTGCCGACAACACCACATGAGAAGGAGTAAAAAAAAAGCACAACAAGCAAGAACTGAAAAGACATCTGTTGCAGTAAGCTACAAGTAATATCGAAAGGAGATGTGTTTTAGTGGCTAAGAATCCGAAGAAGAAGAACAACCTGTCCGTGAGAGGAAGGACGTAAAGTAAGCTGTCCAGATTTTGTAGAAAACAACTGGGAGTTGAACAATAATTAAACTCTGCCACCAAGAAAGGGCAGATCTTAGCTCTACGCACTTCTAATGGACACTTTATAGAGGAACTGTAACAAGTAAGCCCCTTCAAATTTAAGCTCTAGTCAACACATGTTTAATTATATTATGATAATAAGAACAATGCAAAGGAAATAATTATCACTCACCCTTTCGTTATCCATGTTCTGATGTTAAACTTCCGGGAATTCCTTATGAAATTTGTTCGTTGAGGGTTGCATATAACATCACTCGCGAATTGCGTACAGAAAGAGATACACTAAGAATGTCAAACATTAGAGGCAAACACAAAACACATTAAGCACAGGGGAAAAAACACAAACAAAGCGAGCGCCCGAAAAAAGAACAATTATGCTACACAGATAGAGAAACGGAGAGAGACCGCATATAGAACACTAATTCGATTTCGATTTCGCAGAATGGAGAGAAAAGAAACACTCGCACTGCACACACAGCACCCACACCACCCACTATGCACAGAGATCACAATAAGAATGAAGAGAGTGGATCACAAAAGACACTTTTGGCTCTTTGCACATTGCACATTTCCACTTGCACTTATGTTACTCTCACTACCACTCGAACTTACCACGCGCACTTGTCACTAATTAGCACTAATCACCATGAGCACCGAACGCAAACTAGATCATCTTCTCAGCTTATCTCCACTTAAATAGTGTCTGAGGTCAAGTTTGAGCTGGAGAAATTGGCAGATGCAGATGGGGAATTATTTTTCGTAATAAAATTTTGAGCAGATGCAAGAGACGATCTCGACTTCTTATCTTTCGTCGTAGGCATAAAGTGTAAGTTTGGTTTGAGGGGGAGAGAACCTCAGAATGGGTTCCAAAATCGATATTTTATGGAACTGAATGGGACATGGTTTAAAATGTTAGTCAAAGTAGGGGAGCAATGCATGAGATCATGAACGGCTACCACGGATCCCATTGCCTCTAATCTCGTTAGTTCTCTGTGGAGGGAATTTCAAATTTCAACTCACTTTGTACCTACTTTATGGGGAAAAATTTTGACAAAAAAAACTTGAAATATACTTAAACAAATTATATTTTGTATTTTCTTGAAATCCTGCGCCCGACACGTTCGGTTCGGCTTCATCTTAAACAGATTCGAAGACAATAGATCAGGAAAGGCAACGTAATGGGCAAATTGCTTTTCTCTTTCAGGAGATAGCTTTAAAGTGCGATCAGATAGGAACGATAGGGAAACAATTTAAATAGACTTTATTTTGAAACTACGTTCAGTTAAACTAGCACATCATTCAAATGGCCGCATAGTCTTCGCTGGCAGTGCCTCAAACGATCTGTCAAATTGTTGATGACTCGGTCCAATATGTGCGGCATCATTCCAGCAATAGTGTGTTGAATGTTGGCCTCGAGCTCGTCCAAAGTGGTTGGCTTGTTAGCGCAGACTAAGGACTTGACGTAGGCGCAGAGCAAAATAATCGGCGGCCAATCGCCGTAAGATGATCCAGTGCCGAATTTCTTCTTCACAACTTCGAGCGTTGTGCCGCATGTATGGCACGTAGCGCAGTCTTGTTGCAATCACACCTCAGATACATCTATCTTGTCGAGCTCTGACGACAGAAAGTCGGTTAACATAGAGCTATCCCTAAGACCATTGAAGATAACCGTGTCTCCTTCTTTGTTTATGCACTGATGATTGGCCGAGAACTTGTGGATTGTGTTCGCTCCAATAGCAACAATTTTGCTTGTTGACATAGCCGCTGAGTCAAAAATGGGCCTCGTCTGGCAATGCCCAATTCAGCTGGTCAGCGACGAATCGACATTTCTGGGTCTTTTTTGATACTGTCCGCTACGGTGACTATATATTTTCTTTATTTCGCCAGAATCTTTGTCTGTTTGGTGGCTTAAGATCCAAAGGGTTGTACCCATGCTTAAACTTCTCGATGGTGCGACCAATTGCTGGCACACTGAAGCCATGATGACGACCGACTTCACGACGAAATTCATGTTGCGTATTTACAACTGGGCCAGAATTTCGATAATAATTTCCGCACGTTCAGCAAGCGTAAAACGATGCGTGATGAAATGGAAAACCGTACTGAATATTTTGACAGCTGGATGTCATGGGTAACAATCTGGTCACCCGTTAGAGGTCTTTGTATAAACGATGTCCCATCGAAATTGTAAATTTGCTTACTTCAGTAAAGATAGCAGCGATTAGTGACAGATCTTCAAGACTTTTCAGAGTGCTCGTAACAATACAAAAGGCCTTTGATCGACGGATATGATACGCATTTCAGAAGAAGAAACACTACATTACGAGGTGAGTTGTTTAAGTTAAGTAACTTTCAAGTTACAGTTTTTTCTATCAAAAAGTTTACGAGCTCCAGCAAAAAAGAGGTACTTGACCTAGTGATCTGGCAGGTCCCAAATGTGCCCTCATTACTTGATCACCAACATTTCTGATTTGCCATCTTAGATAGGGTCAAACAGTTTATCCCGATTTTCGGGCTAACACCTGGGCCTTTCAAAATATAACAACGTCACAACTCGAAAATACACTTACATAACTTTGCTAAGGAAAGCGATTGGATACCAAAACAAAGTACGGCAAAACGATGCGTAGCATGCCCTGCCAAAAATGACTTTTGATCTTCAAAGTACGACATGATGAAGGTTTTTGTTAATAAATATTTCTAGCGCTTTCTATTTTGGGCACTCCGCTATGTGAAGCATAATATTCGACTCCATATTTGAAACTTTTACTTACTTACTTACTTATCAGGCTGGCAAGCTTTATAGGGTCAAAGCCTGAACGACTATAGCCTTCTATCCACTACGGTCCCGGGCGTGCTATTTTCAGTTGGAGAGACCAAGCTGCCTTATATCCGCGATCGCCTGATCTTTAAACCGGAGGTTCGGTTTTCCTTTTCTTCTCGAACCTGGTGG